>OX596029.1:94083413-95323056 GCA_951394125.1 Epistrophe eligans
GGCCAAGTTCCAACCTATGGCATATCGCTCCACTACATTTCATATAAAATAATAAAAAGTACGTATACGCCCCAGTGTAATTCCAAAAAACATAATCTGTTCATCCGACAAACAGACAAACAAACAAACTGTTTTTTAGCTTATGTCCATTGTTATGTGCAATGCTCCCCCCGCCAATTCTCTTTACAATCAATTATTTTTATATTAAGAGATTGATTGGAACAAACAAACATACAGCCAAACTGACTGTCACTTTTTTTTTTCTTTTTTTTTTTTACTTTTTTTCTAAATTTCTATGTCCATCGTCTACTTCCTATCTCTCCCTATACCAATTTTTATATATTAATCAATTTAGTATTTTGAGGAACAAACAGACATACAGACAAACTTTCACATTTATAATATAAATCTTATGTTATGTATATATATTATGAAAATACATATCGTCGCTATTAAAGAAAACAAGCATAACTCAAAAAACTTAAATCTTCAGAAAACTGATTTAAAGTTTTTTTTACTAAGTCAATTTCACACAAAATCAATTTTTTAATAATCCGTTTCTCGGGATTCTGAAGGGTTAGAGTTATGCCGACTTTACAGAAATAATAGATTTTTTTTGGTAGCCGATTGGCATCATCAACTAAAAAATCGAGTTTTTCGAGTTATGCCAGTTTTCTTGAATAGCGACGATATATAGATATATGTACATAAATTTAAATATATACATATAATATACACATACATTTTTAGTATGCCCCTCAATAATATTTTTATGCACTGCATTTAAAGACTTTACAATTGAAAATCCGTCAATTAAAACCAAAGTTAAAGGATCCAAAGTGCACCTATGTATATCGACTATTTTTAGGATTTTATACAAAAGGCACTATTTTGCACGGAAACTCCTCGGTTGATGATGAACTACAATCCTGTTTTTTCAATTTGTTATTTTTTTAAATTAATTACAAGTACCTACATATTTTGAAACTTGTTAAGCGGTTAAGAAAAATTGATTGCATAAATAAGCCCCCACTAAAGTATTATTAGCTGGATTTGATATTATTAGTAGTATTATTAATCATCTACTATATATGTAAATAAATTTTAACCAAAAATTATATATTTAAAGAATTAAAAAGGACCAACAAAAAAATTTAATCAAAAATTCCTGTAGTAGGATAATTTGTTTTTCATTAGTTTTCCGGCAGTGTAAAATGTTTCTCAATACGTTACAACCCTGATTAATGCTAAATTATTTTAATCATATTTTTTCGATTTTCAACCTTAAGACAGTTATATATCTTGCTTTGTAGAATTTTTGATGTATCTTTAACTTTATTATATTTTTAATATCTATTAATATCTATTTGAATCCTATTTCTGTGGGCTTCAGGTCTTTCTTTCTTTATCTAATTTTTGATAGACGACAGAAATAGGATTCAAATATATTGAATTAAGAAATAAAGGTCACGAAAAAGGAATTGTAAATTGAAAATTGTAAATCTGTTTGTAAGCTATTTTTAAGAATTCAATAGCTTTTAGATTTTAGATGAAAGGAGGTCTGAGCTGTAATTTATGGAGTTTCAGCATGATTCTATAAAAACATTAAAACAGAGTATGTATTTAATGTTTCCAATAAATGAATTAAAGTGGCTATATCCATCACACATGATTATTATTAACCTCCTCGACATCCAATTTTGCATTCGATGTGAGTACTTACTTATATATTAATGCCGTGTAATTTTGGTTACACAGCTACCTCCAAAATGCTCTGTTCTTGGTATAACAGGACGATAACTATTGTTGGATGTATAAGGATCCGAAGCTCCTAGAATATTTTTGCATAACTGTTCTAGAGTTCATGAGATTGAAGGAATGCTCTCAGACTACTTTGGTATCTGAGTTAATTACTGATCTTGTTACTAATTTGAGTTTTAATCAAAACAAACAACAAATAAATTGTATCTTTTTCAAGTCGGTATGGTAAAAAGTCCTTCTGTTTGCATTTACTAGTTCTCATTTATATACGAATAATAAACATCACAGACAGAAGGCATCATTACAGCGGCAGCGTAGTGAACTTGCACAATCCTAACCAATAACATGCAATATGGCAGTTGTCGGAAAGAAGAAGTGTTAACTATAAAAAATTAAATAAATAAAGAAGGGTTGGAATTTTCTCTTTAAAAGTGAAACATAGAGGGAATATATTTTTCTTTATTTCCTCCGAAATCATGTCCAAGAGGGAAGTGGGCGAGTTAATAATAATTAAATTTCTTATTTGCATTACTCTTCTAAAAGACAAACATTGCCTAGCGTATCTACTCGGGCTCCTCTTTTACTTGAAGACCTTCGTCTTCCTGCTTTACGTCATCGTCATCTTCGTCCTCTTTGCTGTTCTCATGCAACAGCACATACTCTCTCGAGCTGAAGCCAAACTTAAGGACGTCCTTTTCTATCAGCTCGACATATCTCCTCGCATCGATCTTCTTACTATTCAAGAATGTACCATTCGCCGACTCCAGGTCAATCACGTACGGCCGAACTCGGCGTCCAGTAGTGCCGTCTTCTCGTTCGAACGGTACCAATCGGTACTGCAGCGCTGCATGTTGTTTGGAGCAGGAGGGATGATCAACCGGCAAATCACACACTTTGCGATCCCGGCCGATTAGAAAACAACTTTGTCGGTGAATGTGCAAAGTGGGTAGGGCTTTCTCGCCCTTGAATGGGTACAATCGCCATCGCCGTTTAGGTTTGCGTGCCTCCGGCGGCTCGGCATACTTTACTACAACGCCGTTCACCGTGTTGGTGTCCTCTGTCAGTTTGCCACTCAAGGCAAAGTTGGGTTTTTCCTTTTCAGCTGGGCTTTGATCCTCCTCTTTCTTTATGCTACTCTCGTCCTTTCGCCCACCCCATTCGAATTCTTTATCGTCGTCAGCGTTGTCACGGCGCGGAAAGTTCCGTGGCCTTCTTGGACTGCGACTCCGACTGTAATAAGAGATTGATTAAACCCACAAGCAAATCAAGAACACAACAAAAAAACTTACCGGCGTCCAGAGTCTCGTTCTCGGTCAGGCTGACGATCCCTTTCGTTTCTTTCTCTTTCTCTGTCATCTTGGCGTCTGTCTCTTGGTTCATTTCGTCCTCTGTCGTCGTTGCGTCCTCTTTCATCATTGCGTCCAGCCCTGTCATCATACCGTGCACCTCTGTCATCGTTGCGTCCTCGATCTTCTTCCTGGTTGCGTCCCTCTCGAGCTGAATGGCCATCATCACGTCGATCTCTACCCCAATCACGATTTCCGCTGCCACGATAACCATTGTCACGATTTTCGCGCCAGTCGTTGTTGTTCCAGCCACGATTCCAGTTATTGCCACCTCTTCGGTCGCCATACCGATCGTTCTGGTAACCGCCTCTCCCACCCCGTCGTCCTTCCCTTCCTGGGCTGTCCCACTTGGAACAATTACCGCCGTCACTTCCACGTTCAACAGACCTCGATCTCCTGGCTGTGGGTGCTGTAGAGTTTCTTCTGACATCTGATGGTCGCTGTGCTTCCTTTTCAGAGTCATCCCCGTCCGAGTTTCTTCTCCTAGTTTTTGATTTTGTTTCTTCTGTTGCGACATGCTTCCGCTTTTTTACAGATTTTTTATCATTTGATGATGATGATGAGGATGACGATGAAGAAGACGACGAGTCGGAATCGTCTGACTCCGACTCAGAACTTTGATGTTTTCGTTTTTTCTTCTTCTTGTCTCTGGTCGATGATTTTTTTGTGGAGGTTTTGCTAGTTTTTTTCGACTTCTTGCGAGACTTCTTTTCCTCGTTAGAAGATGAAGATGATGAAGAAGATGAGGATGTCGACGACTGACTCTCAGAAGAATCCGAGTTAATTGAATCTTTGACAATGTCGTCGTGTTCTTTTTCTGAACCCGATTCGGGTTCACGCTGCTTCTTTCTGGATTTTGACATTGTTATTGGGTAAGTTGGCTAGTGTTCCAAATTAAGTTTATTATACACTTCGTAAATTACTTTATATTTTAACACCATGAATTCATAATTTATATTTTAATTATTACAAATTTTCATCGGCAACACGATTTTTGGCTAAATATTTGGTTTTCGCACATCCATGCCAGATGCCAGGCGAACTGTCAAATTTATAAAAAGTTATGCCAAAATACTTTTTTTTATGTTGTGGCGAATTAGAGAAGCGCCATCTGCCGGAGAATAGATTAAAAGTGTGATTCTTTTCTATTGCGTTCTTTTTATCTAAAATGTTAAGCATTGAAAAACTGTAACATTGTGTATCATTAGGACGTTTTTATCGATCCTCAATGTTGAGGTGTCAGAGTGTTACACTTTGTAATATATTCCAACTCACCTTGTTGAAATGAATTGAAATGTTGATCTGTTTAGTTAATTTTTTTTACAAAAGAACTTGTGTCCATGAATAGAAAAACAATTCAATATATTTCGTATATCAAACTGATACGTGCTTGTTCGTTGAAAAACAGCAAAACATGGAGTTACACCTACTATTTGGTGAACTGCACAATCCCGAAAAGTAATTCAAGAAAATGCAAAAAAATTGCAAATTCTTGTTATAGTCCCGTTAACCTAGGCGAAAATTGTTTTGCCAACTTGCCAACAGACGGAAAATGTTGTATTTTAAGAGATTGAGTGAACAATAATATACTTAATATACCAGCAGAGATTGATTTGAACAAACAAACATACAGCCAAGCTAAGGGCCAGTTTGTTCATAGGCTTTTTACAAGGAATACTGCAAATCCTAGAATGTCCATGTTTCCCAAATAATGTTTTATTAAGAAATCCAAATTTTGAGTTCTTAATAATAATAATGATGGTTCAGATTTAACTCACTGATGTGAATAAACTGGCCCTAACTGTCAGTTTTTTTTTTTTTTTTTTTTTTTTTAATTTTGTCTAAATTTTGCAAAAAAAAATTGCCTATGTTCGTCGTCCACTTCCACTCAATCACTCGCTCTACCAATTTTCATATTAATCAATTTAGTATTTTCATAGATAATAAGGGGGTAGATATATTCACCGAGCGTTTAAAATTTTGTGGCTCATAACACATGAATGACAGCTGGTTAGACAAACAACAACAATAAAGTCATCAACGACAATAGCAGCAGCCTACAGGGGAACAATAACAACCACAACAACCCCCACAAGGTCCATTCTTATTATTGTTTATCTTATGAGTGGTAGTCATCATAAGTTTTATGAGCGCTTATATTTGTTGGATTTACATGAATTGCTTGGATAATGGATTTATGAGGCTTTAAGTTATGAGCGTTCGGTGAATAAGCGAAATAAACAGACAGACGGAAAAACAAATTTTCACATTTATAATATAAATAAATTTGTTATAATTATACCTAAAAATATAAATATCAACGATCTATTAATCGAGACAGCTGCTCCAGAGTATGAACTATAATTAAATGAAGCATTTGTTCTTTCAATCCAGTTGACAAAATACGAAACATTTGTATAGATTCCGGGGTATCCAGGTTGGGCACATCCGGTTCCCCAAGAAACAACTCCCGCCAACTGATTATTACAAACAAATGGACCACCCGAATCACCTTGACAAGCATCCACTCCACCAGTGTACATAAATCCTGCGCAGATAATACTTTGAGGAAGGTAACCGTAATTGGTTTCACAAATTTTATGATTAACAGTAGGAACACTAGCTTGCATAAGATTATTTGGCATTTGTATCTGGATTCAAAAAAAAAAATAATAAAATAGTTAGCTATTCATTACAATAAAAAGAAGAACTTACTGCATTCATTTTTCCCCATCCAGAAACCTTGCATAAAGTTTTGTCAGCCAAAGCTACGGTATTTAGAGCAATAATACGCACATTGTTTTTATTTGCGGGAATATTGCCTCTAAAGAACATCAATGCTAGGTCATTTTGAAGAGCAGAAGGTTTGTTAAAGTTTGGATGAACTACTATTTGTTGCACATCAAATTGTAAAAATCCTGGAGTTTTGGTCTGGATATAGGTGTTTCCCATAACGAGAGTAAATTCGCTAGGACTTCGGTATTTGATAGCTTTATCGAGAGATCTATTTAGACGAAATGTTTTATTTTATAAATATTGAAAACAAAGTTGATCAAAATCCATACGAGGCTATACAATGACCCGCTGTTAGTACAACACGGCTTGATATCACAGATCCACCACATATATGACCTGTGCCAAATTTGTATGCTTCATTACTTTTTAATCGCACTGACACTTGATATGGTGCATCGGTAATTTTGATGGCGGATCCTCCATATATACGTGCATCAACGGCATCTAGAGGGAAAAAGTAGCGTTAGATACAAATATTTAAAAAAATATTCAGTCGTATTTATTAGATTTTTGTCTACTTAGACATTATTTTCAAATTGCTGGAAATATGCTTTATTTAATAGAAATACATATGGAATTATTCACGGTTAAGACAATCTACTTTTGTGTTTAAATTAGGCAGCTATAAGAAAACAATAAACAAGGTTTTTGAACACATTTTCCAAAGTTAGACAACGTTTATAAATAAGACCAATTATTTTTATTATAAACACTGTAGAAAACAAAACCTATAAAGCTAATACAACTCCAATTCATAATAAAGTTTATAACTGCTTTAAAAAATATAAAAATCTAATTTCAAAAAATTCGAGTTAGGTATTTGATTTTTCCAAAAAAAAATATGATACTGCATCACAGGAACTTGCTCTTGTTCTTGATATTTTAAATTTAAGGTTGAATAATTGTTTTTCTAATATTACACGACGCCTTTTGTGGCGTCACTCTTCTTCAAAATTCTCCCTCGAAATTTCATCTTGTGTGGCACAAACTATTACACGATTATTTTTGAGTCTTACAGTTTTTATCTGACTTAAGTTAAGTTCCAAAAATTATCTAGACTTAGCTAAGTCCATATATGGACTTCAGTTGTTGTTGTATTTACCTGTAAATCGCTTTGCGTCGTTTTTTTCGTCCAAATCCTTATGAACTCGCAAAAAAATATGCCTAATATGTCTTTATACGCATATGAAATATATTTGAATCGATAACGACGAAAATAAAATATACACCGATGAAAGAATTTTAGGGCGATATTCACAGAGCGCTTATAAACGGCTTTTAAGTTTATGAGACTCACAACTTGAAAACTACTTGTGCTATTCACCAACTACCTACTAAGTACCTCTAAAAAAACAAAAAAAAAATAACAAGTGGGACAGACATACGACTGCCAAATTTATGTGTAAAAAATAATTTCCATATTTTGCTTTCACACTTGCATTCAAACAAATTAGTTTTACCATTACCTCAAACTCTAAAATGTGTAAGTGTATGGTTTCAGAATCAATGCAATCAATTAACACAACAAATTTTAAATTGTGTGAGATTAACAGTCAAGTCGTACGATTTCATGATTTAGTTTTTAGTTCAATGCACAGTCGATAAACAGACAGAAGTACAGACTGATAATGCCGAAGGACCATATCACCAAATCCACTTTTTTTAACTTCTGCATTAAAATATTGTCGTAATGTCAACTTCGATTAAAATCTCAAATTTGTTTCTACACGCCTATAGAGCAAGTAAAAAAATAATATAAGGTGAACTGATTCTCAATCGGACTATAAAATAAATAAAGGTAATGTTTTATTTTAATGAAATGAATCACAAATTCTTAGTGTTATTATAAAACGTCATCGTTTATTTTTAATCGTTAAGACAAAAAGTTTGTTCATAGTTTTATTTTATTATTTTAAACACTTCTCGGTGAATCGATGTTTTGCAATAACGTAAAAATTCGAATTAACATAGCTTCTATATTATAGGAATCTATAATTATTAGGAACTTAAATCTATTCCTATTTATTTATTCATTATATTAATAAAAAATAAACTTTATTTTAAGAATCACTTTGAATTAATTAAAACTCACCAGATTGAACAATTTTAAAAACACAACAATATAATATCAGGATAAAAGTAAAATTTAAAAATTTACCATCCATTATTAACAATATTTACTTTGTCAATATAGCTATTCTTTAAAAAAAAAGAGGTTTTTATCACCGCATTAAAAATTTTACGTTAGCCATCTGATAGATTTTTACATTGACTATCTATACTCTTTTTTGTCTAAAAAACTTTTGCCCAATAGCAATGTTATCTTATCAATAGTGATTGGAAATTCTAATGTCACCCAATGCGTACCTACCTTCAGAAGAGCTTCTATACTATCGAAGATTAATTCTGTTATTATGTGAGTTAACTAAAAAAATTAATATTCAATAAAGTTCCGTTATAAAAGCTGATAAAAAATTGTTTTTTTTTTCCAGTGATAAGGTTTAGATTATTTCATACACCTAATGAAATTGAAATAGAAAAGTTGTGAAGTAGATACCTACTTGTGTCACCTTTTTTTGAAATAAAAAAAAACTTTAAAAACTAGAAAGATTAAGGGGGGTTATCGAGTGCTTATAAAGTTAAGAGGCTCATTCATTTAGTCACGAATCTATTTATGTATAAGCCTTTAGAGATGATCACGACCACCTTTAAATTATGATAGTTATCGTTCTTACCGAAAACTTGATCGAACACTTTCGCAATAAATTGTGTATGTATGATAAAACATAGACGCGAAACATTCGGAGTGAAAACGAAACTTTCGCCTCCTCAATATGGCAAAATAAAAAAATTAATGACACGTTCACAAACCGAGACGCGACATCATCGCGACAAATTGGTTGGCCGCAAAAACGCAAAAAAACAGCCATCTTCGCATCAATTTCATCGCCGCAGTGAAGGTAGCTCTCATTTATTGCCATGTAGAGTTTATTTTTGACAAGCGGATCCTTTGTTTAAATCTTTTAGTTCTTTTTAGTTAGAACATTTATTTGTTCAATTTATTTATTCAATTTTATTAAGATATTTAAAAAAAAAAACTGTACATTTTGTATATAATCTGACGTCTAATTACAGTGGCCGACTCTTAAGGTATGTCTGAGTGATTTAGTATACAAATTAAATTAATTTATAAATTTTAACTTGATCAATTTAATAGTAAATTAAACAATTTTTTTTAGTGTGTATAAGCTTGTTACGGGGATACTAATTGAACTTAGCCTCTTTAGAGCACTTCATACTTACCCCTTTAAAAATATAACTTATATTACATCTTACAAATACTATATTATATTTTTATACATTGGGTGAAGAGCACAGTACACAAATCTAAGGTAATACATATATCTATTGCGCAGGTTGTAAAAGTTGAAAGTGTCAAAAAATTAAAAATGGTTATTCGAGTGCCAATAGGAACTCAACACGCATCATTAAAAACAACAACTAAATATTAAAATAAGACTAGTAAAGGGGCACTAGTTAAAATACGAGTTCCAAGTATTTTAACTCCATCTTTGGCTCCTCTGTCCCAATCACACAATTGGGCTTTTCCAAAAACTATATATCTATAACTATTTTATATTTGGCGGTTCTAGTTGGGGAGAAAACAATGCAATACAAACAAATATACTTACAAATACAAACACTTTTCCAAAGGTGTGACTAGTGTGCACATTATGATTTATCGTAGTATATGTGAGTATATTTGTTTGTATTGCATTGTTTTCTCCCTAACTAGGGAGAATTGTCACATTGACTTATGGGGGAACTTCCCAATTCCGTTGATCTGTTCCACTTATGACATATTAAGTCATCAGAAAGGCGCTAGTGCAAACAGTTTTGTTAGAAAACAATTTTTTGGGTTGCCCGCAAGAGTGCACGGTGGTAAATGTCCGCAATGAATTATGAAAACCTATATCATCAAGCTCCTGTCCTTCTATTAGCGCTGTATAAGGCACCAACTTCTACTGCGATGTCCAAATCCATGCTGGCTCAAAATAATTTACCACCCCAAACCATTCTTGAACCTTTCCATCAAAACCAACCTAAAAAGGAATCCCAAATTCCGCTTGCGGATTTAGACTCCAGAACAAATGTTTCACTTTTTTTTTATTAATGGCATGTTATAGCTTGGGCTTCTTATTATTCCTCTCCCATTTAGCAGGACTCAAATATAAATATCTCATATAACATATATATATTAAATTTTATTTACCTTATAATATTTTTGTAATATATTTTAAATTATAAATAACTTTTTTGAATAAAAAAAGCAAAGTAGGTATAGTAATCAGACTTTGTTAAAGTTCAAATTCCTTTACAGAATAAAAAAAAACAAACAGAATTATTAATAGAGAACCTGGTGCATTTTTAATTGCCAAGCTTTTAAGTTTTTCAAACCGATTAGTTATGTTCTTAATCCACTTGAAGTGATATTTCAAATCCGTATATACTCCTGGGAAATTTTTAACTCCACACCCTACTCCAAATGAAATAATACCAGTCAATTTGCCGTTACAAACCAGAGGTCCTCCAGAGTCTCCATCACAAGCGTCTGCTGATCCATTCATAAAGCCAGCACATATCATACCCTCTAAAACCGACCCATTGTAGTTTTTTGCACAAATAGCTTGATTCACGATAGGCACATTAAGAGTCATTAGAATATCAGACGTGCTACCCTGGAATTTGTTAAGACATAATAAAGATTAAAGAATTAGTTTTAATCTCTAAAAATTCAATTTACGTCTTCAGTAACACCCCATCCAGAAACTTGACATATTGTATCATCTGGAATAATATCCCAATTGATTTCAATTGGTTTGATATTTTTGTAATATTCCGGAACAAATCCATTGAGGATAATTATAGCTATGTCATCAACAAAAGTTGAAATGTTAAATGTTTCTTTGTAATAAATGTCAAGTACTTCAAAGGCCGAACTGTTAAGCCGGTCAAATCGATCCATTGAGCCCATGGAAACTGTAAACTCATTAGGTGTTCGACTAGCATTTAAATCATTACTAGACAAAAAAATTGTAAAAAAAAGTTGTTTTTTTTACTAAATATTAAAAAAAAAAAACTTACTTGTAAATACAATGAGCTGCTGTTATAACAATTGATGGCTTAATTAAAGAACCTCCACAAATATGACCGGATCCAAAGTACCATTCGCGTTCTTTTAGGTGAATAGAGACTTGGTATTTAATTTCGTCTGTTTTTGCCACGGTTCCATTAATAATTCTTGGTCCAATAACAGAGTCTTCTTGAAAGAATCAATTGGTTTATTAAATGCATAGTTCAAATCCCCCACACCAAGGCGAATCTGCCGCGGCGACAATGAAAACAATAATATGTTTTCTGCGTCGCTGCGACAGATTCGTGCGGATCCTTTCAACTGCCAAAACATGGTACACTATTCATGGAATTAAGTCTTAAGGATTCTATCGAACTGGCAATATTGATTTCTGTCAGTTACAAAGTGTGTTTAATAATCCTCATTTGAACAAACAAAACAGAAAATATCAGTAAATTACATCGTTTGGTATATTCCCTTAAAGCAAACACTTGGGTCTAAACAATTATACTTTATAAATTCTTTCACTTTGTGTTCAATAAGATTTTCCAGGTCAGTTTGGTACAATTTATTTTACACATATGCTTGGAGCTATAGAGAAGGTGCTTGAAAACTGTCTCAAAGAACATTTCTATATTGAAGGAATTCTTACTTCCGAAAACACAACTAAAATTTATTTTCAGGGCACACATTAATGTGAGATACCTTAAATTTAGTAACATTTTTTTAGACACTTTTAAATTGCAACACCAACTGATTCTTTAAGATATAAGTACCTTCCACGTTAACATTCAACATTTTATTCAACTGTGTATTTATCTTATCTATAATTTTCCGTTTCTTTTGTTTTAAATTTATTAATAATGTGTCATTATTTGTTTCAATAATCATTAACTTCGATCATAAGAAAATTTCAAATGAATGCTAGCTGCACCCTTTTAACCCTAAATTACCGTGTGCATAAAATAATAAAAAAAAAATTTAAAAAACAAACAAACTAAATTTCAAACTATAAATGAACCTCACGGATATGTCGAACGTATTCGCTCTTGTTTAAAACATTCTCTGATTACCAAATCTTTAATTTACTTATAAATCTTATGTAAAGAGTGTATTTTTTTAAGTTTAAAAACAATATTGTTAAAGGTTATCATATTATTATGCATGATTGAAAAAAATATTTTTTTGTATCTGTGTTTATGCCTTTATGGGCACCGCAGAGCTAGCAATAATTTACCATAAATGATAGATTAAGCCGATTGACATTTTTATACTCTTTCATATTACATACTTGATTGGAAATAAAGTCAAGCATATAAAATTCGGAACTTCAACATAAATTCCAATTTTATGTGGAATCAAGTCGATTGACATTATTTCTCTTATTTCTTTTTATAGAGCAACTAGACAAAGTGTGGGCAACATCCTTAACCGCCTGCACATGATATGGAATTTGAGCTGGAATAGCTGTCAAAATATTTATTATTTATTTATTTTTATAAAATAAAATAAATAAATAGGGGTATTCTGGGAACGTCGTAAACGTGGTAAACCTGTTACAAACACAACTCAACGCAGCTGGAATCAGAGCTGCAGACGGACCTGGACGAGTTCGCTAGCTTTAAATATTTCGCTTACAGCACTTTTACCGTTTCAAATTGCGAGCAAAGAGCCGGCTTTTGGTGGTTGTTTCGCCAAAAAAGTATAAATTTGAAAAAAAGTAGGATAAATAAAAAAAGTGGTTACCTATCTACTAAGTTCGTGATTGGTTTTTTATGTATAAACATCTACGCCGGAGGAAAAGTAAACTAAAAACGTGTGCCTTACGTGTAACACGTTACGTGACCCACGTAAACGGTACGATCATATAAACCGAAATCTGGCATCTTAACCGTGAGTTCAGTCACTCACACATTTTTTTTTAATACACAATACACAATTCCACTGGTTCAAGAAAAACGTAGAATCTAGCAAGGTTTTCTCAAAGCAACAAACGATGGATGGTTAGAATTTGACACCATGTCGGGTCTCTAGAAACCTATGGCCGGATCTCTCTAGAAAAAAAACAGACTATTACTGAAGCTATTTATAAGCAGACCTCAATTGTGCCTCTCGATTGGAATTCTAACGTGTCACAATTACAACTCAATGGAACCCACATGAAATGAAATCAAAGGCTCCAAATTGTTGTTTTCTTAATTGTTTTTTTTTTTATTATTATTATTAAATTATCAAATTTATGGTAGGTAGGTATTATTAATTTTATTGTGTAACTGCTATTTTAAACTTTTAAGCTCATATAAATAGAAAGATGAAGAATTTCTATTTCTATAATTTTCTATTAATACCTACTTCAGATAAGAGACTGCAATATAATAACCATTAACCCAAGTAGAAATACAATTCTGCTTAATGACTTTAAGCTTGCTGAATTTCGTTTGATTGTGTCTTCTATCCAATCGACGTAATGTTGCACATCTGTGTAAACTCCAGGGAATCCAGTTAGGCTAGAATTATTAATTCCAAACGAAACAATGCCCACTAGTTTGCCATTTGACACTAGAGGACCACCAGAATCTCCATTAGAAGCGTCTTTTTCTCCATCCATATAACCTGCACAAATCATACCGTCTTTGATCGTGCTCTGTCCATAATTTGTGGAGCAAGTTTCCTTGTCGATGATAGGTACATCAGCTGTCATAAGAATAACTGACAGCAAGCCCTTCAGAAATATGTTTACATAATATGTACTGTACATACGTAACTATACCTACATATTAATTTATGTCGAATTTTGTTCAACCTAAAAATGGATTTTTTTTCTAAACAGAATTAAATAGTTTCTATTGTTGAAAGGAATTTGTAAAGAATCGATTTTTTTGGTGATTGTGTGTGTGTAACTGGGCAGCTACAATTTTGAAGCAAAACAAAATCGGTTGACCTATTGGTCCATAATAGGTTTATAATTAAAATTTTTCACCGAAATCTAAATTTCTTTCTTGAAACACCGCAAAATTCAATTTAACATTTTTTGAAATGTCAAATCTTGCTAGTGTGCACACACATAACGACATAAACAGTGTAAAATTTTTCTGAATTCTTCCAAAATCTTGATTTGTTTTGACGAAAAATTCAATATTGGTTAGAAAAATTTCTAAACAAAATTGATTCTTTGGTTGAAAAGAATTCGACATTACATGCAAGATTAAAAAGATAATCATAAATACCGTTTCCGTTTTACCCCATCCTGTGACTTGACAAACCGAACCCACAGAAATTACATGGCGGTTCATTGAAATCACATTTATTGCTGGGTTTGAAGCTGGTACTGTTCCATCCAAGAAAACAACGGCGATGTCATTTTTAAATGTTGGCCTGTCAAAATCAGCATAAGCAATATGAGTTATGCCGAATAATATGGTATTTTCGTTCTTCTCGAAACGGTCTAGGGTACCCATTACGACGAAATAGAGCTGAGGACTTTGAAAACTGTTTGAGATATCACTTTTCACATAGTAAAAAAAAAAACAATATTTATTAGTGATATTTATGCCTTGAATTTAAAAATAAAAAGTATATTTGTGATGACCTACTTAAAAAAGCAATGTGCAGCCGACAAGACGACTGTTGGTGCAATTAGTGAACCCCCGCAAATATGACCAGTTCCGAAAATAATTTCGTCATCTTTTACACGAATTGACACTTGATGGCGAGTATTGTCAGTGGTTGCGTGTGTTCCATTAATTATCCTAGGATCCGTGGATGATGCGGCTAAAGCAACATGCTAATATTCCCAATCACAAATTTATTTACCCAAAATTAGTATATTTACCAATAATTGGCAACAACAGGATCCAACAAACTTTTGCGTTTTCCATTTCGCTTGAAACTGATTGATTTACAATATTAACCAACTACTTTAAATCAATATTAACCAACTATACTTTAAATCAAAGTATACCTATACTTTGATTTAAGTTGATTAATCGGTTTTTTACAACCTTTATACCTTGACTTCGGACAATCGTATGTGCTTTCCAAAAGATATAATTTCATCCATCCAAAGCAGTTATTTTTATTATTTTATTATTGGTGATAGTATAGTTAATAGCATAAGTCTCATTTCCTAGATTATAGAAACCTAAGTATAGGTATTATAGCGAAAACTCCAAGTTCTGGATGCATGTCGTAAGAGTTACATTTTGATTATTGCTCCATTAACATGGCTGATGACAAATCGCCTTATTTGTTTCAATTTTATACTTTTTTTGTGTGTAAACATCTATGCCATAGGGTAGGTAGGGTAAACTAAAAAAGTGTGCCTTAGGCGTAGCACATTATGTGAAGCACGATACGTGTAATACGTTACGTGTAACACGTACATGGTACGATATATAAAACGAAATCTGGCGATTTACACATCTTAACCGTTAGTCCCGGCACACACATACATTTTTTTGTTAAAAAGCACAATTTTTTTTAATAAATGTCAGAAATTGTGTTATTTAATAAAATAATTATAAACTAAAACTTTGAATTTCTCAGCAAATTTCTTAAACTCCGAAATGTTTGGATTTCCTTTTCATACATAATTGATTCTGGACTTTTGTCTAGGGATGAATCGATACAAGTAAATACGAGTATGTACAATGTACATACTCAATACTTTTGATTTGATACCGAGTAGTTTTGGAAACGATACTTTTGGTTGCGATACTAAGTATCAGAGATTATGAATTATAACGATAGACTGCTTTTAAATGCTGCAGTTACCCCCTGCAATTTTTAAGCACGTAGGCGAGGGACGTATGCGGTGACCGGGGTAAACAAAGTAGCAAAGGTTGAAATAATTGCAGAGTTACCGCTCTTTCTTCTTTGTGCTTTTTCTTATTGTTTGAGACATAAGCGGAGTAAAGAGTGTGAAGATATGTTTGCTTCTAATTTAACAAAAATTGCAGCTATTAAAATTTGTATCGTTTAAATGGATGTTGCGAAAGAAACTCAAAAGAGAATTGCCGATAAAAATTGCAGTCGTCTAAAACCAGTCTATCTTTGACTTGATTTTTAACGGGGGTTTCTCTTTTGAGTTTATTTCGGATTGCAGCATCCATTTTAACGCTGCAAATTTTAATAGCTCCACGATTTTCCACAACACCTTAGATTTTTACCTAGTTGTCGTATGTTGGTAAATGAAAATAATTGCATGAAATTTATTGAAGAACGGTACTAACTTCATGTTGTGAATTTCATACCGGTGAACTGAGTACTATATTCTTAATAAATAAAATGAAACTGTCTGATGTATGTAGCAATATTTCAAAATTTTATTAATTTTAGTCTGCGTCCCTATTCACCCAATGGTGGGGGGCATGTTGTCAGAATATATTAAAGATTTTTAAGATTTGTCCACAAACGCCCCCTCCTACCCTATCTAAATTCAATTTTGTTTCAATTAATTTTTTCCGAACATTTTCAAAAAATCAATTTAAATATTTTTTGAAACAAATATCATGAAGCGCACAAACTAAATAAATTAGTTTATAATGAAGCACACATAAAAATCTAACGATGATGACGATTTTCATCCTCGATTTGAAAACCGCATACCAGACTCGGATTTTTTTATTTACTTTCAATAGAAAGTCGCAAATTGACTTGCGGTAGTACATAGCAAGTAAAAATCATGAAAACAAAAACAATGAGCACACGATTCCTAAAGAGAGAGAAGCAAACAGGTTTTTTTCGGTTCGTTTTTTCTCATAGCTCTTGAAGAAGAAATAAAGAAAACAAAAACAAAATTGTGCTTTTTTTCTGTGTGTAGCTCTCCCATATGTTAGAGTAGTAGAGAAAATAAATTGAAATGTTGTCCCTTCTCTAAGAAGTTGAACTTTTAAGAAAGGTTTTTTTTTTGGAAGAATTTCGTTTTCATGAACATTTTTTTCCATATGGATGCTGTATAGCTTAAGGAACGTTTTTTTAACATCGTAATAAACCTCTGAATGCCAAGAAATAAAAAAAAAAAAAACAAACAAACACAAACATATATGTATATATGCCAGTAAGGCCTAGGGTCTTATAAATTAGGCAATGTTAGAAGGAATAGAAAGATAGGATAGATTTTTTGTTGGCACAGTGGATTGAAAAATTAGGTTTTGATTTTCTCATTAAATCCCAGAGGTGACGTTCAGTTGGGGGAATATAGAAAAGAATGCTACCTAGACTGAGGATCGAACCCACACATCCAAATTAGCAGTCAAGCACTACTTCCACTGCGCCGGGGCCACCCCGGAAATTTCATCTTTACCTACTCTTCAAAATTTGACAATTTGTGAGTCTCTGTACACAAAGTAATGATCCGACCTACTTCAAGTCCTTTAAAAAAATATATAACATTAATGATCTGCAGGAATTTGTACACCGTTTCCCTAGTTGAGAATTTCACTTCTGCAGTCCCCGCTTAAAGGGTCCACACCTCTTTCAGTTATGATTGTGGAAGAAGATAATCTATAATTACCAGCAGCTTCAAAGTGGTCTGTTTTTTTGATTTTTTACAACAAAAATTAATTTTCACGCCAAATCTTGAAGAAAGTCAAGACTTATTAACTTTGGATCGCTAAATTTAGTTGTAGGTACCTACTTATTGCCTATTCTTGGTATTCAAAATGAAAAGTTAGACAACGTTTATATGTAAATAACACCAGGAAGGTCTTAAAATATGTGCTACATTTATGTGAAATAAAGCCCCATTTTATTATCTACAAAAACGAAAAAGGATCTATGTGTCTATCGGGGTTTTTTTATGGATTCACATAATGGTAAGGTAAAGCAAATTTCAGAAAAAAGACAGACGTATCTACATAAAAAAACAACAAGCATAAGGATCCGCAACGCAATGATAAAAGGCGGCTAAAATTCAAATTTAAGAATTACGACTAAAACATAGAATTTTACGTGAATACGATGCGAGAAAAGTTCGAGGAGAGCATCATTCAAGAAAAGTAGCATAGGAAAACAATTAGCAATAGCACACAATCAATGTTGCAAGAAAATTCTTGCAGTTGCATGGAATAAAACTTGCATGCAGTAAAAGTTGCATGCAATAAAAGTTGCATGCTATAAAAGTTGCATGCAATAAAAGTTGCACGAAGTTCCATGCGGTTGCATAAATTTGCGGATGCATGAATTTGCATGCATTTGCATGCGATAAAAGTTGCTTGCAATAACAGTTGCATGAAGTTGCGTGCATGCAAAAAAAGTTGCATGAAGTTGAATGCAACATGTATGATGTATGATGCAACATGTATGCTGCAACATTATACATGTATGATGCAACAGGTTTAATGCAACATGTTGCATGCAACATATTTGACCATACATGCATGATCAAACATGTTGCATCATAAATGTTGCATCACACATGTTGCATACAACTTCATGCTACTTTCTTGCATGCCTTTTATTGCATGCAACTTTTACTGCATGCAACTTTTATTCCATGCAGCTTTTACTGCATCCAACTGTATGCAACTTTTATTGCACGCAACTTCATGGAAATTTACTGCATGCAACTTTTATTGCATGCCACTTTTACTGTATGCAACTTTTACCAACTTTTATTGCATGCAACTGCATAAAACTTCATGCAACTTTTATTGCATGCAACTGCATAAAACTTCATGCAACTTCTATCGCATGCAACTTTTACTGCATGAAACTGTTTGCAACTGCATGCAACTGTTTGCAACTGCATACAATTTCGTGCAAGTTTTATTGCATGCAACTGCATGCAACTTCGTGCAACTTTTATTGCATGCAACTTCATGCAACTTTTATTGCATGCAACTGCATGCAATTGCATGCAAATTTTATTGCATGCAACTTCGTTACAACTTTTATTGCATGCAACTGCATGCAATTGCATGCAACTTCATGCAACTTTTATTGCATGCAACTTCATGCAACTTTTATTGCATGCAACTTCATGCAACTTTTATTGCATGCAACTTCATGCAACTTTTATTGCATGCAACTTCTTGAAACTTTTATTGCATGCAACTGCATGCAACTTCGTGCAACTTTTATTGCATGCAACTTCATGCAACTTTTATTGCATGCAACTGCATGCAACTTCGTGCAACTTTTATTGCATGCAACTTCATGCAACTTTTATTGCATGCAACTTTTATTGCATGCAACTTTTATTGCATGCAACTTCATGCAACTTTTATTGCATGCAACTGCATGCAACTTCGTGCAACTTTTATTGCATGCAACTTCATGCAACTTTTATTGCATGCAACTTCGTGCAACTTTTATTGCATGCAACTGCATAAAACTTCATGCAACTTTTATTGCATGCAACTTCATGCAACTTTTATTGCATGCAACTTCATGCAACTTTTATTGCATGCAACTTCATGCAACTTTTATTGCATGCAACTTCATGAAACTTTTATTGCATGCAACTTCATGCAACTTTTATTGCATGCAACCGCAAGCAACTTTTATTGCATGCAACTGCATGCAAGTTCATGCAACTTTTATTGCATGCAACTTCATGCAACTTTTATTGCATGCAACTTTATGCAACTTTTATTGCATGCAACTGCATGCAACTTCGTGCAACTTTTATTGCATGCAACTGCAAGCAACTTTTATTGCATGCAACTGCATGCAACTTCGTGCAACTTTTATTGCATGCAACTTCATGCAACTTTTATTGCATGCAACTTTTACTGCATGCAACTTCATGCAACTTTAATTGCATGCAACTTCATGCAACTTTTATTGCATGCAACTGTATGCAACTTCGTGCAACTTTTTTTGCATGCAGCTTTTACCGCATACAATTTCGTGCAACTTTTATTGCATGCAACTGCATGCAACTTTTATTGCATGCAACTGCATGCAACTTCATGCAACTTTTATTGCTTCATGCAACTTTTATTCCATGCAACTTCGTGCAACTTTTACTGCATGCAACTGGATGCAACTGCATGCAACTTTGTGCAACTGCATGCAACTTTTATTGCATGCAACTTCATACAACTTTTATTGCATGCAACTGCATGCAACTTCATGCAACTTTTATTGCATGCAACTTCATGTAACTTTTATTGCATGCAACTGGATGCAACTTCGTGCAACTTTTATTGCATGCAACTTCATGCAACTTTTATTGCATGCAACTGCATGCAACTTCGTGCAACTTTTATTGCATGCAATTTCATGCAACTTTTATTGCATGCAACTTCATGCAACTTTTATTGCATGCAACTTCATGAAACTTTTATTGCATGCAACTTCATGCAACTTTTATTGCATGCAACCGCAAGCAACTTTTATTGCATGCAACTGCATGCAAGTTCATGCAACTTTTATTGCATGCAACTGCATGCAACTTCATGGAAATTTATTCCATGCAATTTCGTGCAACTTTTACTGCATGCAACTGGATGCAACTGCATGCAACTTCATGCAACTTTTATTGCATGCAACTTCATGGAACTTTTATTGCATGCAACTTCATGCAACTTTTATTGCATGCAACTGCATGCAACTTCGTGCAACTTTTATTGCATGCAACTGCATGCAACTTCGTGCAACTTTCATTGCATGCAACTTCGTGCAACTTTTATTGCATGCAACTGCATAAAACTTCATGCAACTTTTATTGCATGCAACTTCATGCAACTTTTATTGCATGCAACTTCATGAAACTATTATTGCATGCAACTTCATGCAACTTTTATTGCATGCAACTGCATGCAACTTCGTGCAACTTTTATTGCATGCAACTTCATGTAACTTTTATTGCATGCAACTGCATGCAACTTCGTGCAACTTTTATTGCATGCAATTTCATGCAACTTTTATTGCATTCAACTTTTATTGCATGCAACTTTTATTGCAACTGCATGCAACTTCATGCAAATTTATTCCATGCAACTACGTGCAACTTTTACTGCATGCAACTGGATGCAACTGCATGCAACTTTGTGCAACTGCATGCAACTTCATGCAACTTTTATTGCATGCAACTGCATGCAACTTCATGCAACTTTTATTGCATGCAACTTCATGCAACTTTTATTGCATGCAACTGCATGCAACTTCATGCAACTTTTATTGCATGCAACTTCATGTAACTTTTATTGCATGCAACTTCATGCAACTTCGTGCAACTTTTATTGCATGCATCTTCATGCAACTTTTATTGCATGCAACTGCATGCAACTTCGTGCAACTTTTATTGCATGCAATTTCATGCAACTTTAATTGCATGCAACTTTTATTGCATGCAACTTTTACTGCATGCAACTGCATGCAGTGCAACTTCGTGCAACTTTTATTGCATGCAACTTCATGCAACTTTTATTGCTTGCAACTTTATGCAACTTTTATTGCATGCAACTTCATGCAACTTTTATTGCATGCAACTTTTATTGCATGTAACTTTTATTGCATGCAACTGCATGCAACTTAATGGAAATTTATTCCATGCAACTTCGTGCAACTTTTACTGCATGCAACTGGATGCAACTGCATGCAACTTCATGCAACTTTTATTGCATGCAATTGCATGCAACTTCATGGAACTTTTATTGCATGCAACTTCATGCAACTTTTATTGCATGCAACTGCATAAAACTTCATGCAACTTTTATTGCATGCAACTTCGTGCAACTTTTATTGCATGCAACTGCATAAAACTTCATGCAACTTTTATTGCATGCAACTTCATGCAACTTTTATTGCATGCAACTTCGTGCAACTTTTATTGCATGCAACTGCATGCAACTTCATGGAAATTTATTCCATGCAACTTCGTGCAACTTTTACTGCATGCAACTGGATGCAACTTCATGCAACTTTTATTGCATGCAACTTCATGCAACTTTTATTGCATGCAACTTCATGCAACTTTTATTGCATGCAACTTCATGCAACTTTTATTGCATGCAACTTCATGCAACTTTTACTGCATGTATGATACAACATCATACATGTATGAATCAACATGTTGCATGTATGATCAAATATGTTGCATCATACATGTTGCATCATACATGTTGCATCATACATGTTGCATCATACATTTTGCATCTTACATGTTGTATCATAAATGTATGATGTTGTATCATACATGTATGATGTTGTATCATACATGTATGATGTTGTATCATACATGTAAGATGTTGTAAAAGTTGCATGAAGTTGCATGCAGTTGCATGAAGTTACATTCAATAAAAGTTGCATGAAGTTGCATGCAGTTGCATGCAATAAAAGTTGCACGAAGTTGTATGCAGTAAAAGTTGCATGCAAAAAAAGTTGCCCGAAGTTGCATACAGTTGCATGCAATAAAAGTTGCATGAAGTTTCATGCAGTTGCATGCGTTAAAGTTGCATACAGTTGCATGCAATAAAAGTTGCATGAAGTTTTATGCAGTTGCATGCAATAAAAGTTGCGTGAAGTTGCATGCAGTTGCAAACAGGTGCATGCAGTAAGAGTACGAAAGATTCATGTGATTGCTTTTAAACGCTTCAATTACACCCTGCAATCTTTAAGCACGTTTGCGGGGGACGTATGCGGTGTCCGGGGTAAACAAAGTTGCAGAGGTTGAAATAATTGCAGAGTTAACGCTCTTTCTTCTTTGTGCTTTTTCCTATTGTTTGACACTGAGGCGGAGTAAAGAGTGTAAAGAGATATTTCCTTCTCATTTAATAAAAATATTAAAATAAGCAGCGTTTAAATGGATGCTGCAATCCGAAAGAAACTCAAAAGAGAATTGAGGATAAAAATTGCAGTCGTCTAAAAGCAGTCTATCTTTATAATTCATAATCTCTGGTGAAACAGATGTTTTTGAGAGATAGGGCCGTAGCGTAGAGATATACTTAGATTTAGGTATATGTATATATGTCGATATAGTAAGTATTATCACAAATAATAAACTATTTTTTCCCATATGGATGCTACATCTGTATAGTTTATTATCTTAACTGAAAGTTTAAAAAAAATGCTTACAATTATTATTAATTTTTCAAATCAGTTTCCTACAAAGCTGAAAAGTCTTGTACACTACAAAAATACTACACAAAAAAAGACTTGAACCCTTTTTTTCGTAGATTGCGGGATAAAACCTGACTAAATTTTAATGTACAATTTTCCACACCACCGCTGCAACGACGTAATTTGCGAATTAAAGGTCTTTTTGGTTATTTTCGTTTATACAAAATTATACCTAATACCTTGTTATTTTCACAAATAAAATCTGTTTTCTGTCGAACCCCATAGAAAAACAAGACAAATATATGTACATATGTACCTACTTACCTGCATTTGAAAATAAAGAAATTCCAAGGTTTTCCAAGGTTAAAATGTAAACCTGTTATTCCGGTAAATACAAATTTATACACTTGTGGCGTTATACTACTGCATCGGCGGCCTTCAATAATTGAAGTATTTACTCCACTACGAAATTTACCATCGGTCCTGTGGCGCAATGGATAACGCGTCTGACTACGGATCAGAAGATTCCAGGTTCGACTCCTGGCAGGATCGTTTTTTTTTTTTTTTAAACAAAAGAATTTGTAGAACCAATAATAAATATTTTGTAGTTTTCGTTTTTAAGCTTGCAAGTTTTTAATAATAAAATTATCTCTTAATTAATTAATTTCCTACTTTGAGTTTTGTTACTATGTACATATGTGTTTTATTTTCTAGTTAATTATTATTCACAAATCATAACGTTATAAAGTGAAGTTTCTTGCAAATTACCACAAATTAAATTTGCTTTCAAAACCATAGGAAAAAAACTAATTTTTGAGAAAACTTGGTGAAAATTTAAGTGTCTAAACAGGCATATTGATATTTGATTTGTTTTTGTTTCGCATATATAAAAATAAAAACACATTTCAATTGATAATTCAGTACATGACTTAAAAAAAAATCTCTGAATAATTTTAGATTTGTATACTGTTGGAAATTATACTCACATAAAATCGACTGGGAGGTTGGCATCTCCTGTAATCCGGCTTCTCGGAGGTCGGGTTGTGGACCGGTATGAGGTCGGGAGTTCTGTCTAGTGGGTCAGGCATGTTGACGGAACGTCCGCACTAAGCTTTCCATCAATATGGGTGCCATGGAGGAGTCCAAGGCATTCAGGTTGGCTAAGGAGGGATGAACCGGGCCAGGGGCGAAAGCCAGCAGCCAAGAATTCCCGTGGTAAGCAGTAGTGGGATAGCGTACCGGAGTGTTCTGCCACTGTCAGCTCGATCAATAGAGTCGAACTACAATCTTTTTTCTAAATTTTTAATTTTTTTTCCACACTTGAAATTGTTTCTATTTTGGTCTCAGATCACTTATTAACAAAAATTAAATATATTAACTAACTGAAGATAATTATTGCTTCTATTTTCATCAAACCACCTTATTTTCCTCCTAACCGGGCAAGTTCTTTAAAAAAAAATAAAGAAAAAAAATGGAGTTCTTAAGGCTACACTTGGCTTTAAGTAAAACTTCAAGTTCAGCGTTCTCTCTACTCTTTAACCTTCTTACCATTTTAGAAAAACTCTCGCTTTTAATGTCGTTTAAGTAAAACCACAATCTCAATAAGGGAGAGTAAAATGTAGGTTCAGTTGAACAAACGTAATTCAGCCTTAATATAAAATTTTAAC
The DNA here is from genome assembly GCA_951394125.1 of Epistrophe eligans. Classification (NCBI taxonomy): domain Eukaryota; kingdom Metazoa; phylum Arthropoda; class Insecta; order Diptera; family Syrphidae; genus Epistrophe; species Epistrophe eligans. The sequence goes on from OX596029.1 coordinate 94,108,127, forward strand.
TCCCCAATTTCGTTGATGAACCCTGAACCACCGTCGTTGAAACAAAGTTAATCCATAAAATTCGCCAATTTCAGATCTTATACTTTCAGCCAATGAGAGTACTAGAGCTTTATGAATAAATTGATAGTAATCGAAGAAATCTATGATAGGCGTGGACCATTATTATTTCGGGAGCATTATAAGTCTTGAGTAGATATTAGTCGTCTCTTCGTTTGAATGTATGTATGTATAGTATATTCATAATGTGAGTTACATATATGCATAGTAATAGTAGGGTGAATTCTACACTTCCAAATTGTTCTAAAGTATATTCATCTAAAGTCATCTTCAAAAGCAGAGATTATGAAATAAAGATTGGAAATCTCGGCTGTCATTCTGGTTTGCCTATAAGCTAAACGCGGTGGTGAGCCCATATTTTTGCACTAGTGTCCAAAAATATGAATCCACCATTGCATAAATTGTTGTTGCAATTCACATCTATTCATCGACACGAGATGAAGTTACAAAAACAACAATGGGCTTTGCAAAGTTCTTTTTAGTACTTCCCAGTAGATGATGAATGCAACGCTTTAATTTTGACAAAAGAAAAATACAACCTCAATATAGATGTAATTTTTGTTGTATGTATTTTATTTTTGATTAGAAAAACATTAACAACATTAATTTAATTGTGTTCTTTATTATTTCTTTTAACTGATGGTGTCGTTTTCTTGCGTGGATTCATTTAGTTACTACATTATTGAAGTGCTTTCAACTATTTTGACCACAGATTAGAAGTAATTGACTGCAGCCAGAAGTAATTGGCAGTATATGCTGCAGCCCAAAGGAATACTCCTATTGTTGTTCCCATTCCATTCCACTCATTCATTCCATTACGTGTTAAGCCTTCCAAACACGACCTAAGATGCATTGTGTGGGTTTGAATTCTCATCAAAAATGTATTTGAGTAGGTAGAAGGAAAGTGTTCTATTTTTTATATGGCTTCCTATCATTATAAACCAACCAACCTTTCTTTTGTCAAATGAAAACATCAATTTTTAAAACATATTACAATTTTATTGCTTCATATTTCTTACTGATTTAAATCACAAAGTTATTCTTTTTTTTTCCATAAAAACGTTAGTATTCAAACGAAATTAAAAATGCCAGGAAAATGCTACAAACGCAAACATTAATTTTATAACTAACATACATACATACATATATATTAATTATATGCATGCATTTAAGACAATTAATCAATTGTATTTAATTTTATCACAACACTATAATTTACATTTTACAAAGGTAATTATGGGTTGTTTTTATTATTATTTTATTTTTTCAGAAAAATATTAAATTTCATTTAAATACAATGTAAATACATCAAGTTAATATCATACTGTCTAGTAGAAAAATATAACTATATAATATAAATGTTGTTTTAATATTTCTTATTCAATATTCATTTAAATATTATTTTTTTTTTTTTTTGTTAAATTTTAAATGTTATTTTCCCTCTATTTGCCATAATTTTATTTGTTAAGCAGATTAATTCAATTTATATTTCAAGCTGTGTATTATTTTGTTTTTACTTTATTCGTACATTATAATCATACATATTTCAAAAACTCATACTTTTACGTTAAGGCACTAAAAACAATGTTTATTTTTTTATTTACATTTTATGCACGACTTGAGTGTTATGAAGGATTAAATTTTTTTTTTCGTTTTGGCTTTTATGATTTTTTCTGTTTACATTTTTTGCTGATTATTCATATTTTGGCTTAAATAAAGTATTCTCTTATCATTAATGTTATTCGTGTATTTTGAATACGTATTGCAACTTCTTTAATTACATTTTTTTTATTAACAACTAGTGATAGTTCAAGCTTTAAAATAATATTTACCTGCAATTTGATATTTTTCATTTAATTTATTTGATTTACTTTTGATGCTGCTATTGTATTATATATAAATGTATGGAAGAAGGGTTAACAAAATTGTCATCAATCATTCGGTCAGCTTATCGTTTGCATACCTTTGTTCTGTAATGAGATAACAAAAAATATATAAGCATTCAAAAAATTTAACAAGCGGGATTGTAAAAATATGGTCTGTTTTTATTTGTATATAACAATTCGCTGACCCAAAAACCAATTTTTCGAAGTCACTTTGCTTATCTATTCGTATACTTATATAATAATGTAAGTTTAATGTTATTCTGAAAATGTTCATTTCGTAAATTCATTATTATTCGTGGTATTCGTTATACATACATACTGGACTGGGTCCAATGTATTATTAAAACTTTTTTTTTATTTCATATTTTAGTAATAAAAAAAAAACAAATAAAGTATAGGTATACAAATAACAAGATCACCAAAATAAAATAAATCTTACCTCTTCGTACAATGTTGTTATTGCTATCGCTGGCTTTCCGTTGAAAAATATTTTTAGTTAAATTTAGATAACGTTGCGAGTTTTTTGTTCTTGACTAAAGATTTATATTTAAGCTTACGTTATAAAAAAAAAATATAAAATGCACCAATGTTGGAAAAAACCAAATGAATCACAAAATAAATTCAAGGGGGAAGTACAAAATGTATAGTATTTTGGGATCGAATTGGTTTGTAAAAAAAAAGTAAATTTTAAATTTGGCCGCAAGTTTTCTCCGCACTCTTCTCACTTTTAACGAAAGACAACTTTTATTATATAGCTGCGACATCGTATCCCTGTCAATCGTTATACATTCCATCGACTAAAAAGTCCATTCGGCGATAGTGACGCGTTGACCAGAAGTCTCTGAATCGACGGTAGGCCACGATGACCATGCCCATCAGAATTGGCACTGCGAAAATGATGGAAACAATCGGAATAATGTAATCGCGATGGCTGCGATACAGTCCATCATCTAATTCCTGAGATAGTTGGACATGTGGTGTTTCTGGGTCTTCAACACTGAGCTTCGTAGATGAAGATTTTATTGCGGAAGGAAATTTGTTGTTGCTGGAAGAACTTTGGGCATTGACTTCATTTGATTGAGAGCCCGGTATTTCAACCTCGGGATATGTCATTGTGGGCTTTTTTGGCTTTGCTGTTGTTGTTGTTGTTGTTGTTGTGGAAGTTACTGTTGTACTAGTTGTCGTCCCAGTGGTGGAAGATTTAACAACTATCGAAGTCTTAGTCTTGGGAAGTAATGTGGTCTTAATTGTCTTATTATTAACAATTGAATTTGAATCATTGAAATGCGTTATCATTTTAGTTGAATTACCAGCGATCGTTGGAGGTGCTGGTGTAGTTGATTCTAAGACTTTTCCAGCAATTTCTTTCGTCCCACTTGAAACAATAGAACTGGTATCATTTCGTTTAATTTCATAAACTCCCGAGCCTTCGGTGACAATTTTAATTGTTGATTTTTCACTATTATTATTGGCTTCGTGTACTATGCTAGTATTTGCAATTCCACGACTTAATTTTTTAGCAGTTTCATCAGGTTTTATTTTTTGAGTTATAGGCAAGGGAGCATTAGTAGTAATCTGAAGGTTTTGCGTTTCAGGATGGGAACTACTTGTTCCGTTGATTGAAATAGTCGTTGTAATATGACTGCTTAGGATAAGCATAAATATGAAGTTTCTAAACATTTTTTCTGTTTGATGATAATATTTAAAAGTTTTAAACAAAGAAATTTGAAATAATAAATCCGATTATTTTTAATGTAGAAACTCTTCAAAAACTACCATTGCTTTCTCCACCCGTTTGCTGGTTTTTCTTTTGTTTTATTTTTTGGTGAATTTGACAGTTTCTCTCTTTTTTAAACGTCAAAATAACACTTGCCAAAAACAGGGTGGCTACTTTAAAAGCATTTAATTGATTGCTTCAAACGAAGCAATTATTACCCATTGCGATTTTTAAGACCGTTGGCGGAGGACGTAATATGTGGTAGCCGGGGTAAACAAAATTACAAGGGCTTAACTTAAGCACACAGAAAAACTGTGTTACCGGCGTGAATTATATACTTGTTATCGATAGTTTGTATGAAAACTCCATTTTGTTTTTGTGATGTTGTCGCTAATACCTGTGGTCGTTTTTTGGTGCAATTCCCCCCTGTCCAAAACTACAAAGTTTTAATTTTTGTATAATGAACTTTGACAGACTTTTGTATAGTTTTGGGCAGAAAATCACAGAGTTTTAAATTATATTAGGCGTGTTTTTTTGTAAGCCTGCAGGAAAATGAAAGAAAAAAACGACGTCGGTGCTAAACAATCACCAACAACTAATCCCCTACGGGCTAAAGCCAAACACAAAAAATCCTCGGGCTTAACTTACCTTCTCCTTAACGAAAGATGATCGCCTGCGAACAAACTGGTCCTCATACATCTATGGAGACTATTTTAAGGAACATAAAGGTATTGCCCAACCAACGCTTTTGATGCCTGTTTACACAGTCGTTTTATTGAAAGTTGCATCCAGTGAGACAGGTAGATTTTGTGTGTGCGTAGAAATGAGAAGGGTAGATTCTATCCCATTCTTCTTGTTTCTACACTTATAAATTCTACCTCTTTCACTAGATGCGCCCCTAAGTAAAACAAATGTTTAAACAGGGGTCGGCGGCGGCGTAGCCATATTTGTATCGTATGACTGCTTTTAGACGACTGCAATTTCTATCCGCAATTCTCTTTTGAGTTTCTTTCCGATTGCAGCATCCATTTAAACGCTGCAAATTTTAATACCTGCAATTTTTGTTAAATGAGAAGGAAATAATATCTCCTCACTCTTTACTCCGCTTATGTCTTAAACAATAAGAAAAAGCACAAAGAAGAAAGAGCGATAACTCTGCAATTATTTCAACCTCTGCAACTTTGTCTAACCCGGACACCGCATACGTCCCCCGCCTACATGCTTAAAAATTGCAAGGGTAATTGCAGCATATTTGCAGCGTTTAAAAGCAGTCTATGGAAAATGCTGGATCCAGTGCCTCTTTGACTGCTTTTAAACGCTGCAATTACCCCATGCAATTTTTAAGCATGTAGGCGGGGGACGTTTGCGGTGTCCGGGGTAAACAAAGTTGCAGAGGTTGAAATAATTGCAGAGATCGCTCTTTCTTCTTTGTGCTTTTTCTTATTGTTTGAGGTATAAGCGGAGTAAAGAGTGAGGATATATATTTCCTTCTCATTTAACAAAAATTGCAGGTATTAAAATTTGCAGCATTCAAATGGATTCTGCAATCGGAAAGAAACTCAAAAGAGAATTGCGGATAGAAATTGCAGTCGTCTAAAAGCAGTCAAAGCAGTCTTTGTCTTATTTTAATATTCTGTTGTTTTTCTCATGATGCGTGTTGAGTTCCTGTGGGCACTCGAGCATCCTTTTTGAATTTTTTAACACTTTCAACTTTGACAAGCTGCGTAAGATATTACCTTAGATTTGTGTACTATGCACCCGCACTTCACGATGATTGAGTGGTGGCCAAGAAAGGGAGGATTTCTTCAAATTTAAAATTAGGCTTTTTGGCTGCACATTTGTTTGCTCCTACTAATAGGAATCAAAATAAATCCATTTTTTTAAGAAATGAAAAAAGAGGTTTGCTGAAGAGGCAATCAGCCAATTTTGTTTTTGTCATGATGTAGCTGTATATGTATAGTATATCTACCTACATACTTTTGAGAAACAATTAAATGCAAGGTTACAAATATTTGTGATGTACTTAACCCGCATTTTGAATTTAGTTTGATTAATTAATTAATTTCTTATTAAAAAATAAGGCTTCATACTTTTTATATTACATTTACTATTTTTAATCTTGAATGTGTAAGATACAGTTATGCAAACACTGCATCACTGCATGCAGTGTTATGTCTGTTTATTTATATTAGGGGTATTCATGCAACGACGTAAAGTTGTTGTAAACGTTGTAAACTGCGTAAACCTGTCAAATTTGTATGAACATTTGACAGGTTTACGCAGTTTACCACGTTTACGAGGACTTTACGACGTTGCATGAATACCCTTATTGTATTGAATGTATTTTGTTTTTCTAATGCTTGTAAGTTATCGCTGTAAGTTATTTTTCCTTAAACTATGTATATACTCTAGGTCTAGGATATCGATTATATTTTTTTAAATTACAAAAAAAGTAAAACATTTCTATCACATTTGTGTTTACAGACATCACCGGAAATAGTTACACCATATTGACTTTTGTTGCTGTTTTGAATGCAGACGCACATTGATCCTTTCCAAAGATTTACAAAATAAATAGGATATACATACATACATTATAAGATATATAGTAAAAATAAAGAATAAAATGAAACAAAGTGTGTTCTTCATTGATCTACTGAATGCCCTCGCGTGTTCGTGAATTTGTGATTGGTTCTACATCTACAATAATTAATTGTCTATAATAATTATGTTCCTCGTAAATTTTCAGTTGTGAATAAAAGTTCTCTTTGATTTGTTGCTGCACTGAGATTGAGGCCTTTGTTTATTTTGATTCATCTGGAAAAGCTTCGCGCGGTGGCACCAAGCTCAACATCATTATATGCCTAGCATAGGCTTTCGTTGAGCGGAACATCGAATCAGTCCCATGTAGTCGATCAAGTACTCCTAAGACTCCAAAGCAATTGTTAAACCTTGAATACAAAATTTTTAATAAACATGAAATAGAAAAAGATAAATTTATCAGTATAGAGCATATACTTAAGATGATGAAAATCATGTGCTTCGGGGCTTGGAAAAAATGGCAAATGATATCCAGAGTGGGCATTTAGTGTTGACAGAATGGCCAAAGAAAACCACAACCAAGCTGTGGCAACATGGCTACCCATTAGGAAAACTCCCAAAAAAGGCGGAAACAGATTGCTGAAAATATGCTCGATCGGGTGACAGTAGATTGCTGTAACTGCAATTGGGGCCGTCCATTCGTGATGTTGCTTATGAATAAACTTGTAGATATGTTTGCTATGCAACAGCCGATGTGAGTAGTAGAAGCCAATCTCTTCCATCAGGATGCACATCGTTAATTCAAAACAGACCCAATGGAATGTCGGTAAGTCTCGAATAGACGTGAGACCACGGAATTTCATCAATTTGTAACTTACAAAAGCAATTGGTGTACCAACAAAAATTTGATTAGCAATGACTCTTGTAATAACCTATAGAAATAGAAAAATAAAATAAGTATTCAATCATTTTTTAAATAGTGAATTTTTATACCTTTGTCAATCGATGTCGATCGACTGGTTCATTCGTGCCTGGTTGAATTTTATATTTTCTCAAGAACCTGGGGCGGTTTGTGAGATCCAAAAATGTATAGATACCACCAAATAACCAGTAGACAAACATTGTGAATGTGGTTGTTCCAACTACCCATAATATAAGTGGGTCCTCACCTATTAATACATTTTGCTCAACAATTATTTTATGGATGCTTTATATTTTATTAATTTTTCTTATCAAATTCAAAAAAAATATATATTTTTGTATAAATGCCTTAAATATAAATTTAAAATTCTGAAAAAATTAGGTAATACCTCTGAAGGGGAAACGTTCATAGTTTTCTTATTGAAGACCAAAAGTAAATAAAAAATAAATTCATATAGACTATGTACCCTAATGGCATAATACAAATACGAGAACTTATGATGGTATCTAAGCTATTTGCTCTATTTCAACAAGTGCATCATGTTATGCCAATTGGCAATTATAAAAGAAAATATGATTTTGACTCAGAAAAATATTCTAAAAAACACTTTCCTCATTTTTTCTGAAAATCTATTTTTTATATAGGTACCTACGAAAAAAATAGTTGAAATGTCTTGTTGGCGTAGAATTATAAAAATTACATTTTTCACCTTCATATTTTCTTTCTTTATAAATTTTTAAAAAAAAAAAATTAGCTTCTTTTCACACCTTCTAACTACGTAAGTAAAATCAGTGTAGTGTTATTTTTAACATGTCTGCTTAAGACGTCACAGGGTGGCGTCCCCAGGTCACCCGAGACGGGACAGAAAACATCGAACAAATCTAATAACAATCTGATCCTGATCAGTTAATGTGAATAGATTTAAAAAAAATTGTGTAGTCATTAAAAAAAATAATTTAATTCAATGAGTTGTAATATAATTAAATTATAATATACTTAAAAACTCATCAAGTGCAATGCCCATTTACTTAAGAAAGTACTTAAACAAACAATTGATATAGAAATAAGTGACTTTCAAAAATGTACAGTCATACCTTAATAGTTAATTTTTTGTTTGTGAAATAATTAGTTGCATACAGATTCCGGCAGTAAATTGTTACTGTAGTTTTATCAATTCTTAAGTTTTTAAGAAAATCTTATATTAAATTCCTTTCAACAAAAAAAAAAAAACGATTTTTTTTTCCAAACAGAATTGAATTTTTTCTGCTGTTGAAAGGAATGCGTAAAGAATCGATTTTTTTTTGTGATTGTATGTGTGGCGCTTGACAGATTAATTAAATGAAACTTATTGTTATTATCACGAATGACGAAATGTATTTTTTTTTTGACTGCTTTTAGACGGCTGCAATTTTTAACAGAGTTTCTCTTTTGAGTTTCTTTCGGATTGCAACATCCATTTAAACGCTGCAAATTTTAATAGCTACAATTTTTGTTAAATAAGAAGGAAACATCTTTTCACTCCGCTTATGTTCCAAATAATAAGAAAAAGCAGAAAGAGAGAGCAATAAATCTGCAATTATTTCAACCTCTGCAATTTTGTTAACCCCGGACACCGCATACGTCCCCCGCCTACGTGCTAAAAAATCGCAGTGGGTAATTGCAGCGTTTAAAAGCAGTCTTTATTGAAAAGGAGCCCACAAATATTTAATATACATATATAATTAAAATATTCACTGACATTGAAATTCGTCGCAATCAAAAACACAAAATTTAATTTGAGATTTTAGAAATGTCAAATCTTGATTCTGTGTGTGCAAATCGTTGTAAAATCGTTCTGAAATCTTCTAAAATATGCAATATCTGTTTTGACAGAAAAAATTCGATTCTTTTTCTAAACAGAATCGATTCTTTGAAAGAAATTCCACATTAAAGATACATTTAATTTAAAAAAAAAAATTAATTATTTCCGAGTCAATGGTCGCGTTCGGGGATCAATCTAAAGCTATCTGGATAGGTTTGTGTTGTTGTAATCCCTTGTGACAAAACAGCTGATGCAACAACAACCCAACGTATCTGAACATTTTTGGGATAGGTGAATAGCCTATCTGATAGTTCATCGAACGTAAGAAATGTTAAATGTCAAAAGGAAACATTCGGGTATGTGGTTATGGTCTTAAGCGGCCTCTAGACGATACAATCGATCGTACAACTAGAGTTGAGCCGATATCATTACAACCGTAGTATGTATAACCTATACACTATACATTATACAATCCACTGACAATTTGTTGCCGACAATCATAGCATGCAATCGCAGGTTGGCGGTGAAACTCGTTCGACAAAGTGATATCGGCACAAGCGGTCTAGACTCTACAAGCCGCTTTAGAAAGGTAAGGATTTAAGAAAAAGTTTACTTTGGTGTACCTTAACTCATGTTTACACATATAAATGTATGTATTTCCGCTAAAGACACTTTTCTATAAAAAAAAGTTCGCAAAACATATCATTTTATTATTTGTTATTATGATCAATAATAACAACAAAAAAATTAAATTATAATTTGCGGTTGACGGCATCAATCATTTTGAATTGACAATTTTAATATTCTAGTCTAGTAGGTAAATATTGTGGGCACAGTAAAGAAGAATATAACTGCAAAACGTAATCTTTTTGAAAATGTTACGTAGAAGAACTTTATGAAGTGGTGATGAGTCCTGTTGGAATTTCAATGGGGGAAATTAAGCACAGCGTTAGGTACAATGTGAAAATGTATATCAATAGAAAGAAATGTGTATGGTGATTGGTAGGGATTAAAGTTTACTCAGCTACAACATTCCGATCTGTTTAATCAGTTAATCTTGAAAAATTCAATTAAAGCCGTTCCACACTATCTAATATACCTACTTACATAATATCGAAACATGTTTGAAAAAATCAAGTATAATAGTTTAGAAACGAATTTTAAATGCTCTTCACATAATTTCTGACAGCCTATCTAAAACTATTTGACAGCCCATCTCAAACAATTTGACACATGTTTTTACAAAAAAAAATAGGATTGGTATTAAAACCGTAGAGGTTATGGTGGGACTGATTTTTTCGAAGCTTATATAGTGTGAGAGCAAAATATGAAAATCATTTTTGATGTATGAACAACATCTATGCCGTGTCGGTAGGGCAAACTTAAAACGTGAACCTTAAGTATATAATACGTTCCGTGTCATACATTACGTGTCACACATTACGCTGTAATTGATGGGTACGTTCAATAACAAAACTCCAGAACTTGTATACGAACATTGATATTTACACATCTTTACAGTAAGTTCGGGCACTCACACATTGCTTTTTAGTCCTGTAACACTGGTGGTAGAGGGAAAATTAACTTGCTAACAATCAAAGATTGAATTGAAAATTTCGGTGTGACGAAACTTTATTTATTTGTTAACTTGTTGTTTTGTATAGTATAGGCCTTAATGTTGACACTGCAACATTAAGGATCTTTAAAATGAAAGTTTTATAAATAATTTAAACGAATTGGTCTACAAAAATGAGCGAGCGAACAGCACATATGCATTGCTTTTTAAGTTAAGTTCACACTTCCCGTATATAAAAAATAAAATACTATTCAAAAATCATTAATTGATGAAAAAAAAGCCTGTACTCGCTATATGTTTGAACGTATCTATACATAGGCGTCAAAATTTAATGATATTTTGCGTTAGTAACTTTACTTGCATAAGATACAATATGACGAAGAATTATAGCGCCTTCAAATAAAATAATTTTGATAAAACGAAAACTTAATAAATAAAATATATGTATAGATATACTTTATGTTATTTTATTGTGCGCATAAATTTCAGTCATTTTGTTGATTAGAAAAATTGACATTGCTTTGAATATATAGGCATTTAAACAAATTGCTTAAGACTTGCATTGAAATTTCCTTCTTTAGTTTTGAACCACACTTCAAGTTGGAAATATGACTTTTAAGCTTTAAACAAAAATAAGGCACTTTTGAACAATTCTTAATAAGTCGCTAACTCCATTTTTGAATTTTTTCGTTTGTGAACTATTTTTTCAAAGATACTCTAGGATAGATACCTATAGATATACATAGATATGTAGCTAGATAATACCATCAATACTTAAAGTACGATCAATCAAGGGCAGACTTCGATCACCTATAGATACATGTGTAAGTACCAGAACAAGTGTAAATCAAAGCGGTATCTTCTAAACTATATAAAGAAGAAAAAAAAAATAAAATTTACGGTTCTATACCTAAAGAAAATAATTAAAAGGTTTATTTAACTGGCATTCGGTGCTGCATTCAAATGTTCCTTTGTTAACTTTATTGTGTCATAGTCATTTAATTATCTAACGCGAAGTGTATAAGTACTGTAAACAAACATGCACACTGTTTCGTTAACTAATTAGCTATTCTACGTGCCAATTTGGATTTAAGCTTTGTTTATTTTATTTTGTTAATAATATTATGAATCACTTATCAAAACAAATCTGTACTCGATCTTGTAAAATATAGGGCTCACCTTATTTGTAAACTCAAGGATTAAGAAGCTTATAAAAAAAAATCTAATCTTATATCCTCTTCAATGCATTCTTATACATATTATATTTACTACTATACTTTATAAACAAATAATAAATTAAAGCTTTGATAAGCACAAAACTATTAGTTTCGCATTTTGTATTTGATTGTATATTTGCCCATCTCAAACAATGTCAATTTGTTCACTTTGTTTAAGCAATGTCATTGTAAAATTAATGTGAATAACAATGCGCTTTCCTGTGACATAAGCACAAAACAATGACTAAGTGAGAAAGTTACCGTAATTCAGTTGGTATCAGTGCCTTCAATCTGAAACTGTCAGTTATATACTCTTTTATTGAATGACCTGCTTGCATAAATTTCACTCATTTAATTCGTTACTTGATGAAATTATGGCTATGGCAATTTAAATAAAAAGTTAATTGAGAAATTGAGCACAGTTTACCTATTTATAGATCAGTAAGGTTCACAATAGATTGAAATTATGCTTACTATAAGTGTTTTTTTTTTATTGTTTTAAACTTAAATAGATATATTTACCAGTTATATTGATGAATTTGTCCCATTGTGCTTGCCAAAAGTCACCGGATGCTCCCCAGAAGCTTTGTAAATGCCTTATTGGAAAATCAAAATTAATCAATTCTTTTTCCATTTTTTTTTGTAAACAAACACAAAGAGAAGATATAAAAGAAATTGCAAAAAAAAAAAACAAAGGCAAACGTATCACAAAATTTATCAAAACAAAAGGAATGTTGCCCTATGCGTATATCAGATACATTAAAACATCAGTCATAAAGCAAACTTCGGTCAATAAACCCAAATTGCGCACTTAAAAAAAAACTCTTCCAACCATATAGTTCAGTGCGAGTGAACTTGTGAGGAAAAACACACGCAAAATAATATATATGCGATTCCTCGGACAAGAATTAACGTAAAATGTATCTGCGATTTGCTGGACAAGAACACACTGCCCAGGCCAAATTTAAGTTTGTTGCAGCTTGGGCTTGCAGCAAACAGCTACGATCCAACTACGAATACAAACCGATCCGACTGCGACGACGATCGTATCTTATATGAAGAATGGGGCTCGGCTCGGCGAATACCAGAGTTGCCGGTTGAAATAAAATTTTATCGATATGTATTTCTTTTTGGTGGTTTGGTGGTATATGACCCTATTCATAAATAATAATTTAGAGTATGAACCAAATAGCTATAACAGGTAACTTGCTAAGCAAATTCTCTTGATGAATTTGGAGCAAATAGAAAATTCAGGGGTGGAATCGCGTAAGGCAAAAGTTGATTATTGATCATCAAAATGAATGATTTTGCTCCACGTAAGGTGATTATCAAATTTTTGCTATGGTTTGTTAGTGACAGCTATTTAGGTGTCACTTTCATACATTTTGTTTAATTTTTTGAGAAATATAGGTTGTGTGATATTTATCACTAATCAAAAGTTTAGTGAAAAAAGTGAAAAAGATATCAAAGTTAAAATTAAAATAAGTGAACGATTATATGTATAGGACTTAAATGCAAATTTTGTATGAGGCTCCCATTGAAGTTTTTGGGATGTTAGCTCAGAACTTGACATGGCATTGTAGGACCTCGCCAGCTCGGGATGTGTTGTAATAAGAAATCATTTTTATTTGTTGTTTTGTGGCAGTCCTTAAAAAACAAACATTTTTATTAATTTATAACTTACATTTTGGCAGAAACGAAACTTGTTATTGCAAATTGAAAACATTAAATCACGACAGCTGATCGAAATGACATTTATGCCTGTTTAGTAACTTGAAAATTGTACTAAGTTTCCCAAACTTTAAATTTTTAGCGATCATTTTACTCAGAACAAGGAAAAGTTGATAATCATAATTGACTATAAAAACAGTGACAATCAACTATCGCCTTACGTGATTCCAAACCAATGTCCCATTCAGGTCAATCTCATAAAATATGAAGCTAATTTCTATATGCTTCGGTTTCCATACACTATAGCTTGTTTGGTTTTATTTATTCAACACAAATCGTGTTTTAAACATTTAAAAACTGTTTTAATTAAAAGCAGTGGAAGGAAAAGGACCACTTATTGGATAATTTGTATTTCAAATAGAATAGATTTTCATTTCAGAATGTTTAGAATATACCAGAATGCAAAGCTGCAGTGCAGTGCAGCAAAATGAAAATTACATGATAAACAAAAATTTGGCAACACTTAAAATTTGTAAATTCTGTATACGGAAGAAAATTGTTTTGTTTATTCTGTTCAACAAAAGGGAGGAAGCCGGTTGTTTGAGGTGTGTTTCTCTTTTTTGTTTTGTATTTAAAAGCTGTACATATACATACATAGATCTTGAATTATTTTAGACTCATGCCACTATTTTAAATGAAAGAGCTTTTTTCTGTCAAAGTTTTATATGCATCCATGCGAGACCTTGAATAAATTAATGATTTCGAACTTGGAAATATATGTAGATAGATCTTATGTACACAGTTGGACTGTATGAGTGTGAAAAAGAAGAATATTTTGACAATAATATGTTGGGGGACAGACAGAAACGGCCATTGAAACCGATCAACATAATACTTAATTGTAGATATTACCGTTATTTTTTAATATTTTTTTCTATTTTTAGTACTTTTTTCATGAAATTGCCCCCCCCCCCCCCGCCAAAACGGGGGAGATAGACCCCCCTCCTATAGTAAAAATGCTTGTATTAAAGTGTTCTACCGTTATCATTTCTTGGCGCCACAGTTATCATATACTCTCCCCAAATATTGCATCTGAAATTACCCGCCTTTTTTAATAAAAAAGATTTTTGCCGGACTTCAAATCTTCGTAGTTATGTTAAATATTATCGGAATTTAACAAACAATATACCATTTTGTTCGTTAGAGTATTGTCTTAATAAAAGTACTTCATACTTTTTTTCTTAAATGTAACGGTTTACGAGAAAATCGCAAATAAAGTTGAGCATGGCCAAATTTTCACTCGTTTTTCGCTTATAACTTCTAAGTTACTTGCTGAAAAAAAATAAATGTTGTATAGGGATTTGTAGATAATATGAATGGGAACAAAAAAAGTTCTTTATATACATTTTTCATAAAAAGTATTACAAACGGAGAAAAACGAAGAAAACCAAAAAAAGTATTATTTTCAAGATAACGGGACCCCCAAAAAGCCGAATTTCCCGCAAACTCAGATTTATACTCAGAATCAACCCCCCTATAAAACTGCATTCAAACTTGGACCACTTCAAAACTTTTCTCAGATAGTATATAAATGACTCCCCATTGCCTGTAGGTACTATTAACATACTGTGGATTACTAGAAGTGTCTAATTAATTACATTGGAATAGTTAAGGATAGATAAATACAATTAGTCGTTTTATTAGTATAGTTCTAAAAAAATAGGGGTAAACTAACAACGAACGAGGAATAAAACTTTGCAGTGGTTCATGTTTAGAATAACTGGATAATGTTTGTATGAAAAGTCATTCCAAAACAGATTATTCAACTGCACTTAAAAAAGCTACGGTCCATGGGTTCTTTAGAGGTTCTTTTAATAACGTTTTCTTATTTTCGTGTTTCTAATTCCTGCCGTAACCGATTTTAGTCTATTTGGGCAAGCAACATATCGTGTTAATATGAGTAAAACGTTTACAAAAATAGCTATATCTTGTCAAAAATACTCAAACCAATTAAACCTGAGTGGACTCAACTTAAAGCAAAATAAATTTCGTGAAGTAAAAACTATCAAGCGGAAAGGATATAACACAATAATGCAATAAAATCAATAAATAATTCTTTTTTTTCTGTACATTAAAATAATTTTTTATTAACATATAATTATTTTAAAATTACCATGTTAGGACATTTCTGAAGACAACAAACGCTGCTAAAGCACATGTCAGTATAAAGATGAGATGGTGTAAAGATGACAGCCATCTGGGTTTCTGTGTGTCCGTTGCTGGCGTTCCCAGCGGGTTTGTCCTTTCCTGCGATGATGATGTTGAAGTTAAAGGGCATACTTTTAATATCTCTTCATCTAATTTATTCCTATCATTCAAGGGCGTGGATTCTGATGACGTTGTTGATGTAGTTGTTGTTAAGCAATTACCATTTGAGATATGTGATGAATTTGCGGCATTTCCTTCCATTATAACATCAATTCTGCGTCGCAAAAGTTTTCAAAACAAGTGCACTTGCAACTATCACTTTTGGTGTTTAATTGCAACAACCAAAAAACAATTTAATAAACGTTTACCGAGGTATTTATGTAAACCAATAACAAGAGTTCCTTACCACATAAACGATACAATAAAACCGTAAAAACGTACAATCACATAAATCGCAGACAAAAAAAAAACACTGACCTTGTCGGGCAAAATGTTCTTTGCTTTAGAGTCTGTCTGTCTGTCTATCTTGAAGGAAAATAAAAATTTAAAAACACACAAACTCGCGACAACACGAATTGTAAATGAAACGATGAGCTATGAATATGATGATATCCTTCCTACATGTCACCTAACATCGTGATTTATATTTTTTTAGGTTTTCGAGAATAATAAATTATTGATTTTTCCTAATCGTTCTTCAATTGAGTTACAGGATCTTCATAAATAAATTTATTTGTTTTAACTTTATCGGAAATAATAATTTTAGTAATTTTTGAAAATTGTGTTGATTTCTTTTTTTCCGATTAAGAGTATCGACAAAAATAACAAGGAATCCGTCACATTTAGAGCACAGAGAAGTACCGAAGAAATATAAGTTATACTATACAGGAGGATACAATTATCCTTTGTTTACTTTCAATTTAAGTCTTTCGTGAAATATGTAACTAAATATTGATATAGATGTGCGTGCGTTGAGCTTTTGTTGGCTATAATCCAGCAAAATGTTTTCATAACATGGACAACTTAAAAGCTTTCGTTCTTTGTTTTGATGAGACTTATTGTATATCCAGTGCCTATTGGATATACAAACTCAAAAGCTTTGATTAGAGATAAAAGCTAAAGTTTAAATCTAAACTTTATTTGAAGTCGAAAAAAGACTTCAAATGTAAATGTTAAATTTGATCCTCTTGTTAATGATTCTTTAAAACAAATAAAATTATACGTCGAAATTATAAGATGTGTTATGTTTAAACGGCATATTTAATGCTCAGGGATATGACTTGATTTGAAATAATTGTTGTTTTAATTTAATTTCGTCAATATGATATTTTGATACTAAGACAAATCATGATTTCTAAAGTTATTGCTGATAATGCTTAATGTTTTTTCACGAAACGTTATTTAACTTTTTCGCTTTATTTAATATGTAGGTATACATATGTAGGTAAACCCTAATACTTAATAAATTTAACTTTAATTTACATGATATTTAAGTTTATTTAAAAAAATACAATAAATAAAATTTTATTCTAAATTTCTTTGACGAGTCACTGAGACGTATACGTAATATTTTAAATTTATTATTCAGGCATAAATATTTATGTATTACTTAGTTGTTTTTCTGTGGATTTGAATTTAATTATTAGAAACATTTAACACATTGTAGTTAAAAATTAAACTTTAACACGCTTATTTACTAGATTTTTGACATGTCAAATGTCTTGTTAGTCTGAAATACTTGGGAGTATGCTTTATTTGATTAAATAAAATGTTACATATTAAGCCAAGGTTTAGAAAACCAAGACCGTTGTCTTAATAAGATAACTCTTTTAAACACCTACTAAAAATGATTGTCTAAAACTTGGATGGCTGTCCAAAGTTAGACAACGTTTATAAATACTACCGTTAGTTTAAAAATTTACTTCTCACTGTTTTTAGTTTTTGTTTTTTTATTAGTATAAAAGTGAGTTTATTTTGAGTTTCACGCGAAATACATATTTCACCTTAAAATTTCGTGTTCCCCCGGAACTATTGTGAGTTTCGCCCGAACGAAATTTCGTTCGCCCACTAAAAATATAGGCTGTCAAGGTGAAGTCTTAAAAGTCCTTAAAAGTATCTTTTTGTAAACGAAAGGAAACGAAAAGAGAAACGGAGCTTAAAAATCGTATTCGTTTAAAAGCAGTCCTTGCATTTTTGTCTTCCCTAACCCCGGGTCTCCACTAGAAATAAATCACCACAAGATATGCGTCATGTAGTCAAATTTTCTTGTGGAGACCCCTTATGTCTGAAATATTTTTATTTACAGGCATAAATTTCTTTATTTATGTCATGTCTTCTCAGAAGAAATAAAAGTGGATATAAATTTTGACGTTTCGTGATTGACAGCCATTTTCTACAATAAACGTTTGATAAATTTGTGTAAACACAACAAATCTCGTTGTGCAGGTAAGTTATTTTGTTATTTTTTGACTATTATCTTTTGCTTATTTTTACTATTTTTACTAAAACGATGTGTGCTTTTAAATTCATTTTTTTCCATTTTTTCAATTTCCTGCAAAACTTTCACTGCGGAAATGACAAGAGGAATACGATGTTTGCTTGACCGCGACAATGATTACAAATAAAAATTTCATGAAATAGTTTGCCCACTCAACGGAGAAATAAATATTTCTGCAGTTATTTCTGAAATAAATTAAGACATAAATATGGCTTTTGGAGCCGGGGCGTAACGACCAGAGGTCTGAAGGTCTGTTTGGTATCTTTTTAAGAACCATCTTATACACAGAAGCGACATTATGTACAAAAAGTGGTTCAGTGGGTTTGATAACTTTTTGCCAAGTTTTCTCTCTCTGAGAGCATTTTTTCCTTCTTTCAAAGTTTGACAGCTTTTACTCATTTCTCTTAAAAAAAGATACCAAACAGACATTTTGTGTAGCAGAAATTTGCAAGTTATCCAATGGAGGGGAAATTATTTGCTCTCTCGTTGCAACTTTTTTAAGTTAACAAGAATTTTGGACAATTTTTGTAAATTTGTGCAATTTTGTAAGAAATTTTACGTTACCAAACAAAGCTATAATACGCCCCTCGCAATGACTTCTTTTAGACCAATGCTATTTATTAGCTTCGTTTTTCTTTTGACATTGTGATATTAAATGAAATTGAAATATCTTTTCACACTTTTTACCCCGCTTTATATCTCGAATAATAAGATAAAGGGCGATAACTCTGGAATTTTTTCCAACCCCATCAATTTTGTCTAGCCCATACAAACGATAGTTGCATCGTCTAAAAGCAGTCTTATTTTGAAAAACACAAAACATCCCTTCTGATTCCACCTTAATATGAAACTTGGCATAACCAGCTGATGTCCATCAAAAGAAAACTAGAAAAAAACAGTTCAGTTGCAATTTTCGAGAAACTTTTGACATTTCTTTCTCTACACTACACCATGAACCTTGGCTCTGTCTCTGAATGCAGTTCAGTTCAGCCAGCAAATAAGAAAGTAAAAAAAAATTGCGATTTATATTTTGTAAAATATTTTTAAAAACAAAAAAAGGAATATATATTCACTCTTCATAATTATCAGATACTTTAATGTGTAAATCAAATTCCCCACGCTACATTTGACCAAAAACTTTATGAAAAAAACTATAAAATCGAAGATATTTAACTTGCTGTGCAGCAACACGAAAAAATCTTTCGATAAGAAAAAATCGTGTTTGTAATTTTTTTTTTCTTCCAAAAATTTGTGATATAAGTGAAAGTGTGTATTTGTTTTTTTATTTTTGTTCAGAAAGATAAAATGCAGAGGTGAATGAGAAAAATTCGAAGCCCAAAAAATCAAAATTTTCATACAATTCCACGGCGCAGATAGAAAAAGAAAGAAAAAAATCAACACAAAAGAAAGGAATACACAAAAAGCAAGAAAAATAGTTTCAACACCAAATCAAGTAATTTATCATCAGGCAGCAGCAATTCACACAGTTGCATTGCTGCTCTACCTACTTCCTCTATTTTGGTTTTAAAACAAAAGCAATCGTTACTATTTTTCTCTCTAAATTTGGTAAAACAATCAATAAGTAAACTCTTTAATTAGGCAAAAATTGTGTATTGTTTTTTGTTGTATTTTCCCAATTGGCCATGCTTTTGTGAAGCGAACGAACAAATTTTCATTCACCTCTTCGCGATGTCGTGGATCTTTTTTTAAATTTTATTCAGTTCCTATTTTTATTTAACGTTTGCCATCACTTTTGAGTTAAATTAGTGGAACTTGCATTTGAGTGACTTGGTGTTATGATGACAAATGTGTTGAAAAACAAAAGTGAAATAGGTATATTTCTTTTTTGTGTTTCTATTATTTAACTCCCCCTCCATTTCTCTTACACGGTTTAGATTATAGCACTCGAAGCAAAATTGCAACAAAAATACGTAAAAATAATCAAAAATTCATGACCTGTCTTGTCAACGTCGTTGGTTTGTTTTTGTTAATAATCAATAGAAGTTTAAAAGAATAAAATAAAAAGAACTGCAAAACATTTAAGAAAGAAAAATAAAAAATAAAAGTACTTAAAACAAATACAAAAATAGACAAAACAATAATATGATTGAATTCGAATTGGACTTTGAAGACGGCAATCGTCCGCGTGAAGTGCCAGAGACTCCGCTCAAGGAATGGCGTCTGAAATATCAAGCTGGTACAATTGTACCACAGGATTTCATCGATTTCTTTCGCAAAGAAGCTAAAAACTACTTCGAATTCGAATATGTTGCAGAAGCAGGTAAGTTATTTATTATTTTTATTTTGAATCGTTTTTTATTTTGATTGATTCAATAATTCAACTATTTATGACTTCTGACGTGTTACACAACTTTCTCCAAAACTCCCTACCTATGTTGTCAGCAAAAGTAAGACTGTTCTTGTTTTGCATTCAAAAATATTTATTGTTTTATCTTCTAATTTATAATTTTTAAATAAAAGTAAAAAGTTAAAAATTCTTTACTTATTTAATATATCTATCTTTTTGTCGCTGAAAGTATTTTTGATTGGTACCTATATGAATTTAATTGATTTTAGTTGTTGTTGGATTGACAACGACAACGCACTAAAACAAACATGTGAGGGAAGGAGAGGGTTTTTGTATTCAAGAAAACTCCACTGCCGCGACGACGACGTCTGATGTTGAGGGTGACGCAACCAAAATAGATACCTACCCAAAAAATATAAAAACAAAACTGAGAAAGGTTGTAAACAATGCGAAACAAAAAATGTGTTTGCCTTTCCATTGGATTCCTAATGCAATTTAATTGATATTGATAATGTGTAGGTATTTAATATTCTCTAATTTCGAACTGCATTAATTTTCTTATGCTGATTTTTAAATAAAAACCGAACACTAAAATGTAGGTACACACTTTCAGAGATGACAGACATAGTACCTACATATAATATAAAAAGTCCTATACAGGATTCGTCAAAAAATGAAGATTTACAAAATAAGAAGGTACTGACAGTTTTTTTGAGGAAGTAACTTACTTAAGATGAATTATAAAGTCCGGCGTGAACCTGAACGTCAACCACAGATTTTTCAGTTATTTTGGTTATAAGACAGCAGCCACCAGTTTGTTATTTCGAGTATTATGAGAATTTCCCAGTTTAAAATTATATTATGCTTAATCTTGCCTCTTAACGTTAAAACTACCAAATGGATTTAATTTTAATTTTGATAAGAATAAGAATAAGAATAAGAAAGGTCGCGTTCGGAGATCAATCCAAAGCTATCTGGATAGGTTTGTGTTTTTGTAATCCCTTGTGACAAAACAACCCAACGTATCTGAAAATTTTTGGGATAGGTGGTTAGCCTATCTAATAGTTCATTGAACGCAAGGAAAGGCTATGTCATGGTTATAATCAATTTAACAATTCCCGTTCAAAATCTGTACCTACAATTTTGCCATTTAAACTTCGTATCACACGTAAAATCTTCTGAAATTGAACATGCCGAATTTGAAGGCAGACAAAAATTCTTACACACATTTGGTTCTGATATTGTTAATTGGATAAGAATTTCAGAAATCTTTAATCAAAGGATATCCAAAATTAAACATTTCTGTACTACCAAGATAGGTACATGCATACTTTAGGAATTTTGTTTTCATGAAAACAACAGAGCACATAAAACGATTTATCTTAATCATTTTTTTCAGTTTGGAATAAGAAAATTGTTGTTTCATTGTAGTAACAACGGAAACTGAGATTTCATCGACATATTCGAAACTACTGAAATGTTTTATCACATTTACATTGTATCTACTATAGGAATTAAATGTGAGTAAGTTATAAGTAAATAACAAATAATCAAACATACATACCTATATGTATGTATTTTATATTGTGGCATACATTTTTTGCAAATAAAAAAAGATACGTTTGTACCTATAACAATCGATGATTTGCATAAGCACGCGCAATGATTTTAATTAATCATTTTGAAAACAAAATGCAAATAGAGTGAACCACAAAATTGTGACCTTTTGTTACAAATGAAATGTACTAACTATTAATAAAAATAATAGGGTAAACAAACAAATTATTTGAATTTCATAGATATGCTTTTATTTAAAAAAAAAGGTAACGCATTTTTTTTGTTATTTTTTTGACTAAAAGTAAATAACAAACAAAAAACATGTGAGAAAATAACTTCTCTTTTATTTAACGTCTGAATCGTTAATTCTAGTTGAATGTGGAAACTGCTTTTGGTCGTTCAAAGTTAAACGTATTCAACTAAATTTTGCCTACGCTTCATTATAGGTATACAGTTAGCAATACTTAAACTATATTTTTATATGTTATTTATATTTATATATTAATGTAAATATTCAGCCAATAGCGCAACATTTTAAAAACAGCTCATTTAAAGCCTTTTCGATTAATGTGGGTATAACAGTTCCTTCTTCTGAAAAGAAAAATTTGCTTTAAGAATTATTTTCAGAATTGTTCTAGAAGTGTTCACACTTATCAAATTGTTTTTCCGAATTAGTAATCGAAAAGGCCGTTAAACAATAAAACCGGCTCTAGAGAATGGAGACGTTCAGTTGCGGTCGTGTAGCCCCGAAATAAATTGCCCAACATTTAAAATGTAGTTGCCTTTCTAAATATAAAATTTAAAATCTTCAAAAAATTAATACAAATTCAAAATACTCTCTAAAACATTTACAGAGCCAATTTCTTCACAAAGTTCTAACGCTAGTACCGGTACTAGTCCTAAAGTTAATACTCAAATCAGTGTCAACTCATTTCTTCATACAAGATCTAAGTTCTAATCCCGTCAGGTTGCACAGCAAATCTGTATCACTTTGATTCCAGTTTGCACTCCGTGACTTTTTTGCATCGTCGGCGTCGCTGGGAACAAACAGACACTTCTAATATTAAAATTACTTCATTTATTTATAAATTCGAAACACAATAACCAAAGAATAGATAGATCGCAAAGTAAAATTTACATATGCATGTTGTTAAAAAATTGCACATTATGCTGAAGAGTTTTCTAAAAACGAGTATCAGAGCTGGTACCAGGTCTAGCTAGACTGGGTACTAGGTTGGCTTAGTACTTCTGTGAAGAAATTTGGCGTTAGTATCATTCGTTTCTTGGTTAAATAATATTTCTAAAAGATAAAAAACCGTTTGGTGTTGTTAAAGTTAATCGATGATTTAACGGTACAGTTTACTTTGTGTAAATTATCAAAAATTGGAATACCCCTTTAAAATTGATTTTGTGCTAGTATTTTAAATGTGTATAAATTGAGAGAATTATAACTCTAACTAGGTGACTAGGTGAGTATTGTTAACACATTTAGACACTCATTCAATGGTTGGTCTTATTGCCCTAAATGCTTATAACTGGTAAAATTATTTTTATTGATTTTTTCCGTTTTAAAATTTATAAAATAAATCAATGGAAACTCTAATTCTTTTCTTAGAATTATTACAGCAACAAATTTAGATACATTTTAGTACTTTATTTAAGTTTGTTTACCCTATGTATGAACGTGAAGGTCAAGCTAGATAACTAGTCACATGCACACTTGGTCGTGCCTCGAAGTTTGTTTTTATTTTCTTTAATCTTAATGAACTCGTTTGTTTATGCTAAGCTTTCAATTTTATTAAAGGATTGAAAAAAAGTTAATATTAAATGAAGGTTGACTTTAATATGTAATTGACAGAGATAACGAAATGATCAGAGATATAAGATTACAAAATAAAAATACATAGGTACAACAATTTGATCAACCCAGTAGTATGGTTTGCTAAAATGACCTTAAAAACCATAAAAAAGCTTAACATTTTTTCAATCACTTCCTTTTTTTAATTCATTGCAATTATAGCAATTCTTCCTTGAAGATAGAACAGTGACATTTTTCCTAAATTCCATTATTGGTTTGTCTAGTTTTATACGTTCGGGTGGGGGTTGGTTTAACCAATTTTAAATACTCAGTAGCAAAAGTCTCAAAAATGAAAAGTACCTCCTTTTCGTACCGTATTTCCTGATCAGACGTCTTCCTTTTGGTTCGTGCTTTGGTTTGTGTGTTATCTGCCACAACTCAATCAAGGAAAATTAGAAACTGCAAGTAGGCAAACTCTTGAGCTGATAAGCTTAGATTTAAAGTAGTGAATAAAAGCAATTTTCAACTTTTCCTTGGATATTGTAATTTGAATTTGAAATTTACTCCAAAGTTTTACAAGTTTAGATTTATCCGCAAGTTGAATAAAATCATCCTGTATAGTTTAATTACATTTTTTTTTAAATAAAAGCAACTACACAATAAATTGAAAACGTACAAAAATAAATTAAATCGATCCCTTAAACAAAATTTAACAATTTAAGACTGTACTGTGTTCAAGACTTTTAAAGAACAAAAACAGCCGCAATATACACACACGCAAATAGACAACGTGCCGTAAAAAAATTTAAGATGACTTTCATTTCTTTCACGCATGGATAAAATGATTCGTTGACCTCCACAATTTGTTGCATGGAAAAGCTAAATAAAAATCAGATAAATTTACAAAAACAAAAAAAAAAATAATAAAAAATTTTCATTTGGTGCAAGGTGATTTAATTAACTAGATTAATTCTTCTCTTCAGTTTTTGTTAAATATATATGTACATATGTACAATGTACATATATGTAGGTACATACAACTCACAGATTTTTTTTTGCAATGAGGACATTTCTTTATCGTAAAACATAAAACAATTAAATTACACAAATTGTTAAAACAAGTTTTTTGAAAACGATAAATTAATTTCAAGATCAGAATTATTTGTTGCTAGCATCGTGTTGTTACCAGCAGATTCTTTTTACAATATATAAGGTATAACTGCTAGTGGTTGGTGGCTCATTTCAAGCTGAGCTAACAGCTTTATTAATAAAAATAAATACAAAAAAAATATATATATATATAAATACATATATGTATGTACGTACTAACACACACAATGTGTTTCGGCGGTAACAGCGCAATGGCCAATGAGCTCTATATTATACGTTGCAATTATATGCCCATCAACCGGCACAAAAGCTATGATTATGACGTCATTCTCAATTTAGTCATAT
Organism: Epistrophe eligans; assembly: GCA_951394125.1. Lineage (NCBI taxonomy): Eukaryota > Metazoa > Arthropoda > Insecta > Diptera > Syrphidae > Epistrophe > Epistrophe eligans. The sequence continues at coordinate 94,133,338 of OX596029.1, forward strand.
AGATACATATGTAGGTGTGATTGTTTTGTCAAGTTGCTTTTGTTTTTGCTTCGCGGATGAATGTGAATCTATTTCCGATGGCGGAAAATCCTCGACAAAAGCTTGTGTATTTAAATAAAACAAAGGTAATTGTCTTTGAAAGAGCCAAGCAAAGGAGTTGTCATAGTGTAATTAAAAAATGGCTGAACACACAATGTTTATTATTGTAGCCACACAATTCTTGCATGTGATATATTCATATACCTACATAGATACCAATAAAGACAGATAAAAGAAATGGCTGCCTAAAGGTTTAACTTTAGGCATCACTAGACAGAAAGACAAAAAGTTTCGAATGCAACTAAATATTTAGATATTTTTATATTGCAGAACGCACATGATTTTTTTTTAACGCAAATCCTCTATTGCATATAAAATTTCTTTTTGAAAATGATTTTTTAAATTTCAATACGTCAACACATTCATAAGACTATCCGTCCATGTTATTGGGTATGCCCAATAGATCAGACATACATAACTGTGGTTGAAATTTTTAAAACAGACGAGTTTAGGATGGCGAAAATAATTTTATCCGTTGGTGGTGAATAACAGAATTTAAAAAGGTTACAATTTTAATTTTTTTTTTTTTTTCAACACTCATTGAGATCAACTTCGTTATATTTTTCCATGTCCGTGAAGTTAGCATTACCACTTCAAAATTTTAGGATTCTAATAATTTTTTTTTTTTAAATAACCCCTGGTAATGCTAACTTGACGGCCAACTTAGCATTACCACCCCCCAAAAAAAATAAAAAAAATAAAAACGAGTATGCCATTAGCTGTCGTGAATTTGTCGTGAAAGAAAAAAAAAATTTAGGAATTTTTGTTTTGCTTTAAAACAATTTAGAAATTGCTTCTATGAATACGGCACTACTAATACAGCTTTGATTGGCTATAATATGTTTTTCCTCCAAGATTTTTTGATGTGGAATTTATTTAAACAATTGTCGCTCGATGTCCTTAAATAAGTTGTGTTAAAAAATAATTTGTCGCGCCCTGTTTGCATTTTTTTAATAGTTCCAGCATTACCACCACTTTGATTATCTGTATTTTTTTATCTAACAGACTTTTTGGTGTCGAATTTGTTTAAACAATTGTCGCTCGACGTCCTCAAATAAGTTTTTCCAAAAACATCAAAGTGGTGGTAATGCGACAATTGTTTAAACAAATTCCACATCAAAAAATGTTGCAGGAAAAACATACAGCCAATCAAAGGTGTATTGTATGTAGAGATTGCAATCCCGGGATCCCGATCATTTTCTGGTCCCGAAAATCCCGGGATTAAAAACTCCCAATCCCGGGATTTTTCGGGATTTTTAACTAAAAATATTGACGAATAAAACATATTTTTTCTCTTTTTTTCTCTGAAATTTGCATTTCTGCCAACACTGCAAACTATGTTTGCTACAATTTGTTTCATGAACTTCTAACTATGTTTAACTACATAAACTTCGTAGCAAATGTAAACAATGTAGTTAATTCTAAAAATTCAGTTCGGACAACCCTGGATACAATATTTTGTTTTACGTGCTAAACAGCATTATGTATAATATAATGATCGAAATGAGAACGTGACACCGACCAGCACCACTATTTTGTTGTTGTGTGGTTATGGGTAAACAAAACACAACAAATGATACTATGTTCTCACCCAAGACAATTTTATGAACACATAAGTATGTACAAACTCATTTTGACGCTTACATTTATGTATCGGAAAATGTTTTGTCTATAAGTAAAATTCTAACTAATTTATTTAACTTATTTAACTTATACATTATGTATGTATTTGAATTTTTACGTTTTTGTTTTTTTTTTTTTGAATTCTAATTTTTGTTGACGTTTTCGGTTGTTTTATTAAATAAATAAATACCTATATTTAAAAACGATCGGTTTTATTTCCGTTTAGAAAGGTTTTTGTATTATTTTAAATATTACCTGAATCCCGGGATTGAAATTTTCGAATCCCGAAATCCCGGGATTGAGAAAAGAGCCCGGGATTGCATTCCCTAATTGTATGGTTATGCCGGATTCATAGATGCAATTTCAAAGATTTCTTTTTGAAAGCAAAACAAAATTCCTAGATTTTTTTTATTTCACGACAAATTTACGACAAATTCACGACAACTGATGACATACCTCGTTTTTTTTTTTTTTTTTTTTTTTGGTGGGGGGGGAGGGGTTGGGGTGGTAGGTGCGTGGATAGTAATGCTAACTTGACCGTCAAGTAAGCATTACCAGGGTTTATTAAAAAAAAAAAAACAGCGCCACAATTTTTTTTCTTACACGGCAAATTTCTGACAAATTCACGACAATCCAATTATTAGGATCCTAAAATTTTGAAGTGGTAATGCTAACTTGACGGACATTATTTTTCCAGCAAAAATTAATTTTCCCCAGTCTTTAAATTTTTATTTTTATAAAATCCCTTTTAATTTTCTATACCTGCATAATTACTATTGCCAGTTTTGCGGTTTAATTAATTGCAAAAGATGTTTCATCTAATTAACAAATAAAAAACATTAGCGCAAAATTTTAAACGATTTAGTACGATGTTAAAGCATTTTTAGTATGATAAAAAGGCTTTAACATCATACTAAATCGTTTAAAATTTTGCGCCATTATGTTTACATAGATGGTTTGACAAACCAGCAAGTTGATAAAAAATGAAAACTATCCAACATGGTTGCGGTTGGTCAAGCTTTTATTTTTGAGTTTATCTTTATATAATCAAATATGATTGGTTTGTTGTTGAGCATTTCTAATGAATCGTTATTTTATTGGAAATAGTAAGAGGGAGCAAATGGACACAGAAAAACAATTCGGCATAAAAAACTTAAAAAAGTTTCAACAATTTTGTTTTTATTCTTTTAAGTTCTATTTCAAAAATAAACAATAACCTGCAGCAAATGAATCCAAAGCAAAATAGATGCTTTACATCATGTCATTTGGCGGTTTATTCGTTACATCAACTCGCCACAACAAAAAAAAAAAAAAACTGCTTCTATTTCAGGGCCAACACAGAATTTCATTGTCAGCGTGAGTTGAGGGTTTTTTAAAAAAACTGTTTATAACGACCCCAGGTTTTTGCCAAATAAAAATTTCACAATGGAATTAAGGTTTTGACGTTTTTTGAGAAAATTTGATCTTTTTTTGGTTAGTAAAGTTGGACCGATTTTGTTATAATTTTGCAATTTGGTACTTTGCATTTAAAGATTTTACAGATAATTTGCATAAATAAAACAAATCGAAGAAAATAAAATCATTTTTATTTGTTATCTTGAGTTTTTTTTAATATTTTCTCGTTAAAATGTTCTTCTTCAATTTGGAGCTTCATTAGAGTTCTATAAGAACAAGTTAGAGCGATTTAATCGTACATTTTGTTTTCTAACAATTTGATTTTTTTTGTGTATTCCATTATTATTCTGACCGTCTCATATTTTACATATTTTTGACTAAAAATGGGTTAATGGCCATAAAATATGGCAAATAGTCAGTGTTGTTTTAATTGAATTTTCTGACAATAATTTTTATGGTTTGTTATGTTATGTCTATATTTAAAGAAGAATAATTCAAAAATTCAAAATACAAATATTTTTAAATGAATTTCTTTATAAAAAAGGAGTTACAAACATATGTATGTATATGAATAAGGTGATGTAATGAGAGATACAAATTGCATCATTGTGAATGATCTCACAAACTTGTTTTTTTTAACCATTTTCCGCTGGCAACGACCCTACTTGTTGTTACTTACTCTTTTTTTGTGCATTTAAAAAAATAAAATAGACCGGATCGATTAGAGTAGATCCATTAAGTTTCAGGAGTTTTCTTTATGGTGACGGTGAGACGGTGAATGATCATCTTTCTGCATTCCTGTTATTTTGGTATCGAGCATAATCGTAGTTGATTTTTTTTGTTCACTTTTTAATCGAAAGAATTCTCATATATTCATTTTTAAATGACAAAGCTTTTTGTTTGTTTTTCTTTGTCAATTCGAAAAGAAAACCATCTTATTTCATCATCGGATCTCTGAAGACCAACTTCAAAACAGTACTTGTTAAATTTTCTGTTTGTATTATAATATAATATAATATTTATATATGTATATGTACGTTTTGTTTGCATTTCAGACTCAATTAGGGAAAGCCGTAAGTATTTTCGACTTTTCGTTGTTATCGTTAAACCAAGCTATTTAATTGTTTTTTGTTTATTTTCATAAATATTATAATGCATATAAATATAATTTGCAAATTAACAATATGGCTATGGCATATAATATTAAATAAATATTGGAAGTATGATTAACATTTAATGCACTGTTTGTTTGTTATAAAAATATTATATCTACACTCAGGGTTACTTGATTTATATTTTTGTTGAAAAGCTAATAAAATGCTAAGAAAGCTTTATAACTAAAACAAAATCTAGAAAATTCAGCAAAATATTATAATTCTCAATCTGAATTCCTATTTTATTTAATAACCCTCATCAAGATAATAGGGTAGTTATTTATTATTCCGCGATAATGGAAAGTCTTAAAAATAATATACATAACTTGAAAGACTAGACTAGAGTCTCAGAATGTTGAAAAATTAAAAACAATCATACATTGGGCCGTTTTATCTCTAAGCTATTTACAAAATTCTATATTAGTGTTTACATTTGATAAAAGAAGCAAGATGACTTATTTTAAATAGTTTCAGGAATAATCCGTCAATAATAATAAATTGAAGAAACAGCTAATGACAAAGTTTTTGAAGGATATTTATGTTCAAGCTAATGGCATCTGAGAAAATCTTCCGTGGCACGATGACTTTGTTTGTCCGAAAATGTTGTTCTTCAAACATCTCTAATCAATATCTTTAGAACGCCTGACCGAACAAAAAAGTTATTGATATTTGTGTATAGGAAATTAAATTACCTTTCTTTTGATTATATAATTTTCATATAGAATTTGAATTTGTATTTAAGAACCAGGGGGCCGATTCTGGTTCTGTGAGAAATTTAATCAAATAAATGGTTTTCACATTTATTGCTTCCATTTTTTCGAATCACTTGGTGCAAAAAAGCGATTCTGGTTCAGTGAATAAAACTATCCGATGACCTACACATATTATAGGACAGACATGGAGATGTGGTTGAATTGAGCCACAGTACACATAAAAAAGGTAATATTAGCATTTTTATTTTTGTTCAATTCTGTGCATCTGTGATATTGGCATAAAATCCAGTGCCCCTTTACTTGTCTTATGTAGAATTCCTTTCAAACAAAGATTCGATTTTTTTTTTGGAAAAAGAATCGAATTTTTTCTGGCATGACAAATCTTGCGTATTTTGCAAGATTTCAAAAAGAATTTACACCGATTTGCACACATAACTTAGCTGGTTTGGTTTTGGCAACACTGGTTTTGACAGCTGACGTGTGTTTAGTACCTTGTGTCACTGTCAAACAGCTTCAGTTTGGTTTGCAATTTAACCATGGATCGTCTTACAAATGAACAACGCTTGCAAATTATTGAATTTTACTATCAAAATTCGTGCTCGGTTCGAAATGTTCATCGCGCGCTGCTTCCATTTTATGGTCGGATCATTTTTGGTTGAATGGGTACGTAAATAAGCAAAATTGCCGCATTTGGAGTGAAGATCAGCCAGAAGCATTGCAACAGCTACCAATGCATCCCGAAAAAGCCACTGTTTGGTGCGGTTTATGGGCCGGCGGCATTATTGGGCCATATTTCTTCAAAGATGATGCGAATCGCAGCGTTACTGTCAATGGTGAACGCTACCGAGCGATGATAACAAACTTTTTTTTGCCCGAAATGGAAGTTCTTGACTTGCATGATATGTGGTTTCAACAAGACGGTGCCACATGCCACACAGCACGCGAAACAATGGCGCAATTGCGAGGCGAGTTTGGTGAACAGTTAATTTCACGTTTCGGGCCGGTCAATTGGCCGTCTAGATCGTGCGATTTGACACCATTAGATTATTTTTTGTGAGGGTATGTCAAGGCTAATGTCTTTAGGGACAAGCCCGCTTCGATTGACGCACTGGAAGCCAACATCCATGCATTCATTCGTGAGATACCGGCCGATATGTGTGAAAGAGTATGCCAAAATTGGACTCAGCGGATGGGCTACCTGAGACGCAGCCGCGGTCAACATTTGCATGAAATTATCTTTAAACATTAAATTGCAAGGTTCAAACTATCGATTCAAATAAATATTTCATTCATTTTTTCGAATTTTTTGTGTTTTTTTTTTTTTTAAAGTTCTAAACCTCTTAAAAAATCACCCATTATTAGCAAGATTTGACATTTCTAAAATCTCGAATTGAATTTCAGTGTGTTTTAATTTTAAGAAAGCAAACTGTGTTTTTGGTTGCAACGAATTTAAATTTCAGTGAATATTTTAATTATTAAGGGTTTTCCAATAAGGACTTGACAACTTTTTTTTTTAAATAAAACGCAAACCATTTGAGATATTTCAAAAACTTTATTATCGGCTTGAAGTGCAATCGAAACATGAATGGAACTCGACTTCGTTCATATGGCCACCGCAGGCACGTTTGCAGTGGTCGATTCGTTGGACCCAATTTTCGATGACTCGGCCGAAACGGCCCATGGCGCGATGACGCTGGCCATTCACAGTAACGTGACGATTGTTATCGTTAACAAAAAAATATTGCCCAATAACGCCGCCGGCGTGCCAACCGCACCAAACAGTTATATTTTTGTGTGGATGAAGTGGTGATTCATGACGCAAATGTGGATTTTCACCCGACCAATAACGCATATTTTGTTTATTGACGAACCCATTGAGCCAAAAATGAGCTTCGTCATTTACGACCGAAAATTGGAGTTAACGCTCTTAAAGTTGCGGTCACCGACTCCGAATTTCGGTAAAAAATTTGTATAATTTGCAGACGTTGCTCCTTGGTGTACATTACCATAGAGTACCTATATTATCTGGTACCGACTCGTACCCCCCTTGCCTAAAACACTCGCAAATTTTATTTGAGCACAGTAAGAGAACACCCTCCTAAATTCCCTGTCCATGAATACGTGTGAATTGTAGATATAGCGCAGAACTCTTCAAATTTCTCTGTCCATCTTTTTAATATTGAAAGATACACACAAAAATACGAAAATGACTGAAAAAAATAAAAGAAAGATGTGCACGCAGGCGTTGTTTCCATCATCGCAGCTCCGATCCCGATGTCCTTGAGGGTCGGTGGGTTAGTTTTTGTGTTTTGTTTTTATCTCAGTAAAAGAGAGATCAAATTCCAGCGATGGACATCTTTTACAAGAAGTATGAACATAGTTTATAATGCAGTTTTAAAAAAAGTATTTCATATCTGGTGGGAGAACTGAGAACTGAGCAAAATCCATAAAATGATCACTAGGTTGGTGTGGTTAAATTAAAAATGCATTTTGCAACTAACACATATTCAGCCTTGTGGAGGAAATCCTCTCAGTGCAGCTTGTAGGGTGAAAGAGAAAAAGCGCTGAAGTCGGTTTTCTAGATAATATAGGTACTCTATGTACATTACCATGATGAAAATGTTGAGTTTACTGAATAAATTGACAATGACAGTTCGATGATTAGTGAAAGGGTGCGTTCACAAATTATATTCAAAGTTGTCAAGTCCCTATTGGAAAACCCGATATGTACATATACATAAGTACTCGGAGATCTCAGCAATCTCAGTTACATAAAAAATTTATTTTTAATTAAAAAAATAAAAATTACAACAAGAACCGATCTCAATCAACTGATGCTGAGTGTATATAAAGAGTTAATCGTGATAATTCACCATCCCACATTGAAAGTAAAGCTATACATTTAGCAAGAAAACGATCATAATATTTTAATAAGAAATACGTTTATTTTTGAATTGATTTTTAATTAGATAAATAAAATATTATGTATGCATGTATGTAGTTCTTTTTTATGAACATGGAATAGAACACGGCTACACAGTGTATCCGATTTGTATTTACATTTATTCGTGAGCTATCTATAGTATAATGTATGTATACCTATAATAAATATAAACGGTGGGTACTAACTTAGCTTTGCATGCATTTTTATTAAAGCATTTTTTCATTTAAATTTTATTATTTCAAATTAAATTTTCATTTAAATTTCATTTAACACGTTTAAGTAATAATAATGCTGTTTTAATATATATTGTTATTGCTTTTATAACTTATTATAATAGTTAATTAGCCCTAGAGACAATTAATATGAAAACGTTTTAGTGTTCTGATGCGTATCAGTTGATTCCAACTATATTTTATTTAATGAACCTGAACTACATATTCCGTTAGGTTATTTTACTTGGATGAATTTATTGTTTCTTTTTTCAATTTACTTCTTCGTTCCTGAAATTTTCCTGTGTGATTTTTTTTTTGAGAGATAAGATTGAGCCAAGGAAACATTTAAGATAATTCCATACAATTTGGTATTTATTCTATTAATGAATCATTTAAATTTTCCTTGTCAGATGGATTATGCTCTCCATTTAATTGGATATCTATATTCAAAACATTGTTCTGTCCTATCTACCAGCTGGTTTACTTTACAAAATTGCCCATTTCTACCAATTTTAGTCCAAAGTTCTGTCAAAGCTAATTTAAAAAAAAATTAAATCGGACAAAATTGGTAGAAATTGGCACTTTTGGAAAGTAAAAGACCAGACCTAAATATTCGAATGATTCTTCGAAATCGATATTCAAACTGCATTCTCTTTTCTACCAAGCCAACCAAGCGAAACATTAACCAAATTCAATAGGTTTCAAATGTTAGGTTTAAAGCAACGCCAAAAGATAACGCCCATATTCATTGCTTTCCTAAAATAAACTCAATAATAACTTACTACTTTTTTTTAAAAATGAATTCTCAATTTTAATTTTATTTTTCAGTGCGATGTTCATTCAATGAAGCCGGTGCCAAAGCGGGTATCATAGATGTTCTGCTAGAATTTATACTGGGTGATAATCCTCAAACCACTTTGGACAAGCTGCAGAAAGAAGGAAACACCGCAGCTGTTTGTGGTAGAGTTTTTAAAAATGGTGAACCAACGTACTGCTGTCGCGAATGTGGCATGGATCTCACATGTGTTCTGTGTGTTAACTGCTTTAAGCAATCCTCCCACAGGTATCACAAGTACAAAATGTCCACATCTGGAGGTGGTGGATGTTGTGATTGCGGTGACGAGGAAGCTTGGAAAAAGGATCATTACTGTGATGAACATTATGTAAGAAGATTATATTTTTTTTCTTTTTCTTTTTGGAATCGCTAACTCACTATTTTTTTGTTTTTGTTTACAGAAAAACAAAGGACTGCCAGCTGAGAGTCCAATTATAACAGATGCCATAAAAGGTCGCTGTGACATGGCTTTCCGTGCGATCATTCAGTTCTGCATGAATATATTTGAAATCGAGTCGATTGCTAGTCAAGAGTGTCTTGACGATGGCAACGAAGATGATAATATTTTCTGCACAGTACTGTACAATGACGAGAGTCATACTTTCAATCAGGTGATTCAAACTCTGACCAAGATTGTCAAATGTCGGCAAAAAGATGCAATAGACATTGTTGCGAGTATAGACCGTGAAGGACGGGCTGTCGTTCGCTGTGAATCATTTTCAGCTTGTCGTCAACTAAAAGAGTTGATTGAGAAGCAGTCAGTCCAGATTGGAGCCACAACAAGCAGTAGTAGGGCAAATCAATCTTTGCGTGTGTCAGTTCTGCATAGACGGGCCGTTTCGTGCCAACAATTTGCCATCCAACTGCTGACGTGGTTCCAGGAGTTCCTCATGAAACACATGACTTTCCGAGCGATATTTGCCACTGTGATAAGCGACAAGACTACCACCTACAACATCGGTCACATTCTTGAGTATGATGTGAAACTATGGAAAACTGCACGCAGTTGCTGGCACAGACTGCTCATATCGGGCATGTTGATGGAATATGATAATAAAATGGCACTTGCTCAGGAGTTTTCGAAACACTATTCAACCATTGTTCAAGATTTCATTCGTGATGACCATGATCATTCGTTTTCGATTGTGTCATTGAGTGTTCAGCTTTTTACGGTACCCAGTATCGCTCATTATCTCATTGCCGTCGAGGGAATCTTCCACAAACTACTCCATACCTTCTACCACGAATCCATTGATATGAACGTGCAAAACAAGACTCTGCATTTTGCCAGAAATATGGCCATGTCGGGACAGTTCAAGCGTGCTGCATATATTCTCTATGATATGCGATACATTTTGAGCTTCAAGCCGGAAGTGTGGACTCCAGATCTGAGAGAGGGTTTCCTTGAAGGTGTTAAGGTACTTTTGCGATTGTTGAATGTGATGCAGGGTATGGAGTCGGTAACCCGACAAACTGGCCAACATATGGATTACGAGCCGGAGTGGGAATGCGCTTTCAACTTGCACATTAAGCTGGCTAACACCATTTCTCTGGTGCTGGATTGGTGCGCCAGTGATCGGGAGATTTTGCTTAAAGTCTATCAGATGACAATGCGTCACTTGATGAACAACGGTTTTAATCTAAACACCAGCAAAATTGAGGAGCAGTCAGTAAACGATCATGTCGCTAAATGTATGATGTATGATGTATCTTCTCGCCCCGTCTCGATTCACCTACCTTTGTCACGATTCTATGCGGGCATTTATCTACACCTGGGCAAATATGGAATAACTTTTGATAATGCGTTCACAACAGGAGGTCGGACCCCGGAAGAAATCATGGAACCTATCCTTTGCACTCAGGCAATGATTGCTCAGGTAAATTCAGGAATGTGGCGTCGCAACGGCTATTCCCTATTACACCAGTTGTACTTCTACCGCAACGTGCGTTGCCGTTCAGAAATGCTCGACCGCGACATCGTCGGCCTTCAGATTGGGGCAGCCCTCATTGAAAGTAATCAATACTTAATTCACTTGCTAAATAAATTCAATCTTTTGGAATGGATTCAAACGGACTACGAGTCAAACAACATTAGTGCCGCAGACGATGATTTTATTAGGCAACTCTCAATGATTGATGAATTTTTGGAGATGTTAATTGTCATTATTGGCGAGCGATATGTCCCAGGCATTGCCAATGTAACCGATGCTGATCGAATCAAGAAGGAAATAATTCAATTGTTGTGCATTAAGTCATATTCACACTCGGAACTGAACCGAGCTCTATTAGATTCGAATAATGAGATAATTTTAGAGCATGTGACCGATGTATTGGCCGACTTCAAGAAACCAATGAGGACCGATTCGAAGGGAGTTTATGTTTTGAAAGATGAGTTCTATGACGATTACAATATGTACTTTTATCATTACACCAAAGAGGAGAAATCGAAATCAGAAGAGAATCAAAGGGCGCGCAGAAAGTCAAAAGAATTGCTGGTTTGTTGTCCACCGCCATTACTTCCTAAGTTAACTGATGGATTTGTGTAAGTATATAAATAATTGAAAAGATACACATTTCTATTAGAATTCTTAACCTTTATTTATATCTGTACGACAAGACTTGTTTGAATCTTTGTAATGTCTTTTCGTGTCACATAACCTTTTATTACATGCCTTTTTATTTTACTTCATATCTTTACCAATATTCATTTTAGCTCAATTGCGAACCTCCTCCAGTGTGATGTGATGATGACTATTATTTCAACAGTTTTTAATCGTGCTCTAGATCTCAAATCATCCAGCTTCACAGACAATCATTTACAAAAGGTATAATCTCTTACTGTTTTAAGTTAATCCCAAGCTAAGTGTTAATATTTCTCTTCGAGGTTCTTCACTTAATAGGATATGCTCTGCAAGAAGAAGCCTCCGGAAACTATCCTTTCCTTCAATTTTTCGAGCGATCGCAGAGATTCGATATTTTGCCGTCACTCGAAAAGCTTTCTCACAGTGCAAGGGTAAGTTAAGATCTATCTTTATCTGTGGAATTAATAATTTGATTAATTTAATTTTAGGTTGAATCACACCGTGACTTTATTCTATGGACATTGAAAAAATTCAAAGAACTACAACCAAAAGAATCCACTACCGAGGAAGCAATGGAAACTCCTGCTGATGAAGATGAAGGTATCGAGCCAATGACTGCAGCTGAAGCTGAAAAGCAAGAAAAAGAAGAACGTTCCCGCCTGGCTGCTCAGCGGCGTTCAACGATTCTCGCTCAAATGATGAACGCCCAAAGAAACTTCATGAAATCGAATGCAGAAATGTTTGAAAAACTTGAGGGTGCAAAGGAAGAAGATGAATCATCAATGGACTGGCAAGCGGATCGTGATCGAAGTGAATCAGAAGAAGGGGCGGTCGCTTATAGATCATTGGCTTGTTTGGGCTTTGATAGACGTCTTCAACAACCCGCAGACAAAACCTTCAAGTGCATTCTCTGTTTTGAAGATTGTACTTTAACCAAGGATGGGCCCTGTTTGGTTTATTCAGCTTATATTCAAAAGAGTAAGGTGCTCCCACCTATTGGCGATGCTCCAAATTCAATTTACACAAGTAGTTGTGGTCATGTGATGCATGACACTTGTTGGAATGAGTACTATTCAAATGAGGAGTCTAAAGAAATGCGTCGTCCAACTCGAAATCGCCAAGGATACTACCTCCTTAGAAACAATTCGGACTTCCAATGTCCTTACTGCAGGTGTGTCAGTAATGCTGTTCTTCCTCTAACAGCTCCCATCTCCAAATTCTCAGTCAGTCCTGTGATACACAGTGGTGATGATGTGGTTCCCTTCGACAAGTGGTTTGATGTAATGGATGCGTTTACCGAAATCTTGACAACAGTGCCAACACCTTCCTCTCCTAGCACAAGCGCTGATGATGACACTCCAAAAGACTCTGACTGGTTTATGTATCCAAATTTGGAGGAAATTCTGGCGGGAAAACTCGTTAATATAGATGAATTTAAAAAGCTATGTGCTCCTCAACAATCTTTGAATATAACAAAAGAGTGGGTCTCGTTTGCGGACCGTTTTACCGATGGCTTGAGAAAGTTTGCCCACACACCTTTTGACCTTAATAAAAATGAGGAGCTACCAAAATTGTGGCACACTTGTAGTTACACCATTCAGGCCCTGGAAGTTTACTTGCGAGCCACTTCAAAGCCTTTCAAGAGTGAGATGTCTATTCGTCATAGTAGTTGCTTAAGTGGTCTGATACGCGCAAGTTGTCTTCGTGCAGGAAACGTTGATGCTGAAGACTTAAATAATATTCTTAATCCCGTTCGAAAAATTCTCGAAACATTATTCAAACAGAAAGGCACACCAGTGCTTCAGTGGAACTGTTTCGAGATGCTTTTATCTGTGATTTTATCAGTACCAAGTATGATGTTTGCCTATGACGGCAAAAAAGTTATCAGCTGCGGTAGTTTCTTTGAATTTTACGTCTTGCAGCATCTCTTCATTGCAAATCTGGTCAAAGCCCTATTGCTTTTCAATGAAGAGGATCAGACTTTCATGGATATTGATGAAGAAGAGCAGGAGTTAAAAGAAGATGAAGCTGCTGCCTGTTCATCAACATCATCGCAGAAAACCAGCTCAAGGGTCTTTGAAGACTTGAAGAATTTCTATAAGCATTACAATCTGCGGCAGCGAAAGAATCCCACACAAGAAATCTCACAGCGAACCATCCGATCCTTGCTGGAGCACATGCGAGTCGAGAGCAGGCAGTTCTTGCGCAGCACCTGTCTCTTCTTTCATTTTGTAACAGATGTAGAATTCACGGATGAGTTCCTAGTACCCGACAGTGACACTTTTGCCAATATGTGCAGCTATCTAGGTCTAAATACAGATGTTGAAAGTTATTTTGACAGCAAGCGGCCATCCGCTCGTATTGCACAGCTTTTTGCTTCGCATCCAGAACTTGAAAAATACACAACGACTACAGTTTTACCAATTGTACCGTGCACGATGCCAGTGCCCAGCTTGGTAGCCCTTCCGGACGACTATAGCGATTTGATAAACAGTGTGTCGGAGCTCACGTGTCCCAACAACGAACGCGAAGAGATGAAAACTCCCACCATGTGTCTGATTTGCGGTGATATTCTATGCGGACAGTCATACTGCTGCCAGCCCGAGCTAGAGCCAACTCGAATCGTTGGCGCATGCACTTATCACGCTCATTTTTGTGGTGCAGAAATAGGCGTGTTCCTGCGCATCCGAGATTGCCAGATTGTCTACCTGGGTCGCAACAAAGGCTGCTTCATTCAACCACCCTACTTGGATGAATACGGTGAAACTGATGCCGGCCTGAGACGCGGTAATCCGTTAACCCTCTGTACAGAACGCTATCGGAAGATTCACCTCCTCTGGTTAGGTCATGGACTCCATGAAGAAATCGCTCGTCTAAATGAAACAACGTCCATAACATCACACCAATGGTACGACATGTAGTCACGACTGGCCGTAACTCGCTCCATTCGTCGAGTGAGGAGGAGAATAATTAGTCGTTTGTTTTTCATTTAAACTAATATTAAATTGTTTTTAATAGTTTTTTTTTGCTATTTTGTTATGATGACCTAAAAGAAATTATGTCAAAATGTAAATTTCGTTATGCACACGATACAAATAAAAATATGATGTGCGTGCAATAAAAAAAAAAACGCTTAAGCACACCTGGAGAATCGAGTTTTAAACCCAAGAAGCCATCATAGACGTTAACAATATTGTAGGGATGCTTTTTTCGCTCCTCTACTTTTACAAAAGTCGTTGCACAATAATATTAAAAAAATATTTGCTACGAATGCGTATCTTTAAATTACGCTCTCCTTCTATACACTGTTCTCCCTACCCCCACCCTTTTGCCCTTCCTCTATGGTTGCATCACATAAGTGACAGCTAAGTACTCTTTAAGATGAATCCTTAAGTATATTATACTTGCAATTAAGTTTAGTATTTAAAGTAAACAAAAAACTTCAAGATTCATTCATAAAAATCTATTATGTTGTAATGATGAGAAAAAAGAAATACAAAATATTATACATACAATTATATTATACATACATAAATATATTTAAAAGTAAATGTTATTATTTGAATAAGTGATCAAAATGTGTTTGAAATTCGAAATATTACTACAATAACAAAAAGAACAACAAGTTTAAAAACAAAATAAAGTAAATGTCATATTATGTAGTTGCATACAAAATTGAATGTTGTTTAATTTTGTATACATAATAGTTACTCGATCCTGCAAAGATGAATTTTCGAATGTTAGTTACAACAGTCTCCAGAGTCTATTTTTGGCAAGAGAATTACTATTTAAAAAGTCTATTGAGAAATCTTGTACGCATTAAAGTTGAAGGTAAAATGTCGAAAACATAGGTCTATTACTCTTAGGGTACACCGTTAAGGTATCGAAAAGCATTTTACGTAATTTTATACAAACATTATTTTGGTTTCGGCAATTCTTTCTCCGGTTGATCGGCAGTGAGACATTTAGGCCCAGTTTGTTGGCAGTGGGTTAAATCTGTACCATGACTGTCAGTTGTAATCTTCGGGGAATTTTATTTCCCTGGAATATTTTATTTTACCGAACATTTTTTTTATCGAGAAACCCCGGGAAAAATCTTTCCCAAACAAAATCCAAAAAAAATACACCTTATTTCCCGATTCGAATAAATTCAGAGGGAAACTTTCGAACATCATTCACGTTCCTTTTTAAGGAAGGGTATTTTATTCGGGTTGCAGAAAGTAGAATCCAATTCAATATACAATAATGGCATTTTGAGTAATAATTCAGGAGAATTATTCGATACGTTCGAATGCAAAATCACATTCTCTTCAATTTAGAACTTTAAGTAATAAGTCATGAAGTTCAGAGAAATACATTACTTTTGAGTTATTGCTGTATTATCTCGTTAATGGTTTAATCGATTTTGCTTAAATTTGTTTTGGAAAAATGTTACTCTTCAAGTATTTAATATTACGTTCCAAAATTAAATAAAATAAAGGAAGAAATCCATTTTTGAATATTATTGGTAATATGTAAAAAAAAATTCGAAGCTTTAATAAAACCTATAATGATGATCGAGAAGTCGAAAGTGGTTTTCATCATACCGCACGTGGCAAATCATTTTTGTATTTAATTCCCAAAGTACGATGTAGGACCCATACAATGATTTTTTTTTTTTTCAAATTATCTCAAAAACGGATCCTTCGACTTAAACTAGGCTTTGTAGGTTAAACCTTTGTATATGAAAGGCTAAACTATTGTAATGAAACTGCGTTTTATGTGTTTTTGCGAAAAAATCACATAACGGTAATAGAGATTTGAGGTTTTTTTAGAATTCGTATTTTTTACTGGCAAGAATATGAAAATATGTATTTCAATTTAGGGAGTTTTTAATTTAGACATAGAACAGCGAATACGATTTAAGAGAGCCTAACAGCAGGTACTTATATTTTTATATTTTATAAATAAAATATGGCGCATTTACAAAAAGTGTTTGGCATTGATAACAATTTTTTAATTTGCAATCGAATCGATTCAGCGATGCTCTTTAGGAATAAATTACCAAATTTGTTTTTTTTTTAAATGTGTTTCAAAAATCTTCTAAACAAATTGACAATATAAGCTTTTTAATACGATCTTTTTTCCAAGTAGAACGTAGATACGTTTTTTCATCATGTTATTTTGTAGCTTACCACTGCTTGCGCTTTACCATAGGGTACATTATATTATCTAGAGAACCGACATCAGCGCTTTTTCTGTTTCACCCTACAAGCTGCACTGAGAGAATTTCCTCAGCAACGCTGAGCATGTACCTATTAGCTGCTTAATGCATTTTAAATGGAACCGCGCCAAGATAGTGATAATTTTATGGATTTTGGCTTAGTTTTGCTCACTTCTCAGTTATCACACCAGATATGAAATACTTTTTTTAAAACTGCATTATAAACCATGTTCATACTTCTTGTAAAAGATGTCCATCGCTGGAATTTGATCTCTCTTTTACTGAGATAAAAACAAAACACAAAAACTAACCCACCGACCCTCAAGGACATCGGGATCGGATCTGCGATGATGGAAACAACGCCTGCGTGCACATCTTTTTTTTTCTTTTTTTTTTAGTAATTTTCGTATTTTTTTGTGTATCAAAATTAAAAAGATGGGCAGAGGAATTTGATGAGAGCTGCGCTATATCTAAAATTCACACGTATTCACTGACAGCAAATTTAGGAGAGATCTCTCTTACTGTGCTCAAAAAAAAAAAATTGCGGGTGTTTTAGGTAAGCTGGGTACGAGTCGGTTCTCTAGATAATATAGGTACTCTATGCGCTTTACACTGCATCCGACATTTTCATAAATCTAATTTATTTTTTTTAAATTTTCATTAAAAGACCGAAAATAAAAATGATTTTTTTGTTTAAACTTTATAAAATTAATTTTATTTGGCTTAGTTGCTAACTTATTCGACTACTTAAAAACTCAGACTAGATTTAGACACAAAAACAACAAATACAAGAGACTCATATTTATAAGTAGAAAATTAAATTAAATATTCACAGCATTCTCACTTAAATTTTTAACTATTTACTTATATAATTATGTTTAACAACAATATTGTTCACATTAAATCACTCATAACCTATCATTCACTCTCGCTTTCTCTCTCACATTTAAACATTTAAAATTTTAAAAATATTTGTAAAAAAATACAAATAAATAAAAATACTAATTAAAAACAGGAAGTAATTAAAGGCATCAATATCCGTTTGGCAGGATTGTTTAATGCACTTTTTAAATGTGCAATGAGGCGACTTCTTGTACTGGTGTTGTCGCCTTTCGATTGGCTTCTTCTTCCTTGCATTGCTCCATATTTACAATCACACAATCATACGCTGGAGGTGGAATATCACATTTGACCACACTCTCATAACTGGGTGGCAGTGAATCCACAATTCGAAGGATGTCATTTTGCGAGTTGATCTGCAATAAAAAAAAATAAGAATATTAATTTTTTGTTTTTCTTCAAAAATTTTATTTAAATACGTACGTGTTGCATGTTATCCGTTGAGTTTGTTGAAAATCCAGAGGAATCTTCAAGTGGACCTGTCCACATACAAACACCCATGCGGTGTGTGACATAGCCACATATTAATACACTTATCAGCAGCATACTGACGCCAAGGGCAAACACTAGCCATCGCGTTTCTGAACTCTCTTCCCATCGGTCTTGCATGTGTTTCTCCAGCTGCAGGGCACACAATATAAGAATGGGAACTGCAATCAAAGCCACTAAAAGGTCCACTATGGGCCGTTGCTGGCCTGAACTTTGCTGATGGATCACCATTCTAGAATGAAAATGAAAATAATTGTTGACAAGTCGTTAGATCTTATTTTGAATGCAATTATTTTCACGTATGTAGGTACTATCTATGGTTTAACATTTTTATTGTATAAATAAAATTTTCTGAATTTGTTAGGTAGGTATTTTGCTGATAGTCGCATATTAAAATTATCTCTACAGGTCAGGAGGGTCAGTTCAACAGATAAAGTAAATTACAAATATTTTTTTTTTAATTTTTTTTAAAGCAGCTTGCAGATTTTTACCAATAAAAATTGAATTTTTCTGTATAAACTATTTCAGAAGGCTTTAGGTACCTATGCATGTAAATATACGTAGATGGGTGTATTGAAAGGAGTATAGGGGCCAGTTATAGCTTTCATTGAAAACGATAATTAGAAATTTTAATTGATAATTTCGCCCAAGATTTATCAATTTCAATGATTGAACTACCTTTCTATTGATTATTGAAATATTAAAAGTTATTGTATGTGAAATGTTGGACCGAAATGAAATAACTGAGTTATAACCTTTATTTTTGTTTACAAAAAAAAAATACAACCAAAATTTCAAAGAAAAAAATTATGTAAAATGTACACTTGCATACCTACAAATTAACATTTAAACCAATTTTATGTCATTCTAGCCCTCTTCATATTGGGCCCCGCAAACAACCCCTTGCGTTTTAAAAAAAATACCCTTAAACCTAATCAACTACATAATTGCCTTCGATGCCAAAATTTATAAGTATCCGTCCAGCGTTTTTCAACGACGAACCAACATGAAATTCTTCTTATTTATACATTTAATATACTTCTATAGTTATGACGTTAGGAGGTAAAATTCACTTAATTTACAAACCATGAAATTTTGAAGCTATGTGTGTATAATCTAAAACTTAAAGTCAGGGCCGAACCAACCATATGTGCAAGATGTAGAAATGCACAGGGCGCAAAATTCTGGGGGCGCATTACCAGGAGCAAGAAAATGTTATCTGATCTTGCGTAAACAAAATATGTACTGCCATTTGCATTTTAACCACAAAACATGTTCGAATAATTCCAAAATAACATCCACCACAACATGTGCTAAGTTATTTCTGGCACACTAACTAACATCACCTACCGAGGTAATGTGGAAAAATGTATGCATGTGTATGTATATATGTATGTGTGCAAATATAAAAAAGGGGCGTTCTACAAATTTTGCAAAGGGCGCTAGTTTGGCTGGTACTGGCCCTGCTTAAAGTAACTTAATTCCTATAGCTTTCGAAAGATGAAAAAAAATTATTTAAACACTCGTTAACGGGAAAAATAACCACACGATCGCGTATTATGAAATCATAAATGAAAAAAGATCCGATAATCACGACACAGCACGATTTTTATAAGAAATAAAAATAATAAAGGGTTCTTAAGAGATATTCTATTAATAAACTATTTTTAGGAATTTTTTTTAAACAAAAATTAAACATACCTATTTAAATCAATTGATTTTTGTTTTTTTTTTTTTTTTTAATTTCTGGTGCCATTTTTGAGATAAATAACATTTTTAAAAATTATTTTTCTTAATTTTGGTTATAAAAATATGAAAACAAAATTAAGGGCGGATTTTATAAAAATTCTAGGCACAAGGATTAAAGAAAAGTGACCCATCCATTTAAATAGTTAAAAAGGAAAAGAAAATGTGCTGATTTTTTATATTGTTTTTTCAGAAAAATCGTGTTCTCTGAAGTTTTGAAGTTATATCCAAGTTGTTTTTGTTTTTTAATTCATTATGGAATCATTTTATAAATGTTACTGTTAAATTTTTACAATATTATAAGTAAAGCGACTAAATACTCACATTCATAGCAGTTTTAAAATTGCTGCCGGAAATCATTTTTTTTAAATAAATTTGTCCTGTCCTGTAACCTATTTTTTCTTAAGAAACTAAAGCCTCAAAATATTATGGTATATCGTGTTTGGTCCGGAAAATCGCAAAAAATGAGAAGACAATAAAATAAAAATTTTGAGCTTACACCATAATCTTGTGCAGAAAAAAATAAACTATATATGTAGGTATACTGGAAAATAAGACACTAATTATAATTATTTGAAGAAGATTAATAAATAATTAATTACAAAGTCCTACATACATATTCTTACAACAGAAAATTCTTGGCAGTTGGCATGCAGGGAACAGCAATAAACAGAAATGAAGTGGATGACTCATAAAAAAAAATTAATATTGGGGACATCTCAAATTCCTTACCGATTATTGCATGTGTCAATCCTGGGCCTTACGTCGATGTATAAAACTTCCATTATATAAATTATTTAATTAATTTATTACGTTAACTAAGTTTAGTTCAACTTTTATAAGTAATAAATTTTAATCAGTATCATTAATTAAACAGTATAATCTATCTAAATGTTAGAAAGTAAATAAAATTGATATTTTAATAATTATCATATTATTTTTAATTAATCACTTAGGTATTGTATAAACATCCTGCATGTTATTTGTTTAAGAACACAAAAATATAATTTATAAACAGGTAGGATTGTTTTCTTATCGAATAAACCTTTGTTTTATATTCTCTTATCGAATAAGAATCCAAACAGTCAACTTTTTCAATATCAAAATACCAAAAATGATTCAGAATACATTTAACTACGTTTTAATAATTAATCTCTAAGGGTCATTGATCTTAAACATTGTAAATGTTTAAACATTTTTAAATAAAGAAGAAAAAAGAAAGTATGAATTTTAACATCTTTTTGTTCTATAATAAGTTTATGGATATTCGCCTTTTCTTATTGTATAGGTAAGCAAAGATTAAAAAATTTAAAACGAACTAAAAATATTAACAGCAATTATCAGA
The DNA here is from genome assembly GCA_951394125.1 of Epistrophe eligans. Classification (NCBI taxonomy): domain Eukaryota; kingdom Metazoa; phylum Arthropoda; class Insecta; order Diptera; family Syrphidae; genus Epistrophe; species Epistrophe eligans. The sequence goes on from OX596029.1 coordinate 94,154,578, forward strand.
TAAGGAATTTAACAATTTGAAGATTAAAATATACAGAGTTTAAGTTCTAAACAAAACAGAAAATAAAACAAATTACATACCTTGGATCAATTGGCGTACTTGCAATCATATCGGCGGATAAATGAATTCGCATTTTTAATTATCTTACAATATTTTAATGAAAAAAAATTGGTTTCTTTTGTTAGTGTAAATACACTTAAACGCATGGAGTAATAGTAATTCCAGTGCTATTCATTACAAATGCGTGCTTACCGCTGAAATTCAATTTAAATAATAATTTTATTAAAAAAAATGTATACCATTATATACAGATGGTACATACATCAATTAAACAAAAAAGAAAAAAACAACGATTACCGGCTTTCACCATAATATCTACAAATTTATTTTTGTTCATTTTAACTGGTTTGGAGATAGTAGGATATTTTGGAAAAAAAAAACAATACCTACACTTCGAAAAATAAACACCATATGGATGAAACAAAATTAAAAATACATATGTATGTATGCAGGTACTTTTTCGACATTTAACAAATTGTTTTACTTTGGAAACATTTCGTTACCGTCTACCTACATATATAATAATTATTTTCTGTATTGTTGCAGGCTGAGTATACAATTTAAAATCAATACAAATTTGCCTTGTGTAATCAAAAATGTCTGCTGATGTCGAAAAAATAAAACTGCTTCAATATTATTTGAAGCTGCAAATATTTATTATATCTACGTAGGTATTTTGACTCAAAATATAAACTCTCATTAGTCTTTCATTATTAAGGTGCTGCTGTGATTGTTATCATTCATTCGGCTAATTAAACTATATAACACAATCCATTTCCACATCCACAATCAAATTAATTAAATAGATTTTTTTTTTTAATTATCACAAGTCTGTGAGAAAATCTCGGTCTTTTATTTAAAATAACTTAGACCCTCTGGTTTAGAGAGAAGTCAGAAGAATGATCGAATATCCCTTTATCAATAAACATCATATACTATATGGAAGCTTTGAATAATGTCGACACATCTGCACTATCATCTATGAAGGATAGATGATTCGTTTGATGAATTAATTATAAGCAAATGCTGACAAGCAGGATTATCAATTAAAAACTGGGGGCCTTTTCTTGAAATCGGCAGAAAATTGTAGGTCCGCTCTATTTCTATCGACAATATGCACACATAATAGGTTGAAAGTTGTAGGTCACAAAAAATTCAAAAACTATCAAACTGAGTTGAAACTTATACCTACCTATTTGTTGTTAAGTAAAAAGTTCACGTATATAAGAAGTTTTTAATAAGTTTTCGATTGATGGCGCAAATTAGAATTTAAAAATGTACTGGTAGTTGTCACATATGTACATATCTCTGTATCGAAGAGCACCGGATAACGGCTAGTTTATTTAAAAAAAAAATGTATGTACCTACTTTATATCACTACATAATTCTCGCAGACGTACATTTTTTCCAGTGTAAGTAGATACTGCTATCTCGCTGCCCATTATACGATTATTGACGTATAATTTAACTGGCCTTGATTTTTTTTTTGGTTTTAGATGTTTTGATGAATTACCTACATTCATATATATATACATTACTATTACAATTTCGATTTTGATAAATGAATTGTTATCAGTTTTCGATTTGTTTATTTACAATAATTTTGTTATAAAAAATTATATGGCAACAAACAATTTGTAGGTCATGAATAATAATTGAACGGTTTAATTGAAGTAAGTGCTTGTTTGTAGATTAGTCTGAACTAAGCTTTTCCTTAACTTTTTTATAGAAGAACTATAGTTAGGTACAATGCAAAAATAACATGTTTTACTTACTGAAAGAAGTTTTAATATTAAAATATTATATTTGTCATATTTGGAGTGTCGTTTGTTTATAATGAACATTGAACATGATAACTATCAAAATCGATCATCGACAATTTAAAAAATCTTAAAATTTTGTTGCCCATGGTGACATCAACTATTTGTATTTTCTCAATAAATAAACAAAACAAAGGGTAGAGCTAACTTTAGATATACATACACATAAATTTTAACGCCCCCAAAGTTTTTAATTTGATCATCGACTTTTATCGCATCAAATGTTAAACGACAATCGCAACAAAGGTATAATCTTTTAGAAAGAATTACTTTTAAATGAAAAAAATAGCTGTGAAATGAGTTTTAATTTCATTGCTGATTCATCAGCGGTTATAAAGACTGACAGCCTTATTTATTAGATTTTTGACTAGTTAGACAGTGTCTAACATTGTTTTTAGTGTTCAGAATAGTTGGATATGCATTATTTAATTAAATAAAATGTCACATTAGTCAAGACTTAAACAACCGATTTTGTCATCTAATAAGTGAGACTTAAGACAATAACAAATCATGTTTATTTATAACTTGGACGTGGACCCCTGTCCAAAGTTAGACAATGTTTATAAATATGACCATGAGTTTAAAAAAAAAAAAATAACTAAACCATAACAGAATAAGTGACACTCAAGATTCTCATATTACCACTTAAAGAACAGTTGTACTGCCTAAGTAAGTGGCCCTTAAGTGTGTTAATATGGGAGACTAAAGTGTCATTTACTCAGGTGTGTTTAAACGGTGGAATTGGGTCATCTATATATTGACCACTTTCGTGCCACTTACTTAAACTAGGCCTTAGTCCCCTTCCCCCACAAATATGACAAAAATTTATTGCAATTCTACCACAAACTTTAACTTTGCAAATAACTATCAATAGACTCTTTTAAAATTATTGCTCGAGTTAAATATATTATTACTATTTTTTTTTATAAAATTGTAAATAATTTTTTTAATAAAAATAAAAATTTTGGTATATCACGTTTTTTAAAACGGAATAAGCCTCAATTTATTCACTCTCTCTCTCTCTCTCTCTAAGATTTAAATTAGGCAGAGCCCCATTTGCACATCATGCACATTCACTACTGATAATTTGTGATTTTTAATATCTAAAATGCGAACTATTTAAAACTGTATGGGGTTATATGTAAATCTGTATGGGTGCAAGGGGAAATTATATTACACATTTTAAATAATTTAAACGTTTAAAAAAAATTTAAAACGTTGTATATTAAAAATATTTTTTCATTTAATTAATTATTTTCTGCACATCAAATGTGTGTGTGTGTTTTTTTTTTATATAATTCTGAGCTTTGTTTAAGGTTTCAAGATCCACCTGATCGGGAAGTTAATTAGGTAATTAATCCAAGTAGGCGGTGCATTAACAAGTAATTAAGTTAAAAATACCTAAGATATTTTAGCCAACGATTAGAGATAAAAAACAAAAGCTAATGACACATTATAAATATGTTATTTAAAAGCTTAAATAAGAAAGCATCTGTACAAAAATTTACACTTTGTGAGAAAGTAGACTACATCACACTTATTGGCAACAATAGAATTCTTGTTGAATGTTGTATACATATTTTCGATTTGTTACTCAAATTATTCGAATAAGCAGTTAATATTTTATTAATAAGATATTTTAATTCGTGAGTTTATCAAAGTTTTATTTGATTTGCGAATTAGAAGATAATTATGAATTAAGATAGAACCTAGATAGATTAAAATAAATTTTAAACATTTTAAGAAATTTGTGAAATAAATATCTATTAATGCAAATAAGAGTGTTGAGATGCTAAATACACTAATAAAAAATGATATAATAACCCAGATTCTATCCCTAATCTTATCTTATCTCGTCTTATCTTATAAGCTTCTGACTTCTGATCACTGTAATCAATCACAGTAAAACGTATGTAGGTATCTATATTTTTGCACTATTTATTATCACTTAATCTATGAAGTAATTATTTTGAATGAACACATTTCATATTTGCAATGGAAAATGACGTTTGTTTTTAATTCAGAATCTTATAATTTTTAAGCTATGTTTATAACTATAATTATTTAAAAAAAGCACACAAAAAATACAAACAATCGTAATTTTGTTTAGAAAAAGGTTTTTAAAAAATTAAGGGTTATTCATGATAAACGTTATAGACTTTGAAAAACATTGATACTGATATTTTATTCTTAGTAGGGGTGTGGTAGATTGTTCGAAAAAAAGGAGAAAAAATTAAACAGAAATACCGCATTCACTTTGAGACACAGATATCAAGAATGATAAAATGGAAGTACATATTAATAATAAAACCCAGTTTCAGGGAATCAAAAAAAATGTAAATCACATGTCTTGGACTGCTTGGAAAAACCAAAAAAATTGCATATAGGATTTTTTTATTTCATTATTTAAACATAAATCGGTGTTTTTTTCTCGAATTTTCTCAATTGCACTCACAATAAAAGAGCGCAATAAACTTTTTATCAGAACAAGTAAAAGATAAGTGAATACACATCTTAATTATTATTAACACACAATCTAGATCACCTCTTTGTTTAATCCTTCCTTAATAATACAGGTATGTTTAATCAGATTATTTCAACAAAAAGAGTTAACTTTCATACAAAGTGCTTTATTTGGGTAATAAAGAAAAAAGTCTGTTTAAAATCGTATAATGTAAATGTAATGATATGTATATTCAAGGAGATTAATTATTGTTTATTGTTTATTTAATACACATTCACAAAAATAAACATTGTTTTATTATGGCAAAAGCATTTTTTTTTTGTAGAAATGAATTTCCAATCGAACGAATATTTTCAAAGATTAGAATACTTAATTTAAAAAAAATATAAAGAAACCTTTTTGTTTTTTTTTTTGATTGGCAATTTTGAATTGCTAGCCCATAGCTCTACTTAGAGGGAAATCAAAAATACCGCCACCGCACAATTAAATTTGATACGTAGGTATAAAAAATTAACAAAAACAACAAAAAATCTAAATAACAATCCAACCGGAACGACAGTCTGCGTATAACTGAGAAAAAAATCTTATTACCTAGCGCAGTAGACGTTATTTTTTGGATTTAATTTTTCAGTTGTGATGACACCTTGTGGTTGCGGTAGAATAACCAGCCAGTTCTGGTGCGCACCGAACATGAATCATGAAAAATTTGTTTTTTTGCTGACATTTTAAAGGCACTTGATACATGAGTAAGTGCAGCCGGTCCATAATTAGATGAACCTAAATTCTGTTTGTTAGAGGACCCATCTCCATTGGAAACAATTTTTTTGTTGTTAAGAATTTCTTTTTATTTAGACTTTCCTTTTGTTTCCTGGGCTAAAACTTAACAACTGGAACTTGTAATTGAATTTATGTAGGAAAAAAAAAATACATATAGGCTTACAACATTAAGTGAAAGCTGTGTAATTATTGACACTTTACTTTCACAAGTGACATGTCAAAGAAATTGTTTTATAATTTTGTATTTTTAAAACAGATCTTTTCAAGTCAATCGATGTTCGTAAAATATAATCGTTAAGGTCTAATTCGATGAATTACTAAACAATCGTTAGGCCCGTGTATCGTATGTTTGATATTTGCGGTTAACCATAATCCGACTTTACGCCATTGCATGGATACCCCTACTATTAAGGTCCAATTCGTTTATAACTAAACATCTTTAATCAATGATTAGGTATGTTTGATGTTCTCTCCCCCAAGAAGACCTGGGAAAAGTCAGTCGACTGTCAAAAAACTCCGGACTGTTCGAGTCTTTCACCAGTTGGTATTTCGACTTTTCATTCATTAATTTGACTTAAGACTAAAGTATATATTTCGTATATAATTATATGAATTAACTATTTAACAAAATATCTCTTTTTTACAATCTATAAATTTGCTATCAACATTGACTTTACTTGTTGAAGCTACACAAAATTCCAACAGCTGATTTGTTCGTTATAAGTTTTTACCCGAGAAAAAGCCTAGGTTTTGTGAGGGTCATTCAGATCTCACCCCGAACACATTCATTCGCAACCCACTGTACCTCAGTGTTAAACATCGAACAAACCTACATATATTGATCCAACTGGTGAATTATTGGAAGTGCATGGTAACAAACATTTTAACAAAAGAACACAAAATGTGATATACGAGTTGTTATAATCATTGAAATCGATAATCGCTTGATCAGTGATTATTAAAAATTGCCCCAGTTTTTCAGTGGTAAATTAAAAACTTGTTTATTTAACTCGGGTTTAACTTTAATCTCGCACTCTTGCAAAATTAGAACTTAATGATCAAACAAATTTTGGGACTCTCTTTAAATAGAAATGCCGAAAACTCTGGTTAAAATAAAATTTATTAAAAACTTAAAAATTACATGCAAAATGTAAGTAGGTATGTCTACAGAAAATTTAAAATTGAGGCTCTAGGAACCTTCATTTTCTAGATAAAACACTTGAGTAAATATTATAAACTAGTAGGTTAAGTTGATATGAAAAATAACATATTCCTATAAAAAGGCAATGAAACTTAACTGATAAGATACAAAATGGGAACAATTAACTTGTAAGATACCTACACGTCATTTATAAATCATTCAAAAAAGATTGCAAACGCGTGGAGTGTATACCTATATTTTTTTTAAAATATTTGTTTCACACACAAATTGCGACAAATATCTTTGGACTATTTTGGACTATTGTGTGTATATAGTCTGTTTAAAATAAATAAAAAAACCACGGTTTGCAGTTTTGCAAAAAAAAAACATATTTTAGAAAAATAACATACTTAAAATATAATGTTATACCTTTTTTAAAGTTAGTAACGTTTTGGTGCTAAAAAACTTTCAGTTTCTGCTACAAGAGATCACCTAATATATAAGGACCTTAGGATCCAAGTTTAAAAAAAAATTTCAGCATTTTTGGTCAAAATACCAAAAGGCCCAAATCTTTAAAATTAAATTGTTTATTAAATAAGTCAAATGCACATGCATAACATTAATTGTAGATCACATATCTAAAAACACCTAGCGTTTTAACGAAAATTAACAGATTTCTTCTTGTTTTTTTGGGTTCGTTTAAATTTTAATACATTTTCTCGTAATCGGGTTTTTTGATTTTATATTATAATTTTCGAAATGTACATATGTTTATTCCAGAAAGATTTTTCGGAATAATGGATTTTCGTTATTTTAGGTTTTGTGGATTTTGTATTTTCGGTATCTTGGGTTTCGGTGATTTTTACCATAACCATTTTCCGGATGTTTAAATTTTGGTTAACAGTTTCGGAAGGTTTTAATTTTTTTTTTTGAATTTTCAAGATCTCTTATATTATAGCATACTTTACTGCAGATAAAGGTAATTTTATACGAATCAACTGCGAGCCAAGAATATTCGTAAGTTTTCCCTCTTATACTCCCCCTATGGGTGCAGATGAATTAAGTCTGTTCAGCAATAATTTCAACAACAAATTAAGAATCACTTTTAATTTGAACTGACGAGTAACCTGAAAACAGTAGTAAAACACACATTTATTTTAACCTTTGCCCAATAAAATATTCATGACCAATGACCATGTTATTTTGTCCATATTTGAATGATTGTTTCAGGCTTGGCTTAATATCACAAACAAACATTTAAAAAAATCGAAACTTACGTATTAAAAAAAAAACTGCTGGCTCACAAAATATTTTAAAGAAAACGAAAATACATTTCTCAACAATTCGTCTGCTATAAATTTCACATTTTATGCTATCATGTTGTTTACACTTTATTGAAGTGCAACCAAATCAAAGTCCAACTTTTTTGTTTTGACCATAATGTGTCCATATATAAAACACGAATGAAACAATTTTCCTGAGTCATCATGCAATGTAGGCAAATTTGAATAATAATAATCGTACCATATACCTACTCTACGGCTCTACGCCCTATTCACATGCAATTTGTATTTATAGTTAAGTTCAAAAGAACATTAAAAAATAACAAATTCCTTTTTTATTTTTAAAACTAATTACATCTTTTCGCAGAGCATTTTTTTTTGTTATAAGCCTGAAGCTATCAAATTTTTTATCACCATATTGTTGTTGTTTTCACAAGTGGCAAATTATTATCTAATATTTTCAGGAAATTTATATTTTACCTAAGCGTTTCTATGGCAGAAAATACAATAGAAGAATGAAAAAATAGATTATATGATAGCCGAATGAAAAAACATAACATTTTTATTTTTATCACACAAATTCAATAAGAAAAGATTGCATCTTCATCGTGTGAGTTGTTCTCTTAGTGCGGTTGAAGTATATTGCTATCTTGCAAATATATTATAATAGTGACAAGATGATTTTGTTTCTGGGACTAATTTTTTTAATAAATTCACATTCTGGGCTTAAACTCCTTATCGTCAGAAGATGTTTAAGGAAACAATAAATATTTTCCATATTTAAAACTGTTTCTTTTGAAATAAAAATCAGTTAACCAAATATAAAGCCCATTTAAATACCTAGCGTACATACTTTTACCAATGGTTTAAAACTAAGTCAAGTCAACCGTTGAACAGTTTTCCACTTTGACAAGTGGGTTTTGAAAAAAACTTATAATTTGTTATTTGATTTAAAATATAGTTTTTTTCAATTTTGTTTAAAAATGACTTAGGCGCCAGTTATAATTTTGATTGAAACTTATGCAAACATTTTTTTTCAGGTTTTGAAGCAAAATCAATGTTTGTTTTGATTCCAATAATTACTGATTTCGATTTTAAAGTGCCTCAAAACTTAAAATTAAAATTTCCAATGATGGTTTTCAATGAAAGCTATAACTGGCACCTGAGAAGTTTTCATTGAACGGCGACGAAATATTATTTGCAAAAAAAATTCCAGCCCGTATTAAAAACTTCTTTAAAATGCAAGTATTTTTTTAACAGCATGTTATAAAAAGCAATTTTTTTTTTCAATAGTACTATACCTATTTTAGTTCAAATGTTGAAGTTAGTTTAAACCTTCTTTAGCCTTCAAAAGTACCCCCATATAAATTTGTTGTTTTCTTTCTTAAAGCCATATCATACACCCATGGAAAAAAATTATTTATTTCTTCCAATGATGTCATAAAGTAGGTTTCAAAAAGTCCGAAAACATTAGCTTCATATTTATATTAGAGGTATTCATGCAACTTCGTAAAGTCCTCGTAAACGTGGTAAACTGCGTAAACCTGTCAAATGTTCATACAAATTTGCGCCATTGCATGAATACCCCAATGTTTATAAATTAATTTCCGTGTCAATATAGAGTAGGTATAATACACCACAGTTTGTAAAACTACGTCACCGCTTGATGCGACCAAGCCCAGAAAGCAAAGACTACATAAATTAATTTCAAAAAGAAATACTGGATGTAACGACAATCATCATGTTCAGGTACTTGGTGAATTTAAGTTTAACGAATTTAAATACTGCTTGCTGTTAGTTGATTAGTGCCATACAATTTTAATAATAATAATAGCAATAATTATTTTGCCTTTCTTCATTCAATTCTGCAATACAGTCCTTAATACGGTCAATATTAATAAGCAATATACATGCCGAATATTTTTTGCAATTTTGAAAATAAAACGCAGGTAATAATTAATTACTTTTTTACAATTAAATTAAAACAAAACAAATTTAATCGTGTTTTAAAAATCAATGTTATATATTGTATAATTATTTTTTAATTAATAGTTTTTTTATACGTACAATGTAACGGTAAATGTAAAACTTTCTACCTTTAAATGCATTATAGAACTACCGTTTTGTTATAAATGAAATTCTGACGTACTAAGGCAAGCAAAAATGCAAATGACAGAATTTCTTAATTACCTACTCTCTAACTATAAACACTCAATTAAAAATAAAATCGTTTTTCAAATTAATTTTATTTCTATGCATACATACATCTAAAGGGTGTTTCAATAAGATGGATCGATGTATTGAATCTTGTTATTTGGTACCTCATCGGCCAAATTTTCCAAAAGATTTTTCTCATTGATAGATTATCCTGACCAAAAAAGAATTCAAACATAAGTGTACAAAAAGTATTTTTTTTTTGAATGTTTTTATTTGCTTTGTTCGATAGCTAATGTTTTCATAGTTGAATTTGCCAAGAAAAAAACTGTTAAAGCCACAAAAATCATTTGATGTTTAAGCCTCCCTCATACCATGTAATATCGATTTGTCTTATAGCAACACCCTGCACAAATTATGTATAATTGATAAAATAAAAGGTATTTGAGAAATTTTCTTTATCTTCCTATTCTTTCAGAACTAACAGAAGTAATTGATATCTATATACATTTTATAAACATCAACAACCGTCCAGTTGATATGGACTGGACACTTATCATTTAAGTGGGCAACAAACTTATGATCAGTAAAACATTTTAATTAAAAAAAGGGGCTCGTTGAAAAGCTTTCCTTACATCTGCTTTATGACCTTACTTGGTTTGCAACAAATAACTATGAGGTGTAAAGCTTGTGTAATTTGAATTATTGATTTATTATGACATTTTTTTTTTTTTTTTAAATTTGTATTTGCATATTTCAATGAAAAATTCTTTCCTCATTTTTATATAGTTATCTATCCTGTATATCTCATTAATGCGTAGCACAGAGTAAATAAAATAATATTAATGATATTCATGGAACGAGGTAAGTTTACCAATTGTGTAAAAAGATATAAGTTTACGCAAAAGTCTGCGTGAACGTCCTTTTTATTTATTTGGATAAATGCTGCGTAATTGAATCAGCTGTTCGTTAAACGTCACGTTAAAAGTAACAATGAAGTTTGTATAAGTTTATCCAAATAAATTTGTATAAGTTTCCGCAACAAAATTCTTACATTATTTTATCCAATTTGTGTAAACCATTTCCCATACAAAATTTGACAGTTCATTTACCAAAAGATAAATTTATCCAAAAGATCAACTTATCTAGTGTTTTACGACGTTGCATAAATCCCCCTATTGTTTTTCAAAAAATTAATTTTCAAAAGAAAATTTTAAATCAAATCTATTTATTATGTGTTCTAGGGTCCGGTTCTCAAGCGCGAGATCAGCCAAGTTTTGCAGTTAAGCCCGTTAACTCTGGATCAACTAAACAAGCACCTACACTACCTTAACACTCAACCAAATTATACCAGCAACCCACGACCCACCGAGAATGCATCATATAAAATTTATAACTCAAAATATACTTTAACTTCATAGTTCACACTATTTTGTAGCAGACAATATAACAAGAGGAACTTCAACAATTTAAAGCTTAGCTTATCGACTTACATATAATTCTCTTGTTTTCGTATATTAGAAGAGTAGCGAATATGTTTCCAGCTGATTTTAGTTTGTATTTTGTAGAAACTGCATGGTGCCATCGCATCGTGTATACCAGGAATTGTAAAACCCATATTTTGTGTAAAATAAATATCTGTACATAAGTCTGGTACAAATGGAAAGAGTACTTTCTTTCTTTTTTTAAAAAACAATTTTACTTGTTTTATTTGAGATTACCATGGACTACAACGAGCTCGACAAAAAAGCTTCAAAATAGTGTTGTTGGTACCTTGAAAATTGCTTCAACTTCACCTTTGAAACTTGGTTGTTTTATTCAGTCTTTCAAATAATCATTCATATGCAATGATGATATAATGCGACAAGTTTGAAGCATACATTGATCATTATGTTATCATTGGAAACACCCCTCTTACAAAGTTTTGATATATTTTTCTTACAAATAAATACTTAATTTACTGTTTACACTAAAGGTAAATTAGTCCTTAAAACTCTAATGTAGGTAATGGGTGATTTTTTAAGAGGTTTAGAACTTTAAAAAAAAAAAAAACACAAAAAATTCGAAAAAATGAATGAAATATTTATTTGAATCGATAGTTTGAACCTTGCAATTTAATGTTTAAAGATAATTTCATGCAAATGTTGACCGCGGCTGCGTCTCAGGTAGCCCATCCGCTGAGTCCAATTTTGGCATACTCTTTCACACATATCGGCCGGTATCTCACGAATGAATGCATGGATGTTGGCTTCCAGTGCGTCAATCGAAGCGGGCTTGTCCCTATAGACATTAGCCTTGACATACCCCCACAAAAAATAATCTAATGGTGTCAAATCGCACGATCTAGGCGGCCAATTGACCGGCCCGAAACGTGAAATTAACTGTTCACCAAACTCGCCTCGCAATTGCGCCATTGTTTTGCGTGCTGTGTGGCATGTGGCACCGTCTTGTTGAAACCACATATCATGCAAGTCAAGAACTTCCATTTCGGGCAAAAAAAAGTTTGTTATCATCGCTCGGTAGCGTTCACCATTGACAGTAACGCTGCGATTCGCATCATCTTTGAAGAAATATGGCCCAGTGGCTTTTTCGGGATGCATTGGTAGCTGTTGCAATGCTTCTGGCTGATCTTCACTCCAAATGCGGCAATTTTGCTTATTTACGTACCCATTCAACCAAAAATGAGCCTCATCGCTGAACACAATTTTTCGATAAACAACATTTCGAACCGAGCACGAATTTTGATAGTAAAATTCAATAATTTGCCAAGCGTTGTTCATTTGTAAGACGATCCATGGTTAAATTGCAAACCAAACTGAAGCTGTTTGACAGTGACACAAGGTACTAAACACACGTCAGCTGTCAAAACCAGTGTTGCCAAAACCAAACCAGCTTAAAAATCACCCGTTATAACCACCACTGAAAGGGCTCTACACTCTTGCTTTGTATAGGGCAGTGTTTAATCTTTTCATCTGCAATACTTTAAACTTTCATATTAAACTAAAACCAAAACCGTTATAAGTTCTTTTATCATCAAAATAAAATTATCATAATGACAAATGATTTCTCTTCTTAGTTAAATGTACAGCTTTCAATATTATATTAATCTATGGAAATAAATATTCATTAGTTTTTATTCTTTTCAATAATAATCTGAAGTTAAATTTTGCTTAATCTTTATTCAATATTTTCATGAACTTTTATATGAATAATTTATATATATTAAAATTGGAGAAGGTATAATGTCAAATTTGCAGGAAGCTCAAAGCCAAAATAAATAAACAGTTCTTTTTTATAACATTGTCTAAAACACAACATAAATGTCTTTATGAATGTATTAAACCTATAGATACTATAGATCCAGCTGATTTCGTTTTCATAAGTGGATGTGATATGTTGCTCAGTTATAGTAATACCATGCTAAAAGATGAAAGAAAACATTACCTTTTTAAATTGTGTAAAATTAACACTCTCCTTTTAAGTCGAACAATAGTTATATAGAGTTGAATACACTCAAAGTAAATTTATCGTAACGTGTAGAATGGTGTTAAATATTTGTTTGATCTTGAAATCTTTTATTGGATTCTAATAATATGACTTTGTTTTTTTTTTTAACTTTGCTCTTGATCGACTTTAACTGGTTTTTACTTAAAGGAATTAATTTATATTTTGCTGAGCAATTTCAGAGAGATTGGTACATGGCGGTACCTATTTATACATCGAATTGATTGACTAAATCGTTTAGAATCGATTGATTTACTTTTTCACTATTTAACATTTTAGTGTACACTTGAACACTTATAAAATGTTAGATTTGATTAAAAAGAGTCACAAGTAAAATTTATTAAGATAAGATTGAAAATAAAGTTAAATAATTTATTTGCTATAATGCAAAGCTCTTGATGAAATCATTGCTTTATTTTAATGTCATGGTGGTTGACAATGTACAAACATACATACATATATCTGTGAATTTACGAATGATTAAATTCCATTTCAATGGATCAAAAAGATTTGACTCATCTATATGAATCTCTTCTTTGTATCTTTATTTTAATTATATGTGTAGCTTGTCTTTGCAATTTATCTGATGGATTGGGATAACCCATGTTTATATCTATTGCAGAAATTTGAATGAGAATTTCCATCAATAACAATTAATAAAGATTTGAATAAAAATGTGGGCATACCAAGGCGATTTTTTGGCTGCCCTTACAGTGAATCAACACAGTACGAGCGTTAGGAAAAGATTTACTAGGAGATATTAGTACCTACACAATGGTTTTGAAGTTCTGATTATTTAAATGGAAGTATTTCTAGAAGAAGCCAGATCATCAGAAGTGGCAGTCTATATATATTGCGAGAAAACTAACCGTTGGATCTTTGTTATTTTTTGACACCAAATCTAATTGTAAATCCAAATCAAAAGATTCTCTTCTTCATACACGTACGCCAAAAAAAAGACAATGTCCATGGACCTTATGTCCGTTTGTGCGGAATAAATGCCCATGGACATTATGCCCAAGGACATTATGTCATCCCACCGTATTACTAACTTCCCATTGGAAGTTATTGTAATTGGTTCAGTTTGTCGAATCGTAAATTTTGACGTATCTCCAAGATTCGTTGTCCCAAAAATGCAAAACGATCGATCTTAGAGAGATGTCTGTACATTTGTGATACATTTTATTATACAATAGAACGAATAGAGATATCGACTTCGAATCAATTTTATTTTACTTATAATAACGAAGTGCAGAAATGGTTTTCAAAAAAAAAAAGAATTAGCGGTTCTCTTACTACCTACATAAATTTTTAAAAAAAGTTGGAAAAATTTGTTAAGTTTATTATATAATTTTTTTCTAATATGAGGTAATTTTGTGTGAATGCGAAGTCATTTTTGGAATGTCAGTGTGTTATAAGCGTGTTTTTCTCACATGAGACATTTTTTATATCATCTACTTTACTTTAATTGGAAATAAAGTCGAATATAGAAAATTCGGAACTTCGACAATTTTCCAATTTTATATGTGAATAAAGTCGATTCAGCATTATTTCTATCTACCTTATTTTAAGGCCCCTTTACCACCAATCTAAGTAGGCTTTTGTATACACAATTTAAAATTAATATGTATCATTTTTTATGACAAATGGTAAAGCAATAACAAGAATACAATACTAAGAAACAAATTCTTTAAATCCTACCAGATTTAGATATTTTAACTGCAAAATTCCTTGAATTTTAAATTTAACCTGAATTAATATTCTTTATTGCCTTTACGTTTTGCACGAATTTTGAGTATTTTTTTCTTTTAATTTTTCATAAACTCTATACTTAGTACCTATAGTAAATTTATTCTTGCAAATTAAGAAAATGATATCTTATAATTTGGTGCCTATAAAAATTAATAGCATAAAATTAGAATAAAAAGCAATTAGAATTGCTTCGATTGGTAGCAGAAAACAAAATTGCCAGAGTCCATTAATAAATATTGGCGTTAAAAATTATAGATCTCATAAATTCTGGGTTATAGTAAAAATGGTATGCAATTAATTGTTTGGAAATTGATTAGTTTATAGGTTCATTTCAGTTTTGAAGCATATTTAGCGGTTTTTATTAAAGATTTATATTCACCATGAAAATAAACAATATATAAAACTATATGTTTAATAGTTATGACAAATAATTTCATAATATTATGTTCTTCACAATAAATAATTGAAAATGAGACTTATTTGAATACTAAAGACCCTGTTTATTTATTATTATAGGTAATACCTCAAATGCGTTGTTTCAAACCTGTGAGCACTCCTCATCAGACCTGTTGAAATTTTTAAAAATTATTAAAAAATCAGTATTAAGGTACATAATTTCAATTAATATATTAAAGAAAATGTTTAATCATTAATATCGCCCAAAAACCTCAAAAAAGATATTTTCAAAATTTCAAAATATTTAATGAATATTAAAATTTCAATTTATTTTGACAAAAAAAAAATATTATATTAAAAATTTAAACAAGGACTAAGAAATATCTATGGTAAATTTTTTTTAAATAATCTAGAATAATATAAGTTGAGATTTTGTGTTTAACTTTCAGATATAAAAAATCAACATTCACATAATTCGTTCTAAAAAAATCTAGCATTTTCTGACTAAACTTTACTTTATGCTATTATATTTTTAAACCCCGTAGTTTTTTATTTGCTGTATTGTTACAAAAAGTGGTAATTTCATGAAAATAAATTGAAACTATAGTTATAGTCAGGCCAAAAATGAAATTTCGAAAATATAAGCATTTCTTATGAGAATGCAGTGCCGCCTTTGTTTGGAGCAGCAAAGAAGTTTAACCTACGTTTTAACTTGAATAATTGAAAAAGTTGTAAAATGCATCTTTAAGCTGATCTAAGTTCTAATTTCACTATTGAATTTTCGTATCTACGATGTGATTTCAGGTAAGAAAATAAGATTGTAATAAGCAAAGTCGTATCTACCTAGTGATTTCAGTAAATAATTTTCATCAGATTTTACATCAAAAATAATGAACTGATGAATAAGCAAGTTACACTTCCTTTGTGGACACTTTATCATATTTCTCATCGAAGTCCAGTTGGTGAATAAGTTCGTTGATTAATTTTCATCGAAAACTGGGGGGGAAATCAGCTAGGTGATAAGTGATTGTGATTGTCACATCAACCATAGTCACATGTGATTGTCATTGAATTTTCCGTTTTGTAAGGTTATTCAACTCAATTTAATACTTTTTCTGCGGCAGAAACGTCAAATTTGTTGGAAAATGACAATCACATTTTTGTTGTGATAGCTTTAGCTATCAAATGAAATATGATAATATCTTACGCGGCCTGAATTGTTTGATTGTGACTTTCATTTACACGATTCCACCCCTGGCATGTACTTACCGCCACACACAATCAAACTTTCTCAAAAATATGGACAAAACTTAAAAAAAATTGATTTATTATTATTTTTTTTTTTTAATTCAAAGATGTCTGCAATTAACATGAGCTTACTTTCTAATTGGTCCCGCTATTCTAACCTATAACTAATGGATTTATTTAGTTTTTCTTTTTTATATACTTATACCTGTGATAAAAATAAAATGCACGAATGGGTGGCACCAACTCGCTCTTTTGTGCTATCTCACTGTGGTTTTAAAGTCTGAATAGTTTTATGTGAGCCTATATTTTATGCCACCTGCTAAAAACGGTAGTTAAGTTGAGGGTAGTTTTCTATGAGTACATATGTAAATATTTATATGAACAATGTAGTAGTAATTGGTATGCAATTCCATAAAAAAAAAATTGATCGAAATCAGTTGAACCGTTTATGAGAACATTTAAAATCAAAAAATGCTTCTAAGGGATTTTTTTTTTCTAAAATGGTAGCTTTTTGTATATTTATATGCATTGAACTTATATATAGTTCAAACAGAAAAATTGTTAAAAAATTAATACAACTAGAATTAAATTGATTAAACAACCTCTGAAATTGATTTTACACCAACCTGATGTACACTATCTAATGTCTTAATGTCAAATCTCAATTTATGAGAATTTTTTTTAATAATTTATTTTATATGCAAAATTTTGTAAACATTTTTAAGAAAGAAAAATGTTACGCCATTTTTTAGCATTTATTAATGCGGAGTTAGGTAAACATTAATTTTGAAAAAAAAATCATATACCCATTTTCGAAAAAAAATTATTTTAAAAATTTTGACATGCAAATATTAGTCACACTTATTAGAAGTATGTAGTTGTGTAAAATCATTAAAATCGGTTCAATAGAATAAGATAGTCGAAAACCAAAAATGGTCCTATACGAGATAGCTTTATTAATCAATAGATAATTTCTTTTCTCAATGATATGATAGATGATACTGATATAAGCTCACATAAAAATTTTAATCAAAATCGTAAGAGCCATTTTGAGAAAAATGAGATTTTCTTTACCTGTTTTTAAACACTTGTATCCAGTACCCTTATTTTTGGTTATAGGAATAATTCAAATTTAAAATTTGCTAGATAATATGTTAAAAAACTGCTGGGTATCAAGTTTAATAAAAATAGATCGGGTCGTTCTGGAATTATTAAGTTTTCAAAAAAAAAAAAATGATAAAAAAAATTTGTACGGCATTTGTATGTTTGGTCCTAAAAAATAAAAAAAAAAAAAAAAACAATCGATATTGTGTTCTTCGAAATAACAAATCATTTTGTAAAAGACGATGCCATTCTCACAGCTATCGATACAGCAGATGAGATGGATTTGGAAAAGCTGCAGCCTTTGCCAGAGTTAAGCATGTCAAGAATTGTCAAATAAAATTGAGCTAGCTAAACATTGACAAAGAGTACATATTATGTAGTCGAAATTCGTTAAAATAATGAGAAATTGAATGATTTGAAAAGGGCAGAAGACAAAAAAATCAATATTGTTAATCTTACAGAGCTATATAAGGTGGCGCCAAGGAATGGAAAACATGTATAAACTTAAGATTCAATGGACTAAAAAATTGCAAAATGCAATTATTTAAAAAAATGATTATTTTATTTATGATTATGTTATTGTTAAAAAAAAAACTTTGAACGAATTTTAAACTATAGGTACATTTATTTTGTTTTGTTTTCGGTTATCTTTTAATTTAAATTAATTTAATTTAATTTAAAAGTTTCTAGAACACCCTCATATCAAATTATTAAATAAATATAACACCCTGTCATTATAAGGAGAAAGATAAACAAATTATCTTCCATATAGCAAACAAAATACAAATGTGATACGATTACCATAAATATAATAAATTGCATATCAACAATTTTTGCCCTCAGAAACTTCTGTGGGAGTTCATTCCAAGTAGAATTCATATTAGAGTACTAAGTTTTTGTGTCAACAGTAAGTTTGTGAACTAAGGCCAATGTATTATTTATTTTAGATTTGCTGCATCATAGACAATAAATAATTAACATAAAAAGGATCCTTTTTTGCCATTCTCAGTTTTCAGTTCTGGTTCATCTGCTGATAATAACCTCCCACTAATTAATAATAAGGGATCTTAAGCTTTAAGAAAAGGGTTTTATAATAAATAAATAAATCTCGTCATTTTATTTCGTGCTACCTTACTTTCACGAGAACAAATATTTTTTTATCTTCGAAATTGAGCTCAATAATTGCTTGATTTCATTAGATCAATTGTCTTTAAATTTTTTCCATACAGATTTATTTCTTAGTTTAAAATCAATATTAGAATATTATCTTGTTTAATTTTCACATGCGAAGTAGTTTTATAAATTGATCTAGCCTATGTACATACAGCGCTGAACGCACTCATTAAAAAATCGATTTTTTTTCATCTTTTGACACATTATGAAACTTTTTACCTCACATATACATACAAAAAAAAAAATTAATTAGCATTTGCATTCTGTAAGATGCTGTGAAAGTTTACCTACTTGTTAATTTATTTCGATGGAAATACTATAATAAAAAAAATGATGATTAATTTTCGGTGGTGGGAACATAGCATTACTCTTTCAAAATTAAAACTGGAACTTTTTGCTAAGAATCCCATCACTATAGTTTTACACCCCTACATATTAATAAACTTAAATCAAACATAAATTATATTTAATCAGTAAATTCGAGATCCTATTTGACTATAATTCACCCAAGTACATGGATTAACGACTAATTAAGCTTAAACTACCTTAGATTATTATAAATAAATTTTGAATAATTTTGAGAAGCAATTTTCTCAATAAAAGGAATATTTGAGAAAAAAAATCGTTCGAAAGATAAACTTTTTTAACTTTCAAATTTATTTCATTTTATTTATTTTAGAAAAAATGCACGAATTAAGGAAAAAGAAATAAAATAAATTAATAAATAAATAAAAGAATGACATTTAAATAGTTATTTATTTCAGCCATGACCAATCACCAAGTAAACAAAAACAAGAATGATTTTGAGGTTATTCGCGCGCGAGAAATTCATTTGTTCCAGTGTGGATGGTATGTGGAACGCGAATAGAGTTTGACAGTTCGTAACAATCAGATTGCATTTCGTGACGAGCAATTCATTTTCTCAAATTTCACTTATTTTAGCAATTAAAACGCAAATTTTAGTATCTTAACATTAATTTAAATAAGTTTTCTACCATTTTGTCTAGTTTTTGTGAAGGATTTAGACTTATTAAATGTTTTAAATCCCATTTGTTTTTTTATTCGTCGGTCGTTGGTCGCTCTCATGTGAATAGTCCTAAACTTAGACCATTATTATTCTGAACTATATAATATTCTGTTTTAGAAACTTGAGTTTAGACTTTAAGCAGCAATAAAATGCAATGTTCAGAATTTTAAAAATCTCCAAGTGGGATAGACATATGGGACAAGTTTGTAAATAGATTTTTAAGGTGGGTGGAAGGAGTACATTCAAATGTTTCAACAAATTACGATAAGTACTGTGTTCAGTGTCATGAAAACAGGCACCACTGTTTTAAAAAGAGCTACCTCATAAAATTATTTCTACTTCCCTTTACTTTACTTATCATATATGTACATTGACAGCACGAAATAGATATATCTTAGTTATGTTTTATTTTAACTAACTAACGTTATATCAGTTACTATGAGCAGCAATTTTGATGGTTCATTGATCGCTTAAGCCGGTTTTTCTCATCGCCTTTTAACTACCTATACCAATTAACCAATGTCATACTCACCAAAAAAGCAAGTTCACCATCTTCTTTGAATTCAAGCAAGTTGTACATTTGTTTTTTTTTTTTCAAAAACACGACTCGATTTCTGACTAACCTTTGAATCACAATCAACTTCCGCCTATGATGTCTCATGTGTAACGACGATCGTTCCAGCTGCCTAGATCAAGGCTATGCATCAGGTCAATGATTATATCAAAAAAAAAAAAAAAATAGAAAGAGAATTGAGAAAAAATGAAAATAAAAGGTGGTAGATAGACCAATGAGTGTAGTAGCCGGCACTGATTAAAAAAACATCTGTCAAACAACCATGAGGTAAGGCATTGTTTTTAATATAAAATGAATAAAACGTCAGTTGGTGAAATAATTAACACCAGATTCGGATTAATACTTACAAAAAAAAAAATAAAAATAAAAGTGAAGAGAATTTAATGAAATTAAAACACTGTTGATATTGTCTTCGTTAATTGACAACCAGCTTTCATTTGACAATAAAATTTCCCATTAACACTGTTGTGCTGATATCGTCTTTTTTTTTAAACATCTGTTTATTTAAGCCTACGTCAGTATAGGACACTAAGAAAACAAAAAACCGACTTAAATCAACAAATTGTATAAATGAAAACAACATATGGTATCGGAAAATAAAAACAAAAATGTTAAAAAACAACCTGTTAAGTCTTCCGTGCGGCATAATTATTTATAATATATTTTTTTTTTTTTCTATTTTACTCCAACCCACTCTGCTTTAATCAAATTTAAAGAATTTTATTTCCTGCTCTCACCTCTAGAATCATGAAAAAGAATCTCAAAAAATTTAATTATACCTATTTGCCATGGCATGGTGCTGCTGTTGGCCTAAAAACCCAATTAAGATTCATTTCCCTTTGACTGAGTTAGCTTTGATCAGCAAAAAAAAATTAAAAACAAATAAACATTTTTAAAACATTCAATTGAAACATACACCAAAATTTATTTCGTAATACAATTTATAACATACAGTTAGGGGCTCTTCGCGTTATACAGTCTCGTTTTAAACCCGCATTTCATTTTCAAGATCAAGTATAATTTTATTCTCCATGGTAATAAGCTTTCAAGGTAAAAGGGTGGTTGTATAATTTTTGTTTTTATCAATTCTGCGTTTTGTAAAAGTTTTATTGTTTATTAACTGCGTATCTACGTATGTTTCACATACAAATAATATTTATTTATTTTGATGTTATTCTTCTTTTTATTGTGAACAACAGAAAGATCTAGGTAGTATAAGTTCCAACATATCATAATCTTTAATACAAGAGGGTGTTTCTAGCTGTTTCTAAGTTTTTTGTATTTATGAATGAGTCAGAATTAATAAATTCAACAAGATTAAAATTCTTCAGAATTTTGTTTTTATGAATGAGTCAGGATTAATAAATTCTTAAGATTTTGTAAATAAAAAAAATAAAAGTTTGTTTCGAAAAATATAATGCTAACTAGTCATAGCTTTTACTAAAAGCTAATCCAAGATGGTTTTATAGCGCTTTGTTTGATTTGAATAAAAGAAAAATTACGCTAAATAGCTTTAGCTAAAGAAAATTTTAGCTTAACGAGTTTCGGATAGGTAAATCTTTAGCTTAAATTGTTACTTTATAGAATTAAAAGCAAATCACAGAATTTTAGGATTTTGTTTAACCAAACATTTTACTTCTTTTATTAGGGCAAGTAAAATCGGGGTCTTGTAAAGTTAAAACCTCGAAATTTTTTACCATAACGTCTATGTTAATGCCACTATCTACATCTAGCTTAACCGTGTGTATTGTAGTCTTATGCGTGCAGAAAATCGTCAATTTTTGGCCTTTTATTTTTGACCAAGGTAAAACGATCTTGATATTTTTGTAGATTTTATTATAATATTTTAGTAAAAGCTATTTTTAATAACAAACTTGAAGATTTACCTGAAAAAATAATCTAAAGTCAGATGTATTGATTCATCTAACAGCGTTGACTATTTTAAAATAGCTATATTACTATAAAAGTCATCTCTTATTATAATTATAGTTTAAGCTTATTCTTATTCAGGTAAAACTAAGCTTTTACTTAAAAGTAAAAGTTTATAAGCTTTAGTTGTTTTTATTCATAGGACCCACTGCATTTACATTGTCCTCCAAGTGAGATCACTAGGATGAATCTCCAAGTTTTTATACTTAAATTTATTAAAACCTATTTTGAATAAATAATCCATAAAAAGTCCAAATAAATAGTTATAATTCTTCTAATTCTTAATTGGTTTATTTTTGGAATATATAAAATTTGTTTTATGAAAACTTTCTTATTAACCACCAAAGTTGGAAAATATTTTTGCCATAATGCGCCATAGTTTATTCCAATTGACTAATAAATGCACACAAAAATAATATGTAATTATAATTTACTAGTATGTTTGTTTTCTATACACTAGATAGTTAATCTAAAAGTATAAATTTTTGTTTTAATTTGGTTGCACCACAGGTCTATACAAATTTCTGGTATAAACAAAATCTGGCCGCATACAGGAATTTTTGGGTACTCCAAAAAACATATTCTTCATTTATCCATTGATTGGTATAAACTGGTATAACGGACGTATTACCCATTCACTTTCCCTTCTATTAATAAACTCAAATCACATCAAACATAGTGAATTAAATGCGAAATCTTGTCAATAAAACAAACAAAAATTTAATTAATGTTAATTAAATAACGCACTCAAATATAGGAAAAAAATGAGTACTTATAAGATAAAAATAATTAAGACATTTTTTCAACGACCAGAGAAAAAAAGAAAACAAATGCAAGTGACAAATAAATGTATATGTGTGTGTGCTAAAGTTTGCACTTTGTGAGAAAGTGTGTTTGCAGACTACCTTAATAATTATCATTGGCGACAGCAACGAGTTCTTGTTAAAAGTAGTAGATTTTCGTAAAATTTGTTACTTAACCTGGATTAGCAATTTATTGTTAATTAATAATTATTTTAATTAATTTTTGATTAACGTTTTATTTGATTTGTGTATAACCTAGAATTTATAGGATATAGGGATGAATTTGTATTAGTTTTTTTGAATTTATTAATTTGTTAATTATTTTTATAAACGCATTCCAATATTCATCGACGAAATTTTAATTAATTTCCAATGAATTTATGAATTTGAGTGTCTAAATTAGACAATTGATGGTAAATATTTATAAATAAGGATTTTAGATTTGAACCGGTATTTAAAGTTCGACATGCATTGGAATGAATTAATAGGTAAATAAGACTCCATAATTCATTATTTATTTATTTAATAAAGCAGAACACAAAATCAACAAACACATAATTAAAACAAGTGTTTTTAGAAAAATATTTGGTTTAGGGATGTATCGTTCAAAAAATTTGTATTGTCACCTAAAGATGTGACATATTAACCGTCTGAAAAATGTAATTTTCCCGATTTAAAAGATTTTTTATTGACAGTTCACACCAATTAAAAACACCCTTTAAAAAATCTTCTAAAATTGCTTAGTACATCATTTGTTAACTCTTGCTTTCAAAACAAACACAAAAAAAAAACAGAAGAAAATAATAACACGATCGATAACATAATATGCGAGTTTGCTACATATAATGTACATTAAATACATACAAAATACATATGTACATGCATGTTAGTATACTAAAATGAATTTTTATTTAGTATTTGTTTGACTTACTTTGTTTTTTATTTTTATTATTTTTTTTTTTTAATTTATGTTGTTCTGACGATGTTTTTCTTTAAAATTCCAATGCAACACGAACGCTAGAGCGATACCGATTTGTAAACACAGTCTGCTCAAGTGATCGCAGCGAGGCCTTATCACATTAGCCGAATGCAAAAATAGATTTTTTTAAAGTCTTTATCGATATAAAATACAAAACATTAAAAAAAAAAAACAAAACAAACTTCAGAGTGAAAACTAGGTGAATGGCCTCAACTAAACATATAAAATGTATGCGTTAAAAAGTGAATTTATAAGTTTGATGATCACACTTTAGTTTTAAAAGATATATGTACAAGATCTCATTAAATAAATTTATTTTTCTTTAAAATCAATTAAATTAACGTGTAATTGCTTATTGTGAATAATTGTTGTGCTTGTGAGAGATCGATGTCGATAGATCACCATTACAATAATATTTTTTTTTATCTCAATATTTTAAAACAATGTCACTATATTTAAAGGTAATTTTCTAATTGATTTCACTGTATAAATCCAACCGATCTACATAAATGTATGTAACGTTATCGTAATAACAAAAAAAATCGTAACAATTATTATTATTCTGAAGCATGTATGTTACATTCAACGCGGACAGATCTCAACTGAAGAATTGAAATGAATTTAAAGAAGCCGCAGCAGCGCACGTTCAATTGTATACATACAAATATGGCATATACTATAATGCATAGTTAGCTGCTGCTTTAGCTGGTGGTTTTTTCACTTTTTCACACAAAGAAGATACTCGTAAAATATACAAACAAGATCTCTCTTAGGTGAAGCGACAAAATCCAAAAATAAAAAAAATGCAAAATTCTAATGGGACGTACCTTTGATTCACAGTGGGACCAAATCAAAGTGTTTAATTTATATGAATTAATTCGTTTATGAAAAATTGTTAAAAAAGCAAAATGTGTTTAATTAATGATGTTTTTGTATGTATGTATGTCGAAATACAATTATAGAAATATGTAAGGAGAAACAATCGGAATTATGCGAGTTACTCTCTTGCAAACCAGCTTAACTTTTTTAATCCGCAGACTTTATTTAAACATATTTACGAAGTATTTCTTTTAATATCTAATTTAAAAATTAAATTTGTAAGAATAGTAATTTTGTCGTTGTAAGAATTTGAAAAAAAAAATTGACGAGGCACTGCTGACTCATCGACTGAGTAGCATGGTCAATTCTTATTTAAGAACCACTTACAATTCGAGCGATATGAGCAAAATTTACAAAACGCCTGAATCACTGTGATAAAAAAAATATATATTCAGTAGACCAGTGAATTTCTTCTCATTTCAATGGACTATATTTTGGCCGATTTGATTTTTGGTAATCAGCAAAAAATGCTTTTTGTATGAATTTTTATTAATTTATCACTTATTCGGATTTGTAGCGTTGCCGTAACCTAAAATAAAAAGTCCCCAGGAAACATGAAAAAATCCCTTGATTTGTTAAAATTTTTTTCGAAGTCACCACAACAAAATTTTAGTTTTGTTCTAAAATGAACAAATAAAACAAAATTTTAATCATCTAGTACATTACCTTAATCGATTAGGTACTATAGAATTTATTACTTGAATTTTTTATTATTTTATTTTATTATTTTGAATCCCAATTATTCTTTGCTTCCAAATATGTGTCCAAACATTGCTAGAAATAATGTAGCGACATGCAAAAAAAATTGTTTTGCTATCTAGGTAAAAATTCCGCTAGCTATATACCTAGCCATAAAATTGCAAAAACGATAACCGTTTGTCGATAACAACACTGGAAGGAAGGTTACCTTTTTCAGTTCACACATTTTAGAAACGCATATTTGAACTGTTGAGATATGCAATTTATTTTATATAAAATTTTACATAAATGTATTATGTACTTTTCACAAAAAAAAAACATTTCTTTTTTCTTTACGTACATATATTATACATTCTAATTTTATCATCATACTTGACTGAAAGATCCCACTGTCTAATAACATTGTCTGATGTTTCTTTCTTTTGTGGCTGTTTTTTTTTTAATCTAATTCATTTTTCGGCTCTTCCTTTAAAGTTTTTTAATGGTTTAAGCGCCG
The DNA here is from genome assembly GCA_951394125.1 of Epistrophe eligans. Taxonomy (NCBI): domain Eukaryota; kingdom Metazoa; phylum Arthropoda; class Insecta; order Diptera; family Syrphidae; genus Epistrophe; species Epistrophe eligans. Next base: position 94,180,840 of record OX596029.1, read on the forward strand.
CGCCACCGATAATGATATAAATGTTTATAAGTTTTTTAAAAGTTTTCTTACTGAAGGTAGATCAGTTAAAAACCTTTTATCTTGGCATTATATATAGAGGGGGGTACTAATGGGTTTTACGTTGAGATTTCGATTACACCGTAATTTGATTGTGTTTTCATGAATGCAGTTTTATAACTCTACAAAATTGATTTATTGCAGTTTTTTTGCCTACGTTTATTAGGTCACATACTTAATAAAGAAGTAGGTTAGATACACTCTACGTCATTTGATTCCTGCGATAAAATGAAATGAAATGAAATGTGGGGAATTTTCCTTTAAGGTGATTTATTTTTGTGTTCCAAAAATGTATACACAGACTTTTTTAGCAGTTTGTCTAATTAGATAAATATAGAAAACAAAAATTCTAAAGAAAAAAATTATTTGAGACCACCTTTGTGATGATAAATTGAGACTTTGGTTTTATTATTTAAATAAACAAAAGAGTTTTAAATGGAAGAAGAACGGCTTTTTGAATAAAGCGCAAAGTGAATTATTGATAACATTTTTATACTCGCTTTTAATTTCAAACGGTAGAATTTATATATTAGTGTATTTGAACCCGAAAAAAACTGATATTTGCGTCATTTAATAACTTTTAATTACTTTTTATGCGCACCCAATTTCGCAATGTACTTTTTTAGACCACCAAGATTCTCGGTAGATTTAATTTTTTCAAAGTTAACTCTGAGTTAAACGACAGTTAGGTATTTAATTCTCCAAATAAATTTGATACACATTAGTCAAAAATATCTGTGAAATTAATCCATATCTAAATTGACAAGAACATTTTTTTTCACGACTTAACTCGTTATTTACTCTGAAACTGGGACGATCTCGTACTAGAAAACTGAGGCCAAAATGGTTATCTTGCATACCAGTAATAGAAGTGTAAAATAAATAATAATAAATAAATACAATAATATAATAAATAAAAAGAAATCAAGTTTCTAATAAGCAAGCACTCATTATCAAGATTTGCCTTTAGTTTTTTTTTTTTTTAATTTTGAAATACGTTTGTACTCTGAGAGTAACTCAAATTATTTAAATTTATTGTTAGTTAATTTATTTTAATTTCATTCACCGACTTAATAATTTAAGCTTATGTTTATAAAAATACGCTTTTACCAAATAAGACATACCTAATGATTGTGTTTGGCATATTTGTTTTATGCTAAAAACCAAATGACATTAATCAGGAGATACGGAGTTTATATTTTAAATTTTATTCTTTCTTTAAAGAAATTTCTGAAAATTTTTGTTTTCGCAAAATTTCCAAGATTCAATTGAACTGTTTTTAATTTTGAGTGACTTTAAGAATAAGAACAAAGTTTAAGGTTAAAGTTTGAATTTTTTTTTCTTTTGAATTTTTCGATTCATGTATTTTTATAACCAAAAAGGTTAAAGGTATGTTATTTTGTACTTTTGCGATTATCAAAAATTTACACAAATAAATAAAATTGTCACTTGGTTCGATCGAATTTAAAAAAAGTTTTAAAAACACAAAATATAATATTATCTCTTCGGTTCAGCACAGAATTTGTAACTGATAACAGGAATACAATTTTTGTAGAGAGCAATAACAATTTAATAAAAATATTTTTAAAAGGGGGCGAAAATCTTTATCACTGTGCATACAATTAATTGTAATAAATATTAACGTAATCTTATACGTAGTATATTATGGTTGAGTTTTTACGGGCAGTAAATAGTTTAAATTTCCGTTACACGTAATTAAGTTTCTCTAGCTTTTGGTTTGGTTTTTTTATTGATCTAGGAAAAAATCTTTATCTCCAAATGATATCTAAGACTTTAATTACCAAATATTGAGCTAGAAGCCTTGTGTTTTTCCAGGAGATAGTTGTTTGTATGAACAAAATTGCATATCTTAAACATCTCATTTTTTAAGTTGTGTGAACTGAATGGAAACGACTGATATTTGTTTAAATTTAAAATGTTTGGAACGCTGCTGATATTGATTCAAGGTATAAAGGTAAAATATAATGCTACAATATTATATTATAATATAAATAAAAAAAGTGTGCGTCGGCCGGGAATCGAACCCGGATCAACTGCTTGGAAGGCAACTATGCTAACCATTACACCACCGACGCAACTGCCAATATTAATACCATTGTCGATTTTCACCAGCTGTCAAAAATATACCAAGCAAATGAAAAAATTTTGCTATGTGAACATTTTATAATAATAAAAAACATTTTCTGATTTTTATTCATTTTAAAATAAATACGTAATATAGCAAATCAGTAAAATTCTAAAACTATTCTCAACAAAAACTATTTCACTTCATCAGCACGATTTCTTTACTGGAAAATCTGCCACAAAATCTTATGATTTTCAGAAATATCTAGTGTTGTTCATTTTATTAAAACTGGATTTTAAAGTGATATCACTACAAAATCTATGCAGTGACATCATTTTGAAATCCACCTCAAACTTTCGATAGAATCAACCACCATATTTTATTTTGATTAACAAAGTTAAATGATTTAGGTTTCGATTCTTATTTTTTGAAATGGTTCAAGTCATACTTGTGTTATCGTGTATTCAATTTGTCCGCATACATAAGTGCTATACATAAACTTCCATTGAATAAATGTTCCTTCCGGATTCCTCAAGGAAACCTCTTGGGTCCTTATTTGTTTTTAATTGTTATATAAATGACATTCCAATTTATAATTGGTTTTCTTTTTCTAACAAACTTTTGTTTGCTGATAACTTAAATATTAGGTTCGTTCACGTACTCGCCAGAAACTACCCAAAAATAAAAAGAAAATAATTTTATGATACAAGGAAATATATTAGTGAAATATTTAATTTAAAAAACTGTGTTTTTGAAATTTTTCAGTGTTTTTTTTTAGTTATGATCTCATAAATTACGATTCTTCATGGAATTTCGGATTTATGAAATTTATGTTTACTTTTAGTTAACGTTTAAAAAATGGTTTTAGGTGTTCGTATGTTTTCGGACAGTTTCCAGTTTTACCCTCACTCCTCAAAATTTTTAAAGATTGCCATTTTTAGTCCGGAAAGTACCCGCACAAACCTATTTATAGTCGTATTACTTTGGATTATGTCCTTTAAGGACATCTTTTTTGACTTGGTACTTGCCGTACTAGAAATTGTCTTTTTGGATCCGCAAAATTATAGGCCCCATGAAATAAGGCCCGAAAGAAAAAAAAATTAAATAAGGCCCTATAGGCATACTAAACAATAACAAGGAAAATTCTCAAATTTTACTATCGGTGGAGCCATTTTTAATAAAAATAAGATTTTCAAAAAATGCAGACAAAAATTTTTTATAACAGGTATCGTTATTTAAAATCAACCTATCCGTTCAGGGTATATAGCTGAATTTTTAAAAGAATGCATAACTTCCCTAAATATGTATATGTACAAAATGTATATCGAATGTAAAAATGAAGGGAAACAAGGCGCATTCAACTTGGAATTAATTTTAGTAATTTGAAAGTGATTTCAAATTAACGCCATACAAATTCAAGGAAGACGTAGTTCTCTTCTACGTCAAAAAACAAAATCTTTTCATATGATGTTAGCTATGAGATTATAAATGATATCTTCTTCAAATACTGAAGATAACATAATATGTACATAAGTACGATATACTTTAGGTTCAATTATAATCTTAATATTCCTTTGATAAATCATTTTAATCATCACAAGCAACAAAAATAAAACCTTCAAGTAAAATATTATACGAAAGTAATTTTTATAGCTTATTATATTTAAAAAAAAGTTCAAGTTGAACTACTATATGGGGGGTAAGCAGATAAAATGTATTAAATATCAGCAAATTCACCAAACAACAATCACAAATTTTGTTTGCAACAAATAGATGTTTGTTTAAAAAAAAATAAATACATTTTGAATAATGTCTCAGTTAAACGATTTTTTAGGGGACCACCGATGGGGCATTCAAAACTTATAAGAACGAAAACATATACTTTTGATATAAATAGGTAAAGATTTAGATAAGTTAATGTTTGTTTTTATAAAGATCAGACTATTTTGTTTAAAAAAGCAAACATAAACTTATCTTAATCACACCTAACCTACATAGACGATGTATTGTTGTTGAGATTCTTTAACGCGCCTCAGACGTATTGATATTTCATTGTTAGATTTTATAGCATTGATAGATTTTTACTAGATCATTTCAAGCTCTTGTTTGAGTTTGTGGAATTCGTTTATAGTATTTTTTTTTTTGTATTTTGTATAAATGATGTTCAGATCGTAGTTTCTAAAATTCTATATTTTCACATCTCAAATAATAAGAGGATACGGCATCCTTTGGCGGGCACCAAAATATTTTTGTATTTAAAATCATATAAGTTGCGTCGGTGGTGTAATGGTTAGCATAGTTGCCTTCCAAGCAGTTGATCCGGGTTCGATTCCCGGCCGACGCACATTTTTTTTTTTTTAAATAAAAGTGATATTGTAATCATAAATAATTAGCTAGCTTTGCACAAAATTATTCATCAATTTAAGAATTTTAAAAAGTTTTAATAAAATTTTTAGGGACTTAATACAACCTTATACAGTGAATTTTTGTAAAAAAAGAAGAAATTAACTTATTTGTTTATATTTTGTGCGTTTTCTCAGAACTTAAAAAAAATAGTGCGTATACGCCCTAGTGTACACCAACAAAATTAACTAGTAATTATTTTTTTTTAAATACACATTATTGTATGTTATTATAAAAAAAATACAGATGTTTTCGAAGTTGAGTCATAAATGAGTTCACAATGCATGCACGCAAACACATTTTCTTTATCTTAGCAGCTCATTTATCTATTAAGAGTAAAGGTACTGTCAATGTTGCTGGCTGTAAGAACTGCCATATCACCAGCTAACGGATGTCGTAATAAATAGAATCGTACTATGAATCTCAACAAAATTTCATAGCACCATCTAGTATTGAATAAATAGGAATTAGGCAGAGAGAACATTTTTCTGCAACTGAAATTCATAATGGTTAAGAATCTTCAAGTATACAGTATAAACTATATTTTCTTTTTGAAATCTTTGCAATACTTTTTCGATTTAATAATCAAAATTTATCATCAAAAAACATGCATTGCAACAACAACACGAGATTCTACTTTCTGTCAGGTTCAGGATTCATAATTCAAAAATTTAGTTTGTACTCTGGCTGATAGATGGCTATTTAGTATTTTATATGGTAAGGTAGTGTTAATTTGTAGTGTAAAGAAAACAAATAAACAATAAATAAAATGTAAAAAGAATATAAGTATTTTTCTAGTAAAATTCAATCATGCCAGTGTTACATCCGTTTTTCCCTGACTTCGGTTATAATTTTTAAACAAAGCTGTACTCGACTGAGGTGAACAGTAATTTTTAATTCCTTGTTATCAACAGTATCATATGGTTTTTTTTTTATATTTAGCTTACGTAATTTATTTTTCTGAAGTCTGCAGGATATCAGATCACAACAATCTATAAAATCTAATCGCATTTCCTTAGAAAATTCCTCATATAGACGATTGTTGTCAAAATGCTGAGAATGGCATTTTTCAGATTCGCATGCTAAAAATTGCTTTAAGATTCGTGCAGCAAAATTTTATTCAATGTTCTCATTTTTGTCAGCCAAATTGACTTAGAAAAAGCTCTCATACACTGCAGAAAAACGACACTACTTACTAGTAAAGTGTTTGACAGGTAAATGTTAATTTCTTTCAAAATGCAAAATATGATTGAAAATAATTCTATTAAAAAAAATTTTTAAAAATCAATACAAATAAAAAAGTTGGGCTAGTATATTTTTTTTCTTTTTTTGAGTATTTCATTGGGTAAGAGAATCAAAGAATCAAACTCTTGTAAAGTGTTGCCGTGTCCTTGAATTAAATTAAGCTATTCGTTAAATTTGTATCTACGACTTTCTTATGTTTATTGCAGAATCTTTTAAGAATGAAAATAAAAATGTCTTTCCCAATTAAATACTAAATTCTCATGGGAATATATGCATATTGTATATGCATGAGTCTTGACTAAACAAATTTGAACTTCAATGAAGATTGACCTAAAACACCAAGCGTAAGTACAATTCGATTATTTATTAAGACATCTGCTCTATAATTTAAAAAAAAAAAATACACGAAAGTGTGTGGTAAACCTTGTCAGGGTTAATCGACTTTTTCCTGCAGTATATCAGTTCCTTTTCTGCATAGGAAAAGAAAGATTTACTTATCAGATACAGGAATTTTTAAAAAACCTATGATTATTTGCGAACTCTTAGAAATTAGGCGTATGTTTTTCTGATCCCGAAAAGTATTGTTTAACAAAAATAATTGACATCGGGGATAAGCAACGCTATCACAGAAAATTTACATTTCCATACAAACTATCGATAACAAAGAACTAAATATAGCCGGTAACATAGTTTTGACCATGATAAGAGGTAAAGGTTTAGATAAACCTGCAGGCATTTAGTAATTGCTGCGTTTAACATGCACAAGCATACCTATTAACAGAAATAAAGAATTTGCACGTTTTTCCATTTTTATTGAAATAAATAAAAAAGAACATCACCATTCCATACAATAACATGTTGCTTGGAAGTATTTCTTATATTTTAATAATAATTTTATATTTTTTATTTTGTTCTTGTTGTTTCTATTTTACTATCATCATTATCTTTTATTTAATTTATTTTATATTTTATTATTTTTATTTATTACAAAAAAGCAACACAACGAATAGTCATCATTTCATTCGAATACGGTGGGAAATTATCTTCACTTCAATGCAACAAAAAATTACAAAAACCCATTCGAAATTATAACAAAAGTTCTCTATTACGAATAAAAATAAGTAAAAAAATATATGACTTAAATCAATACGACTTATAATATTAGTTTTAGTTATTAGTTTTTTTGTTGTTGTTATTATGTACCTATTTTAATATTCCATCAATCTCCTTTTTGCTTACATTCTTCTCTGACACAGGAAATCACATTTAGATATGTTGACATTTAATTAACAGTAAAATAATTTTTATTTTTTTTTTCTTCAAGATTTTAGTTAGTTATTTACTGTGGTTAACATTCACCTATAGAACAGTATTATTGTAACTTAAATAAGTTTTAAGGATAACAAACTTAGCAATTGATATTAACAATAATTGTTTTGGTTTCATACATTTTTCAGGGTTTAACACCCTTTTTGCCCGTTTTGTGATAGTTTTATTTTAGTGTTTTTTTGTTTTGTTAAATAAAAAATAAAAACAAAACAAAATTAAAAGAATAAAATAAACAATGGCAGTTGTTTATGTAGGATTATACGTCAACATTTAATTTTTACGTTTACTTAATGTTATTGTTAATTTTTTTTTTTTTTTTGCTTTTTTTTTCATTTTGTTTGTTAATATTGTATTTTTTGTATCTAATATTTTGTATATTTCCATCATTTAATATTTACCTATTCTTCAATTTTCAACAAAGTAAAAACTTAAAAAAGTTTAAAACTTAAGACAATATTGTTTGCATGCAAAATTTACTTAAACATATTATTTATAAAATATTGAAATAAATAATATGTTTAATAAAATAGTATATCTATTTATATTATATCAAAACAAAAAACTGTTTATCCTTAACGTTTTACTCCGAATAAATTCGGAATTGATTTGATTTTCTTTCGAGAACAATTTAAATAGTCTTTGTACATGTCGGAACGTAAGTATCTTGAATAGGAGTCACTCTTCATCAGATGATACACATGCGATGCAGCTACATCAAAACACCAACGATTGGGACCCTGTGCAGAGTTAACAGCTTCACGGGCTAGCTCAACTGATTTCGAGTCAACATTAACCGGACATGGAGCGTCGGGTGCTAAAAATTCTATCCATATTTTATTTATTGCTTCTTTGATTTCAGACTGTGGTAGTGCCTTCATTTCTTGTACGGATTCCCAAAATCTTATAAAAAGAAAAAAAAATATTTAGTTAAACATAAAAAAATATAGAAAACAATTTTGGTATGTACTTTAAATTCTCTCCCGAATATTCTTTTTCGAGAAATTTTGTAAATTGCTCTCGACCAATAGGATCATTGAGGAGCTCACGTAAACTAAATGCCCAGCGTTTTACACGACGAAGTGGTACCTCTTTCCTGAAATGAAAATACATATATGTACATAAATAAATTTCACTTAAAAGTTAAATGTTTTTTTAATAAGTTAATTTAATAGTTTCTTTAATCCTTGTAAAGTTAAAAAACAGCATCATATGGTCTGGCTACCCTGATGCCTTAAATAAATAATTTATTAATTTATTTTTGTAAATTATTTCAATAAATAAATGAAAATAAAATAAATAAATAAATAAAAATAATGTTTTTTATAAGGTTTTGTGATTTTTATTATCTAGATCAAGCTCAAAAGAACAAATATTATGTACAAATAGTTTTTTTTAAGCTTTTTTAAGAAGAATTAAGAGGGAAAATGTTAAAAAATAAATAAAATTGGCTCATGTCTTCCAATCCCGCAAGTAAAAGCAAACAAAAATAAATCTTTTGTAAAACAAATTTATTTCGGAAACGGTTTATTGATTTTTTTTTTAAATTTTATTTTTAACTGTAAAGATGCCATTCACGTTGAGACGGTCACAAGGTTCCTAGAGATTTTCAAAGAATCCCTGGTAGCACGAGGCCCAACCAAAATAATGCCTGTCAATTTTCCATGAAATTTGTGACCGTTGTAACGATCTTCTCATAGTGTACGGCCCCCTTAATACAAAATTTAAATGCATTTATTGAAAAAAATAATCATGTCATATTTCTCCCAAACACCACATATGTATATAAATTTATAATAGTATATTTCTTCTGTTAAATTCAAATGTTGGCCGAAATCATTCATTGAAATTGATTTTTACTCAAAATGACATTCGATGTATTACAATTCGTTCGTTTTCGAAAATTTCGGAAATACTTCGAACTGTCAAAATTGAAGGTGCATCCATTTTTACTTGTTTTGAAAAGTGAAATTACGGTGTGGATGATAATGAATGCATTATTATTGGCATTTAGATTTCTAAGGGAAAAAAATGCAAAACTCTAGAGAAAAAAATTATTCGAACGATTTTTAGGTTTTCTGATATAGCATGAGTACTTAAATATTAATTGTTCTGATGAATTGTTTATTCTTAGATTCGTATGCTCTTATGATTTCTACTAAAATAATAATAGATAAATACTAAACGAAACAAAAATTAAAAATTTGCTTAATTGGTTACATTCTTCACCAAAAAATACAAAATTAATTCCAATTCCAATTCACAATAAGTTTTTCGAACAAACTGTAGAACACCAAAATTCACTTTCGTCATATTAATTCACAATAAGTGGATGTAGAACATTGATGATTAAAAAAAATTTTTTATTAATCTTATGCCGTTTTTCCTTGGACCTTCGGAGTACTCTTGTTGCACTCCTTCTACTCAAAAAGACTTTTCGATTGGCTGTTCCGAGTAATGTTTTCGGAGTGTTTTTCTGCTCCCAATTCCATAAAAGAGTAGATGAATTACTTCTCAAAAGTGACAATTACTTGAAGAAGCCATTTTGTTAAATGACGACACTTAAAAGTATGTTTGGGTAAATATAGGAGGTCGATGTTTGATTATTTGATTCGAATTAAAAAAGAAGTATACCAGTCCAAAAATCTAATCCCATACCACATAACTTGTATTGGGCTTCGATTATAAAACTATTAAACTATACACAACATAACCAATAACCATATTGCTCAATTTTTAACCAAATTCTAATTTTTTTTTTGAATTTAAAATATATTCTCCATCATAACTACGAAGTTAACCATACAGTGAGAAAAAAAAAATAACAATATGAGAATAAAAGTACACTCACGTAAATTTTTCAGCCTCCCAAATTTCAGCATTATCCGTTTGCCATGGATTGGGCAATTCTGTTATGAAATTATCAAATTCGTTATATTGTTCGTAGTAAGAAACTAATCTAAAATTTTATAATTTAAAATTCATTATTAAATTAATTAAGTATTATTCCGACTTTCCAAATATTAAGCACTTACGATTCAGCAGCTTTTGATACTTTGATTGTGCGTCTTTCAAGCTTTTGCCTTCGCAGTGCAATAATTCGACTAAACTGCTCTACAGGATTTTTCGCTAACGATGCTCCAGCTGACCCAGTACCATGACTTGAGCCACCACGACGATAGGCTTTCTTAATATCTATTTCGGTGGTATTCACACATCCAGGCATTGGACGATGGACATCCCAGAAGGCGCGTTCTTGTGAGTCCAAAACTTTGCGTTCTAGTTTGTCACGTTTTTTGGCTACTTTACTTTGAGATTCCGCCTTTAAATATAAAAAAATTCTAATATTTCAAAAATATTTTGTATTTAATTTCTATTATTTACCTGCATAAAAATGAATTCCCATTTTCTGGAAAACATCTTTTGAAGTTTTGCTAAATTTTCAGCCTCATAGTCGGCCAATTCAAGGCGTGTTTTGTTTTGCATTGTGCGTTTGCAAAGATAAACAGCATAGTCTGTATTTTCGGGTTCCCAACAATTTGACGGCCAAAAATACGGTGTTTGAAATCTTTAAAAAAATAATTATTTTTAAATTATTTTTTTTTTAATTTTAAAAAAAGATGTGAGTTTAATTTTGATGCTTTTGCGAAAAAAAATATAATCTATTATCTTAAAAATTTCAAATTAAATTTAAAAGAGTGAATAGTAAGTTAAATATTTGCGTTGGCGTTTGTTTAAAAAAGAAGATACAAAAAGTCACTTAGTCCAATAGTGACCAGTTCTTTAAAGTACACAGTGAACCAAGGAATTCTTTCAACATTCGCATTATCTGCTAAATCGGTTCACATTAACTTTTTGTTAACTTCTAATAAGTTAACACGGCATATTAATTAATACTTAAAAAGTTACACCAAATATTTTCTTCAATATGTTTAACATTTCTTTGTATACAAAATATTAATTTAAAAAAAACCTTCAATGGTTTTTAATTTTTTTTGGGATGTTGGTATCAAAATAATTTTTGAAAGTTGTTAAGTGAATTTACTGCTAATTATTTTGATTTTTTTATACTAACATACCACTAACTTAATAAACTATATTTTTGGGATAAAATAACTAATTATTCAGATATTTCTTTTAAAACCACATTTTCGTGTAAGATTAAATACATGTGGTCTTGTTTATAAACGTTGTTTAAATTTAAACAACTCTCCAACTTTAGAAAATGTGTTCAAAAACCTTGTTTATTGTTGTCTTATAGCTGCCTAACTTAGACACGAGAGTAGATTGTCTTAGCCCTGAATAAAGTGATATTTATTTTTATTAAATAAAGCATGTTTTTACCAATTTGAAATTAGTTAGACAGTGTCTAAGTAGACAAAAATCTAAAAAAAAAAAATGACTGATAGAGTTTAGTCGTGTATTTTATTTCAATTTAATATTAATAATATCAGTGGTTCTCGTCTTGACTTACAAAATGGCCTAAAAGTAGACAGTCGAAAAGTAATTCATAAATTATTGTTTACATTTAGGATATGCCTAGTTTAGCAAAGAATCAATCCCCAAAATACCTATTTAACACCTAAATGTATGCAATAAATATTTATCTATTGTAATTACAGTTTTATTTGAAAATTCTATCAAATATGATTTTATTATCGAACATACCTGTAAAATGTGCCATCATTTTTCACCGTTAGTGCATGATCATCAATAGGAAATATATAACCATGTGATGCCAGTAGATGGGCAAAATGAAGCCCTTCCGTTACATCTTCCACATCGAAATTCTTTAAAATCCACGCTACAAGATCCGCTCCCGAAAATACGGATGGAACTTTGCTCATGAAAGCCTTTACCGTTCGCACAGCAACACCAGTTGATTCAGCTTGCATCTTTTCAATAATGGATTCCATCTGTAACACACATAATTAGGTGTAAGCAAATCATGGAGAAAAAAAAACTTTCCCCATCATACCACCCTCCCAAAAATATGCACTACGATATTATAAAGGGTCACTAAAAGAAAGTTAAACATTTATATTTACTTTTTTGTAAACCAAAATATTTGGAGCATCCTCGTTCCGTTTGTTTAGAGAACTTTTATTAAGAACACTACAACTACTGCTACTGGCTGGTCCTGCTCCTGCTGCTGCTCCTCCAGAACACGTTGCTATAGTTGTATGAGCTGAGCATGATGCTGTCTTCGATTGTGTTGTATGACTCTTATCCAGCTCGGAGGTCATTGTTACCATGTTTTTCTATTAAAACTAATGTATCCACCCCTCTAATCGCGCACACTTTTCTGACTTCAAATAAAGAGAACACTAACAAAAAAAATTTATAAAATTTATAAACTCAATAATATCCTTGTTATGAGGATATTATTTTAAACCCTTCGGATCTCTAAAAAGACATTTTATTCATTTAATTATGTATTGAAAATTTTCCACTGTGGCACACGAGTTTTGTTAAAAAAAAAAATGAAACAGCAAAAAACGAAAACGATTCCAGGAAAATAGGAAAATAATGGAGGCCGTGTCCTGCAAAGGGATTTTTTTCTTTTCGATTTATTCGATTTGTGATTTCAATTTATTTGTTTAGATATTAGAAAAACACGACGTTTGCACAAGAGAATTTATTTTGTGTTAAAGAAATAAAACTAAATAAGAAAACAGGAACCGAAAGGCAAACACTTTTTTTTTTCAAGAGAAAACAAATATCCTTTTATCGTGCCTCAAGTTCAGCGAAACGTCTAAAATGTCAACCAGGCTTCCGCCATATCGAGAGGGGAGTTTTATGGTTTCGCCGAGTTTTTAACATGAATCGATTATCAGGCAAGGAAGGATATTTTCTGTATTTTTTTTCCAGTTAGGAGTTTGCGCATTCAGCAGGAAAACAAAATCCACTGGTACTCCTCGGATTTTCTTGTTTTTTTTTTTTTATTTGAAAGCATATTCTTTTTTACTTCGTTAACATTGTACACGTTTTTTCTTGGCTAAGTCAAAGTGGACTTCCTCCAGTCGGCCTAGGTCAAAAATAGTAGACTGCTTAATGGACGAGAAGGATATCTCCTTGTTTTTTTTTTTTTTTTTAATTGAAGATGTACACTTGTTCACTCTTATAGCTTATGAGGGAAGTAGATAAATAATGGGTGTGTGACCAGAGACTTATACCGATGGCGGGAACTTGAAATGGTTAACAGTTAGCTTTAAGGGTGTTCGTACAGAATAGTTCAATGGGTGTTCATATAGTTAACTGTCACTTTATAATTTTGTAAATGCCTAATCTATGTTTCCAAAACTAAAACTGTTTACATCTTTCAAAATTCTTTAAACAAAATATGTATGTAACCTTGTTTTTTTTTCAGTACACCCTTTTGCATATTATTTTTTTACAAAGTTTTACATTTTCAAAATAGGTATACTTTGCAAATATGCATACTTTTAGATCGCAGAATAACTTCCAGCCTTTTTTTTTTCATTTTTATAAAAATTAAAAAGAAAAATAATTTGATCAATTCAATTTAATATTTTTAAAAGTGTAAATACCTACCCTTTTCCATCACATTTTTTTTTTCTAGTATTTTCTTAATCTTTTAAAATTTTTTCGCCTATACATTTATTTTATTTTATGGAATTCTACATAAATTTTTAATCTCGTTTTTTGTTCAGAAATTTTATTTATGTCTAATTACATATATGTCAAAACTCAAAGGGATACATTTTTTGATTATTTAATGATTTATTTCTTTTAAAATCGAAAGTGAATTTAGTTTTGCAATATTCAGACTTTAAAACGACGAAATTTCGTTTATTTTATTTTGTGAGATTTTTCTTTAAGATTTTTGTAATAAAATATAAATAAGTTATTATGTATTTCTAAAAAATGATATACATATAAGTAAATTTAACTTTAATAAATATGTAATCAATATTCTTGTATGACATAGTCATTAACTTCAAAAAGACTCATTTGAATTCATAGATTGTATTTATGTCCTTGTTGCCTTTACAAATGAGATTCAATGTAATGGAAAATTATGAATAGTTATACATATACATATATAAGGGTATATAAGGCATGCCAAAGGCAGCTTTAATTATGTGCCTGTTGGATACAACCTTCATATTATAATAATCGATATCATATCGATTTAATATGATATATTATTTGTATTCTTTTTCTGAAGGCAAAAGAAAACAGAAAGATGATACATTTATGTACATACATATTAGGTATAAGAAAAAATAATAAATATTTTTATTTTATTTACAGTAATCTTCTGGGAAATTATTTTTTAATGCTTGTTGATTCTCATTTTATTTTGGATATTATTATTTATTTTCTGAATCGAGGAGAACCAGGGCTTAGTGACTTACGCTCTTAACCATTCTAGTTTGCGTGTTGTTAGTCAGCAGAATTTGAGGGGACCTACAGTTTTTTTTTGCACATTTATATAATTATTTTGAAGGGCTTATTTATAGCCCGGGAGGAGGTTATCATAAAAAAGAACACTAACCGAGAAGTTATATGGTCAAACATTTACAAAACTGGTCGGATAAGTTTTTCAGGTTGCTATACATCAAACTGAAAATTCTCGCTTCTGATTGCATTTTCGACATATGTAGGTTTCAAAGACTTAAAAAAACGCGCACAAAATAATTTTTTTCGTGGTTGTTTTTTTGTGCCAATTTTTGGGGAGTTAATTCCTTGGGGTTATTTTAATAGACCCTTTTTTGATCTTGCAACTAAATTATTTGAATTATTTCACCTTTTGTATCTATTCTTAGAGAGCGGAAACGGTTAAAATTTTCAGAGGAAAATGTGAAAGAGATGAGAAATAAACACAGCTAGTTTTTAACTACAAAAATATAGGCAATATGATCGTCAACATTATCAAAGACTGGCGTATTATCTTCGTAAACCTTAGAAATCGATAACGCTTTTTAAGAAAATTGGAACATGTATTGTGTTGTTTTCTAATTACATATTTTCATTTTTCGCCTTTTTGTATGCAATTTTCAGAAATTTTCCTTTCTCTGAATCTCATTAGGTACTACACCGATTTTGACAATTGAGATGTCAAACGAATCAAAACGAATCTGCTGATTTGAATTTTAATTTTATAAAAATGTTAGTATTTTTTTCAAAAATTGTATTTTCTTCTAATATATCCATTAAAAATGAACACTTCCACTTTGCAATAGATAATTTTTTTGGCATGTGATATAAGGTCGGTTCAATTTAATAGGTCCGTTCATTTCAAAATAATTTTTGCAACTTTTATTTTTATATAATAAGACTTATTTCTCATCCGAGTAGTGAAAAATAATATTTCAAAAAAATTCACCTTGCTTCAGCTTTATTACACAGTTTGTATTTAAAAGAATACAATCCTAAAATCGTAACTCATTTAAAACGTAAGTAGACGATTTTTCTTTTTTATTAAATCTTCTGTCACAAAATTGGCATAATTTCTTAAAAAATGTCAAAAAAGAATGAGGTAGATTATTCTCTCTTCTATTGTGTCATATTTTACAAAATAGTGTCACCAGTGTTAATTTCTAGATTAAATGTAAGTTGAGATTCTCAGTTTTTATGCCAAACACACGATGAAGTTATAACTCATAAATCTTAAGAAAAATAAAAGAAGTTATGAAAACTTGTCAGTCGTCTAAATCTGACATTAAGGAGTCATCTATGTGGGAAGCGCTTTTGTTAAAAAAAATATCACCCTCTAACTCTTACTTGACTAAGTGGGGCAAACTTTATACTTTGATAATTATTTTCAACAAATTTTTCAAAACTAAGTTTTTTCTGATGGGTTTTGACAACAAATTATAAAAAGCTGTGAAAAATTCACAAGAAATGTCATGTTACTAAACAGACATAGAATTCAATATGAACTGTCAAAAAAGGACTGATTGCGATTCCAATTAGTTATCGAATGACAGCCCATCTTCTGCAAAAAAAAATAGAAATTCCATTTGAATTTTATTGCATAATCGTAGCTGGAGATTTTTACAACTTCACAAAGATCACATGTCAAAGCAACATAAATCAGCAATTTCGGAGAATCGAATTTCCCACTGTTCAACGGTATAGCAAAACGACCCGACGTCTTTACACTTATACAAATTATATGAAACCTAAAGAAATGAAGAAAGATTAGTCGTTGTAAGCCACATCCTTTCCTTATATATGACGTTGACTAGAATTAGAGTTACGGTAAATGCCCCGAAAGAAATGAGATTCATACAATTTGGAGTCATCTTTACTGGTACATATTAAAATCAAATAAAAAAACTAGATTTTATATTTAATAATTTATTTATTTTCTTAAAAATAATAAGTGAAAATACAATAAACATTAATCCAATGTTTTATAGTCCTACACTAATATTATAATTGCTATTACTTTAATATACCACAATTTTTTTAATTGTACACTTGCTATATAGATAATATAGGTAGATATATTTAACTTTTATTAATTTTGTATTAATTTATAAAATATTTATTGACATTTGCCAATATACACATATTATAAAAATTTAACAGCAATAATACTTTGAAAATTATGAATACAATGATGGATGTTTTACTTAAACTAATGACGTGCAATTTTTATATATTTATTTATTTTTAAACTCATGATGATTTTACCTAAAATATGGCTGATAACGCAAAAATAATGATAAAAGGGCACAATATTAAAAAAAAAAAAAGAAATTAAATTGCTCAAGAGGCTAAGAAATTATTAATTTTTGGAAATATCCAGAAATTAATGTTTAAAAATTGGCAAACAAAACTAATAATAATTAAAAAGATAGGATATTGTAATGAATTTTAATTTTTTCCAAATAATGCAGTAATAATATTTGTTTGACCACTTAATTCCCGTCTATTAAAATATGATGATAAAAGCTATATTTTTTTATAATCCACATGAAAATTTATTATCATTATTTACAAGTATAAAATAGTATTCTTAAAATTATTCAATATTTTCTATTCTAAGAAAAAAAATTCGAGCATTTTGAGCAAGTTTACCATTTTTTTTAGGAAGTTTCCCAGCCTCAACCCAATGTTTGAGACAAAAATAAAAAAGAAAGCCATTCCTAGCCTAATTGTATCGACTAATCTCACAAGAAAAACAAAAAAACAGGCTTATAGTATTTAAATAACACTGGAAATTATAATATAACCACATCACATTTAATATAAAATTAAGAAGACACAAAAATAACCCCAACTGACAACACAGAACATTTTGTTTTATATGTAGTTTGACATAGCTTGTGTGATTGTCACTGACCGCGTTCAATGCCCGTTAGATATTGGTTTGAGTAGAAATACTAAGTAAATGATGTTTGACAGCACTCAATGTCGGCTCTTAGATGATTTATATATTTGTCTATATATGTTTATAGCTGTCCAAAAAGAAGCCCTGAAATACTTAGTTGATTTAATATCTAGCTTGCATTCAACATGCCACCATTGATTGGTAGGAAAGTATAAAAGTCATTTAACATTTTTGACAAGTTTGACAGATAATATGCCACATTTTGACACAAGAAGGAAGTGAATGATTTATTTATTGATCACTTCCACCACCACCACCTCCACCACCTCCACCACCACTATATCGCCTGTACTTCGGCGTAATAAAATATGCATTCCCACTTTGCTGTGGGTCTCGGTATTGCACTGGTGAATGATAGCTTGGCAAGGGCACTTGTTGTAATTGTTGCTGGGGCTGATTTCGACTGGGAATACTGATGTACTCACTGTCGGGGTTAAGGGGTGGCAATGGCTGACGATAGTTGACGAGTGTGTCTCTATGCAGTGATACCTGTTGCTGTCTATTAGGCACCCTACTTGGAGGTGGTGGAAAGTAGGGATTTTGATTTTGAACCTGTGGCAGTCGTTGAGGCTGACTGTACTGAGGCTTTGAATACTGATTGAAAGGCTGATATGGATTAATGAACTCCGCATCGGGGTTGAGAGGAGGCCTGTTTGGAGCATAGTTGACATAAGTGTCATTTTCTAGGCTCCAAACTTGTTGTTGTTGAGGCTTTTGAGGGCGCACCTGTGGTCGATTATTCATAATTTTTCTTGTTGGAGGTGGCTGTTGATAAAATGGCTCCTCGTAGTATCGATTATTTTGACGAATTGGAGGATTATAATAGTAGCCAGGAAATTGTCCTTGGAACCCACGATTGCTTGCCACCTGTAATCTTGCTGATTTCTGAGGAGCTGCCACTTCCTGAACGACCTGTTTCTCTACTGAAATCCATGGCTTCGGTGTTGTCAAGATTGTCCGAGGTGTTGACACGGAATTGTACTCTATAGTTCTGCCACTTATCGGCTGTTCTTGGTCATAGGGCGTTATTAAAGGCTGCAAATACTTTGCACTTACACGAATTTTTTTCTGCTGTCTAACTTGAACCTCAGGTGGTGGTTCAACAGTTGTTGAGGTCTCATAGTAACCCTGAACCGAAGGCAGATCATTGTCAACCTTCTCAAAGGCAATAGCTCTGAAAGAATTTGCATCATCTACTGGCGGGCTGTACGGTATCATTGGCTTGAATGGTTCAGCATCGTATTCCGCTGGTGGATTGAAATTGCGGTTCGTGGGCTTCGCGGTGTTAAAATTGTAATCGTAGTTTGGTTTGGATTTCGGAGTGCGAGGAATACTGTTGTCTTGTAGATGTTGACTTTGATAGAACTGAAGCTTTTCACGAATAGCATTAACCTCGCGCTCAAAACTCTCATACGGAAGGTTGTTCTGAAGTTGTGGAACCTTGACTGGAGCTTGGTAGGGAATATAATTGCGGTTGGTATTCGAGATGCCATTAGGGCGGATCTCAGGTTTAGGGGTGATATAGACGTAGTCTTCATAAACAAATTGAGGTCGGCTAGTTGGGATGTATTGCTGTTTGGTTGGAGGCCGGTTGGTTGTTGTAGATGTGTAATAGTACTGGGGATTATTGTTGTTCTTTGACTTGCTGTGGTTCTTTGAGTGTTTATGTTGTGGTCTTTGTTGTGACACGGAAGGTGTCGGTATGAACTCTGGAACATAGCTTGGTGTAGTTGGTGGCTCTTTACGGGCCTCGTAGTACTCATAGTAGATTGGATTGGATTTTGTGAGAGTTGGAGTATTAATATTTGGTTGGCGACTTGTCGTAGGAACAAACGATACACTGTTCTGAGTAGAATATACCTTTGCAGGCGATGAAGATGGTGTTGGGACTGAATAGTAGATTTCTTTCTGTACAGGTTCTGGTTGCAACTTGGGCGATGTTGTCAAATGAGGAGGTGGTCTTGTTGGCTTTTGTGTATTGACCATTACTGTTTTCGGAGTGTATTCCGAAATTTTGGTCAGTATTTCTCTGAATGGAACTTCTGTGGTTGTTGTCGTCGAGTATGATGGGAATTTATTTCTGGGCTTCTCCAATCGTGCGAAGGCATCTGGTGGAGGTGGTAGTACTATTCCTGGAACTAACGGGCCCGGAGGAACGGGGTTTGAATAGTTACTTTTATAAACGAAACTATACGGTGGAGGATAGTACAACGATGGATCATCCTCATCAAAATCTGTGCCATTGAAAGCTTCTAGCGATCCATTTGTAAATGGTCCAATTCCTGGGAATGGCAGTGGCCGGGCACCCAAGAATGGATTTACAAATGTTTGATTTTGGAAGAGCCATGGCGGATAGGGTTTTGGGTAGAAGTAGCTTGGATCATTTTGGCCTTTTTCAGAGCCGCTAGACGTTCCGGGCCGGGTAAGTAGATTTTTCTCATTGGTACCATCAATTTCGGTTGGTTCGTTTTGAGACTCTGTGCCGGCGGAATATAGGGATATCGATTCGTTCGCGATTGGATAGACGATCGATACTTTACTATTTCCGATAAACTGTATCGGGCCATTTTCTTCGAGCTGGACGGGAAATGGTGGCGGAACTTTTGGATTTGGAGGGATTTTTATTTGTCGACCCGGTGCATCATAATCGTCCAATGGTGGCCATGGTTCAGCTGGATCTGGTTCATTTAAGCTACCACCCTTTAACACTAAGAGATGATCTTCGGCCAACCAAATATCCTCTTCATTTAGACCTCCATAATTGCGCTCATTATCAATTGGAACTTCTTTATTTGGCAAGTAACTTAGAACACCCGGTCGTTGCGGTTCCCTGCGGAATAGTTCTTTTTCGATGAGTCCATATTTTCCATCACGAACTTGATCGGATAGTGTCTTTTTGGAATCATCTTTCTTTTTTCCTTTTGTTGATGTTTCCTTTCCACTTCCAGCACTAAGTCGCAGAATACCATTGTCCCAATTATCCAAATCACCCGGATCATCCAAATATGCTGCATCATCAATATCCTCACGATCTTCAGCGTCTAATGGTTCGGCATTTGGTTTTCGTGTTGTTGTTGCAACAGATTGACCAATTTTGGGCGATCGATAAGAACTGCTTATATGAATTGGGGTTCGTTTGATGAAAGTTTGTGTTGATGGTTTTGACGTTGTCAAAACTGATTCACTTACAGAAGGTGTATTTTGTATGTGTCCTCCAACCATTCGATGAATCATTCGAGGTCTACAAAAAAGTAAATATTTATATTAATATGGAATATATAGTTTTGTAAAGCAGATTTAGTTCTTAAATGGTAATATGGCCCAATTTTCAGTCTATGATCATCCCCGTTTCGGAGTTCAAAACGAGTCAACTAATCGAATAAAGAGCATTACTTCTGCGATTGCATTGGGTTAACTAAACGAACATTTCTGACATATGTTTGTCAAAACACTATCAAAATAGAGAGGGCGACACATATGAAAAACGATAGTGCCACACAGTGTCGACCTCTCTGTTTCGATAGTAAAAGCCTATTTTTATATTGTCACATTTTGCTCCTATTTTGATTTATTGTACTTGCTTCCTTGAAGGGAAACATCTTTCTTAAAAGCTGGTCGAATATATATTTTCTGATTGTTATGGTCATTGATTTTAAAATTTAAATGCCAAAATGTGTCAAAATGTCATTATTTCTGTGTTTATACCAATTATTTGTCATAATCCTGTTTTATGATAAACAAATGGTATAAAATGACAGAAATAATAACATTTTGTCCACTCGTGTAAATGTAGCACAAAGCTTTACAAATTTATCAACTTCCTTTGTTATTCGTTATCTGTTCACTACAAATTTTGACATAAATTCTAATGTGCTACTATTATTTGATTACTTTTCCAATTCAACGACAGTAATAAAATGAATTGTACAAGGTGGCGCCAAATTAATCAACCATTTTTCTTTTTAATTACTTTTTTACTAAATAAAAAGAAATAATTTTGAGTGATGGAAATCTTTATTTGACAGAGTACAGCGCTCCATTGCTTGTCTGTTTGTATACTAATGCTGTCTAGTTCACAAATGTCAAATATGATTGACGTACGACGCCATTTTCAAAAATTATAACATATCTTCCGATAGGGTGATTAATTTTGCGCCACCTTGTATAAGAAAAATCTAATCTTAAAAAGTCTTCTCTTTTTAGTTGATTGGCATAAACTGGTCTAATAGTGTTTCAAAGGAATAAATAAGAATTTTTGTATCACTCATAACTTTCAAGTGTAGTTCCCTTGATTAAAAAGTTTCTCACACGGTCACATGGTTTATTCCCATTATCAAAGACCAAAACAAACGATCTACTCACGTTTTTGCAGTCTGCAGTTGGTGCACTGCCACGACTGGTTGGCTAGTTGAATACTCAGATTGACGTCGAAACTGGTGTCGATGTAGTTGTTGCACTTGCTGTATACTCGACGACGATGACGATGCCGATGGTGACCTATACTGTGGATGCAACTGCCGTCGCTGCTGAGTAGACTCTCTTGGTATGTTGCTGCTGCCACTTCCAATGGAACGGCCACGAGCCTGTACTATCGGCATCGTCGCAGCATTGCGGCCATTAACTGATGATGATAATGATGATGGTGGAGTGGAATCTTCGTCTGAACCATCATCATCCGTTGACTGGTCGTGTGCCATTGATCTCTGGTTACTGTTTTTATTGCTAGTGATGCTTGTGGGGCTGGCTGGTCTGTTAGGTGTGCTAGTGATGGCCATTAGTTTTATGGATGATGTCAATGATGATGGCGTCATCATTGTTGTAGCTTGTGATCGCTGCGGGGACGGTAGTGATGGCGGCTGACCCGTCGTTGTCTGTAGAACCACCGTGCCAAGCAGTTGTGATCCCACGAAGAGAATCACAAGCAAGTGCAAGGCCAACGGCTTCATCTGCAAAAAAAGAGGAAAAAAAAAATAAACAAACATTTATAAGCGATGAGCTATAAAAAAAGTAGCGCACGATTGAATTATAGCAGTTCGCTTCAATTTAGTTTTGGTTGAGTTGGCACGAGAGTGTGATCATCAGTTCTCAACAATTTATGTATGCTAATTGGATTTAAATGAAATGCTGAGAGATTTGTGTAATTAATTTTAAGATTGCCGGATTTTGTTTATTGGGAATTACCGACTTTAAGCGAAATTGTTTTTTTTTCTTTTGTATGAATAAAAAGTTACACATACGCCATAGTGAACAAAACAAAAAATTAAATAGAATTTCAATTTTAAAATCGGTACTAGAATAAATAATTCAAAATTACTTTGATTGATGATAATTTTATTTTTGAACAATATTTTTGTGAATAGCTACTTTTGAAAACACCTACATTATGATTACATAAATACATACATTTAGAGTATAAATCTTAAAATTTTATGAGAGGTTTGTTTCAAATAATAAAGTGTATTTTGGTAATTTGGTCAGATTTTTGAATTAGTTTAATTTTAAGATTTTGAAAAACTATACATTTTGCATCGACACAATTTTTTATTTTAAAATTTTAAATTTATTTTGTTTTTGTTTCATATTATTTTGCTTTTAAACTGTGTCACCATTTTAGCACCATTATTACCACGTTCATCTTATTTAATTTTGAAAACTATTTTAAGAATTCAAAAACTCTACAGTTTTAGAAAATTAGCTCTCGAATGTTTGTATTTTGGTACAGTCAATCTACATTTAATATGAGAGTGGGTCAACTCGTATTATTTTTTTCACATTAATCATCAAAATAATAAATTATTTTTAGTTTATTCCTAACTTATTTTTGGGTTCAATTTTTGCTTTATCCTAATGAAAAAGGAAAGAAGCCGTTATAACTAGTTAAACAATAAATAAATACAAAAATACAGTTAGTAGTAAAAAAAAAACTTGGCCCATGGGGGGATCGAACCCACGACCTTCGCGTTATTAGCACGACGCTCTAACCAACTGAGCTAATGGGCCAGATAAAAAATAAAAGTCCAAGAAAAATGTTCCGCTATTTTATAATATACATACATAGAATGAAAATAGTACAAACAATAAAATGCTTTGCTAGCCGCTACAACATGTTCTTATGATTTTGATGCCAGGAGAGTTTCAATTGAAGATGTGAGGTATTATTATTAATTAATAACTTTAACTTATTCTTGTATGTATATTATGTTTTAATTTGGTGATTTCCTTAATTTGTTGTTTTGCTTTCCTAAATGTAGGTTTAAGGTGCGATGGGTTGCCGCTGTCTTTAATTAAAAAATAAATTTAGTTTACAGGAAATATGTAGTTATATCGGTAAGTATGATTTTATCCAAGAAAAACAGTCTTTAATTTTTTTTTTTACAAGAAGAGTGAGTTCTACAAATATTTTTGTAAGATATTTTGTCATAATTTGAATATTTTATTTATGAAGTTAGAATCTAATATAATTTTTGCGACAGCACTAAAAAAATATTTGACTAGAAAAAAATATCAACCCAATTTTAAAAAAATTGATCAAATATGTACATTGTACAACATATGGCACAACGCATTTATTTCAGTTTCGAGATACAAGCGATTTAAAATTTGCCTTTTTTCAATTTGGATTTATGTTCCTATAAATAATGCTATCCTGACACAGATTTGCCATTTTGATGTGAAAAGCATTACTTGATTATAACTTTTTTTCCGGGATTCAAAAGTGGGCGGCATTCGCCTTTTTTTGGGAAAAGTGTCATTATTGCATTAAGCAATGTACATCGAAAGTCTTTAAGCGCGTAATTGAGAAGAAGTATCAATGTGCCGATATTACAGAAATGTAAAGGATTTAATTTTAATCATAATGGAGTTCACAGTTCAAATTTAAATTTTTTCCTGCAAGGGGTTGCTGATTAAAAGTTATAGAATTAATACCCAAATGATAGGTGTATAAAAAAAATTCAATAAGTTACACATTAAATTGTTATTAATTTTGTAAAATATTAGATAGAAACTATATATATATTGAAAGTGTTTTTCAAGACTTACTTTAAAATTTACTGGAATATTTAAATACATTATACCTACCTTCATACCTACTTATATACCTATAAATTTGTAATAAATTGGTAAATAAAATTATCTATCTATCTTTAAAACCAATTTCACAGTTTATTTACTTTTATATTAATTTTGTGTTTATTTTTAGATTGTTGAAAATTGTTATAAGGAACCCGTTTAAGTGTGAACATTACTGAAATATTGCAACACTCTGAAACGCGTTTCTAATAGTAATTAATAATACATAAAAATAAATAATGCTGTAGAACTAGTCAAAGAAATAACAAAATATAAATAAAAATACAAATACGAATTATTTTATTTTTTAGTTCTGTTTATGTATTAATTATTTTATTTACAAAACCACAAAACCAAAATACATGTTAAAACTAGTTTTCAAGTGTACTTATGTCATTCAATAGAAATTTAAAATTGACGTTCGACGTATAGAATTTAAAAAAAAATAAATTTAACTTAAGCATATGAATGAATATTTAGAAGTTTAAATTGTATCGCAACCTTGATCTTTAACACAAATTCCATAATTTTATTTTTGCAGCTAAAAATTATTTTGTTTTCTATAACGGTTCAAATGATTTTAATTTTTTTTTATAAAATTCTAAACAAAAAAAATAATAATATTGTAAAACAAAATGTCCAAAAAATATTTTCTGGATTTTTCAAAAAAAATTTAACTTTTTTTAAATTGAATTTTTAACTCCGCATTAATAAATAGTAAAAATTGGCGTGCTAATTTTTTTTAAAAATAGGTATGCCAACGATTTTTTTTATAAATAAAAAACAAGTTCATACAATTTTTTTTCGGAAAAAATTAAGTTATCATGAGAAATTGTTTTCGAATACGTTATGTGGTCATAAATTATTTTGTGTAAAAGTAGTTCTTCAGTGTCAGTTTAGATGAACTTCAAGTATTTATAGACGAATATGTTCATGCAGCATACTCTATCCCAAAATGATCAAATTCTTTAGGACGTGTTGAATTGATTGGTTGATGGATTGTCAACTTTCAAGTACAAGAGCGACATGTCCGAATTTGGGTGTCGTGACATAAGGTCATGCGTCATAAGGCTATATTACAAAACATGGTCTTATGACGCAAAGTGACATAAAGACATATTCGAACACTTGACATAACACCATATATCGAAAAAATTTCTTCGCTATATTTTTTATGCACTCAATTTTAATTTTAATTGATAAAACTAATTAACTACTCAAAATGTGTAAGCGTACCTTCGTAAACTTTAAATTTTAAACGGTAAGCTTTATAGCGGAACCCTAGATAATTTTCGCGTGTAATACTTTCCGTTGAAATGTTGTAATCGAATTTTAATTTGCAGGAAAAATGATGCTTATAAGGGAAGATCATTAAGGTATGTGAAATTCGTTCGAAGTTTTAATTTTCACGACATAAATATCTTAACTTTCTTTGCTCTTACATTTTTTTTCAATTAGGTAAAAGAGTTTTTCTTTTAAATCAATAAATTCCCAGAAAACGAAACGATATTTCAAAGTATTGCCTTATGTCACGGCATCAATCAATCATTTACTACAAAATAACTCACTCAATTAATAGTTCTCAAAACGTCTTTTGATATGGTTTTTAGTTTAACAATGAATTTCAGTTCAATTCCTAGAACACAGAAAACTGCTTTGCTTCATAAAATATAAAAAAAAAATACATAAACCTCCCAAAAAAAAATAAATCATAAATTATTCAATTAAAATTAAATAAATTACCCACCCATTACCTAATTTAAATCACACAATCAAAATGACAAAAGTCAAACTCAATTTTCAGGTCGTTTAACAAAATAAATGAACACCTTATTTGAGTATTTTATAGGTACTGATCTGATGTGGATTACAATCTCGCAACATTTAATTCACATGCGATAGAGCATAATAAATTTAGGCGCAGGGACATGTTTTTTTTAGAGTGATCAATAACAATCCAACAGATTCAATTATCTCCTATCAAACACCTAATAATAACAAACATTCCATTCATCATTGTTCGCTGCAAGACACGACATCACGAACACACCCAATATAAGTTGCCATTTTTGGAAAAAACCTATTAAAATTGTAAGTTTTTTTTTTTGTTTTGTTTCATTTTGTTTTGTTTAAATCAGCAGCGTTGCAAATCCGATTGATCCTAATTGCTCATTTTGAATTGACATTTTACCAACTGCACCCAAGAAATAAAATTCCATCTCCGATTTATTTATTCGTCCATATAGTCGTCTCGTCCATTCGTTGTGGTTGGCATCATTTTGCCTCGTCCATCTAGCGGTGGTAGAGGGCAACTTCAACAACAACAACGCCTAGGGTGATAAAACCGTCAAAATTCAAAACGAAGTAATCCATTCTGTTCGAACACCCATTTTTGACATATTTTATTTCCAAAGAAATGTGAACGTTCACGTTTGTTCTTTTCTCGTTTGGACAAGTAAATTGCAATTAAAATGCATAAATCTTTGTGTTTTTGTTAACCGAATCGTATAAAGATTTTTTCTTGTTGGTTTACAAAGTTTATTCATACATTTACCATTCATTATTCTTCTTGCTTGAGAAATAAATACCATACACCAACCCAATCATCAACCTCTAGCGGCACAGTGGCGGTGGTGGTGGTAGCAGAAAAAAAACAGAACCAAATGCCAAACCTAGAACCGTTTTGGTCGGTTTTTATCTTATGGATCTTGCTTGCACCCGCCATGCCATTCCGCCAATCCTTTCCGTGAAGAATTTATTTATATTATTAAATGTGTATGACTGTTTGCACGGACTTTAAATGGTTTTCTGTGAAATCTGAAAACTCCTTCAAACGTCAGTCTTTGACAGAAGTATATCAAGGACAAGATCATAAATCAAAGACCCTGGCTTGCAAAAAGGTACTCTCTGTGACTAATTAGGGATAAAAAAAAAGCTGATCGTAAATCGTTCTTCAAATGTATGTAGGTATATTTCTTAGATATGGGTGTGTGAAGTGATTTTATTATTTATAACGGCAAATTGTGTATAGTATTACATAAAAATATGAGCATGATAGGTATGATTAACACAAATTCATGTTGTAAGAAGATCTAAAATGTGCTTCGAAAATGTGCTTTCAACATAAAATTAGGATTGAATTATTGCCTTCTATCAGTAATTTAAGAGTGAAATCAAGAGATAAAAGACATCATTTACTTGTAACAATCTCAATGCCAAAGTGTGTGTCCCCGAAACCCTTTTTTCGGACGTCCTCAACCCCAAATTCTTTTTAACACAACACCAATACTTGCCCTAAAGAGCAAGAAATAAGTTGTAAAATACATAAAAATATCTTTAAATAAATTATAAAAACTTTAGGTAACTGTAGTTTATATGAGAAAGTTTCTCGGCGGTTCCCGCATAGCCAATTTGAAAACGATTTTTTTTTCGGAACCCAGGAGATTGGCATCGTTCGTGAGAACAAAATTTCATTTTAAGCAAACCAAAATATTGAATTTGCGATCGAATCAAAAATAAAATTCCGTTTTAAAACAACCGTTCACGAAACAACAAATCAAATTTTATTGTTTTCGGAAACTTTGTTTTTTTAGTATGTGTATGAAATCCGAATGTGTATTTAAGTTTATTCCCAGTCTGCAGTTTAATGATAAATGATCAGTTTTTACAAATCTGGCCTATTCAATCTACGAATGGTAGAAAAGTTTTAAAAAAATTTTATAATATTTTTGATACAACAATTTCACAATTCTCAAACCCAGTTTATACGTTCAAATTTAGTTGAAGTTAAACTACAAAACCTTAACACAATTGCACAAAATTTTAGACGATTAAGTACGATGTCAAAGCATTTTAAGTATGATGCTAAGTTAAAAACAGCATTTTTCAAATTTTAAACGAAAAATTTAGCATCGATATTTCTTTTTAACATTTTATTAATTTAAATTTTTTAATCACCAAATAACTATTTTAACTTTTTAGTATCATACTAACTCCAAATGTCACTATGACAATTAAAAATGTGAAAATGGTATGTTGGTTTACTTTTTTTTCATGAACTGACACTTTTTAAGCGAGTTCAGCTGAAGTTTATTAAGAAAATAGATTTAGTATGATAATTATGATACTAGTTACAAGGTGTTTGAAACTAAGAACATTTTGGTAAAGAGCTTTAAAGTTAGTAAATTGTTAGGAAGTATCATGCTAATACCTTAACATCAGCCTATTTAAAAATGTACGCCAATTAATTTTATTCCTTCTGTTTCTTAATACTTCACTTTGCTTGAGCTTTAAGCTAAGAACTTGCAAAAATCGTTTTTTCTTATAGAACC
Source organism: Epistrophe eligans (assembly GCA_951394125.1). Classification (NCBI taxonomy): domain Eukaryota; kingdom Metazoa; phylum Arthropoda; class Insecta; order Diptera; family Syrphidae; genus Epistrophe; species Epistrophe eligans. The sequence goes on from OX596029.1 coordinate 94,209,728, forward strand.
AAATGGTTCAAATTAAAAAATTTGTATAACAACACATGAATCATGAATTTTATAATTTATTACCAAAATATGCAAGAAATGTTCTATGTGTTAGTTGAAGGGTACCTCTGATTAAAATAATATTTTATAAGCATTTAAATTTAGGAAAACAAATAATAAGTATTTATAGTAAAGTTATTTTGTACTAGTTTTAGCACTTACTGTTCAATACGTTCAATAGTTTGTCAGGTATATTTTGAAATATCCATATAATCCACAATTTTTATTCGATATTTAAGCAAAAATTTACACTAAAATGATGTCGCCCGACATCAAAATTATTTTTTTGTATTCTTGGCTTTGGTTTTGATATGGAATGCTTAATGTTTTATCTTAAAATAAGAAAAATAACAATGCTCATGGTCATATTTACTAACTGTTTAACTACATTAAATAATTTATTTTGTGAATTTTGTATGTTTAATCAGGAATTGTTCAGATTTTTTTTGATTTGAGCAGATTTTTTCTTATGCATCACTATTGTCTCTGTATTTATGGACTGGTTTGAAATTTCATATTATTAAAATAAATTTAGCTGCTTTGATTCTACATTTTATTTTCTGATAACAGTTAAAATAGACAGCTGCAATTTCAGAAAAAAATATTTGTTTACTAAAATTTTTGAATTTGCGACGGCGACAAAGATTCAACAACAAAAACAACACATGTATAGCTTAACAATACATAAACTGAACACAAGTTTAAAACAGCTATGAAAACATTGGAAACTGATGTGTTCTATGAGTTTTTTTCTGTATTTAACTTTAACCGTATGTATCTTTAACAAATATGAAGAAAATTTATCTATAAGAATTTGACTAACGTACCCGTGCGAGAATTCTCGCAATTACTTACAAAATAAAAGACGCACAAATTATTTCAAAATGAACAGACATAATAAACCGAACTGACTGACATATGTATGTACATGCCAAAATATTACTAAATTGAAAGTGGAAGTGTTCATTTTTATTAGAATAATATTTAACAAACAAATACAGTTTTTGAACAAATAAGAAAATTCCTAATTCAAAGTCCTAATCTTTTTCTTGAGAACAAAAAACTAACAATTTATTTTTTTTTTAAATCATATCAAGAATCAAATATGACATTGTGTATAGAATTAAATTAGTGCAAATTCAATATCATTGTTTGTTCTCAAAATATTGGAACCGAAAAACGTTTTTCAAAAAATGTTAGCATGTTTTTTTTTTTAATAAAAAAAAACTATTTTTTTAATTCTTTATTACGTCATTATGTTTAGAATAAAATTAAGCTTACGTCGATGGAATTTCTTGTTCTCGAAATATTCGAGACGAATGACATTTTACAACTTTGCTTAAATTGCTGTAGTAAGAAAACAGCTCATTGATTTTTTTTTTTGAAAACCTTTTCTGTACTTTATTACTTTGTTACTATCTGTAAAATAATACTCATTCGAAGTCGATATCTTTATTCGTTCTAAAGATACGTTAAACGAAAAAATGTATGACGAACCTACGAACGTACGTACACACACACATACATACATCTCTATAAAAACGATGGATTCGGATTCGTGGGACCTCAAAACGTGGAGATATGTTAAAATTTTCGATTCGACAAATCGGACCCATTACAATAACTTCCAATTGGAAATTAAGCAAATTTTTTTATTGTACAATACACTGATTTTCAAATTCGTTTTATTCACATAACAAATAATTAATTTTTTGTATATTTCAGTTACTTTAACTAGATTGAACACTCTACAACACTAAATTGGTTTTTTACGCAGCATCGACAATGATTTTTAATTCTTATAGCTTTGGTGTTCTCACGGAATGTTAAATAGTTTATTTTAAAAAAATATATGTTAGGTACGAAAAAAAGCAATGTCAAAGAAACGAATTATACAAAATTTAGTTTTTTTTTTAATAAATTGTAATACAGTTTTCAGAATTATAAACTTACAATTTTTCAAATTTTAACTTATGTATGTATATATGTTTGTATATGTATGTAATTGGAAACTGTTTAATTGATTAGTTGTTTTCTTATTTAAAACTTGTCTTTTCCGTAACGGGTTGGTTTTAAATCTGATATTTTATTAGCTTTTGCTTCTGATAACAGCGATATAGAATAGACAGCTTCAATTTTTATTCAGAAAATAAAAGATTGCGTTAGAAAAAAAAAATATTTGTTTGTTAAAAATTTTATATTTTTATTTGATGAAGATATCAACTTAATTTTATTTTAAAAATTTTTATGACAGTGGTAATTCTATAGAAATTAAAGTATGTTAAGTTAAATGTGTAGTATCAAGAACGATCAAATTAATATTCTTTTTATAAATATAGCATTGAGTTTATGTTGATATAATATAGATACACATTAGGTTGTTGAAGAAAAATTCATCTTGGATGAGGGTGGGTTTGAATTAGCCTCAAATAAAGAAAAAAATTCTCTAATTCTTTTAAAACTTTTGCTTTCATCACCTGTAGTCACTTTTTGTGGTAAATTTAAAAAGCTTTATTATTCAAAGTAAATATAAGTATAGAAACAAGTTGATTCGCATAAGATAAAGCTATAAAACTTGTAGGTTTTGTAGGTGTGGAAGGGGGTTCTTCTATTTCCCACATTAAGGGGGAAAAAGAAATTCACTAATTTGTTTCCCAATGAGTTTAAAAAACAAACCACATATTTTTCATTATTAAAATATGCCTCCTTATCCCTGAGTCCGTATATTTTTATGATTAAACGTTTGCTATACCTAACCCAAAACTAGTGCAAGTACCCACCTTAACGGTACAAACAAAAAATACTCCTCCGAATACCCCTCGCACACCCAACTCAATAGATACCCATAAATTTGTTGGTTGTTACAAAATCGCAATAAACTTGATCTTACTAGCGGATTGTGAACACGAGTTGACTATGCCACCATCACCATCAGCATCACCACCTTCACTACCACCATCGCCGCAACTATATAGATATACTCATAATCTGCTATGTGCTCTGTGTCTGCTGAATGGGAGCAGGTTTAATTCCAATTCAATTACTTCATGATCTCTATAAATATGCCTAGGTAAGTTAGATTGGTACTAAGTTTGTAGTAACTCAGTGTTGTTGTGCCGCTTGGACTCATAGACATAATGAACTAAAAACTCCAAAATTGCTTTAAGCAAAAATACAAAAAAAAAAATAAATAATAATACCTGTTGATCACTGAATTGATAAAAAAAATATTCACCTTTGTGTTTCTTTTTGTTTGAAATATAAATCCATTTTTTTTGTTTATGAAATGAAGTGAGGGTACAGTCGACGTAGTCAATCATAATTCTTTTTCTAACTATTTCCCAAAATATATTACAAAATCAAAATTATTGGTTATTTATGCGATATTTTATTTTCGTAGATATAATTTAGATTGAAATTTTTCTGATTGGAAAATATGTAGATATTTGCATTTTCCCTTCCAAAGTTGGTACATAATTGAAAAATTTTAATTTTTCACAATTTTTCTGTTGATGTTTCAGAGTCACACGCTTTTTTTGCTATTTGGTTCGATTAAAACTTTCGATTCAAGTGGATTTTTCATTAAACTTGCTTATAGTTATTCTTTTAAAATCTTCTATCTTTTGATAGAAGAAGTGAAGTGTCACTGAGATTTCTTTTAGAAGTTTCAAAGAGAATTTAAGGGCAAGTTTTTCAGTGACTGAGTTAAATCTTAGCTAAACCAGAGTTAGATAATTCTGCAGATAAATTGAACTCGAGTTAACTCAGAAGCAGTTTTTCAACACCAACACCAATCATAATATTTCTTAAGACTTATTAATACAACAAAATTGTAGAATTCCCTATGTTTAATATACCAAACCACGTTTAAATTAATAACGTGATTTTTAATTTTGAATGCATGTCGCACTAAAAACAATTTGTTACGGAGAATTGACATCACGTCACACATTGCTAACGAAGTTACAACTAAAACCGTAACCATGTGAATATTAAATTAAGATATATCATCTAAAAATAAAGTTTCTTCCAGAGAAATAATTTCAAATTTATAACAATTTGTTAACGTTATGGTGTAATACATTGAAAGCGTTTATGAAAAGCTGATAGTATTAAGGAGAATTTGCAGCCCACATTCAAGTAGTGCGGAAAATGAAAGAAACTCTATATTTCTTACACCATATATGCCCGAAATTTATCTCGTTAAAAAAATTGATGTGCATTTATAATTAGACGAGTATTACGGGGGGGAAATTCAAATGGTTAAATGAATGATTAACTAATTAATTAATAAAAATCAATGTGCGGTGTTCTAGGAAAACAGAAATGACGGCAATGGATATGTCTGCTATAAGTTTTAAAGTGAAGCAATGAAGCTGTGAATCTTTTTCTTCTTAGCTGAGGTAAGCTCGCCAGTATCCAGTTTTTTTCCGAAAGAAGCAAAGAAACTTGGGTTTGGAGCTTCTAAACTCCGAAATAAATAGCTTTAAGTTATCGCAAACCAACGCGAAACATTCTGAACGACGACAATGAAACTTTAGCTTGTCAAAATTTCTTTTACAGACCATAAATGAGTTTCCCCACCTCACACTAACGGGATGATGGGGAACAAAACGTTGGAAAAGTCTGAAGAAAACATTGTCCAGCGATTACGAAGGAACCAAACCGTCGAAACTGGAGAATCTTTATGAAGGATCCTTGTCCCTAGCATGTATGTAGGTTGACGCTGCCTCCTCGTAAAATTGAACTGCCTCGTCGTCGCGTCGCGTCGTTGATAAAAATAATTCCTTCGTCCAATATTGATGTCATATCTAGGTATCTTGGCAAGGGATGATTTTCTTTACTAATAATAATCTAGTCTTCCACCAGTGGGTTTTGAAGGTTACAAACGTTGTTCATCACTTTTTTTTGCAGCGATCGTCAGGAATTTATCCAGAGGAGAGATTCTTGATTCTTCGTAGAGTCTTTGGTTGGTAAAAAGTGCCTCTGTCATTTTCGGTCAGAATGGAGAACAAAAATGCCTCTCTTTATAAAATCGTCGGTTATAAGTCAGTGTGAACTGAGAAGATGAAGAATAAAATTGCATGGAATTTTATAAATTTTAATTTTGTTCGATTTCAATGATTTTTAGGTGGGTAGAGTGAATTGTGCATGATTATGTATTTAAGTATTGTAACAAGGGATCATTTTTTGAGTTAAGAAAAGAAGTTGAAAAAAACGGGACCTTGGGGGATAGGTATCTGTATTTATTTTGTGAATATTTGACTTAAAATCGTTCGTCTATTCTACCAAAATTAAAAAAAAGGGTGCTTAGGAGTCAAATTTTTAACAAGATTAGTTAAATTTCGGTTAGGTATTACAAAACACATAGTAAGAAAGTGCAAGTTTAACATACAAATTAAGCTGTACCTACCTACTTGATTAACATTTTTATAAGGTGTCGTGTAACTCAGTAGAAAATATTTCAAGCATTTTATCTTAAATTCAAATCATTTTTTTATAATAAAATCCAATCTAAATTACCTAAAACTATATAAACATTTCATGAAATTACTTAGACTGATTATTGTAGCGTAACGTGAAATGTTTAACCGTTGCTATATCATCATCATCACTATGCCTGTTATATAGCTAATAAAATATTGCCAAAAGTCTATTAAGACGCATAACACATACACACACATGAAACACCTTATTGTTATTTAAGTTTTAAATTAAACAAAAGTAAACAAAAACAAAGAAGACGTTAACAAAAGAGAATTTGTAAAACAATAACAATAACCGTATGGCACTGGCACGCTCTAGTCAACGCTACGTACAGATATACACATTTACACGAGTATATAAACAAATTTTTAACGCACTTGTAATGCTAACCGGGTATCTAGGGCATAACTTTTGCTTTCACGTAAAATTGTGGTAGGCAAGGTACTTAAATAACCTACCAATGGATTTGACAGGTTTTTTGTTTTTATTTTTTGCCATTCGATGACAACTATCGCTTTTTCAAGTTTGTGCTTTAAATTCTATAGTTTGAATCACCAAACTTGTTGGTATTTGTTGCTTAAAAAAAAATATGTAGGTACATAGTTAGTTATAGGTACTCGTAACAGACATAACATCCGTTTCCTAAAATGAGGCTTCAATAAAAGACCGGTGGCGCTGCGGTATTGTGCGGCTTTGAATTGTCAGTAGCTGATGATGTTTACGGTTATTTTCACACGCACTCATCGTGGCACTCAACGATAATAAATTCTACTAAAAAAATAATTTGCATAAATGAGAGTGGTAGAAGTATGCATTCATGGTATGATAGCATAACTAGTTTCACTTTTATTGGGCTTTTATCGATGAGTGGATAAGTTACCTACAATCTACTTGATGAGGCTCATTGATATTTACATAAAATAGCAAATGTGAATTTGTTGTTTTTTTTTCGTGTTTAAGTTGTTTTAGCCCCGGGCCTAAAGGCTGGAGTACATTGTGTGCGTATAAACAATTAAATATTCAACTATTGCAAAGGGAAAGGTGTCTTAATTTTATGGTATTATTTTTTTTTTTTTTAAATCATCGCAAAGATAAATCTAACCAAAACTCTTATAAATCTCTGATTTTTTTTAGACTAAAAAATTGTTTAAAATCAATATAATTAGAAATAAATTAATTAAACAACTTCTGAAACTGTTTTGACACCAACGCAATGTACACCATCCAATTTCTTGCACAAATCTAAATTTATGAGAACAAGATTAGAAAAATCGTGGAACGGTTTTTCAAAAAAAATATTTTTTTATACATAAAATTTTAAAAACATTATTAAGAAAAAAAATTGGTAAGCCATTTTTACCAAGCGCGGAGTTAAAAAAATTTATTTTGAAAAAAAATTAACCACCCATTTTCGCGAAATATCGAATTTTAAATTTTTTTTTTTTTAAATCTAAAATTTTGTTTTTTGAAAATTTTGATATGCAATATTATTTGATCTTATCAGAAGCTTATGTGTAAAAAATTTCATTAAAATAGCTTGAACAAATAATGAGATAGTCGAAAACCAAAAAAAGGTTCTATGAGAGATACCATTTTTAGACGATAGATAACATTTTCTTTTCAATAATATGATAGAGCGTACTAATATTAGCAAGCATAAACATTTTAATCAAAACCGTAGTAGTCGTTCCTGAGAAAAATGAGATTTTCCATACCGGTTTTATGACATTTGTACGGGAGACACCGTTATATTTGTCTAAAAGAATAATTTGTATTTAAAACCTACTAGATAATATAAAAAAACAGCTGAATGCCAAGTTTAATAAAAGTCGACCAAGTCGTTTTCGAATTATTAAGCTCCAAAAAAAAAATTTAAACTCTTTTTTAAAAATCCAAAACAAAAAATTGCTAATTTTGGTATGCAATACTATTTAAACTATTTGAAAAAATCTCTATAAAAAATTAATCAAATTCAGGTGAACCATGTTTGAGAAAATCGAAAATAAAAAAAGGGTTCTACGGGAGGTACCATTTATAACCATTTCGGATTTTTTTTAAATTGTAGCCTTTTTGTCAAAAAAAAAAAATTACTGGATTTTTTTAATTTGTTGGCAAGTTTTTGAGAAAAATAAGATTTTCACTTTTTGCTCAAAAAAAATTTTACGGCAAGTACCGTTATTTTTGGTCTTAAAAAAAATTTAAAAAAAAATGTGTGGGGGAATGCCCAAAAAACACTAGGTACTAAGTTTAAAGAAAATCCATCCACTACAGCTGATACGACAGACCTACGACAGACGCGAGACCTACTTTTCCGACTTCGCTATCATCGTAATGTTAACTTTGATCAAAATCTCGATTTTTTTTTTACGAATCCATAACTTGCCATATAGTACCTTTATATGGCAAATAAAAATGAAATTATAATTAGCATCGTGCTATCTTTTTAACATTTTATTAAACTGCCTATTTTTAGTCTGTAGGTCAAAAATACTATGCCAACTTCACAGACGATATGCGTGCAGCTACGTATATAGTTAGGATATTTCAGATATTTAAATTGAATAGTTGCTATATAACTTTTGATAGATTCACATTAAACCAATATTTGTTTGTGGCAGCATTATAGCTAAATTCGTTATTGATGTTTGTTTTGATAACCACTATTAAATCGGTTTCGTTTTTAATTACTAGTTAATTAATAATTAATAGTAAATATATAATCATTTTTTTTTATTTACGAGAAAAAAACGTAGCTAGTATTGGAAATCATTTTGTCAGAAAGCCAATTCTCATTAACAAAAATCATAAATGCAATTTTAGTTTTAAAACTCGTAACATATAGGTAGTATAAAGCTTGGCACAATACAAAATGTTGCCACACTCAACGCCATGGAAGCGTTGGAATTTTAATTTGAGGCTCTGTTGCAGGTCAGCCAAAGCCGCATATACATATGTATGTACGTTTTAAGTCATAAATATGTAGGTGTGCAACGTGGTAATTAAGCTATGCCGGTTTTGCTTTAAGCTCTATATGAAACGTAATTATGCCTGCCTTCGTTAAACCCAAAGTTATATTATGTGGGAACTTAAACGATTCAACGTACATACACCTAGGTACAAACAGCATTATTGGTGATGGTGTTCGGTGTCGATAATGACGAGTGGATGATGATTATTACGTCTATTTTGAAATTATGGCAGAATCGTGACGCGGTTTGTTGGCTCTCTGATTCGAAAATTACCCAGGAATTGAATGGATATATAGAGGGTTGTTGGGGGATTAATGGTACTGCACATATTGGCTTATTATTTATTTAATTTATTTTTCTATTTTTTTGTATCGTTTCGCTTTTTAGGTTTGATTGTTTTATTTAACAGATATTGCAGTGATTTGAGGTGCGTTAAGGTGAAAAAAAAATAATAATAATAATCTTTTAATTATATTCACCTCCTATTTGCTTCTAGATTGTAATTATAGTTATGTTTTTTTTTTAAGTGAAACCTATACATTTTTTTTTTACAGAATTAGGACACAGTTAAATGTTAAAATCCTCTTTTTTTTAATAGATCCTAGATAGGTTACTAATTTATTCAAAAATTGATAACTTCAAAAAAATCGGAATATAATTGGAACTAGTACTCACAGTTTTTGGTAGAATCAAATAATGTTGATATCTGAATTTTCAAATAATTTCTAATTTGTTGCACAAACCAAAAATTGTAGTTGGAATATTTTTCTGTAAATCAAGTTCTCGCTAAAATAGGACGTAGATAATATTCCTACCAATTCATGCATAATGAAAATATTTTCAAACAAAATTTTAAAATTTGCAAGTATTTTTAACACATTTCAATTAAAATTATTAACAGCAACTTGAAATGAGCTATTTTTAAAATGCTCTATGTTTCTTATTTTCTTTTTGACCTAAATGTCTGAATGCGACTCGTAATTTAAGAAAGAAAAATGTCATAAAATTCCAATTATCCATCTAGGGTGAAAACGTTCTTTTATTTATTTCCTGGTAAATTACGTTCTATACATTCAGAATGTCCCGCAGCGATTCACGCAACATCCATGCCTTTTATTATGACCCAAGTAATGTCTATATAAAAGTCACCTCACCTTATTATATCCATTCGTAGTAAAGCTCCTTTATTTTTACAAAACATTACCAGTCACCATTTACGGTGGCACAGTGTCGAATGATCTTGTCAAGTCCAAGAGGCATATTCCCATAATTTTGCTGCACTCCCAGACGATGGCTTACTTTATGAAGTATGTCTTTTTATTGCGTTACGTTCACAAACCGGTGGCTATGGTATTATACATATATTGGTGTAGTCACCTCACCGGTGGCAAGAAACCTATGGATATTTATCTATTTTTTCATCTTTGTACAGAGATCGATTCATGGTGATCTCCAATTGAGTCTGAAATTGCCGCATATAAATATATGAAGTAACTCAACCCAACCTATCAATGAAGCTATCGTATTTCCTGTTTGAACTCAACATTTATATATCGATTCAATCGTGTGAACTAGTTATTTTGTTTTATTATGGAATTCTTTTATTTTACGATTCAATATAGTGCAAATGATTTATTATAAAATAAAATAAATCGATTCTGGGTTATTTATTTCTTCAAATTAATAAATTATTCGTGTTTAACAAAGGAACTTAAAATGCCATTCAGAATAATATGAATGTCATGCAATCCCAGGTGGTTGGTTTTGATTATTCTCTGGAAATTATCAAAAGACACACCTTCGCTTCGATGGAAAGTAATTTAGTTTTATAAGTATGAGAGATAATTGTGTAATGTTGCGCCGGAAATGATAAAGTTTTTTTTTTCTAGATTAAAATTGCTACATTATTCTTAAATAAAATATTATTTAAATTTTTGAATGTACATATTAAATGATCTCACTTTAATTTCGAAAAATTAAATTCCTTAATTATGTTTATGCCAATACCTTTTAATTTTCATTTACTGGCACATGTTATATATATTACATTTTTTAATAACTTAACAAAGAGAGTTTTCATTAAAACAATATAATATGCCTATGATGTTTAAAAGATATATCAAGCAAGCTCGGGTTTGGTAATTAAAAAATAAAAATCCATTTTCTTTTGCGATACATTAAGGATCCAATTAAATATAATTATTATTTTGATAGCAAAACAATTAATATTTTAGTTAAAATAAATTCTCATTCAAGCCAAATCTTTAACACATACAAATGTTTAAATAATTTCAAAGATGGTTTAAATTGATAACAGATCGTTAACAGATAATAAATATGATTTTATGCGAAAGGTTGAATTGAAGTCATAAAAGATTTTTATCAAAAAATATAGGTACCGATTTTTCCTTTTCAAATTTAAAATTTTTGTATGACTGCTATAAATGATCCTAACCTCTATTAAGGGTGATTCACACAAGATGCGATAAAATGCTAAGAGGTTTAGGTTAGGTTAAAAAAAAATCGTTTGTGCCACGTTGAGGAAAGAGGGACATTTTCTTAAGTTGAAATAGAATAAAATAAAAACGACAGAAAAATTACAACAACTTAATTTTTATGCAAGTCAAAAATTTAATATTTTATTTTTTTAAAACATATTTTATTTTTTCGACATATCTAATTAAAAAAAACTCAAAATTTTGAAAAAATGTCTAATTTTTGTTCAAAATTTTACTTTAAATAATTAAAACTCTTATCAATTTAAAATTGAGTGTTATAAAGAACCAGATGGTTTAATGTATTTTAATTTCTAAAAACATTGAAAATTACGAAAACTACTTCTTTTAAATATATTTTTTTGTTTCAAGTTTGTGAAAATTTTTATTATTTCTCATTTATGCGGCATCAGGCAGGCGGTTTGGGTACGACAAAAATTAAATCAAAAATAAAGAGATCAGCAATCTAAATGCACATTAAAAAATTAATTGTTTTTTTTTTTGTGCGCGCATAAGTCGTCTGGACATAATTCGATTTACATGGGGATTTTTAGTTGGATTTGAATTTTTGACTGGAAAAGTAGGACAATCAGAAATTGCATAATTTTTTGGGGTTACTAAATGCGTTATTTGAAAATGGAAAGGAGAGATTCTAAGGAATGACAAAGACTACGGGATTGACAATCGGCAAATTATTGTCCCTTAAGAACAAGGGATCTCCAACAGATGGCGTAACGCTCTCAGACTGCAACATTTCTATATAGAAAATTGTTGAAGTGTGCCAAAAAATTCATTCTAAAGCGTTATTTGAAGGTCCTATATAAATTATATTTTCATTTTTTAAATAAATATGTTTTCCCTGTTTAGACAGGAAGGGCAATTTTCTAAAAAAAAAATCGACTTGAAGTAGAAACACAACAATTTAAAAATCAACTGCAACACCTATGAAGTCATTTGTTTAATTTTTTTAAATCCAGAAATCCAGTTTTTAAAACTTTTTTTAAATCAAATTGTTTTTTGAAGAGGTTTGGAAATAATAATTTTAAAACTCGAAATTTAAAAAAATTCAAAAATATTGTTTAAACTAAGTTTTCTTCAAAATTGTAAGTTATTAAGTAGTATTTTTTAAAAATATTCAGTTCTCATATCAATTTTTCGTTTTTGAGAAATTCGAAAATAACAGAAATAAGTTTTTACTAATTTGACTACAGTTGCTCTAAAGATCCTTTTGTCTTAACCAAACCTACATCTACTTGCTCTTAAACCTAGTACGCAGCTGAAGCGAAAATTTTCTCAGGTCTCCGAATCAATAGCGAAAACGTAAACGAAAAAATTTTAATGAAGTGTTTTATCAGATGATGCGGTACGAAATTCGTCGGTGGAGTGTGGTATCTATAATAATCTAACTATAGTGTAATCCTAAACGGAAACCACAACGCAAGAATACCCATATTAAGTGTCACTAATTGCCAAAAAAAAAGAAGCTACAATTATAAATTTTGCTCGTTGAACAGAGTACTGCAGCAGAAAAATGAAAACGAAATTTTTTGTTTATGATTTTGTTGTTTCAATTTTTGTATGGAAATTTTTGTTTCACTTCAGTTGCGTAGGTATACTATATGCCTTTTGAAAAAGACATTACTATACAACAATTTGATTTGAAAACAGAATAAAAAAGATTATAGCTTTAAAACGTACAACATTTCAAGTCGATTTTTATGAAAATTACCCCTTCCGCATAAACAGGCAGAAATAGACCTCTTTGCCACATCATTTATTTTTCTTGTATGAACCAAACCTACACGCCTTAGGTTTGATTCGCATCTTATGCCAAATACCCTTTATACAAATGTTGAGAAGCATTGTTCTCGATAAATTTTATTATCAAGGCAATTGTTATTTTAATGAAAACCATTGGAAATGTAAAAAAAAATTAAACCTAATAACTAACAATGTAAATAATAATAAATATTAGCCGGCAAAAAATAAACATAAAGGAAACAGTTTCGGAGATAATTCGCTTTTTCTATAAAATTTCGGATTTTCACATTTTCAGGCATAAAATCATGTCTTATATATGTTGTTTCACTAAAAAAAACTATATCATTCCTGTACTTCTTTCTAATTTCTCGTTGCTTGTGCTTTATGTAATTCAAATAAAATTAATGTACCTACATAATATGACTGATACATTTCGGGGTCAACCTTCGTTTTTATGTGCCCTCCAACATGTTAATATCACGATAAATGTCTAGAGTTCAATTCTTCTGTCCAACGTAATTATTAATTACAAAATAAAACAAAATTATGTATATATACTGGTTAGATGTCAAAGGGTCCCTATAGTTAAGCTCTGATTTCATAAAAGAAATAAAATTTAAAACAACCTAATGTCAAAATTTAATGACACATTATTGTAGATATATTATGTCACGCCTTATGTAAACCTTTCAAAACATTGGTTTGGTAGGCTTTTCCCAAATAGAATTTGTTAGACTTAAGCATCGGTGATCAATCTTTTTAATTCGTATACACAACACGCAGAAGTCTTTTAAATGCTGGATTTATGATTATAAACGGTAAACAACATTATTATTTGATAGGTAGGTAAGTGTCGTGTGAATTTCAAGAAAAAAAAAAAAAAAAAACAATAAAACTTTAAATATTTTTCTGGCGCCTTAACATATTTTATTATTTTCATCACAAATGGTTGACACATTAAATAAACTAACATACAACTACGTATATGTAAATTTTATTGCTTTGACGGTGTTATATAGAAGTGAGAAAAATCATTTTTTTATTTGACATTTTTTACTTATTGCGGTAATTGTTATTTTTCGTTTGTTTTGTAAAAAATTTAATTTTTTTCCATATTCCACTTTACAATTTTGACATCGTAGAATTTGAAGGTTTATAAACAACTTTATGTGTTTTATATCGTCGTATTATTAAATGGGTTTTTTTCCTTTCCTTTTGTAAACATAAACATCATAAGATTTTAAATCTTAGATTTTTTTGGACTCTTTGTTTTCTCAATTTTCTTTTCGCATTTCAAAATTAAGACATTTAAATCGTACATTCATCCAACCACCTATGTAGGTACTAATAACATTCTTCCTAGGATTCTAGGACTACTTTGATCTTTAAACATACCTAAAACTACAGGACTTGAAAACAAGTGGGTAGATTCCAATTATGGACTACAGATTCTAATACTTATTGTGTACCTATTAAGTTTCGCAATCTAGACTATTTTTAAGACCTAATCTGATGTGTCTCTCTAAAATTCTCTATATTGGTCTCAATTCACCGACCAATTATTTCATCACTCCAAATATCAAATTTAATGGAAATTGGCACCAACCCACCTTACGTGCCAATTGTATCAGCCTTGTCACACTTTGGCTTAAACAAAAACCATTTTCCAATATGGAAGTACTAATAAAAAAATAAATAAAAAAATAAAACTATTAACACCTCAAACATCAAAACAGTTCAAATTCAAAGCTTTAGACTTAGAGAGAGAGACTGCACAACATGTGTTCCCATAATATAAAAGCCACACTATATTCCTCACATATACCCACTATCAATTGGCCATAATCAACAAACTGCCAAACAGCATTAAGCTTTAGTACCCTAAAATTAAAATTATTTTTGTTTGGTACCAAATTCACTTCAAGACATGCCACAAACTGTCGCCACGTATGTGTATAGCATGCGGGTATATTATACATATATTTGGTACCGAAAAGAGTTTTTTTTTTCTTCACGGTAAATTCCTCCGGGACTACACCACCCCGCTCAGCATTTGGAATAATTAGAGAACTACACGATCCGAGAATTTATTGAAAATACTGTCGAAACATATTTTCCACGTAGACTGCAGCAGCGCAGAGCGACAGCGGCGGTGGCATGGCGGTAACTGCTGGCAGCCATTATGGTGTGGCTACAATAGTGCACGACATGAAGTGCCTCAATGTAAATGCCTTATATATGCGTTCCTTCGTCAGATTTAACGACGACGACGGACGTTATAGATAGTGTAGGTCTAGCTAAGTTCTTTGTCGGATCGGTGAGCTAGTAGGAGGTAATTTTAAGTGGTTTATGGGGGTTATATGGAATATAGATTTCCGCATTCACTTATGCGATGTCTAAGAACAATCTAAGCAACTTGCTTTATCATTAAGCCTGTCTACATATTTGAAAACTAACTTGTTCAACGAATAGATACTATATAATTACGATGTCAATTGTGTCATTCAAAATAGACTGCGCATGACATGTGTCCCAGGGGGCTTTAATTTCATAGTAGAAATGGTAAGTTAACATTCATCTGCGACTTACCTACGCATTTGCAGAATACAAGAAAGGTTAAGCACGAGAGATATACATAATGTAAATGAAAGTCTCAAAGTCCGGAAGAGATATTATATCCTCCTGTTGAGAATTTGAAGAGAATCCAAAATGGATGATAACATTTCTTGCGTGACAAACGCTATCAAATGATAAATTAATGACATTCATTTAACCAAAACAAATTGATAGTGATCTGATGTTCTTTCACTCTGTCAATCTACAGGCGATCTGTCAGAAAAAAAAATGTCAGGTTAAATTAGTCAGTTCACCTATATACATATGAGTTCTCAGAGATTTCGCCCCATCAATTTTTTTGAGCAGGAGGAGAAACCTTAAAAAGTTTTCACTTCAAAAGGAGTCAAAAGAACTGTCAATCTTTTTTTTAAATTAATAAACTGAGACAAAAATAACTGAGCAAGCGAATCCAAAGAATTTTAGTATGTATAAGCTTTTTTGGCAGCAATAATAAGGAATTTTTCTTGAAGAATCGCGTTCTGATTTCTGAGAATTCTGAGATCACAAAATTCAGAACTTGCTAAATACACGATGCATATTAACACGATGAAATCAAAAATTGTAATAAACCAAAAAAAAATGTGACAGTTTGTCATTCCATCAGAAGTCAGGGATGTTAAAAAATTGTTCTTACCTTTTGGTTTATTGTATCACAGAATTGTTGAATAGATAATGATGCAGGAAAGACTGCGGCAATATTGAAACTCTTATCCTGGGTTAAAGTTGGTCGCGTTTATTGTGAATTGTCCGTTATAGCGATTCGATTACATAATGGAGACCTGCAATGAAAGGAAAAGTTTTAGTCTAGATTACATACATATGTACGTATACACAGTATATCCAGTGAAGAATACAAATTAGAAAAAAAAATAAAAACTCTTAAAAACCAAATCTTGCCAAAGTAAAAGGCTGATATTATACAGTCTCGTGCCAAGAGGAAGTCATATTCCACAGGTGACACTACAAGGCGGAGCCACTGGCATTTATAATTTTATTTGATTATCATACATGACGTTGTGGTATGTCACATACATATGTATGTATAAACACAGACAGGGATGTTGTGTAAGCATTTTGTTGTACCTTTACTTTTGTTTTTTTTTTTTTTTTGTTCATTTCTTCGTGACATGATTTTGCATGCGCATTTAAATCAGTCAGTGGGGTATCTAAGTTTTGTGCAGATGGAAGAGACAAATTATTGTCATCAGTGGTGTTAGTTGAGGTTTTTATTGCACACTTCTTTTATTTTTTTCTTGTGCCCCAAGTCGTCGTCGATGGACTCTGACTGCATAGTTAATTGATGATAGTGTTTGTCGAAGTAGTGTCTACTGTTTTTTTTTTTAATTTCTTTTCTTTTGTCTGGCAGGAAATCGAGAAAAGGGAAATCGAAAAGATGTTATGGGTGTTTTCTTCCGCAATTAAATTGCTGTTTTTTTGTTGAGTTTTATTACATTTAATAGAGCAATCTGTGTGAATATGGATTTGTATGCTATGACTTGATGTTTGTTTTTTGAATGATATTTTGTTGGATTTTTAGAGAAAACATTTCCAATCCCTTTAATTTTGTATTTCTTTATTACGATGTTTCAATGTGTATCTTAAATAAAGCGAAAAATGCCGAGCTTGTAGCTACTCAAGTTGGCAAAAACGTTATTTGCCTCACACAAACTGCATGCTCAAGTGTTTACGACAATGGGGTATCGGTCAACCTCAACCACCACCGATGTTTGGAAACACCCCACATGATACAATCGTTGCATACAACATTTTTTCGTCTTGGTAAGTTGATTCAAATCTATTCAATTCAGTTGAATGAAATTTTTTCAAAAAACTGATTGCCATAGTGAATTTGTCAAAAATTTGTAATTGTAATAGAACGAAACTGATGTCCTTGCGTTAAAATTCTTATATTTTTTTAATCTTCTGGAATATAGTAAACCTTTTGGTGACAGGAATGTTTATTTTTGTTTTTAATGAATGAACTATGAAAGAACTATGAAGAAGTTGTAAAATTTTTAGGGCTGGTGGTAACACTGATCGTACTGCGTCAGAAACGTCAAACTTGTTGGTAAATGACAATCACATTTTTGCTGTGATAGCTCTTTAGCTATTAAATGTGATATCATATTTCACAGACTGAATTGGTTGATTGTGACTCTCACTTATCGCAAATCACCTTACACCTTACACGATTCGACCCCAGCATTTGCGTCCAAAATGCAACTGAAAGATGATCTTAAACACAAAGACATTTGCGGCACAATTCTACAGTAAAAATATCAAGTTGATGACAAAAAACATGTACATACGTAAACGTCAAATGTTTGCATAAGAAAATTGACTGATGTTGTTCAAACAGATATTGTGCAAGGAAGAAAATTGAATATTTGACGATGGTAATACATATGTATGTATGCGTCAAAAAATTACGATCAAATTGACCTTCATTTGACGTTTTAGAAAATAGCCTTTGTCTTTGATCACCAATAACTTAAAACTTAATTAATTTTTATGTGAGTCCACTTCAAATGGCAGTGGACGATCTCTTGGATCAAGAGGATTTGGAACCCTTGTCAAAAATAAAAGGCAAGGTGTAAATTCAGTGTGGTTTTATTTTTTGGCAAACTTTGGTTAAAATTCCTAAGAATATTTAATTTTTAATATTTGCTTATTAATTACGTAATTCGACTTACTTTATAGTTTAGAAACCAAGAGATAATGGATTACAATTTTGTTATCAAGATTAACAAATTAAATCAAGTGAATGAAGCAGATGGCTTCCAAATACAATTCAATTTATCTTCTTAGTAAAGAAGAAAAAGGAATTTTGAATAATTCATTTTAGTAGATTATAACGGGTGATTTTTTAGCTGGTTTGGTTTTGGCAACACTGGTTTTGACAGCTGACGTGTGTTTAGTACCTTGTGTCACTGTCAAACAGCTTCAGTTTGGTTTGCAATTTAACCATGGATCGTCTTACAAATGAACAACGCTTGCAAATTATTGAATTTTACTATCAAAATTCGTGCTCGGTTCGAAATGTTCATCGCGCGCTGCTTCCATTTTATGGTCGGCATTCTCGACCTTCTGAGCAGTCTATTCGGAAGATTGTGACCAATTGGTCAATTGGCCGCCTAGATCGTGCGATTTGACACCATTAGATTATTTTTTGTGGGGGTATGTCAAGGCTAATGTCTATAGGGACAAGCCCGCTTCGATTGACGCACTGGAAGCCAACATCCATGCATTCATTCGTGAGATACCGGCCGATATGTGTGAAAGAGTATGCCAAAATTGGACTCAGCGAATGGGCTACCTGAGACGCAGCCGCGGTCAACATTTGCATGAAATTATCTTTAAACATTAAATTGCAAGGTTCAAACTATCGATTCAAATAAATATTTCATTCATTTTTTCGAATTTTTTGTGTTTTTTTTTTTTTTAAAGTTCTAAACCTCTTAAAAAATCACCCATTATTTAAAGAAATATGGTGTTGCCAGTGGCGGTAACACTGATGATGGCTGAACATTTTTTACAAGGTTCTTTTAAGACTTAATTGATATTTTTTTACTAACCTTCATTATTTACTTAAGTTGTTGTCTATACTTTTTTCTGTCACATTTTTTCTTTATTTAGGACTTTCTCGTTCTCGGTTTTATTGATTTCGATAAATTTCTTTTTTAATTTTTTCAGAATATCCTTTAAAGTACAAATAAATATGGAAAATAAATATTTAAAAAATATTTTTTTTTCGAAAATGTAAGCACATTTGTAAGATACCTCAAATAACAAGCGTGAGGCGAGGAAGTTTTTATGAATGCACTGCATTCATGCATTAAATTTCTGCACAATCCTGTTTAAGATGATGTCAGACTCAGCTGTAGGTATTAATAGCAATATTCTTAATGCGTATTCATTTTTCATCCATCCAGAACTAACATCTCATTCCACGTGGAAAATTTTGAGTGTTTCATATCGGCGTTTCTTTGAACTGTACTGCCCATCATCAGACTTGAGTGGTGTGAAATTATATTTACATTCGACAATTGGTCTATCATAGTCCACTACATAGACTAAGAGGCTTTATCCGTGAATGTAATGAATGTTTTCAAAAAATAAACTTTGACTAGTCGCAATCGTTTTTTCCCTAATTTTGTATTTATTAGATTAAATATCTCCGGTTAAACGGGCCCTGTAAATTATTGGACGCCCGATTCTTGGTAGCCCAAGTCTAAATCGTCAATTTATTATTGCCATAAAAAATCGGTAATTCTTTCTCGAGAGTGCTCTCCATTGAATCTTACGTTTCGTCCATCGTCATCTTTGAAGAAAAAATAACCAATATAATGCCACCACTTGACCAATGCGCACATTTCGTCAACAGCTGCAATATTGCTTGCTTGTTGAGTGCAAGGGACAAACACGGGAATATGTTTGGTTTGGTAAATAATCAGTAAACCAGTCTCCGAAATTTCTTTACAAACTTACAAACAGTATAGCTACAGCAGTTTGTATATTATTTCGACCAACATTTCTGTTCAAAATTTACACTGTTTCGACAACACAGCATTTTATTTTTAATTAACTAACTTTTTATTTTCCAATGTTGTTCAACTGTCAGTGTCAAAATATCATAACCATTTCTCTTAATCTATAACACAATTCAATTTCAATGAGGTTTTTGTGTGATAACACCCTCGCCGCCGCCGTTCATTTTATTTGTAAACAACTTATCTAATAGAGATTGCAATTAAACCATTTAAAGAAAATTTCCATTTCTAAATGATTTGTTTGTTTTAAGTAAAAACAAAATCAATCTTGCATAATAAATTTTGTTCAATATAATAACAAATCTGAGAGATCTATTTTTATCTCTGAAATTCTCATCTGCCACCACCACATTCCAATGCTTCATCACAATTATTAATAAATTGACAACAAAAAAATAACAATGCAAATCTCTGGGATTTTCCCTCGAATTTATATTCGAAGTGCAAATGTGAAGAAAAAAAAAAAAATTATTTCTCACGTAACATTGAAAATTGTCACAAATTAAAAATAGACATCATCGCTCACTTTTAAGTGATGCATTATATCACAGATAATCTTTGATCTATAGTTCTATTGACCACAGGAAAATCATAATATTGTAAAAAAGATTCATCTAGAATTTTAGATTAGCATCATGCGGAGGAAGCTCATCCGATCCGAATATGGATGGGCTTGATAGGAAATGTTATTGCGACTTTGATGATCATATATTTGTTTTTAGTTTTTGAATTTATGGTTTGTTTGATTTTTTTTTTACCCACATAACATGTGATTGTTATTGCATTGATGAGAATTATTATAGGTTTTCCATACCTAAAAAGGCAACACATTTTTCTGTATTTTGAATGGAGGATTAAATGTCTGTGTTTTAAAAATCTTTTTTTAATTTACCAGTTTTAAAGATTTGTAATAATATTGTAGTTATAAGTAACAAAAATGTGGAATATTATCTGTCTGTCTGTCTATAGTAAAAGATTATACTATGATTAATTCAAATAGTAAAAATTTGTCAATAAATTAAGAAGTTTATCAGTGTTAATGGGTTATTATTAATGTACACGTCCTTTGACACGTGTGTACTGTTTTTCTGACTTTTGTTTCGATCAAATCCAGAGCAAATAATTAGCCCTTGAAAATAGTGGTAGTATTTTAGTATTAGAGTTTGGTGCGAGTAATGTAATGATGCTTTATACACTTCGTCTCACCCACCAACGCTTCCGACATCCCTGACCATACATGTAAGTTCAGCCATCCCTGGTGAAGAATATTAAAATAAGGATATTATTTTTTCTGTTATATTATAATTCACACGCAGCCTGAATTAAAATATATACTTATAAGAGGCCGTGATTGAACCGAAGAAAACCGATGCTATAGTTTGAATATAGTTCCAATTAAGAGTATTTTATGAGTCTCCTTTTTGAAAAGCTAAGGCTCCAGAAGTGACAGTGGAAACCCATGGTTAAAGTAGTTAGTTAGTGATACCTGCTATCTCAGGCTGTAATTTAGCGGCGTCTGCTATCATAGACTGTAATTAAGTGGCTTCTGCTACCTTGGACTTTAATTTAGTAGCATGTGTTATCTCAGACTGTAATTAAGTGGACACTGCTATGCTATCTCAGTCAGACTTTCGCATTATATACACTTAGTTATAAGAAAACATATGAACTTTGGCTTATATAAAATTATATAATTATAAGTAAATATAAATATTGTACTGAAATAATAAATGATTGGTGAATAAAAATAACCTCTATTAAACTAAAGTTTCTTGCTTCTTCGGTAAAACCCTGGAGCCTAAACCCCACAAACATACCCCAGAATATGATAAAAGCATCTCACAATAAGAAGCTGTTAGAGCTCTGTATATCGAATCCTAGCAACTTTACTGCACTAAATATCATCTTGTTTTTTAAAGTAAAGTCTTAAATGAATGTCAATAAACCACAAACTAATCAAACCTTTGAATCCAGAGTAATTTTTCTTGAAATATCCCAAAATGGAAGCTACCGAAGAGGCCATTGTATGCCTAAAATTGTATAAAAATATAATGCCACGAAATAGTGATCTACTCTTTTCATGTGCGGGTAATATTCTAAAGAGGTGCAAAAATGATCCTTTAAGTTTACCTCAAATTACATACTTTCAATTGATACCACCGTTACTCACTTATCTGTCAACACAACAAAAATCTAAATAAAAACGCAGGATTAAGATTTTGACACACTAAACAATCGGTTGTATTTTTTTTTTAACAAACCAATGTCCATCATTAAAAGTGACATTATAAATGCTAAGGTGTTGACAAAAATCTTCTTAAATCTTAATCTTTCAATTGTATGTCTTTCATTAGCATTTCATGTTATAAAGCCCTTGAAAATTCTCACCAATAAAATTTACACGCGAAATAAGATTGCACGCGGCTTAAGACACACAATATAAAACTCTAATTATATGTACGAGTAAAAGCAGGTTCTCACTAGTGAAACTTGTGAAACAGTTTTTATTGTTTGCATTTAGTTTCAAATAGGTGAGAATAAGTTTTATAGTTTCACAGTTTCATACATATATAGTTGGTGATGTACGAGTTCCTTTTCAGGCATTAATTTGCAGCGCCCATCTTATAGTTCCCTGGCTCACTATATATGCAGTTAGTTTGATGTACGTCTTACTATTATACCTACAGTGCAAAATTTATGACATTCAAACTGTATCTTAATCCAAGCTTGTCTAATACAGCCTCAATTGTATTCCACTAGCCTAGTTCTCTAGGGAATGCAATGCATTTTTTTTTAAAGAGACCGTCTTACAATTTGTCTCGCATGCAATTCAAGAAAAATATACATTTACATACTGTAGCACTGCCTTACGGCGCGGCGGCGGCGGCGTACGAAGTTGAATGTGTCGTATAAAAGAATAGTGAACTTCTCGCTATAATCTAATTTAATGAAAAATTATAACATTATTATGTAACTACGATAAATCAATTTTAAATTATTGATAAGACATTTGTAAGTTCCTTGAGCTTATAAGAAAATTAAAACCAACTCAAAGTTCAGCAAAAACGATTCATTTTAATTTTATAGCTACAATTTTTAATGAAATGTGAAGGCTTAAATTACAAAAACTCATTTTATGAAACTTATTTCAATCAATTTAACTGCACATTAGTTTTGTTTCATTCTTTTTAAGTCATTTTCAAAAATAATTGTGCAAAATTTCAAACAACCTGATGTTAAGGTTTTAGAATGAGCTAAAATTCTAATTCAGTGAAGTTTAATAAAAAAAAAATACTTTTTTCCACGTTTACAAATATCAAAGCGGCAAATAAATTAGCATGATACTAAAAATGTAAAATAGGGGTTTTGTGATCTTAACTTTTATGAAATGTCAAAAAGATAGTAACAAGCTATAAACAGGTTAAAAATTATTAAAATTATTAAAATTTCGAGCAAATGAATTTTGTAATTCTAAAATCCATGTTAAATTCGTAAGCCCTACTTGCTTTTTTGCTTGAAAAAACAATTCTCTAAAAGCTTTTATAAACGAATATATTAAAAATTTGAGTTAGTTGAGAAAAAATAAATTCACATTCAAATACAGAAAATCAAAAATCTTTTGGGAATTATCATAATCTTGCTTGGCAAAATTGTACTTAATTTCAGAAATCGCAAGAAATTTTTTTAGTTTTTCTTATTGTTTTTTATATTAACTTTCATTTTTATAGACAAGCTTTCAAATGTAAATTTCATCATGATCATCATAAAATAATGCACATTAGAAACACTTTCAGTTTTATTTCTGACCTAAGCTTGAACTAACACATAAAAAACGTCATTTAAACATGCCAACTTGAATTCATAAATAATACTAAGTAAAAACAACTATAACATTATTAAATATGCTTCAACTTTTTTATCTTATGTATTCAAAGACTGAATGGTGGTCCATGCATCATAACTTGCCCCTGGAAATAAAGTTTTTCCGTCCGGTTCAATTTTACAATTAACTTTCTGTTAAAGGTAAAGTAAATATTAATATTAGATATACTCATACATTACACATATAAACAAAAACGTGTAAACATTGTTGACGAAAAAAAAAGACGGCGGATTACACTGTTCACTTTCATTAGAAAGAAACGTGAGTTAAATAACTAAATTCAGGTTTCCTGCATTCAGAAAAAATGTCAAACAGTTGTCGAGTTGATAACTTTGACGTCAGTTGAAGCACCATCAGCAGGGCATCTTGCAAAATGGTGAAAAATAAAATACGATCATTGACTTTTCCACAGAAATGGAAGTGCCTTAATGATTCACGATGAATATTTTAAGATGATGAATGGACCTTTTTAATACACTTGGAGAAATTTATTTATCTACTCAAATAAAAAAAGTGTTTTTTTGCCCATGGACGTTTTGAAATTAATTTCAAATCACTTTATGTCAACTTACATATGTGTATAGTATTATGTACTTTACAAAAAATTTTATTATTTCTGCAAAATTCTAGGTAATAAATCTGCATCATTATAAAAAGTAAAAGATGCAACTGACGTTTAATTTTACCATTATAATCGCAACGTGTACAAATTATTACAAAATACAGGGAAAAAAGCCAAGTTGTTCTATATTTTCTGGAACATCATGTGACTCCGTATATTTATGTGAATGTTATTGAGAATGTAATTTTTCCATTATTTTTTAATTTTTTTTTAAAGCAATTTTAATAATTTGTCAGTCGTATAAATTCAGCAGCTGACAGTTCTATGCAACGTAGTGACATTACACAATGTGCACTACTTCAGGGAACATCGAACAAACCTAATAATTTGAAGTTTGTCGTTTCTAAAAATTTAATTTACTTTGTTACCCAATAATAGGTGCGTTCAGAAAAATGAGTTTTCAGATATGTCACTCAATCAAAAAGTCAGTAACAATAAGTGGCAAGAAAACTGAGATCTCTGAGATCTCATTATCCTGAACACGCCTAATAATAACTTTAGATAATTAAACCTGTCAAACCAATTGTGAGATTGGAAAATGAATGTGGTTTGTACTTATTATTATATTATAGACTTTAACTGAAAATTCAGATTTCTGATTGGTCAACTGTCAGATGACTCTTAAAGTCATCTAATTTTTTATGACAGCTGCCCCATCAGAAGCCAGAACAAATTAGAAATCTGAATTTTCAGATGTAAATTGTCATGTGTTGAACGCGTGGAATACCAAATTTGGTTGCAAAATGATGAACCTGTGCACCAAACTAATAGGACTGTTAAATTGAAAAAATTGATTTCAACATTGAGGCTAACTTTTGGGACAATGCTTATGGTAACAAATTCTTGCAAAAGTGGTTGAAAACTTTGTCTTTTGGATAACACCCTCTTAGAGAACAATTAAATTTAAATAAATTCTGATTTGCTTTAAAATGTGTGAACTTTTTTTGAGTGTTGAGATTTACATAAAAATATAAAATGTTATTGATTGCCGTACTCAAACTTTTTTTGTTTTGTAAAAATACGTGACCAAAGTGTATTATTACAGGTTGTCATCATTATAAAAGATGAATGAACCATCTTTAAGATTTATCAAGATCTCAAATAAATTTCATTTTTAATGAGAGTCTTGTTAAAAAGTGCTTTAGTCTTTGTATACAAATTTGACCTTTTAATCATAATGGAGTCACCATTTTTGTTCAGCTTAGTCACCAAAAAAATTAAAAATTAAGTGCGACTCATTGACAAAATATACATATTCAAAATATACATACATATATTCAAAAATTGTGATTTGTATATTCAAATATTATGACAAACTTTCAATCAGTTAATAGCAACTATACTCCCATAATGCTATAGACAAAGTTGTGTGCCTTGCTCTGTGCTGCCAGAATTTATGTCTACCAAAACGTGACCAACCCCAACCTTTGCATATAGACAAGTCACGAAAACTCAATTCCAACAAAACAACTAAATCATAACATGGGTATGTACTTATATGTATAAAAGTGGCTGCCATCTAAAATAAGATGCCATGCAAAACATCATGAATAGGACGTAAAGTATTGCCAATATGAAATTCCTGATTTTATATAGGGTGTTATAAGCTTCATAATATGGTCATGTCGACAATATACATCATCTTAGCCTCATGTGGAGTCTTAGTCGTCAGAATAACATATTAAAATGGACCGATACCTACATTTAACTTGTATATTTATTTGTTTATTTTAACAAAAGGAAGCAATGCGCTAAGTGGCAAAGTTGTGGTTCTCATATATCAGGGCATCCCCGAAGACAAAAACCTTGAACCCATGACGACTTTAATAACAAGATTGCAGTTGTGTAATTAATTTCAAGATCAGTCAAGATTTTAATTCTTTTTTTCTTTTCTTTTACGTTAATGCGAATTTTGTGATTTTTTTTGTGGGTTGAAGCGGTAAAATTTTAATTACCTTGACCGTAAAGAAAGAATTTACAGAATATAAGTAAAGTTTAGACTAATGATTCAACTTTTGATCAAAAGTTCCGCAAGCTAAATTTTATTTTTTTGAGTTTTAAATTGCAGTTAACAGTACTGAGATTTAATTGTTTTTTTTTTTTTAATAGATTATGAAGCTCTGAAAATGTCCATTCCAAAGTTATTTACGATGTTATTTATTTTATGTAAGTTAAGACTTCTAAAAGTTTTTTTATTATTGTCAATTCAAACGAAGTTATATTTAATGTAAAACAAAAAATCTCACATTATAAAAGTTATTTGAATACGCAGTTAATATAATAAAACGTTATTAATAATTTTAATTTGTAATGTATGTACATACATATAAGGTGGAAGGTGGAACTGTTATAATTTTACATAATAAACGTGCTGTCAACATGAGCTCAAGAAATTAAATGGTGTGTCACATTATATTTTAGTACCTGTTTTTCAATAATTATTTCCTTTTATTAAAGTTGACAAAAGTCCAAACATGAGACATTAATTGATTTATGATACAATTCTTGTAAATCACAAGAAAACCAAATCAATGTCAATATACACACCTTAATAATAAAAAACGTGCCAAATAATATGGAAGCATATTGAATGTAATTTTTTGAATATTTACTAATCGTTTTCATTATTTTATTTTTGAATAAACAAATTTAAACAAGTGTTTCATAATGTTATTAATTTATAGTGTTCATTTTAAATGTTAACTTTGTGCAGACTAACTACATTGCATTACGGATGTTGCTGAAAAACAAGAATGTGTTTTTCTCTATTCCTTAACGTTGCTAAAGACTTTGACAGGGTTTGGCATATGAGACTTGAGTATAAATTACGTACAGTAATCTTTCAAGGCAGTTTTACGAAATACTGAAATCCTTTATTACAGACTGACTCCTTAGAGTACAGTAAGAGTAAAAGTATTCGGAAGTTAAGAGAATTGAAGACGGTGTACCACAAGGAAGTGTCTTAGGACCAACCCTGTTTTTTGTTATACACATATACTAGGAATATTCCAGTGGACAATAATGCTATCACGGTCACAGATGATACTGCTACGGATGCATAGCTAAAGTGGAAAGAGCAGATTAAGAGAAAAAAAGAGAAGAAATTATTTTGAAATATATAGGTACTGGTCACTCTTAAAGAACTCTGAACTATGCCGATATTTCTTTTAAATAGAACTGTCTAACCGATTTTGATAAAATGTTTAACATACACGCTTTAAGAAGGTTTTGAAGGTAAATAAATATAACAAAATTTCGAAAAAAGTTCCTTAAAAATTTGAATAATATTTCCTAGCAAAATTGTTTATTTAATATTTAAATGGTACATGCAATCTTAAGAATACTAAAGAACTTAAACAACAAATGCATAAAAACTCGAAGTTTACATTTCTAAAAAAGCTGACATTTAGGCCGTTGCAGGCTGAATTGCGACACGAAATTTTGATTATCTTTTTTAAATAACTGCACCTGCCTTACAACTTCAAACACTTTAAGGATATCAATATTAATTTTTCTGTATAGATACTATGGTAAAAATAAAAAAAAAACTAACGTTGCATCTTGTCATACAACTTTTTATTTATTTTCAACTTTCTCGTTAATAGCTTGGTTGATTTTGATAAAAATATATCTCAAAATTATTTATATTTAAACAAATTGTTCGGATTAAAAACAAATAATTGTACATCTCTTAAGTAATTTTTTTTAAAATCATGTTTGGAATAGTTTTTAAATTTATTTGTTTGCATGAATTTATATTAATTCAAAAAATTAATCAAAAACTATTTTAGCAATTTAAAAAAAAACGAATTTCATACTATTTCATATTTTTAATATAAAATTTTAAAATTCTTATAAGAGAGAAAAAATCATGCGACTAAGTTCGGGCGTTTCAATAAATAAAATAAAATCATTCACACAAGTTAGCACGAATTCTCGCGTAATTACAAATAAAATAATTAGTAGCGATTCATGCTTTACAAAATTAAGTATCTGTTGATCAGTCACAGGCATACAAAAATGTATAATTGCTGAATATACATTGAAAACAACCATCCACCAAACATCTATACAATTGTACCTGAGCTGAAACTTTATACTTAAATACCTTTTTTACTCTTATTATAATGTTTCAGTTCCCAGACATATGGAGTTGTCCCTTAAAATCTATTCTTTTTAATGAACAAAATAAACTCACCCTTCAAAAGATCTGCTAACAAATCAATCTGCTTAAATCAAGAACAAATCTCGTAATCTCACGATAAATCTGACGACTCTTAATAGCACTAATAAAACAATTCGTTATACTCTCGAATCCACTTAATTCACACACACTTCACTCGTATTTATTCTTTTAATTAGTAATCCGTCAAATTACCAAATGATTCAGAAACGAAGACAAACATTTGCTTTAAATCAAAATATTAAATCCCGCCACAATTTGTATCTACCATAATAATACACCACACCACACCTGATAGATATTTCGTTCGCTCGCTCGTCTATAATAGTGTTGTCCGATTGTTGGTACGTTCGCATAACCGGCTCGATGGGAACTAATCTGCTTCTGGTGTTGCATTTGTCCGTCCGTCTCGACGTTCATCAATCCGTTTGTCATCGGAAAACCAACAAACAGCTAGGTGTGTATGTTAACAAATCATTGCATGCAACCGCAATGAGCAACCACACGTCCCAACACCGAGCCCGCGCGTACAACGAACATCGCAAAATCAATTTTTCCATTCCTCAAATTGTTTTGTAATTAAATTCTGATCATGCCACAAATCTCATCAAGTCGAGCGATCCAATCGGTTAAAACTTGGTGCGCCTTAGAATACAAAGAAATTGAGAAAGTGTATTGAAAAGAAAAAAAAATAAGTTCAAGACCGCCCCCTGCATAATTCATTATTTTTTTCGGGGCATAATGCAAACTGAACCGTAACATCATACTGTTTTGGTTGACTTTCGGGGGACAAAAGTTTTTTTTTAGCATAGAATCGCTAATTGTCTCAACAGAAATGCCCAAACTAAATTACGACATCAAAAATTCATTGAAAATTCGTAACTTACCTCATATCCAACGAACAACGGTAGGTATCAGGTCAGAATTTAAATTGATGGTTGAGACAAAATCACCACTATTTTTAGCGGAAGAGCTTGAGGTTTATTTAATGTAGAGCAGATCAGTGGTATTATTGCATAATGCTGACGCTGCTGTGGCAGCAATGAAATCAAATCAGCGAAAAATAATGCGTATACGCCCCAGTGAACGACATGCAACTTTACTGCGTATCGGCGATTTGTATAAACATGCGCTCAATGCGCGTTCACAGCAGGTCCAAATGAAAATTGTTTTGTCACGTTGTAATGGTTTTCTTGTTTTTTTTTTTTGGATTATTATCAACTTAATGACATATTCAGATTGATATAATTTAAGAAATTGAAAAGCCAAATTCCTCATGCAAGTTGGGTTAAATAAATGTTCTGCGGAATAGATTAGCACATATTTTAATAACTGCAACATGCATATTTAGTTAGAAGAGATTTAATAGATAGATAACCGCAACATTGAATGCTTTAAGATGATGAAAGCAACTGTTGTTCAAGAGGAATGTATATTAAAACAGATTTTTAATAGATCGAACATGTCAATAGCCAATAAAGAAAATTTACAAACTAAAGAAATATGTCTTTTTTGCTGGATTGATGAAATTTTTCTAAGGCTTCAAGAAAAAAATTTTCCATACAATAATTCTTTTTTGTTAAACTTAATTTAACAATAATAATTTTAAATTAAAAAAATAAGGAATTATCAATTTATATTTTAAACTTGCAATTTATTTTATTTGTAAAAAAAATGAAAATTTACATTTGTGCAGAATTCCAATTTAAAAAAAAACACAATTTATGAAATTTAATCAATAATTTAATAAATTGCAATAAGAAATAACAACTGTTTAAATTATTAAATTGCGACAAATAACAACTCAAAAAATATACAGTTGCAAGATCTTACAAAAATCTAAAATATATTAAACCTTACAATTGTAAAATATTTATTACGACCGCAACATATTTTTAAAAATATTCTGTTAAAAAAATACTATTTAAAACAATTCAATTTAAAACATTGCAATAACTATATTTTATTATAAAAATAAAAGTCATCATGTACTATTTACAAATGTATTTTCCTTATTATATTTTTTTTAGAAGTATTTTTTTTAAATAGTTATTTTTTACATATCAGACATACACACACATTTTTTTGGTTTTTAGAAAACTTAAAATGTTATTCTTGTAGTTCTTAAGATCATAAGACCGATTCATCCCAAATAAATTTGTTCACTTTATTGCTAATTAGTTATAACATTTGTAATTCATCAATTCAATTTATTTTTCAACTTAATATTTTATTATTAATAATATTTAACGCACCTCTTTTAGTTTTATTATTATTTTTTCTGATATTTATTCGATTTAAATAATATTATATATACAAATCAAACCACTTATTTTAACAAGTTTGTATTTTTGACAACTTCTTACTGGCAGATTAAAGGTTTTCTTACACTCAAGCAGTGACAGTGGTTGGTTAATTTTAAATTCAACTCAGAGAGGTGTTAAAATTTGAGAGAATTCTTACAAAACATGGAATAAGAAAACCATTACACTTTTGAATACAGAAATTATTCACTAAAAAGTTTATATTTATTTCAATAAATTTGAAATCAGAATGACTGTCAACATTTGAAATAAATGATCGTTGAAAAAAAAAATGCAAAGAATGTTTCTGTTTTTTTTTTTTTTTTCAAATTACCCCTAAATGAGTCACCCCATATTTTGTAGTGCTAAGATGTTAGTAAACAAAATAAAATAAGTATGCAATTGAAAATTCATATTTTTATTTATTGTAATTTTTATTTTATTTGAACGACTTAATATTTATGTATCAAAGAAAAATACCAAGAACCTTTGGTCACTCTATTAATGACACTTTGTGAAGGACTTGTTAAAATTAATTTCAATAGTTATGAAACTTAAAATAGATACATATACATATTATGTGTATCTAGTTCTACGTAAATATACATATACCTACTGAAATCGGATGTAAATTATAATTACATCTTGATTTGCAAATTATGCAAATTATCTTATAAAAGTTGTAGTTAAGATTCTATCAACTTCTAATGCTCCATATGCACATTGCACATTATACCTACTACTAATTAAAACTGTAAAACAAAAAATATTATGACAACTTGAGTTTTGATATTATAAATTCATATCCCTAACAAATTGTTATTAAAAGTGTGAATTAAAAAAAAAAAAAATATTATCATAAAAAAGTTGTTGGAGTGTAAAACTTTTTTTATGAGAAATAACGAGTTATTAAAAAAGAAGTAGAGCCTGTTTCATTTAAAAATCATTTATTATACTGATAATTTCGACCTTTACCTTGATAAAAAGAAGAAACAAAATTAAAAAAAAAAAAAAACATATATTAAAATTACAATTTATATATGGTTGACATTTGATATATAATTTGATTTACTACTTAAAACAAGAAATTATAGTGTTACCTCACTAAAAATATATCAGGAACATGTTTTTGCAATGTTTATTTATTACTTTGAACTTTGTTTCGCCTTCATGTTTTATTAAATATGATTTAGAACCAAAATTGCGGATACCGTGAGTACCTTCCAAATTATTTAAAAAAAAAAGTTGAAAGAGATATTTCTCAGAATAAATTGAATTTATTTAATTTCACCACCACTTATTTTAATAAGGATGATGAAATCAAACTTATTTAATATTAATTGCTCTGAATTAAATATTTTATTATTTTGCTAATAAAGAGTCAGCTAATTTGTGGTCCGGATTTGGCATCCCTGTTTTTATTACATACTTCAAACTCTATCATGTTTATTGTAAAGGTTTGCACTTTTACAATCTTTTACTTGTCTTTATGAAAACTTATACGAGTAAGCCTGTCCTTCAAAAAATCATGTAATTATATTCTACTAGTTATATTCTATATTGTTACGTCTTCACCAATTTCTACACAACATTTCCCATTTCCTTTAGCGATGAGGCTTATTTTTCACTCGGTAGATACGATAACAAACAAGATTGTCGCGTAAGTAAAAATCCACACATAACTGTTGAAAGGCCATTGCATGATTTGCATTCACAAAAGTCACTCTTTAGTGTGCAATTTTGTTGGTGGTGTTGGTGTCATGGTCCATACTTCTTTACAAAATGAAGAAGGTGTAACGGTCCCCGTCAAGTCAATTCTCATCGGTATAGCCAAAAGTTAATCATATTTTGTTGGCCTCAAATCGAAGATATCAATGTGAAAGACATGTCGTTTCAACAAAGCGGTGCCACTACTTACACAACACGTCCCGCTATTATTTGTTTAAAGTTGCATCTAAATAAACCTAGCGGTATTTATTAATTCCTCATCATAATTTTGTTAACTTCTATGTAAATTTCATACACAATTCTAACCACATCATTCACATAAGGTCGTTATTGCTCATTAAGACTAACCAGTTTATGTGTCAGAAACTATTAATTTAAATAGATTAAATTAATTAGTTGGCAATTATTTGTGTTAACATTGAAGAATTTAGTCCGTTCATCTATAATAACATAGAACGATGATTTATTCAATAAGCAGCTGGTTTATTTAAAAGAAACACGCACTTAGGACAAGACTACTTATCAGAAGCTGAAATTATGAGTAATAATTGCAGATAATGAGATCAATGAACATATTTTCTTAATGAAGTTACGTTCGTTATATGAATCCCAGTTATAAAAAAGAGGTAGTAAAATAATGCTTGACCCGACCAAAATCTTTAAAATAAATGTAGATACGTGAATATTTTTTTTTTTTCAACAGGGTTTCATAACGATCATTTTAAATTATTTTAAAACTTTGAAATCTTTTTGCTACAGAAAAGGACG
This sequence comes from Epistrophe eligans, assembly GCA_951394125.1. Taxonomy (NCBI): domain Eukaryota; kingdom Metazoa; phylum Arthropoda; class Insecta; order Diptera; family Syrphidae; genus Epistrophe; species Epistrophe eligans. The sequence goes on from OX596029.1 coordinate 94,243,132, forward strand.
AGTGTTTAGTAACTGAAAGACAACATTACTTTTCATAGAGATCTTGAAATATTGTTGACAGATTTTGCTAACTAATTCTTGCAACGTAAAGTATGGCATGAAATTTTTGTAAAGAACAACTAACGACGACGTTAGCTTGATGTTTCGGATTTTAACCGAAATTATCTTTCCACAGAAAAAAAAATTAAATTCATAATATCAAAAATTAAGTAGGTATTTAGTTTAAGCTCAATACAACATTCGGCACGTACACTTTAAGTGGCGAAAAACTGTTATAGCTGTTATAAATTGGCATTATCTCTGGTCTCGTTAATTTAATAAATTGTAAATAAAAATTGTAAATAGCTCATAAACAAGTTAAACCAAAATATTTTATTAAATTCGTTTTGTAATCACATTCGTTTTTAATCAAATACTAAGCAAAGCATAATAAACCATTCAATCAAAAAAAAAAACACACCAAGATGATTTATTTTAAACATGACTTCTTACAAGTTTTTGACGACAAGATATCGAATAAATTCCTAATAAATATTAATATCAAATTCAACGTCTTGGAATCAGTATAAGCTCTCAATCAAAGTCTAACAACTCATGTTGTTTGTGGATAAAAAATATTTAAAAAAAATCATTTAACTTAAATCATTTTGTTTCTTAAAAAGAAAAACACAAAAACAGGTGTTGGTTTGGTTCCCCTCGGCAAAGTCTCGCAAAGTTTATTAATTGAATTTGTATGGTCGCACGTACTTGCTCAAGGATAAGGATGAGGGAAAAACAAGTGAGCCTGCTGCTTACTTAAAAAGTAGGAGGGGAATATCGGTAGGAATCTAATTGAACCCCACAAATAGAGGTAGAGGGAGAACCAACATTATAACGGCTAGGGTTCTTTTAATGCAAATATTGTTTAACTTTTCTGATACAGGAATGCACCAAGAAAAGAAACCTGAAGCACTGTAGCAATTGCTACAAACTGAAATCAGCTGGAAACTTATTATCTGCTCTTCTAATTCTAATTCGAAAACAAGAAAATCATGAATCAATAAGCCGATGAGCATCGAATTGTTATTGTTAAAATTTCTTACGTTCTCTTGTTAACTTTTCTGCTAAGACATAGTGTGAAGAAATAAAAATAAGTGCTGACATCGACTTCATTGAATTGTTTAAATGATGCATTGTATATAATATGTTGGTTGAATGTTGATGCAGGGTGTTGAATGTTGATGGTTAGTTTATGAGATGACTATCAGATGATGATGTAGGGAGGTAATGGCAATTTGGCCATAGGCGGCGGCGGCGCGGCGGTCGGAAGCTACAATAAATTTCATTAGAGGGCTGGGAGTTCAAATCATAATGCTTCGTTACAGCTCCATTATTCTGATGATTTTTTTTTCAATTATTTTTTTCTCTTGAAAAAATATTTTTCCGCCATTTAAGCTCGTCAAGTAAGATTGTGGCAGCAGTTATTCCCAAACTTTTTAAAAATTCTTCAATTTCAATTATTTAAGCATACATCCAATACTTGCCCTTTAAATAAAATTAAAATGAATCAGAAAAAAATTAATACGTATGTTAAAAACTTTATGCCATCCATGGTCATTGGAAGACCATTTTGGTTAGGAATCGATATGTTTATTAGTTTTTAATGTGCCGCAGTACATTGGTAATTTTTATGAACTTTCAGTAAGTTCTGGGACCCGGGGGCGTTTTGGGCAGCTAAACTGAATAATGTATACATATAAAGCTGCATGCCCATGCGTTTTCTTTTGAGTGTTTTGCAATCTTGCCACATGGTTTGGTGCAATGCACCCACCAATCGACTTTTTGGTTATGGTCTAATGATTCAAAAGATAATAGCTTCATGTTTATGTACAGCTATATAAACATACATACGTTAGTGTAAATATATTTTTTATATTTTTTTTTTAACTTAAGTTGGCAATCACCCAAGTTGTCTCAAGGTTGTGCAGACAAACCCCTATAGAACGTGTATACGTGTCGACGGACGACGACCACGACGACGATTGGCAACGATAACGTTGAAATATTTTCTGGTATAGTAGCCATGTTAGCAGAGTAAGAACATTTGCACTTAATACGGTTTGCTTGTTAGTAATTTAAGTGAATATTAGTCAGTTTAATTGGAAATACTCGTATTAAGGAATAGACCTACAACCGAAAAGACAAAAAAAAAAAAAAACTAGCAACAAATCAGAGCAGTGATTAAAGTTTACGGTTCATTTGACTACATAATAAATTTGGCAACTAAATATATACGAATATGAGCATGCAAGAAGTTTGGAAATTATAATATAATATGCTATGGAATTTCATTTGATATACCTAGTTAGAAATCGGAGCATAAAATTTTCCTAAACCATGGAAGTATATATGTTGAACTTGTTATTATTTGGCTTTTGATTCAATATAGGGAAATAAATCCAAATACTTTATTGATTTTATCATAAATTTTAAACAAGCTTCAATTTAAAATATTGCTTCAAGGCAAAATTTGAGTGGTTTCTATAGCTAAGGCTATAAGGCAGAAAGAATGTTGACCTGAACCCAGCATGTTAAAATAAAATATATGAGAATTCTTTGACAGGAAAGTAAAAGCAATTTTTGGATTGAAATTTATGAATTGTTGTTTCAAAATAGCTTTTAACGGCCTTTAGTCCACAAAATTTATGAATTGTTGTTTCAACTTAAAAGTTGAGTCAGTAAAGATTGTTTTTTTAACTCAAATATCTAAAGCCAAAGCCAATGATTTTGGTAACTTAGTTCCATCCAGAATTGTATCAATGTTGTTTGTTCGAATTCGCAGTTAATGTGTCTAGTTTTAATAAGAGTTGAGGGTTCACAAAATTTGATCCCATTATTCCTTGCAAATAAGGTGATTCTTTTGAATTTTTTTTAAATACCAATTAACTCATTTTGTAGCCTTTGGCTATTGTTCCTACAAAATATGTATGTTCAAAAATTATCTTAGACCCTGTTTAGATTGGGAAGTATATTTGTATATTTGTAGTATTTATTTTCTTTTTCAGGTAATTGAAGTTCTGTTGTTTTTAAATATCTGTCAGTTCTTTGCTAGAGCTAACATAGAAGCATCAATTTGTGATTGCGATCAATAAGCAAATAAATAATGGGTTTTAAAATGGTCTTAAATTCATTCATTAATATTGTTATTTCTGTTTCTTTCTAACATTATTAAAAAAATAATTGTCATTTTATTTCTGTTGATGTTTTTTGTTATATCTAATTACTATTGCTTAATCTTAGATTTTGTTTTTGCAAACTTCTTCCGTATAGTCTTTTTAATTATATTTCTTACATGATTTACTAGATAAATACGTTTTTTATGGTTTCCCTGATTAATTTTTCGAATCAAATAAGTCAACAGACCGACTTTATAATTTTTGTAGCTACTTATTTTTTTTTTTAACATTAACGATCTATTTCTTGTAATGTGCAATTGTGCATACAGTTTAAAATGGTCCTGAATGCTGAAGAAGTTTCGTAAGTAATAATAGATAGCTCCTATACTCCTATATCCAGGTCGAAGGACCAGAAAATAATGAAACACTTTTTTCAATTCCGAATAAAAAATATTTAAACTTCCTTATCAATAAAAAAAATTACGCTACGACTGTTTATGTTTTAAAATTAACTTTTGTTGAACAACATTTCAAAATAAAATTATTGCAGATTTCCCAAAAATTTAATACAGAATTTTGAAATACACGCCCATGTTCTGCATTCCACTTATTATGAATTTGCATGATGAAATTGAACAAATTGTGGTTCGAAATGCTGAGCACAATATTTAAATTTTGAAACAATCTAAATTTAATTTAAAAAAATCACAGTTGTTTCATATCACTGGTGGCGGCGTTGGTGTTAGTTAAGTTCTTTTTGTGTTGTCTATATTTTAACATTAGTTATTAATTATTATTTATGCAGCAATATAATTAGTTTATGCTACCATTAAATTTATTTCTATTGAACAAAGAGCTTCTAGTTGTTGACAATTTGTCTGATTTTCTACCGACTAATGCTTCTCAGGGTTCTGTTTTCGCTCCCCTATTGTTTTTAATTTATTTAAATGAATATTCAATTTTACTAAGCAATTCTTTACTGCATTAAATAAAATAAATACACGAATACAACAAATAACATATTATAACAAATCGCATCTTGCAGTTTTTATGCAATCACTTGTAATTAAATATTTAAAGTACCGTTATTTTTGTTCTGAAAGTAAATTTCCAAAAAGCATAATTCTGATGAATTTCCTAAAAACTGATTGTTGAATTGAACAAGTCGTGTTAGGGCTGTAGTCGAGAAGATAGACAAAATTACTGGATCTACCTTTTGGGTCTTTTCCATCATCAGAACGTCATATTTGATCAAAATATCTAGTTAAATTCATTTAACTAATGCATAACTTGCCACAATACTATTTTTATGTTGCAAGTAAATTAATAAGATAATTTTCATCTTGTTTTCGGTAATTCCCTTTATAGCTACATTGAAAATATATGAAGTTTACCGCCAATGTTTCTTTACATCACTTATCCACATAAATGCAAATAAAAACGTACATACTCGTATTTAATTATTTTTGTTTAAATCTTAACATTTTTTCAATCAATTAAATGTTCCTTTATAATAAATGATATTTTCTGACTTATGAAGACCTTTTTTTTCTACCATGTCACGGTCACTCACTATATATATTATCTTCATGACGTTTCATAATAATTATATTATAGTCTTGCAATCATCACCAGTAATATGTCAGATGAAGATATGTAGTAGGTAACAATTAGCATGTATGTTTCAATTTTCTCATTTCTTTCATTTCACGATACATAAATTGAACCTTGAATATATCTTGGTTGATTGCTTTAGAAAACGTGACAGATGAATGAGGGCAAACTTAATATGTCTTGACTTTATATCCAAATTGACCTATGACTTTGACATTATTATTATTTTTCAAAAATGTCTTAAGTCAGGCACATGTTAGTAGATTTTTAATCAAAGAGCAAATTACTTATTTTACTAAGCAATTCAATATGGTACGAGTATAAACAATAAAAATAATCCAAAATTAATTCAAAAGTGTTGTGATTCATTTTGATAAAAAATAATTCCAATAAAGCTAAATGCATTTATCACAAATGAAAGGATCTTTTTGACGGCTTATTGCAAAAGCATATTGTTTCTTTCATCAAAAGAGAATTCATTAATTGCATCAATTCACAAAATTTAATGATGTCTTGATTAGGTCTTTTGTGAGGGCTATAAATAGAAGTTTTTTTTTGAATTTTCTGTTTGACACGTGAGAAGCATTTTAGTTAAAAAAAAATAAACAATTACAATGAAAGTATCACCCCTATTGCGATTGTCAATTACTAATTGATAATTGATAAATAATTAAAAATTGATATTCAACAACCAAATTAATAAAAGTTTTGATCATTGGGAATGGTACAGCGCGTTCTGAATTACAAGAAAATTTATATTTATCACTTAATAGTAGATCAATTCTCAAATAAATTGAGTTTTTATGGACCAAATTTCAATATTTATCAACTATCAATTGATAATTGACAATCGTAATAGGGGTGTATATCAACGACTTTTTGCATCTATATCTGGCCATTAAATCCATCAATCTACCTTCTGCATTCCATTAAATTACTATATATTCATTCACTTCTGCAGTGTGACGATGGCAGTTCACCCACGTTCCGTAATTGCCCCGAACAATAGGCATGAAGTCTCAGCTCAGCACAGCAAGCGTATAGTTTACTGCTCCATGCTGGAATACCTTAGTGCACGTTAATCCGTCAGATTCAGATACTTTGGCAAAGAAGAAGGCGTTTGGCAGGTTTGAAGATATACACTTATACACATAGTTTGGTCCTCAAGCTATTTTGCATTTTGCATTAATTCTCGATTATTTAACTTTTAGTTGACACCTACAATTGCAAATACATAGTGAGAATGGGGAAGCCGTTCGTTGCCGTGTCTCGTCGTTTTTTGTTATTGTTGTTTTTGTTGTTGTCGTCTGTCTGTTGTTTGAAAGAGTTTCAAGCTGTCATTTGCTCTGCTGCTGGGGTACATCTTATGTACATCTAGCACAGCTGGAACAATTGATTGTGGGTATAATACTTGGGTAATTTTGGTTTATCTCAAACAATATGTGTTATTATTAAATATGGGATGTGTGACGAGGGGATTTATGATTATTTTTACTTGTGTTATGATGAGGTTTGAATAACGAAATATTGATGAAACCTATGACATGACGATTACAACATTTATCTATAGATCTATAGTTTTAAAGTATGCCTAACTTTGTATGGTATTTTAATACAAACATTTTTGGCTCTTCTGATTTTGTTTTGAAACATATTAAATGAAACACATTTTTGTATTATGTATAAGATTTTAAATTCAATAACATATTTAAAAAAAACACGTTTCGTTTAAAATTTGAAAAATACTGTTTTAAACCTACCATCTGCTTTAAAACTACCATTCATTCAATTCAAATTTCAAAATTCAAAAAAAAAATCTTCATAAAAAACACTAGGAATATAATATAAAGTTTAGAGAAAATCGACCCATTTGTTTTTTTTTGTGGATTTGAAATAAAAATTTAAATTCTTAAGCAACTGCATCTATTGTCATTTATTTTTTTCTTTATGACAAATCTGCCAATTAAATAAAACATAAATTTATTACATTCTTAGGGGTCTGATTCACAATGTCTGATTAAACTTCTAATTAGTTATCCGACAATTAATTTATTCGAAAACTAAATCTTCCCATTAAAAAACTTGGTGTTTCGCATTAAAAATAAATTATTTATAATCATCAAACAATTAGTTTTGCTGTGTCGATAGTCTTATTGTACGAGTTAAAAGTGTCAAGAGGATTGTTGGAGCTCTGGATAATAAAAGGTTAGTGTGTTGAATCGAAGAGGGAGTGTTAGTGAAGATAGATTTCAATGTTTTACCTTTCAGTTTAATTTGCACTTCATATGGCCATTAAAATACTTAGAACTTTAATTGCTAAAAGTATTTTACAAAATATTTAAGCAAGCACTAGTATAAATATTTAATATACAAACATTCCTTTAAATGTGCGTTAATCTCAAGAATAAATTATTCCAACTCAGCGGCATACAAAACTATTCATGCTAAAAAAAATACAAATTCTTAGGCTGCGCATATGCGTAATGCAAACATTAATTTATTGTAAGAAAAAAATTAAAAAACAAAAAAACACAAACCATCGTAATTGATTTTTATTATGCATAAGATGCATCAATATCGTGATATATCGATGAGCTTTTTATTATACTCCAATCGCAAAACAAATTGACTATAACAGAATAACACTTTCCACTTTCCATCTGTTTCTATTAGCAATCTGATAAAAATTCAAAGACAAACCGATAGATGAAAAGAGGAGATAAAACCTCATCGATCAGTCAATCAATGTATTATTTAAGCAGATGTTTTATACTTTGACAGAAAGATCTAGCTTTGTGAATGTAAATACAGTAGGCATGATTAAACTGTAAGATTAATCGTTTTATACCTTTATAAGCTCTTCATGTTGAGTTGTTAAGATACTTTGTAAGAAGATTACTTAGTAGCTATTATAAGTTTCTGTTTGAAAATTATTCAATTAAGTTGTGATTGCACTTTATTTTATCAGGATTAGTGACATTAAGCCAAAATAATTGAAATAGTGGATTCCTTGGGTTTATGACAATGAACAATATTTATCTTCTCTATCTCTCCTCAATTGAAAAACACAATTAAAAATGTTTGGTTCATCGAGTGCTTGTAAAGGTATTTTCTGAACTAATTTTAGGTAACTGGAAAAGAAAATGCTACTCTTTTATTTTAAGAAATCTAAAAGTATTAATCTTCTTCTTTTAAATAAGTTTTAAATGTTTTTAATAACTTTTTATTCATTGCTGTGTTTCTTTCTATATTTCCTTTCACTTTTTGAGGAGCATTTGCGATGACAGATCACTAACGAAAAGGTTATACTTGACAGCTGAATTGATGTAATCTTGGATTAAAATCATTATTTACATAAACGTATGTTTAAAAAAAAAAGAAAACACCCGGGAGAATTCAAAAATCTACGGATTTTTTGAAGTAGTTCCTACAAGGGAATATTGTATTTGTACGACAAGATGCATGGAGTTCTGTAGATGTTAATTTAAACAAACATTCTTTTCGGTAACACATTTTGGATCTATGTAATGTAAATTAATTACAATTCTGTGTTCCTAACAACTATAAACCAACACCTTTTAAAAGTCCGCTTCTGTCTGAAGCTAGCCTTGAGAAAAAACCAGAAATTAGATATTGCATTTCAAATAATGGAAGTGTGATTTAGTGGCAACTTGTGTTAAAATTGACTCCTGCCAGCCAATTACTAACTTGACCCCAAAACAAAAAATCTAAGCCTGTTGACAAGAGGCCTACACATTTCTTGTATTTGTTTTAAAACATAACCACACTCCTTACAAACACCACCACCACATGCCGTACGACAAAAACAACAACAAAAAACGACTTTGACTTAAGGTACACCTTTCGCCTAATCGAAAAAACAAATTCAACTGTAGCCAGCCGCCTGTCAAAGTGGTTGTATAGTGCAGTTGACACCTGTGGCATGCGACGTCTCGTCGTCATCGTTGTTGTATTTAGTTCTTGTCATGCTACGTAAATTATCTCACATTCAATTCTAACTGTAATCAATCAAACTCCGCATTTATGCTCACCCAAAATACGCGTAGGTGGCAAGTACATATTGTACCTGTTCGTGTGAAGTGTCAGTTTGCTTTCTGTTGGTTAAAAAGATCGCCATTTTCCCACCATTTAACCTTTAAGCGTGCGCACGGTTTACGAAAGGACCAACGAAAACAACAGTTGTACCCGAAAACAAAGAAATCCCTGCAATCGTAGAAAAGATCTGCACGCTTTCAGTTAGCCACAACCAACACCGAATAAAACATTGGTATATAAGAAATTCCTATCACCTTACACATCAAGAGTGCGAAGGGGGCCTTAGATGAAAAACCCAGGTTCAGTGTACCGACTTTTTCGATTTATATACGGTTCAACGGGCATGAAATGTGCATTTTTGGCCAACAGCGACACACCCGTTCTGAGCGCACTTAGCCGCTCGCGTATGCCTGCCTGTTTTTTATTTTTATTTTTTTTTTCGCTGAGTGCTAACGGTGCAGTGTTGGTGGCTTTTGTATATTCAAACCCTATCAATGGATTAAAGTTCATTATTAAGAGTTTCGAAAGATACATTTTCTTGAATCAGATATGAAGACTGGATGTTGGCTAGATTTATGGGAGCTTTGTTTGTCTTAGCCGCTAAGCCGCAAGTGAAGAGTTGTTGTTATAGAAGATTAAAACGTTTTCATTATCTGTCGGTATTGTAGTATTGGTGGCAAACTGCTGCTCCCCGTTTAGGAATGGCGTAGAATTGTTTTTTTTTTTTTCGGGAAAACGAAATAATAAATTTTCGGTCACCTGTATAGTTGTTTGTTGGTCGACATTCGGTCGGTGCTGCAGCGGCGACGGTGCGGTGGTCGGACATAGAGCCTTTCCATTTCGTTTGATTTTGTTTAAATGCATACACATTACATACATACATATGTAATAGTATGTATGCAACTTTTAATGGCAATTTTATATTATTATCTTGGGATCGAGGCTGCAATGTTGGTGGTAACTCCCATTCGAAATAAAACCTGGCAGACAATTGAGTGCAATATATGTACATATACAAGGAGGTGCACTTTTGACTTTCAAAAATACAACTTGGCCATATATCATCGTATGCGGCAATGGGAGTGGGGTGCTGCTTCGCTATATATATTGATTGGGGCACGCTGCTTAATCAAAATGTCTAATTAGAGTCAATTAGAGATAGTGAATATATGGGTGAAGTTGTATACCTGCCTACCTATATACATACATGCATAAATTTATATATGAATTACGTTTAATGATAAAACTCACCTGTTTAATGCGTTTCAATCAAATTAAAGAGTGGTTTAGGTATAAACTCGATGTCTAATGTTTGATATATATGCGAGCCCACTTTTCGTTGTGATTGCAAACTCCCTGAAAGAAAAAAAAAATAAAGAAAAACTAATTTAAAATTTATTATCATTGCGAAATGCTTTGATGGAAGGTAAATTAATGTGGGTTCTTAAATTTTAAATGCGAACAGTTCGTAGGTATTTTTTAAATCATTATAAAAATACGGGAAGCACAAGCTTAAAATCATAGCCTTTAAGGCAAGTAATGGTTATTTGAGTTTTATAGGTTTTTCTATCACTATCAAAACAAGGAGTGTTTTTAAAAGTCTAAAATTTCAAGGAAGTGGATATTATTAATTTGAATTTTTAGTAAACAAAAAAATTGGAATTTCAAACTAACCATTGAGCTGGGAAAGTTACGGTTTAAGGTTATCAACTAATTATTCTTAAATGCATGAATTTGTTTGGTTCTTCCTTAATACGCAAGTAAATAAATTGGGGGTTATCATTAAACATTACTGTGTCTGTGTCCTTTAAGGAAATGCTTACATTGATTTTTTGTTTATACCTACGCTTTTGACGCTTTCAGATTTACTCCATTTTGTGCTTTAGCAACAGTTTAATAATGCAATATTTTTTTCTATTTGTTTTTGGTTTATTAGTATGGTAACAAAATACCAGAATGCAACCCGTTTTTCAAATAATTATTTTTTTTTTCTGATTGTTAGCTCAGTTGTGTGCTACATAAGTTTCAAGGAGTAGATTCAAAGGTCACACATGATTATGTTTAAAAGAAATACAATTTAACAATGTTATCACGCTTGAATAATTCTAAATTGTAATGATTGTTCTTCATCGGTTAAATTCCTGTCTTTATAGAGAAAATCCTGTACATTACCTATGTAAAAAAAATCGTGTGTCTATATTCACATATGTATTTGTTACATACATATATTCTTTTTTTTCAATATGTTGTGATTTATGAGAAGAATGTCATGGGCGGAATCCCCTCAAGCAGCAACAACGAGTATACTTACCGTTAAAATAAAAGGTCCCATATGTCATTGTATGTTTAAGGTCAGTTGATGAAAAAAAAAAAACAGAATTTAGTCAGATACATATATTGAATTCTGGTTTCTTCCAAGCGATCCATAACCATAACGGACTTTCGAAAACAAAACGGCAAATGCAAATCATAAAAAAAGGGTACTAATTCACCTGTTAAAGAAATTAAAATAACTTACTGTGTATTACCTATAAATTATTGAAAAAAAGCCTTCATAAAATAAAAGTAGATTTAAAAGAAATTTAGTCGATTTTGGTTCCACTAAATAAAGGATGGCTATTTTTTTCGTATTCAAAGATAAGTATAAGAAAACTCTTGGGGTGAAATCGCCTAAGGTGAGATTAGTGAGAGTCTACAATAAACTATTTCAATGTGCAGAAATCAAATCAAACATTTCTTCAACCAAAAAAGATAACTACATTCCAGAAAATATAAGAATGAAGTCGAAAAGGCGTCATTTTGGGTACCAATAGGCTTGTGAAATAATTCGATATTGTAATCCCAATATTAATATATATAGGTACCTATATTATCTCCGAAACTATTTATTTAACCGCCTGAACACAATAGAATGCTGTAACTGGAGCTGGAGCTGGAGATGCAACAGCTGTGAAAAAGTGTCGTACGTTCTATTTTTATATGCCCACAATGTAGCTATACAGCATTTTGTATATTTAAAAAAAAAAACAATCACGGTCTCATTATTCACTTTTTTTATTTCCGATAATTTTCTTTTAATTAATAATATTTTACGCAAAACAAATAAACACAAAGAACTTCAATATTTTTTTTCCGGCGCTTTTTTTCTTCATATAAATTGAAACGTCAAAAGTGCTGCACGTGAAAAGTTAAAAGTTGGTGAACTCTTGCAGCACCGACTGCAGTTGCATTGTGTTGTGTTCGTAACAATGAATTTGTGTGTATTGAATATTTTGACAGCTATTCCAGCTGGAGTTCCAGTTGCAGCTCCGTATCCATTGTTTTCAGGCAGTTAGGGGGAAATTATAAACACAAAAGTTTAAACCAATGAAATCATCATTTATTTTAATGGTTGATTCTTTACTATTTTAATTATCTTTAACTTTTTCGCTTTTTTTTCGTTTTTTTAGAAGCTTACGAAAGTTTTTTTCCACCAATGGAAGGAAAGAACAGAATTTCAAACATTTTGATATTGTATGGATAATTTTATGAAATATTTTGAAAATGTATATTGAATATTTCGCAGAGCAAACTCCAAAAATTAAGCTTTGAGAGTCTTCCAAAATAGTGTCGAATATTGGAATTTAGAGAAAACTTCCTATGCAATATCTATAATAGATAATTAATTTATGATTAAAATAATGTACAAATCGCTTAAGGGGGTCACAACTCAAAAGTCATTTATTTAATCTCAAGTTAACTCAGATTTAGTCCACCGTAATCTCGTAATCTTAATTGTCTGAGACACGCGTTTCAGGTATTAATGATCTTGCACTAAATAATTAAGTAAGATTTATAAAAATCATTAAATCATTTTGACAGAAATTATACCGATGTTAAAATATTTAAGTAATAATAGCTGCGTGTTACTATATCTACATGATCTGATTCAGATAATTTTTTTTAATTTTGGAGGTTCGATTTGATCATGAGGAGTAAATTATTTCCAACACAAAAATTCCCATCATTTCCTTTTTCCTACGCCTTCTCTAATTAAAAATGTACCTATGTATATCTGAAACCTTGCCATGAAAACTTGTCCAAAAACTAATGAACGTTCAGTCTTAAAAGATATCAATTATAAATATACATTCCAATTATTCTTTTTGCAAACCTCTTTCACTTATAAATGTAAATTGTTTTTTTGTTTTTTGTTCTTGAAACTCTTCAAACCATGATTTATAACAAGCCAAAAATTTTTGAACCGAAAAAATTGGTCTCACCTTGCCAAAACGGCAGCAGAAGTTTATAGCGTAAGACTGTATCATAAAACAAAACAAAAAAAACTCAGTAATTACTGATCATTTATTAAAACTAATTACACAAATTAACAGCATTTCATTGCAAGCTTCAAAGATCATTCCCACACTATAACTATATAGTCTGACATTGTTTTAATAGCACAAAAGAATAAAATATGTAGCGGTGGCGGCGCGGCGCGGCGGCGTTCCTGCTCTTAAAAATTGTTCTCAACCCATTACTACAATTCAAATGTATGGCATTCAATATGATCTTAGTTGTCAGATAAATTAACCCCAGGGGTCAATCTTCGTCATAGTCTCTAAGTCTTGTCTATTGTTTTGCATGGAAATCCGGGCATATAAATTTCCCATCGATTGTGAGTGAGCATGCGCGCACATTAGTCAATCCAAGTCTGAAGGAAATGAAGGTCAGCAAATTTAGTGTGTGGAATAAGCATGAGACAGCAAAATGATTAACATTGACTTCCACTTAAAGGTGCGGCCGCTGAGTTAAATTTATTCTCTATGAGTTATCTTCGTCAAAAATGTCACATCAAAAGAATCCAATTGAAATAAACTACTGAGTTTTGTTTTACTTTTAAAGTTCTTGATTAATTTGATGGACTTTTCTTAGATATTCTCTATACATTCCAGTTTTTTTATGTTTTTTTTTCAGTCAATTTAGATCCCGAATTAAATAAACTAATGTCGTGTGTTAATTCCGGATTAACTAAAGTATTATTTCAGTCAGATGCGTGCTTCTGACACTTTCGAATAGAGCAAATTGCCCATTTCCATAGTGCCACGAAATGTCTTCTTCTTTCCTTCGATAATAAAATCGCGTTTTAATAGTGTCGAACTTTTGTTTCGATCGATTTTTGACAATTAAAAGTTAAAGCTGCTTGGGGTAAATGTGCAATCAGTCATATTCGTAGACTTCAAATATCGCAAAACAAAATTCTTAAAATGATGCTTAACCTACCTTGGTGTTTTTCAACTAGTGAATTACACACATTAGCTAATATTGAAATGGTATCCAATAGAATTTCTAAATTAAATGAACGATATATTAATTCTTTTTTATCATCTGACAATGCCTTAATATCAAATCTAGCTTCTTAAATTTAATTTGAATGTGTGTAAATAAAAAAATGTTTTTATTTTGTTATTACTGTACGTAATCACTTGTAAATCTATTTAAATGTTATTTATTAATGTTATTTATTTATTTATTTATCTATGTTTTAATTTTAATATAAATTTATTTATCCATGTTATTTATTTAAAAATGTTATCTGCTAATGTTATTTATTTACTTATTTTATTTATTATTTGTAATTATTAATTTATTTTTTAATGTTATTTATTTATTTATTTATTTAGTTATTTATTTTATACGTTTTTTCTATTTCTTTTTTGTTGTTGTTTATTTATTTATTTATATATTTATTCATTTATTTATTAATTTATTTATTACTTATTTATTTATTAATGTTATTCATTTATTTATTTATTCATTTATATATATATTTATTTATTTATTTGTTTATTTATTTATTGTTTGATTTAAGACTGATCTATGTATATATATGTACTTATTTTTTAACATTGTCAAAGCTGTTTTTATTAAGCATTGCTCGATTCTTCTTGTATAAAACCACCCCTTCTCTCAGAATACTATACAAACAAAATTTATTAATAACTCTATCTACAAAATGTTATTATTACTAACATTTTTTTTTTAATTTTTTTTTTGTTTTTGTTTAATGAAGGTTTTTTGTCGTAGCTTTTCCTTCAATTCAAGCCTATTTTACTAACTTTATTATGTATTGATTAAAAAGAAACTCATTACTTGGCAGTAGTAAGGTAGATTATATACCAATCTCTGTAAATTGTGCAATATAAGAAAAACTAATGTGATATTTTGGCTACAATAAATATATATATATAAAAGTTAAAGCTAAAGTTAAAAAACTGCTTGTGAGTTAACTCGCGTACAATTTATTTGCAGGATTAACTTATTTTGATTTAACTTACTCAAGCACTGAAAAACTGTCCCTAAGAAGCTTTTTTTAATAGTTTGTATGTAGAGCTTTTGACACCTATTTTTGACTGCCTTCAAACATTCATATCTCAAACTGTGGATTATCACATTTTTGTATTTATTTGTTGTTTGCTTAGACACTTCCTAAGCAAAAACATTTATTTCTTATTTAGACTATAGATATATAACAGCCAAGTTTTCAAAATGTTTAGTGTCCAAAAATTGCTGCTTAAAGAAACTGTACATCGCATTAAAAGAAACAACAACATAATATTAATTTTTGGCAAGATGGGGGGGGGGGGGCACAGGATATGCCATTTTCTTCAATTTTGACAGGTGCGTAGAACTGAAAACAAAAAACGCGAATAATTATTACCCTAATATGTTTACTGTGTTCATACGTTCATATGAAAATATGTCGATCTATGACAGCATCTTAGATGACGAAATTTGAGGTACCTAATTAACATAATATGTAGACCATTAGTATTGCACTGAATCGTATAATTGAATAAAGAATCCATTCTCCGCTTTTAAATTAGTCAACAATTCAGCCTGAGGAAAACCGAAGATTACTAAATACATAAAGCTTAAAAGCATTTGTCAATAATTTTTTTTTTTTTTTTTTTTAAATTAAATAATCAAACAATATTGACAAGTTCAATGTTACTTGCGGTTTTTGAAAACAAAAATTAACCGATAATTCACAACATTAAACCTTACATTTCAATCAAAGTCCACATTACCGACATCGACACTATATATATGTACATACTTTAAGTTTGAATAACCATTGTACCGCTAATTGAAGCTCTCACAATCTTTTCGGGTTTCTTTTTATAAACCTTTCATAATAATTGTATTTTGTAATCATATAATGCAGATAAAATTATTGTTTTATGATTTTGATCCCTTTGGTGAACATTTTAAAACTTTTGAATTATCTTGTCAGATCTTTCAGACATTTTTTTTGAGCCTGCATGGAGCTGAAAGCTAAGCTAAGAAAACCCAGTCGCCAGCGGGTAAACGTGCTTACTTTATCAAGCATTGACTGATTTTAGGTAGCCAACTACATACCTTGGTGTCAATAATAATTACAGTCTTCGTAGGCATAAAATATTAACATTTTCACCTGGGGCTACACCTCAAATTAGACAAAAATGTGTTAGACTATACTAATAACGGACAATTGCATTTGCTTCAATTTTTTTTTTTGTTAATCATGCAACGTCATTGCCACAACTGACCTTGACGGTACTATTTATTGAGTTCAAAAATAAATTAAGAGAAGTTTTGACCTTGATTAACCCTGATTTTAATGCAAGAAGATCCGTTGCAACCGTTTCTGACATTTTGTTGTGAAAAAAGAAAAAGAGTGGCGGAATAAATCAAAGTGTCGCTGCTATAACCTTCAATAGAATTGACAGTGTTGTAAAAAGAGAGCATTGAATCAATTAACCCCGTTCGATTTATAAATCACTTAATTATTTATAAAACTTAACTGTCAAAAAACAACTTGATTTGGTGAATATTGAAAAAAAAAAAAAAAACTTCCGAACTTAATGTTGCGTATAAAAATGATGTTTGACCAGTGCAGTGTAGCATGTTATGGGCATTTTAAACGGCGCGCGGCGTCATAATTATTTACCAAAAAATGTAAAAATTTTTGGTCTGCATTTTGATTGATCAAGTTTATATGTACATATCCATACATATCAACATACATAAATAGGTTTTGCTTCATATGAATCAACAATAATATAAACTTATTCATTTGATTTGCTCACACACCACATCAGGCTTTGTATTATAAGTGCAATGTTTGTGAGAGAATGCAACTTACAGTTAGATGCAATTATTGTGGAATCTTGTGTATTTTTTGTTACTTAACAATTTAGTAACGATAAATTGAAAGCAATTTAATTTTAACACTTTAATTATTTTTGGAATATCTTTGTACTGTACATAAGTAATTTTGCCAAATAAGACTTGTGTTAAAAATTGGAAATATCCAATGTGTACAAATTATGGTTAACTCATAAAATTATCAATAGCCAACGGCTCGAAATTTGAGTATAATTTTTATACTCGGTATATTTTATTGGGTAGACAATTTTTTTTTTTTTTTTGGGAAACATCAAGATAGAGTATGAAAAAATGTACAATATTTAACGAATAATTTTTGTTTATGAAAAAAGCGAAGTACGTTAAATTACTATGAGACTAGCCTACCCGTGCGATAATTCTCGCAATCACATAAAAATAAAAGATGCTCTGTCATTTAGTAACAAAAAATTTTGTGAATGGACCTAATAAATTGAACCGACATAATGTCAAAAGCCGAAATATTCCAAATTAGAAAAAGTGTTCATTTTAGAGTTCATTTTTATAATATTGAACAAATAATTGCAGTTTTGGAACAAATTAGTAACATTTTAAAAATAAAATTATATTTGTTAAATCATCAGATAATTTCGCTTCGTTTGACACCTCATTTGTCAAAATTGTTGTAGTGTGAGGGTCGGAAAAAGAATCTAGAAATTATATTTATATGATTTATTTAATCGATTTAATTTTGACCTACATAATATCTCAATCATCCTTTTAAACGTCTTAATCTGGAAATCTTAAGTAATATACCTAAACATCAAAATTCTACTAAAATACGAAATAGTTAAATTTAAACTAAAATCACTTTTTATAAAATATAAATATAATAAACTACAATAAACTACATATGTTACGCTGCACTGTTGTTACATTGTAACTTTTTGCAAGTGAAAAAATTTTAAGAATTACTTAAGTTGTTCCAGATATTATCCCCCCACAAAGAAACAAAGAAACAAATTTTATATATTTTTAATAATCATATTAAATGTTATTTAGCCATCAAACATTCAAATTCCAAACGTTCATTACGATCATTTTAAGTCGTTCGTTAAACCAAATCATGCAATACAGTCGTTTATTAAGTTTTAAATTAGCGTTAAAATATATTAAAAAAGATGCCACTGGGCTTTAAGTTGATTGACCATAAATTTGAAGGCCAAAAAGATTTATTATGAATGAAAAACAAGTAATAAAATGTTTGTTGTTTATCGAATTTTAATCATTAACACCTTTAATTAAAAAAAAAAAATAAGCTTATTTTTTTTTAAATACAAAATTACCTGAAATTGTAAATCCAGATACAAACTTAAATAAACATGCTTGCATGTCAATGATGACTTAATATAGAGGTGTAAACATCACGTACATATTTTGTGCGCACCAAAGTAATTAAACCAAAATTGCAGCAGCAACAAAAAAGAAAATAAAACACACAAAAGTGTGCGTATCAAATTTGTTCAATTACTTCAAATAAATTGACAGCAATTATTATAGAAATTGAGACAACAATAACAAAAATATTATTATCTTCTTGATCAAAATTGCCCCCCAGCCTTATACTGAATCTAATGACCACAACAGCGACCACTGTGGTCTGGTCTGGTTTGATCTGTATTATACAATAAAGTGTAGGTCTTGAGTATCAATTGAAGTTTTATTTGTGTGTTGTTTTAATTATTGTTCCAAACATTTTAATGGATATAATTTTTCTAATGTTTTGTCTAGAGGTCTAGAGTCTGTGGAAGGTTATGGCATAGACTAATGGGGTGTTAGAGTTAAAGTTCCCATGTTATAATTTTCTACATTGCTCTAGAAATGAATGAACAATAACTAAACGCACCATATAGAATTAAGTATAATAATGTATATATGTATATAATTTTTTTGTATGTTAATTTGCAGTTAAACTTGGAAATTGGAAATGAAAAGGCGGAAAAGTTTTGAACAAGGTCTTGAAATTGCTTTCAAAGATCTGTTGGTAGTTATTGCAAATATTTTGTTTTGTCTATTATTTGCAAATAGAACTATTAAATTTAATCTTAATTGTGTAAAACTCACAATATGGAATTAATTTAGTTTTATTTGCTTATTGTTTTAATGTTTTGATATATGTATCTAAAATCTATGGCCTTATCCGTTTCTTACCTGCGTTGGTACCTATGTTTAAAAAGCATAATTTATTGTATAATTTACAATTCAAATTAAATGACTTCGAGAAACGTCAAAGCGCATTATAATAAACAGTTCCAATTACTGCATGATTGACCCACAAACACTTTAATAGTCTAGACAAAAAAGGCGATCAAAAATTATGTTTCGCGGTCACGATAAATAAACCACTCGACATCTTACAACCTGAAAGGAAGTGTTTAAAAAAAATTACGCTGTGTGCGTTACATCATTTTTATACCTACTTTTTCACGTGGAAAAAATATGTCAACGAAGTTCTTCCGAGATCCTCATCACGAAAGACATTGTAACATATAAAAACATGGTGTCTGGATTCACTATTCACAATGCGCCGAGAATACGTGACAAGAGCATGATCAGATTCAGTATCATCTTTTTCTATTTATTAAATCTTTATACAATTCAGCCCGAGAACTGATTGTTTGTTTAAAAAAATTAATGAAATTTTAGCAAACTAATATTTATAACAATAAATTATCAATTACTTTATTTATGAAGTTAGTTTCAATTTACTGTTTTTTTTTTCAATCTAATAATAAGTATGTTCCTTTACTTTGAAACTCTGTGCATTTCTACGAAAATTATTTTTTGTATATGAACTTAGACAGACTTTTATATGGAAATTCACACAAATGCACAGAGTTTCAAAGTAAAGGAACTAGGCTAAAATGAAAATTTTCCTAATTTTCTCAATTTTCTAAATCTTTTAAAATTTTGCGTCAAAACAAAACAAGAAAAACGCAATGCATTGGCTAAAAATTTAAAAAGATTAATTACGATGGATAAGCATTTGTAGGTTAAAATAGGATTTTCAAAATTTTAAACGAGTTAGCATCGTATAATCTTTTCAACAATTTATTAAAGTTAAAATTACCAAATTAATACCTATTTTACTACTTAAAACTACAAATTTCACTTTGACAACTTTACAAATGTGAAAATGATATGTTTGTTTATCTTTTTGCACGAAATTTTATTGTTTTGGACGTGTTCAGCTGAAATTTTCGAATAGGTAGTTCAGAGCTTTAAAAATAGAAAATTTGAAAATCTCAACCAACCTTGGGGCCGTCTTAACTTGAATTGATATTTAATTTGTTGAGTTGTTAAACAGCGTGGTTTGTTCCTTTTTTACCTATTTTTTTTTTTTGAAGCTATTTTTTACATCGTTCTTATTTTACTTTATTTCCTGTTTGTGTGAATAGATGTGAATGATAATAACATAAAGGAAAGATTATTTATTTATTTATTTATTACACCGACTGAATTTCGAATTTATATGAAATTTATAAGAGTTTGGCTTTTATGCATGATCAAAGGACTTCACAACACATTTTTCCTTGTTATAACCTTTTTGGTTAAAGCACGAGTTTAATTTTCAACATGTCATTTTTTGTTTTTTAGTTTTTCTAAAACATCTGATTGTGACTTTTACACGATGTTTTACCAACCGATTTGACTAACTTGTCATGGTTTCAAGAAAATCGAGGAAAGTTTCTTTAATTTCACTCACCCTTATGTAACAAATATGCCAGAAATAACTGATGAAAGAGTCATTATGGGTTCATCAATGGCTTTTAATGGACTATAATGAAAATCTTTAAGTAAGAAACAGTTAAAAATAAATAAATAAGTATGTCTTTGATCTCTAACGTAGAAAATCTTACTTAAATTATTTACAAAATCACCTAGGCTAGAAGTCAATTTTTTTTCTAAAATCACTTTAAGTCTTCACTTTAAAAACTAGGTCACAAATTAAGGAAAATATTTTTCGTCTCGACAAATTATCAATTCAACCTTCAGATTCAGAACCACAACTCGATCAATTAGGGTCAACGTTTTAAATTGAACGCAAATCAATTAAAAATATACCTTCATTTTTATTACATCACAAAATTACTCAAACGAAAGCTAATTTTTTATTAAACCATAAAGCACAACACAAAGCTGTCATTGCATAAAAATTGATTTTATGGCTAATTTCTAAACAATACGCCTTAAAAAAAGAAAAAAACAAACAAATATTTTATATATGTATATTCACTCAGACACTGTGAGAGTTTGGCTGATATACATACAATTTATAGTTCCATGATGGACGGCGGCGTTAACATCTTTATTGTTCAATAACGAATTTAAATAATATGCCCTCTGGTCCATCTATCAATCTGATAATCAAATACCATTCAACTTTGACATTGAAATGAGTGTGGAAAAAAGAAATGATTATAAAAAGAAAGAAGCCGACCGACAGTTTGTTATTAAATATTTTATAATTGTTTAGTGTGAGAGTTATGTTTAGGTACATATATTAAAATTATAAAAAAAAAATTCCTGAAAACCAGTCATATGAGAATTCTTCACATAACCAATCAGATCAAATTTAATGTGACAGGCTTTAACCGCATTAATTGCAGTAACTTGAACTCTATTAGAGACATGACGTTCCTTACTCAATCCAATATATCAACACGACTGCAGCACCAGCTAATAAAGATCACATCACTTTACACATCACGTCACCTGGAGGCTGGCACCAGTAGTAGAATATGCATATAAATTATAGTAGAACTCTTCAATGTCATGTCCAAGACCTAGATCATAAAAACCGATGCTGCACGTCTTTGTGATGTAATTGGCCGACATCGAACGAAATCATGTCGCGGGTCCTAGAATTAATATTGTTTTTTTTTTTTTTTTAATGAAAACTTCGAAACTGATCAGAAGTGAGATCGCATAGCTCAACTATTTTAATATAATTGTTGTTCAGGGAATCGTGCTATGGTTATGAGGTGCCACACGGAGAGGACAAATATTTGCTATATAAGACTTCTGAGAGCATGTCAAGTTATTTATTTGTTTCATTTGAAAAAAAAAAAACAAAAATAAAAAGATAATAAGCATAATGTTAATTGGTCAATAGGGTGGCAAGGTTATAATATGCAGATTATGCTTGTCTTCACACGAGACACAACGTTAAACGCCGCTCAAGTCTAACCACTTTAGATATAGACAAACACTTGCAATGGGTGCCTTATGGAACATGGGTGTATGGTAATATGGTGTAAGTAATATATTAAAAGATAAAACACAGATTATTGTCAATGGAAATAATTTTAAATTAACTCTTATATGTACATATGTAATTGTAAGTACATTTCAGTCGTAGTGTGATTGTTGATAAGAGTTTAACACTATAGCTATTCGTATAGAAAAATATTAAGAGGTCTATAAAAAAACTGTTTGATAAAAGAATTGTTAATGCTTTTTGACACTAACATGTATTTAAAATTCAAAAATTGTTTATAGATATTTCAATTTAAAACGATTAAAATGTTTTGGTAAAAATGGTCAAAATCAAGTATATCTACAATATTATTTTACATATTATTAAATAACTAATAGAAGCTCATGTAGTGAAAGTAAGTGCGTGACTGTCAAGCCAAAGTTCTGGATATATGTATAACCTAAAAGAAATTACAAAAATATAAAAATTCACGGGTACCTACTAACTCTTACGAGGAATTGACAAAAATCATCAAAAATATGTCATCAAAAAGTGCATCTCACTCCCACCTAAGCCATTCGGATTCAGCAGAAAATTATAATTCCACTCCATTCCTCTTGATAATATGGTTGACTGTTTTAACAGGCCTATTCTAAAAAAACCTCACTGATACTTCACAAGTCACAAAAACCTCACAAAATGAGGTAAAATTGATTTTATGAGGTTCCAAAAAAATTCAGAACTTAACAATCAAATAAAAAATTCACCTTGCGGTGGTGAGTTTTTTATGAGGCTTTTTATGAGAATTATCTGGAAGTACCAAAAAAGTTATCGATACACGAAAACCATGCAAGAAATCAACCTAAAAAGAGTTTGTGACTTGTGAGCTCTCAAAACTCCAGAATAACCCTGTAAGTCTTAGTTCTCCATAATCTGTCGATACACAAAAATTATTTTATTTAGAATATTATTTAAACTTTTAAAAAAAGCATCTGTATATACAAAATTTAATGTTTAATTGATAATGAGATAGTCAAAAACCAAACAAATGGTTCTATCAGAGATACCATTTTAAAACGATAGTTACATATATTCTTTTTTCCAATAATATATGGTAGATCGTATTAATATACGTTTACATAAAAGTTTTAGTCAAAATCGTAGCAGCTGTTTTTGAGAAAAAAGAGATTTTCCTTTCCGGTTCTTAAACACTTGTATGGGAGGCACCTTTATTTTTGATCAGAAGAATAATTTTTATTTAAAATCTGCTAGATAATGTTAAAAGACTGCTGGGTGCCAAGTTTAATAAAAATCGATTAAGTCATTTTCGAATTATTAAGTTCTCAAAACAAAAAATTTTGAAAACTACTAAAGATTTTCTACACAAAAATTGGTCAAAATCAGGTGATTTTTATTTGAGAGAATCGAAAATAAAAAAATGGTTCTATGGGAGGTACCACTTATAACCATTTTTCTGATTTTTGTATGTCTAACCTTTTATATAAAATGGTAGCCTTTTTGAAAAAAAATTACTGAATTAAAAAAAAGGTGCAGGTAAAAATAAGAGAGAGAGAGAAAAATAAGATTTCATAATTTGGTAAAAAAATTGTACGGCAGGTAAAGTTGTTTTTGGTGTTGAAAAAAAAGTAAAAAAAAACGGGTGGGAGGAATGCCCAAAAACTGCTTAGTACCAAATTTAAAGAAAATCGACCAACCCGTTTAGGCTGCAGTCAAAAGGACAGGACGGACAGACAGACAGAAATGAAAAATAAGAATTTTCTTATTGGTTTTTAAACAGTTATGCGGTTTGGTAGAGTTTCTTCTTTTTTCGCACAGGAATAATTTCCAGTTCTCATTTTCAATTAATAAATTCAAATCGTTCAGCCTTCCGTTATTTGTAGTGTCCGACCGAAGGTCGATTTTCAGCCGAAGCCGAAGCCGAATTATTAGGCTGAAAGAAAATCTTCGGCCGAAGCCGAAGCCTAAGGTTGAAAAAAGTCAAGAATTCTCCTTTCCAATTGGATCAAAATATTATTTTTATTAAAATTTATTGCTTAAAAAACATAAGACAAATAAAATAAAAATAACTAATAACTAATTAGTAATTATAAAGAAAAAATAAATAAATAATTCATTTTTAGTAATAATTTTTATGATGGCACACATGTGTTTTGAAATTTTTGAATACCTACCGAAGAAAAGATTGCAATCTTTTCTTCGTTATTCAAAAATTTCAAAAATTGAAATTTTTTCCGGTGCCTAGTACGATGCTCGATATAATAAACAGATTCTTCGGCTTCGGCCAAAACTTCGGCCTAAAATGCCGAAGCCGAAGGTTTGGCCGAATGTTGTTTTTTTGGCCGAATTCGGCCGAAGCCGAAGCCGAAGGCCGAAGCCGAAGCTTCGGTCGGACACTAGTTATTTGTATCTTAAATAAATTTGAAAAAAAACGTTTTTGTGGAATTTCTAAGAAAAAAAAATTAAAGAAAAATCGATGTTTATATAAAGGTTGGTCAAAATCTCTATACATTTTCGGTCTTATTTATAAACGTTGTCTAACTTTAGACAACTGTCCAACTTTGGAAAATGTGTTCAAAAACCTCATTTATTGTTGTCTTATAGCTGCCTAACTTAGACACAAGAGTAGATTATCTTTACCATGAATAATGTGATATTTATTTTTATTAAATAAAGCATATTTCCACCAATTTAAAAATAGTTAGACAGTGTCTAAGTAGACAAAAATCTAATAAATACGACTATTTGTGTTTGTGTCTCCAAGTTGTGTTTTTCTTATGATTAATAAAATAAAAACAAAATATAAATAAATAAATAAATAAACAAAAGTTTTTTGTTATCAAATTATTGAATAACTTTTCAAAAAATAGATTGCGTAAAATAAAGTTTTGAAAGTTATATATTTATTGATTTATATTTTGTTTTAATTTCATTAATCACAAAATCCCTAGTCCAATTTTGTTTTGTTATTGATTACTTGTCTTATAGAAGCTATGTACATGGTACAATGTACACCTTATATATCCTTGATGCAACATTTTTTCTTTTACTAACTGCAATATTTCAAATCATTCATGACTGTTGTTGCATAGTATGATGAAAAATATATTTATTTATTTTGAGATACTAATTAAGTAAAAATCGGTTGATAAATATTCATTTAGCTGGCGAAGTGAACAATGGGTGTATAATAAAGTTATGATTATCAAATTTGCCAGTTAAATTATTGTTGAGTTCTTTCATTTTTTTTTTGTATAAAAATTATGTGAATTGTTAAGCATAATCATATTATTAATTGTTAGATTATGTTTATTAATTGAATTTCATGTTAGATTTTTAAAACAGAGATCCATCTATCTTTAACGTTGTAATAAAATTTTAAAAGATTTTTTTTTTTTAATATTGAAATATTAAAAAAAAATTCTCTTCATAATTAGTATCAAAATAAGTGAGCAATGCAATAATATGAAGGGGAAAGGGTGGAACACTGAGACACTTTTTTTCAAACGTTTATATCTCCAAACGCTTTTGAGTTTTTTTGGTGGTACCTTATGAGTCCTATGACATACATATTTCAACTGTATTTTGGCATAAAAAATTTCGTTAAAGAAGGTCAAACTGTCTCACTGTTTGCTAGGGGTTTCAACAATGAGACAACGAAGGGCGAACAGTGGGACAGTACAATAACTTTAATAAAAATTCGTCTTTTTGATCAAAAAAACACATGATTCATATTATTTATTTATTTAAAGGCAAAAAACCAACAAATGAAATGGAATGAAGTGAAATGAAAATTAATGAAAATTTATAGCAATAAAAATAATAAAAAAACATTTTATGTTGTATAAAAAGAAACAAAATTTCAATTCATGGTATTTGACATGTCTCACAGTTCGACCTTTAAATCTGTCTCAGTGCTTGATTTTTACTATTTCTTAAAAAAAAAAATTGATTAAAAAAGATTAAAATGAAAGAACACATAATATCTTCTAAGCAAATAAGAAAAAAAAATTTCAATAAGCTGGTTATTTGATGTTTCTAAACAAATTTTAAAAACACAACAAAAACCACTTTTGCCCTCTTTTTAAGTCTCTTACTCACTGAGAACAAATCCGCAACTTACATTTGTTCTGAATAGAATCAAAAGCTGCGGAATAGAAAACAAACTTTATTGGCTTTATCGGCATGTCTGTGAGTACTTCTGAGAGGCAAACAAATGAAATGCCTCACTGTTTAGACTGTCCCACTGTTCAAACCTTTCCCCTACATGTATACTAGATCTTTTAGAACAATAATATTTTAATGTAAAAGGTGTTTTTTTGTGATTATCAGCATGTGATAATTAGAATCCAAAGTTTTTGGACTATCATATTAATATTGAAGGTTTTAAATGAAACAACAACCACTTGATGAGCTACCACCAACTTTTTATAGTCCGGATTTAAAGCTATTTCAAGATCATCAGACTCCTTTAGTGGTGCTAAGTGCATCGGGTTGATTTTAATTTAAAAAACTACTTACTTCGACTGCGTATTGAATATAGACTAAGCGTTTTTAAAGACATATGCACTAAGCTTTGCGCTACCGAAACGGAATGTACAACAACCAACTTTTATGTGGCTAATAAAAATGCTAGTTAATTCAAATGCAGTTGTCAAACAATAAAACCTAAATTGGGATGAACCTAATGAAGCGACTTCGTAGCTGCACAATGCGTTTAATACTATGTAGTTATTTGACCCCTATAGTTGAAAAAAAATACAAACAATACAAAATTTGCATAAAATCTTAACCTATTTTAAAGTAGGTGCCCCTCAGATATCAGACTTATTAGCTATGTACGTATATGTATATACTGCTGTACAAATTATTAAGTAACGACTTCTTTTTTAATCACCTTGCTTTCTCAAAGTCAACTATATATAACTGAAGTCCGATCAAACATATCAAATGAACTATTTTCAAGCCAAAAAGTCTCACGATTTATTAGTTTAGAAAATAAAAGACTATGTTTTCTCTCATTTAATTAATAAAATTCAATATATATGTATGTAGGTACCTACATTAAAATAGGTGCGTCATATAAGTCAAAGCCTGTACATTACTAAGAGTCTCTTTGTAAATTAAAAAAAAAAGAACACCTCTCCTTCAAGATATTGACTTTGACTCGACATAATTCATCTACCTGAATCTGACAGCACAATAATTCTCCTAGCACCTTCATCTCTCTCTCTTAAATAAGCATGAATGAGTTTAACAATGAAAAATCAATGCAAATGTTGTTAAATTTAATATTTTGAATAGTAATTATACAAAACTTGTCTTGGCTTTGTGTAAAACGATATAGATAATGTCCTTGATGAGCTACTGAGATCATCGTTATGTGTACAGTGAACACAAAATATGGCAAAACTGAAACAAACAAATAAGAAACTTATCAAAATCAAGTATGCAACACACTTTTAAACATTCTCCTTTTCTACATTCATATTTAACAACAATTACACCTCCTACTTTTGCTCTTTCTCTCGCAAAGTGTTGGTATTGTTTAATAAAATTGTGTTGAGGTTTTATTCAAACCTAGTGCGAGATCATCCCAGCCTCGGAGTTAAACCCAAGTTAACTCCTGGAAATGTTTTTAAGTCAAATTTTTTTTTTTTTTATAAATTCCAACTTTGGGATATAAACTATCCCACTGTATAGTGTGAGAAAATATGAGTTCCATATATAGACACTGTTTTCCCATTTATGATATCTACAACCAATAATATAAGATATGTAAAGCAATTAAACACAACTTAATCGATTTAGTTTTATTGCTTTATCGCAAACATGGGATAGGCATTAGACATCAATAGATGTCGCTGGAGGTCATCGTTATAGATCTTTATACGATTAAGATCTGCTAAATATATGTGAGGTATGTGGTTCATAAATAACAAAACGTAAGTACCTCTTTTTTGCAAAACCACAACAATGTGCCTACGAATAAGATCTCAACAAGTTGTTGTGTCCAAATTTGGTAATATTAGAGCTTGTCATTCTTAGTTTTTCATCTTGTCAGTGACATATAGTGAGTGGGCGATTTATGAAGCATGAAAAATATATTTGATTTGTTGTAAAAATTATTTTGTGTGTATCTAATATGAGTGGTTGATGATGACAAGCTATGACAGATTGATCATTTAACTGACTGAATTTGCTAGTTAAAATGATAGGACATAATATGATCAAATTTGACATTTGAACAGATATGTCATATTTTTAAACGTCACCAAATAGGTAATGGAGGTATTTTCAAAGATTTTGTATGAGACCTATAATGAGTGACGACTAAAATCTAATTATTATAACGGGTGTTTTTTTTAGAACATATGGTAAAATGTTTTTAATATCCATGAAGTTAGCTTGCATATGATTTTCGAATAGAACCATGTTTTTCAAAATCATTATGAATTTTTTAAATCGAACTAATGTCAAACCAAGTGAAAATTGTCAAATTTGGTATCACAGAAAACAGTGTCACCAATTTAAAGTTCTACGCCTCTAAAAAAACACCCTGTATATAAAATAAACATAAGCAGTTTCAAATGATATTTTTAAGGCAATCAATTAAATTTACACTTAAATATGAAACAGAATTTCTTTGATTATGTTTTCTTTATGAATTAAGCATCATTAAAAAAAAATAATGTCCACACAAATATTAATAAATTAAATAAAAACATCCAATTAACAAATTATGTATTATCTCATCTGATCGAATTTTTAGTGTTGAATTAAAAACCAATTTAATATCCGATTAAAAAGAAATGCTTATTAACATAAATGTCGTCAGACGATCGTGCGCTCGTGTCCCGGTAAGGCGCCGCCGCCGTAGCGAACGAAATGATGGTATAGCTTCTATAAATCCAATTAAAAGTCATGCAATCTTAAACAAAACAATAATTTACATAACACAACACAACAACAGCCTGTGTTTGTGATGATGCCACTGTTTTTTAAATTATTTGTTCAATTCAAACCGCAAACCAATAAAAAAATAAAAATAACAATAACAATATTTCAAGTTCATGTCTATAAATTCAATATCAATAAAATAAAATTTAAAAAACAAATTATTAAGAATATAAGAAATTTTAAGCCTTAAACAGTTTACCACAAAATAAAAAGATATTCTTTTTTTTCTTTTTGTGGCTTAAAGAAAGTGAAATTAAATTAATATTCATTTCATTAGCTCTCAACCAATAAATGCAACAACGAATTATGGAATGTCAATTATTGTATTTCTGTTATTATCAATTTTCAAGTCTTAGTGATGACAAAATTTCTCTTCAAATGGATATTTCTTTGATGCTATAAAAGTATCTTCCTTGCTTTTATTCGAGCTACAAGATCGAATACTGATAGAATAAATAAATTGGTCGGCGCGATAGCTCATGTAGAACCAGGGCCTAGTGACTTACAACTCTCAACCATGCCTGTGTGCATGTTATTAGTAGGTATAGATACAACTTTCTGCCGAATCCGAACGGCTAGGGTGAGAACGAGAAGCACTTTTTCATCACAAGAGATACTAATGGAAGATTTGTTAATTCCTCGCAAGAAGCAGTAACCAGTGAAAAATATTTAAAGGCTGGGAATCTAACCCAAGACCTTCGGCGTAACAATCCATCGCACTAACCATTACGCCACTACTACTACTAGAAGATAGACATTTTTTAAAATTTGTTATAGCTTTTCATCAAATGTTTGACTTTCTAGAATTAAAATCAACAATTCAGTTTTTTTAAAAGAGTCGTCCTAATAAATAAACAGCCTTATTAATAAAAAAAATGCTTATTTTTCTTTTAATTCACAAATTAACTTAATTTTTAAACATATTTGAATCCTATTTCTGTGGGCTTCAGGTCTTTCTTTCTTTATCTACTTTTTGATAGACGACGTTTCGTACTTATTATTTAAATTTTAATAATTTAAAACGTCTTTTTCAAGATATTCAAATTTAAAAAGATAAATATAATTTTATAATAGATTACAAAATAGATATAAACACAATTCTTTTTCCAAATAATTTTTAAGACAGAATAGACCTGAAGAAGTACTTAAACAAGTACGAAACGTCGTCTATCAAAAAGTAGATAAAGAAAGAAAGAAAGAAAGAAAGGATTCAAATATATTGAATTAAGAATTAAAGGTCACGAAAAATGAAATAATTAATTGCTAAACTATAATTCACGATTTACTAATAATCTTAGTACGAAATCTTGACAAAAATCTACTACTATAAACAAAAACTCAAGTGTCATCAAAGAGTAATAAAATTTAAATTTTTTTGGGAATAAATATTTAAAAAACAGTGATTTAGTATTTACAATAGCTCTAGAAAAAAAATATAAAAAGTAATATTAAACGAATTTCCCATTCATATGCTTAAGCATCTTAATAAGTTTTATGATTTTTTCAACTGTCTGGCAGTTTTAGGTACAAATATTTTTTTTTTTTTTTAATCTACAAAAGTAATTCACTCAACATATTTCCAATCAATACAATATCTAAGCGTTTGTTTCATCAAAATATTCAAAAAATTGTAAACGCTATAAAATTTATCCTAAAACCCCAAGAGACGCATATCCTTAAATTATATTCAAAGAAAAGAATTGTGAGACTCACTGTTTGATATACATACATAAATCTTGATTACAATTTTTTAATAAACTTATGCAACCATCTTTATTAAACAATTTACAGTAAATACTCAAGTAATGATTGGCAAGGAAAAAAATTAATATAAAACAAAAACACAATCCAACAATTTCTATTTCAAAACACATAAAGACATTTTTGAGACAGAATCCAGTGAATTGTAAATCTTAAGTCACATTTTGTTTGTATGTGGATATGTCATTAGAAGAAAATCTTCCAATTTTGGCTTAGCTGTATAGTTTTATCAAAAAAAAAGAAAAAAAGAAACATAAATCCATATAAAAACCAAATTGCTTGACAGTTAAAATCAAAGAGTCATTTCACGCTGAAGCGCTTGTTGTAGTTATGAAGAACTCTATCCTTATAAGAGATTTTTCTCATTTTGAAGTAAACATGGTGATTGTTGTGCTACATCTTAGAGGGTTATACATTCTCAATTCTGTTGTCTATCTGGGTCTAGTGGAATTAATAGCTATTAAGTTATAAGCTATATTCTTCAAATACATCAACTTGACAATAAATTATACAGATTAATGTATAGTATAGTCATAAGTCATCAATTAGGATTTGTTAATCGAGTTTTAATAACTAAACATTAATATATAACCAAGATGAGTATATTATTATGTGTGGTGTTAATTGTTTGAATATTTAAAAAAAAAAAGGTTAAGAAGTTTTTTTCTTCAATTAATCATTACCTATTCATATAAATTATTTTTTGTTGAAAATATGTTTGGATGATTTGTTAAAATATTGTGGCTAATTATATAAATTTTGCAATTGAAATAAAAGTAAGTGTTGTTAATGTTATAGAATGAATCAGAACTATAAATAAAATCTATCATTAATTTCAATATCCTTTAAACATTAAATTTGTGGGAGATGGTTTAAACAGTCTGAACTTTATAAATATTTGTCCAAAATGTTCATTAGATCTTTGAAAAATAATTATTCAAAATTCTTTAATAAATCCTGGCAAACTAGCCTGCAGTATGCATTTCAATGATCCTTTATATCTAACGGCTATATTATTCACTCTAGATTTAAATTGGATTTAGTTGAATTTTAAATCAAATCTATGTCCTTCTTCCTTGCAAAAAAGGCATTAAATCCAATGTATTTAAATTTTCTTAAATTCAAATATCAATTTTTCGAAATATCTAATTTCTTAAAAATTGGAAATAAATATCTCTTATACGAAAAATATGTATATTAAAAAAATATTACGTTATTTATATAATTGACCAATAGACTCATACAATTTACGGAAACGCCAGACGAATTTTCGCCAGAATATTGTTTGATAAAAACGACAGACATTTGCTCATACAAAATTCTGGCCTGGAATACCCAGAACTTTAACCGTTTTTTATTTTTTTTAAAATAGTAAAAGAGCAAAAAAATGTTTGGAAATAAGTCAAACATTTCTGACTTGTTTGTATTGTTGTGTATTGGAGTTTTTTTTTCAGTCACCGCAGGCGCAAATATCTACGAGTTTTCTTTAACAAAAGTAATTTCACGGGTTCAAAGGATTTTAACATTTTTCTTTGGTCCTTTGTCCCACACAAATTTGTTCCTCTGCTTAGAACCCACGAAGCCTCCAAAGTACTGTTGTTCAAGAAAACGTGTCGGGCACATCACCATAGAGCAGTTGTTTTAATTTTAAGCATACAAAATGATACTCAAATTGGAATGATTAAAATGTGCTGCGACTAGAATTTTTGAAAATAGGCCAGCATTTGTTCTGGTATTATCCATTTGGCTTTCTGGCTTTTTTTTACATATATCTGGTACGATTTCTAATATATTTCGCTTATTTTCCAAAAAAAATGTGTGGCGTTTTTTCCAAAAATAATTTTTGCCATTATTTCCAGCAGCCCAATTTAGAAGTAGCTCAATCTATTAAGTAGAAATTTAAATTAAATTTTTGAAGCAAAATAAAACTAATCTTATTTATCTATTAAAAGTTAAAAGCTCTTAAGTGTGGCGTAAAGTCAAATGTAGTTGTTTAAGAAAAAAATTGTAAAGCTTGTTTTTTTTCAGTCCGAGATCATCCTAATTTCGTGGTTTAAATTTAATTAACTCCTGAAACATGTTTTACACTCAAATATTTGGTAATTAAATAGTTTAGTTAAAAATGTTTCCTAGTTAATTCAAGAAATTGAGATCCTGGTATAGCTACATTGTGTTAAAAAAACTATTGCAATCGAAGTGCGGCACTAAAAAAATTATTTAAATTAAAGTTAAATTTAATCCTCCCTTTGAGAAATTGCTTCATGAGTATTTTCGGTTTGAATTTATTTAAAAAAATCGTCCATGACATGTAACCTAAATTTAAAATTATACAGCCTCGAAACAGTTCTGCTTATACTTGACTAATATTACAATAACCTTCTATAAGAATTTTTAAGTGATCTTCCCAAAAACATCATGGCGCATTTTGAAAAACGATTGATTTCTCAAAATTTTGGTTTTTATCTTAACTCTTTTCGGTGTTTCGTGCTATATCCTATAAAAATTGTACAAGCGATACGTATCGGTTTTTTTTATATAATGTATCATTTTAATTATTAATAATTTAAAGATATTGCCAAGAAAAATTGCACAACTGTAACTAAATTGTATTATTTTTGTAACCTCTTTGCATTTCATTAAAGTCGTTATTAAAAGGTTTATATTATTATCTTCGTACTTAATTTATGATTTCTGGATTCGGCTGTTGGCTTTGGTCCGATCATCATAATTTGACAATTAATCATAGGTATCCGTATCTCTTTTACGCACTATTTCTCCTCTATATAAACTATATATACGAATCATTTATTCATCCCATCAGAAAGCCAATTAATATTGACAACAATCTACATATATAGTTCGCAGAATCATATTAAATGTTTAACCAAGTGTATACTATCTTTTTCCATATACAATATACATACATCTAATTGTTATCATTATTTGCATTAAGAACATCAAAGACATGTTTTGAATCTGTGACTTTTGCTATTTGAAGCAAAACATTTTTGCCATTATAAGAAGCTTTAAAAATGGCATTAGCCTTTACCCTTACTATCAAGAAATCAATTAAAATAAAAATAAGTTCGTTAATATTTTTCTGCTGATGGCAAAATAAATCCAATTCAAATTAAAATACTTCCCAAAGAAGCTATAGGTAGAGCTTGTAATAGTTAAAATGCAAAACTACTAAAAAAAAAAACCTAAACGCTCTAATAATTTCAACGAAATGCTGTTATTATTTCTTTTTCCATATAGATTTTTTTGTTTTGTTTTAGAAAGGAAATAGATACATTTGGCTCGAAAACCAAGAGTTTATAAAATTTAGAAATAGCTAACCACAACATCATTAATGGCAAACAATAACCAACCAAGCTAATTGACTTTTACCCCAACTCCATCATGGGAACATATACCACAACACAAAAAAAAAAAAAACCATGCAACATTGCACTTTTGAAATCTTTTGCATTTGGATCCAAGTTTATATTAATTGGCTTAGGCAAAGTGTGAGGGAATTTCAATATTTCACGCCCCTTCTCTCTCAACACAATTATAATATTTCGTATCCCAAAAATGTTTAGCAAGGTTGAAGGAGGCGTGATGTGTTTTGTCTAAAGCCAAACAATGGTGGTGGCCTGGCCACTTTGGTTCATGAAATCCGATAGTTTCACCAAGCAAATGCATAACTATTATTTCCTCTTGGTTTGAAAGCAGTAGTCATGAATTAAACCCCACGAAAATTAATTTAAGTAGATCTTACTCAGACACTCTATGATTTGACCTTCATTTATATTGCCAAAGTTTCGGTTTTAAATGAAAAATGTACCTACCTCCTAGTTAGCTCCAAAAAAAAATTGAAGAAAGAAAAAATGTGATTCAATGTTCCGCATTTTCGAATATATATAGATTTATATAAAACTTAAATTCCATTGTCACAAGGTGTGTCTTAAAATGAATTATTTTTCTGGCAAATTTTTGGCTGGGGTATCTATGTATGTATATAATTGAAGACATAAATCAAAAGATTTATTACTTTTTTCTGGGGTTAAATTGAGTGGGAGTTGGTGTCTACAAATACATTAAAGATGCCGGAAGTCTTGCTTCTAAGTAAATGTTATGTAATCAATTGTAAATCGAGGAGATAAGTGCGATTCGTCTGGACATTAAGTGCGGGTATTACGTAATTTTAAGAACCTTAGAGGTGTTTAAATTTTGTGTTTTTGGTTAAATTAATATTAGAATAGAATAAAGGGAAACTAATGTTACGGAAAAAATTTTAGTCGTGGGAAATAATTATTTTGTACCTACTTCCTTTGTAGAGAGGGTTTAGTGTAATAAAACTCTCAAGGTTTTAACAATCCTACAATTTCGATGATTATGGAGGTAAAAGTTCAAAAATTTTGTTTTCGTCATACCGTCCCTTCCGTGTGTTGGTATGTGCGTAGTGTGCGGTTACGTCTATGCGCTCATCTGTAAATCAATTAAAAGCCGTAGCATAAAGACGAATTTACTTCAAATTTGGAACCGATCATTTTAATTTAATTCCCTTGATAGAAATTTCAGTTTTGTATATACATAGCTCATTTAAAAACTTTCCTTATTTTGCCGGACACTTTTTGACCTAACTTGAAAATTTCAATATAAAAATAAATTCCAGCCTATAAAAATATTGGTGGTAACTCACCCAAGTGTTGTTGTCTCATTCAAAACCTTCAATTAAAAAAAACGATAGAGCTAACATTTGAACTTGTTGCAAAAAAATGGCATTTGCTACAATTTCTGGCAATTTCTTTTTTTTGCAAATCTCAACTTCCGCTTTATTTTCACTGACCGAAAGTACGCTTGTTAAACTTGAAATGCAAATAAAAAATTATCCGTAAGGCTACAATTTTTGACACCAAGAGAATTATTGTTTTCGTATTTTCGTTCGGTATCTTTAGACTTATTTAAGCGGAAACTTGAATATAAGATAAAACTATTTTAACAACAAAATCGAGGTTTTCACAATTCAAGAGCATTTAAAAAGTTACAAATTTGGGTGTCCATAAAACTTTAAAATTCGTATTATTTTACATTTCGTCCCCTAATTTTACACTTATTTAAGTCAAACTTTAATAACTAAGAAACTATGCGAGCTACTAATTTTTGGTTTGCGCAACAAATTAGCATTTAGTTAGCTACAAACTCAGATAGCCAAACTTTTTGATTCCTCCAAAAATGTACGCCAAAGTCAGGGACGGTATTTAAAACGTGTCATTAACGCAACAGTTTTGTTTATTTTAATTTCTCGAAAGCGATTCTTATGATGTTTAATTTCGTTAATTTAAGTAAAATTGCAATAAAACTGGTGTCTCATACTTTCGGAAACAAATTCACATAATTTATAATTCACCTATTTTGCGATAATTTGTATAAAGGAATTTTCAAACAGATTTTATAAGTAGCTGTAGATGTAAATTCCTAATGCATTTTTTACATTGTAATTTCTTTACAAACAAAATAATCAAAGGGGAAATAAATTTTTTTTATTAGTTTTGAAAATTTTTTTCGAAAATTGCTTTCAAATCTGTAATTCTCAAAACGATTTTAATAAGATTTCATTTCAGTTTTTGTATTAAAATGACAACTCAAATATATTTTTTTGTTGTTTTTGCCAAACTTTTTTTTTAAAGTTATGTCAAAAATTATTGAAAACCCTTTGTAAATATAATAAGGTCTGGTTGTTTACTTTCCAAAAATTTCAATTTCTACCAGTTTTAGTCAAAACTTATACGAAAAGTCTAAAGAAGAAGCATGCCCGTATCCCAATTTTGTCACTTTTAAATAATTGTATTTATTTCTAAAATGTAGTCAAGTCAGTTTGGGCTCCTTTTATGTATGTAGGTACTACGTTTTTCACTAGGGCAAATATGATGTGATAGATTCTTTGATTCCAAATTACATAATATTCCGATACATAAACTCATATTTTAAAATGAGATAATTTCAAACACATTTTCACAGAATCAGGTTGGAAACTATGTGAATCCAAACACACCTTAAAGCTAAATTTGTGAGTTTTTCTTTTAAATACATGAGGACAAAATTTTTTAAATCGGTCACTTCTTGATGAAGCAACATTTGTGATATTTAATTTTACTAAGGTCCTCAAATGTCAAATTTTTTTTTTTATTTTATGAATTTGTCAGACATAGTCTTAAATTTTTAATATCATAACTTTCGTTTTAGGGCTCTTGTAAATATTTGTTGATATACTTATTTACATAAAATATTTTAAAGGTTACAACTTGTTGCAGCAATGAGATATGTATGTATTTAAGTAGCTAACGTACATTTTTATGTTCGATTATGTTAATTAACGAACATGAGTGTGGTATTACTCATAACGTAATATGTTAGCATGTTCCTATTGATATTTTTTTAATTTGAACAATTTTTCATTAGCCACAAAGTGAAACACATAAAAACTAGCCTACCTTCCTCAGTTATATATTTTTTTTAATATCATCTTAGCGACAAGAGTAAAACAAAAATATGCGGAGTTACTATAAAAATAAACGTTCATCTTCCAAACACAGAACACATGTGACTTTATAAAAACAAAAACAAAACAACAGAAGATGCAAAAGTATGTATGTATATACATACATATATAGGCATCACATATTGTATCCTCCTCATATAAGGTTTATGCAAAACTCTTTTTAATGCAAGATCTTAAATGGCATAGACTCACTTTTATGATTGCATTCCTCTTTCGCCTCCGAATACCGCTTCCAAAAGTTACAACTTATTTAAATGTCTGATATCGTCTTCGTTGTTACAAGTTGGTAGAAGTTATATCTTAAAATATCTCTTCACCTATAATCGTGTCTGCTCTTTTTTGAAGCTTGAACTGTCACTTTGGCCTGTCGCCACTGGCTGAACACACAAAACAAAAGCAAGAAACGCGATCGAAATATTTTTTTTTTATATATCAAAAGTGGAAGTTTGTGCGGAAAATTATTTTCTGGCTGATTTTCTTCTGCTAAACGTACTCGCTAGGGAGGAAAGTCTATCAAGCCTTTGTGAGCCCGGATAATTGCGTCCCGCCAAATGCTCAATTGAGCTTCTTGGCCCAACTTCACTTGCAAGGAATTTAATCGAATTTATAACGACCACGATTTCTTAGTTCCACACTGCAACGTTAATGTCGCGTTGTCCGTCGTCTTCGTCGGCTTGGTCGGTATATGAGAGTGTGCGCGCGCGCCTTTTAAACAACCCGCCTGAAAGGTATTTCTTTTGAAACACTTTTTTTTAGCAAACTCTCTGGTCCGCAACGATCGTTTGCATACCACAAAAAATTTAAAAAAAAATAAAGATCACTCGCTTCGGCTTTATTCTCACTAAGCGACGCAAATCTTATCGTCGTTATTTTGTCGTTGACGACTTCGATCGTCGACCGTCGTCGTCGTCGTTGTTTAACTTTTTTTTTCCTATTATGCAAGACCCCCTCGGGCCTCTTTTGTCTCGATCACTTTTTTTCTTCGAGTTGAGGACAAAACGATCATGAACATACGAGTACTTCTACTTTATTTAGAAGAATTAAATTTTTTTTAATTAAACGAATTTAAATTTGATATTTTGGGATATTCCGATAGATCACCTTAACAGGTTGCTCAACATGCAAAACTTTACATAAAGTCCGATCATGCGACCGATCAACTTATCTTTGAAATAGAACGTAGCGCTTGTGCCGCCGATAGTTTACTGCAGCGCTTGGTAGCAGACAACTCACTATTAACTGGCAAAACTGAGCGCGATGAAAGCCTCAAAAGCCCCAAACTGAACCAAACTAAACCAACAACCCGCAAAGACTGCAGCCAACAGCATATAAGATCACTATAGCAACAAAAACAAAAACAGAGTCGCCAAAAGTGAACCAGCAAATTCATGCACTGTGTAAATACTTGCTTGATCGGTGAGTGTGGTTAGATCGTGAGCGACTTTACCTTTACTCTAGTAACACACAGAAGATGAAGAAGAATGGCATGGTCGTCGGTCGACCGAAGACAGCTGATGATAATAAATATAAGCTTGAGTGACTGTCGCAAGCTATTCAACAACAGCATGTTAAACCACCCAAGCCAGAGATTGGAAACTATGACGTAATTAAAAGCGGGAGAGTGCGAATTTGAAGACGTCATACAGAGTAAAAGCTGTAACTTGGCACTGAAAATATAGACACGTTTAAGGGGCGTTAAAAATAGGAGGCCCCGAAAATTTGTGAATCTAAAAAACCTTATTTTTAAAGAAAACTTTCCTTTATGAAAAAAGCAATAATATCCTTGTTTTGATTCAAAGCTACAAGTTCGTTCATGACAATATTGATTTCGAACTATCAAGTGTCAGAATTAAAACGATTCTAAAAACTCTCAATTAAACCGAAAACTTTTTTGTAAACGTTACGTGTATTTAGGACATGGTGGGAACGAATAATATAAGACTTAAAAAGTTCACAAGATTTTTCAATTGAATATTTACGTTCAGGTCTTGGCAGGGCCGCAGAATGTAATTACTACGGGTCTGTAAACAGTAAAAGAGAAAGAGAGCTTTGTGCTTTTACTATAGTTTTGGAAGCACTGTTACGATTTTACTTTATCTCTGCATATCTCGCCACAGTTTTGTTTATGCTTATCTTAATCCAACTCCAAGGCTATTTCCGGCGGCCACTTCTGCAATACATACATACACATCATGTTGTTTACACAGGCAATCATATGTATGATATTTATGGCAATTCAAATGAATTGATCGTGACTAATTTTGCCTCTTATTTAAACAATTATAACATCAACTTGTAATAATAAGTTCGATTGAGAGTTGTGAGAAAATAATTGTTACGAATTATGTAATTAGCTGGGTAGGTTTGAGTTTTTCTTTTATTCAACTTCAGGGCAATATGGATTGGATATTGATTAT
Source organism: Epistrophe eligans (assembly GCA_951394125.1). Classification (NCBI taxonomy): domain Eukaryota; kingdom Metazoa; phylum Arthropoda; class Insecta; order Diptera; family Syrphidae; genus Epistrophe; species Epistrophe eligans. Next base: position 94,283,068 of record OX596029.1, read on the forward strand.
AATCAAAGTCAAAGGGAAAAATTCTAATTAAAAATAATACAGTGTGGTTTTAATACTCGTAGGTACACATTGTGTGTGTTATTGCTAAGCAATCCTTTACGACTCACATATATATTTTGTTTGAATATATTAATTGGGTTAGGATAGGTGAGGTTTTTTTTTGTCTTAAATATTCATTTAATTTTAATTAGGAAAAAGTGGTATGAATATTGTATGGTTAGTTCTTGTAATCACGTGTTATTATTACGATATACCGGTGTGGCAAGTTATTGGTTTAATTATTATCTAATTGAATTAGATTGGTAACATGGTTGGTCGGCTTAAGATTATAATGATCGCATGTAAGAAAAAGGAAGGGAAGTGATTCATATAAAAGTTTGACTTAGACCCATTTGCTGAAACAAAAATTAAATACGTTACTTTAATTTCGTGTCAGTTTACCCTCAGGAAAAAGTAGAACATAAGCTTTTAAGTTAAACAAAATTATTTAAGTTTAATAATATAGCAAACGGCTCTATGCGACAAAATGCTACGTTCGTTGTTTAAGTTGTGTCAAGAAAAGACAAAAATTATTTGCGAGGGGGATTATTTGTTCCTACATTAGACAGAAGAAAAAATTGTTTAAAATGAAAAGCAAACAAAAATTATTTTTTTTATTTTACTATATACCTATGTTAACCAAATATATTTCCTATGATCAGAGGTTAAGAAATGCTTTGGTAAATTGTATTCAAGCCTTTTTTGATTTATTTCTTAAAAGAGGGATTACTAAATATATATCAAATAAAAAACATTAACCATAAAAGATTAACGATAAACAGAATAATACCGTTAGGTTGTCAATCATGCCTTTTCGTATTCCTTTACACAACTGAATTGCACATACTCGCTCTTCTCTCCGATCACATTATGGTTTAAAGCTCTCGGATTTTTAAAGAAAGACAATAGCCGGGTTTCATTACATACGGGTCTGGTTCTGGGTTATCTTTAAATACGTAATACAAAAACAACAATGGATTTAGGTTTCTATCGGGGTTTCCAACCTTTGACATGACCATTGATCATTGAAAATTTAGAAGTTGTTTTACGCGGAAGGTTGGGCCAAAATGAAATATTTTTTTGACAAGAAATAATAAATGAGTCCTCAGCTTTATATTGGCATCAAAATAATTAGCGATTTTAAAGTGTCTCAAAATAAAATTTTCAATTTTCAGTTTTAATGAAAGCTATAACTGGTCCTTACTCTGGCAGGAGTTTTTTTTAAATGGTAAGGTAGTGAAAATTGTAATGTAAAGAAAAAAGACATACAAAATAAATAATCATAAGAAAAAAAGAGATAAGCATTAGAATCCGTATTATTTTATTTTCATGGGATGATCCAATGTTGCTTCATGGTGGACATATATATATGTACATATGTTCTTGGATCTTACAACTAAAAAATTAAACTAAACACTAGCCACCTAACCACCAAAATTAAAACTTGATCCTTGGATCATGAAACGTTGTCCCAAAAAGGTAGCAGGAACTCGTGTTGTGGTTGTTATTATGCATGTTTTTATTTGATGATATATCAATTTTGGTAAGAAAAAAAATAAAATAAACAATTAATAAAAAAAAATATTGCTAGGAGATAGCGCTGGTGTGCTTATTATAGACAACCACCGTTTAACTTTGTGTTCCTACTACAGTATGAACTCGATTTACGCAACCCTCGATTCGTGCATTTCCTTGATTTTCGCAACACTAAATTTTTAGCACGTCTTAACTCTATAAGTGCAACTTTTCAAAAATACTACCTCGATTTGTGTAACTTATTGTGTTTATTCATCTGTTTTCTATTTGCATGCTCTACTTTTGATTAGTTTTTGTATAATTTTTGTATAAATTTTTAACATTTCGTTTTCGTATTTAATAAAAATAATTGTTTGTTTTGGTTTCACTAAAGTTTTTTCATAACATTGTCGTTATCTATAAGAAAATAAGCTAGTTTAACTATAATTTGTATCAAAAAAAATACAACCCAGTAAGTGCAACAACCTCGGTTATTGTTGCGTAAATCGAGTTTGTACTGTAGTATGTATTTATTTATTTTTTGCCATAACGGAATGGCAAAACACAAAATTTTATATAAAATTGGTTTTGCATATATTAAAGTGTGACTTAAAGATTAAATACATTTATCTATGGAAAGTATATTTGATGGATTTTACTTTATAGACAACTTTTTAACATTAAAAGTCGTTAAAGTTAAGACACTAATAAATGTATCTTATTTTAAAATCTCCTATCAAACTTCACGATCAGTCTTCACCTATAAGTCTAATTCAGTCACGTGCTCCACTCTCAGCCACATATCAAAATCAATTCATCCAATAAATTGATCGATTACATTTACCTTTGGTTTTGTTAAAGATTAATGGTACAAATGATACCATTTCACCAGACTTACATACTCTTAGTAGGTATAGGGACCTATCGGTAGGTACTTTCTTTATCTTAAGCATTTTAAGTTCATGTTACACTCTCCTTCAAGCAAAACATCAACCCACTAACCAGATGCATCTTAATATTAATTTTTTCTGGATCAATAGCTTAGCGGTCGATACTTTCACCCCAGCTAATAAATGGAAACTTTTTCTTTAACCAAATCAAGACGATGATGATGCACAGAAAAACGCAAGGTTTTTGCTTTCTTTTGCTTGTGAGTTCCACAACGGGTACCTTAATTAATTTAAAACTCATTCAAGATGTGGACTTGAATATGAATTGTGAATGAATAAATCTGCACATTATCCTCTAAATCTTAAAAGCACTATCTCCATTGTCTTGAAAGCATACAACGAACTTTGTTACTGACGTTTAAGATTGTCATTGTGGTTTTGACAAGATCATCGCTATCATCCATCAGATAGACATAAACACTCTTTCAATGCGACATAGTTTTCCAAAGACTTTAAATTCGTATAGGTAAATATACCCTCTATCCATACCATATTAATTCATCTCTTGAAAGAAAATACCAAGTGTCACACATTCACCGCAAAGAAAAGGTCACATCATTGACAATGAAATAGTTTTTTTTTCCCCTCATATTGTATTGTAGTTTTGCTATATTTTCCCATATGATGTTTTACTTTTATACTTCCAATTGTCTTTGTTGCATGCAAAAGGGGCATTCCAACAAGAATCTTTCGGCTGAATCCGATCTTACTCTATGCTAAACTTAGCAAAATAATGAGTGAATGATGGAAAAAATTCCCGCGAATTATCTACATTTGAATTAAATCCAAGAAACGAACAACCCATTCATGCGGCATGCTAGGCAATGTGACTTTTTGAAAGCTGTTCCACTTTACATTTATGATATATGTAGGCAGAGGTACATAAGTTATACATCCTATGGCTGCAACTTCTGTATTATGTGCCACACCTTTCTTTTCTTGCTCTCTCAGTGGTTCAGCCCTATTTCAATAACGTGATCAAAAGGCGAACAGTATCAAAACAACCACCTACATCTACACATACATCTATAAATACCTACATAATACATATAGTTGGCATAAAGCACCAACGTGCCACTTTTATTACTCAACATGCCAATATGTCATTCTGACACAATAACTAACGTCAAACTCATTGTTTCATAGCTCATGGATAACCGTTTCTTTCTCAACTATTTAGCGTAACAAATGATTGCTGTGAAATATGAATTGACCATTGACCTTGCTTGAAACTCAATAAAGGTACATATATTAAACGAGATCATGTGGCTTTTAAGTCCTGTTATTAGTTATTAGATTCGTTGTTATGACACCCACAATATTGCTAAAGTCACCGAACCGCAACTCAGCTGATATACGAATAATAAATAAACGAATTGCCCTGCAATTGATTTGTTGATAAAATGTTTGTGAAAAGTAAACGTCCGTATTTTGGTGAAAAATATAAAAAATAAAAAAAATCGATTAAGTGTGTAAAATGATGATACCTCAGGATAAACATACCTGTTTTCTTATAGGATCTATAATTCTTCTGGTATAAAACTGGTTTCCTCTTACAGCCAAAATTTAAGTTTTTTTGTTTGTCTCATTTTTGCGCAAATCCTGTATGGCCTTTTTTATTGGTGATCAAAAAGTGTCCTATTGGCATTTAAAATAGCATTTCTTCTGCTGAAAAGAAGAGAGAATAGGCATGTTCTCGGAGGACTCAGCAATCTCAGTTACATGGACAGGATTACTCAGCTAAATTTCTCAGTTTTGCTGTCAAAACTCTGAGGAAAAAAAAATTGGATTTAGTTGCCCACTTTTTGACGGAGTGAAAACTCTGACGTCTCATTTTTCTGGACGCGCCCAATGGCTCTTGATTTTATTTCACACTCACACACAAAGTTGTCAAAGATTTGAAATGTCATTTTAGGTGTAAACAACTATTTAAAGAAGGTTAGGTTAGGTTAGGTAAGAAGGGGCGTGCCCAGCTCTAAGGCTGCTGCGTACACGGGGGCCTATTGGTCCATTGTGATCCCCTGAAACAGAGATAATACCTAAACTAACGGTTGACATAGGCTGGTTCATTTACGAACCAACCCGTGCTTTCTATAAATTTCCTCATGTTTGCCATTGAGACCTGCGCTAGATCGTCCAGTTCCCCAACAAATCTGTTTACAAGGTATCGGAGGCGATTTGTTTGGAGATTTGGGCAGTCGCAGAGCAGGTGTTTAATGGTTTCTATTTCCTGAACATCCTGACAGCTCCTATAGAAATCGGGTGCGTAAATACCCAAAGAAAGTTTATATTAATTAATTGTAGCTGAAGATTTGCTGTCGTTCTGAATTGTTCGTAATGGTTTGGGAAAGCCTTAAAACAATAAAAGTATAAAAAAAAAGTTTAAATAAACACAAGTGATTCTTCATCATCCTCTTCTTTATTATGCGATGATAATAAGGTTGTGGCGTTCTACAAATGCCTATGGATATGTTTATAAGTTTTATTAATATTTCGAATTTATTCGAATTGCCAAACGGGGGCTTTTTTATTAAAATGTTTATTCACAAACGTCAAAATCTTCACTTTGGTGAAACTGACATTTTGTTAAGCTATTTTAGAAATTAAATATGGGCATTGTTTGAGGTACCTATGTTTATATTTCTATAAAAAAATCATTTTGTATTTACTTCTGTTAAAATAAAAGGACCGACTTTTATTTTCATTTGGAAGTTTTTATCTGCCATTAGACCTTTTTTATTATTCACAGCAGAGCCTGGTTTGTCAAAAAAATTGTGTGTCATTTTTAGTTCAGAACGCTCAGAAAGTTCGGAGGGACGTAGAGTTCTTTATGAGCTCTGAATAAAATAACCGAGCAAACAGAGTTAAAAGCTGAGAGCACTCAACTTCATGCAATTTGACAGATTACTAATCAATAACAATTCAAAGCTCAAGTGTGTTTCATAATTAAATCGGAGACCACTATTTATACTCTCGGTTCAGAGCTTGCTCGGTTAACTCAAGTCTTAAGCTCTCAGTGCTGTGCTTAAACCATAAAAAAGAAAAATGACAATATTCTGTCTGTATTGATTCGACACAATGTATTTTGATCCCCACTGTACTATAGAATCCCATTTGAAAATCTATATTAAACTATATTTACAGTAAACTAACAGAGTTTAATGGTGGAGGTGGATTACCTTTCAAAAAACGGAAAAAAGTATGAATTTTCCTGAATAAATTTAACGCCCACTTCTTATTGTTTCTTACTTACTTTTGCGTACAATAACCCGCAAAACTTGATTGTCAGTCAAAGGCTAAGTCATGTTGCATATATATTGTATAGCTCATTGTTAGAATCAGAACACCCATTGAGCACTCCCAAATTCAGGTGCTATTTTATGCACCTCATAAAGTGATCACATAGCTTATGAATTTTCAAACTTATACCAAACATCCAAGGACACAACACGATGTCAAGAGACTTTCCTTTCGTTTTGGACTCTTTGGCTTACATTGATATTAAAGTAAGGTGTGCGGGTTAGCCTGTAACAACTTACATATTAAACACTTCTAGAAAACGGTATTCTATAGTAAAAAGACTCATTTGATATGAGTTTGGTGTTTTAAATTGATTTAATCTTGCCAGAGATTGAAAAATTTAAATAATTATTTTGCAGGGGTATAGGTGGTCGACAAGAGATAATGATATGATATGAGTCCATACAAATATTGATACAATATATGTATAGGTACCTACTAAAGGACTTAAATTAGAATTAGTAATTAAATTAATAGGGGTTAATGTGTTTTATTAGTTTTTCTTGTAAACGGTTTGTATTAATTGCAACATTTATACAATAAAATAATCAATCCATAAATATGCAATTCGTTTAAAATTTAAACTGCAATTTTGAGATTAGGTATCGATTACATTCCATACACACAGGGTTTTTTTTTTGAGTGTTTAAATAGATAATTTACAATCTAGTTATTGAACAGAATATAAAAATGTCTTGAACTTAATCCGTTACGCCCCGGCTCCACAAGCCATATTTATGTCTTAATTTATTTCAGAAATAACTGCAGAAATATTTATTTCTCCGTTGAGTGGGCAAACTATTTCATGAAATTTAGATTGTCGATTGACAAATTCGAAGAGCTTCTTTTACTTTTTTTTTCGAGAACATAAGCCGAGCGCAAGCATTTTATTTTTTTTTAAGTGTGTCCACACTTTTTCCAAATTGAATGGAGAGATCCTACCAGCACTTTCTTTTTAAATCATTCCTCTTGTATAAAGTTGGCTGGAGTAGTCCCAGAGGCATTCAAAATCCCTGAATGCCCTTATTAGTTTCAGAGCTTTCTTCAAAATTAATCAATTGACAGCTAATAGTAATAATAAACAAATATAATAGTCAAAAAATAACAAAATAACTTACCTGCACTACGAGATTTTTTGTGTTATACACAGATTTATCAAACGTTTATTGTAGAAAATGGCTGTCAATCACGAAACGTAAAAATTTATATCCACTTTTATTTCTTCTGAGAAGACAAGACATAAATAAAAAAATGTACATATGTATGTCTGAAAATAAAAATATTTCAGACATAAGGGGTCTCCACAAGAAAATTTGACTACATGACGCATATCTTGTGGTGATTTTTTTCTAGTGGAGACCCAGGGTTAATTAACCCAGGGTTAATTAACTTAACCAATTCTAAAAGCAATAATTTTTTTGTTTATGAAAATAAGTAAAAGTTCAAAAATGAATGGGGTGTAAGACATTTGTTTCAAAATAGCCTTGAAATGCTTTCATTTCAAATGATTCAAATTACATTATAAAACTAACAGAATCTAGACGAATTGAAATACATACCATACTTAAAATGAAATTTAAACATTGAATTTGGCTATACTTTTCTATTAGCAACAGAAAATATTAAAGTTCACAAACGGTCTGCTCACATTTCTTACATTTTTTTTTATACATATTTGAATGTTTTCCTTTAATAAGAAATAAATTTAATAAATAATTGGAATAGAGACGAGTATAATTACGTCTGACGTTTAATGGCGACCATTTTTTATCTGTTTTTAATTTTCCTATTTTTTTTAATTTTCCAGAACTAAAAACTTATCCCAGGAGTTGGAGGAAAACGAATATACACAACATCATGTGTTCGCTGACTAATTTCTGGTTGTTCTTGACCAGAACGAGGAACTTAATAGCGGACACCGATTTCAGCAAATAATTCATTATCGGCTTCAGCAACACTTTTTGATTGGGTGGGACGATTACAATCCACACGAGGTCCACCAAGTGGTAATATGCATCCTCAGAAAGTCACTGTTGTGGTTTGTGGGCTGGTGGCATCATTGCTCCGTATACATACATATGTACATATGTACTACTTCGAAAACCCATCAACGGAAAGCGTTTCACCGGTCGGTGATAACCAATTTTTTTTTTGGCTCAAATTGGATGATATAATGATATGGATTTAATACAGTTTGGTGCCCCTATGGAAATTCTGCATAACGAGCGATTTCAGAGTATCAAGTTATATCTCACATGGAGATGGCGCAATTTGACCCCTTTGACTTTTCTTGTGAGATTTCCTTAAGTCGCAAGTCAACGCCAATAATCCCATTACCTGTGCCCTTATTGTATTCATTAATTCATTCCTACCGGCTGCGCCATGTTGTAGTCATTGTATTCTTTATTAATGTTCTTCATGAGGCTATCACAATCCAACTAACTTAAAGCTGTCTTAATTCTAAGTATTTATAGAGAGAGAGAGAAGATCAGCAGCTCGAGACAGTGTTACCATCTATACATCAGCCCTCAAGGTCAACATAACCCATGTCATCGCTCATAATGAGCTTGATTCAGAGTCATCGAAAATCGAACTTCTCAGATGAGGCATTTGAACTACATATTCAACAAATAATGTGATTGATAGAATTTTTAAATTTAAAAAAAAATCGTTTATACCTTACACACAACTCGTTTAATTTAATTTTAAAATTTACTACGATATTAGAAGTTTTTACCACGGACAAGTCATTCACCAGTGAAAATTTGGATTAAAGCGCAGCAACGTGATATCCTTCCACCTTATGAGCTTGTCTTCATCTCAAGAGAGCTGGGGACATCTGTGACTTCTATTGTAATTCTCTAGTCGTTCCTGCTTTCACACCGATTTTCAGTTTCTTTATCTTCTGTTGCCAATGATTTTATGTATTCATGCTTATCACGTTGCACGCTATGATAAACATTTCTCATCTTCAATCTTCATGCCATACGTGCACTCCAAGTCATTTCTCCCTGCTGCTAGGAGAAGCTGTGATATGGGAGTTTTTGGATGTTTTCTTTTTTAACTCAATCAGGTTTGGTGGTTTGTGTGAAAAAAATCAAAAGTAGGTATAATGTAGGTACTTATTACAAAAAAAACACTCAGTTGCGATATAAACAACTGTAAACCGCTTGTAAAAATGTACATACATATGTATGTATGTAAATGATGAATGCATTCGCTCTGATGAAATGCCTCCTTTAACTATTTACACGTAGCGCATAATGAAGATTGAAATAATAATAACAATAATAATAACTCAGAAAAAGCGAACAGTTTTTATTTTCAAGTTTTTTTTAAGGGAGTGACTAATAAAAAGAATAACCAATTTATAAACTTCATTTACATAAATGTTCTGTTTATCCGGCCCAGCAGGGCCATGGATTTTCGCCGGTAGGTAGTTTTTTTTTTTTTAAGTCACACAAAGTACAATAAATGCACACCCAATTTTAAAAGGCAAAAAACTGTTATAATTGCTATAAATTGGCATTTCTCTATTTTCGTATTTTTTATACAAATCTAACTCGTATACATAACTTCAAAACTATTTTGCTCGTTTGTTATCTTTCCAACGAACTAAGAGAGAAAATGTCTACCAAACATTTTTTTTAATTTTCCATTAAAGATAGCTTTGCTCAGACTCGATAAATTACACGAAAGCAGTAAGTTTGATTCCAACGGATTTTGATGATGCCAGACATAGTATCTCGATACTTCGAGTGCATCTATAGATATAGAGGAGCTTTAAAATGGTGTTGACTAAATGGTAAACACGCGAGCGTTGCACACCCAATTCTCTGATTTACACTTTTATTTATTTATGGTATCTATCAAATCGTTAAAGAGGTTAAATGGTCAAGCTATCAAGAGGTGGGGGTGTGGGGCACATGCATGTATCCATCTTATATCTTGTATCCATATTTTATATAATAGCATGTTAGGGGCCAGTTATAGCCTTCATTAAAAACCTTCATTGGAATTTTTGTTTTTTAGTTTTGAGGTACTTAAAAAGCAAAATTAGTGATTATTTTGATGCCAATATAAAGCTAATGATTCAAATATTAATTCTTGCTAAACATTCTTTTCATTTTAGCCCAACCTTTGACATGAAATGAATTTCATTATTTCAATGATTGAACTGCCTTACCATTGTTCATTGAAAACTTAGAAGTTGTTTAACGTGGAAGGTTGGGCCAAAATTAAATATTTTTTTGACTAGAAATAATAAATGAGTCATCAACTTTATATTGGCATCAAAATAATCAGTGATTTTGCCTTTAAAGTGTCTCAAAATAAGAAATTAAAATTTTCAATTGTGAGTTTCAATGAAAACTATAACTGGCCCCTTAGAGTGTGTGTTGCTTTGTTTTAGATTCAAACTGGGATATATTTACTTTTCAGTACTTATCAGTCTGATAAGACTATTTAACTTAAGCTAACAACTATCTACCTGATTATTGCGATATTTGCGCATACATAAATAATATATATGTATGTTTAACTAGCTTCGAGTATCATTTTAAATCGATCAATGATTCTGTATCGAATTAAAGATTAAATTCATGACTACATTTGGAGAGTGCAAAGGTGGGTGTTCATAAGCAACAACGTTCGGCAAACGCCTGCAACCCGCAGGCGATTTGCAAAGTCTTTCGAACTAAATTTGGAAACAAACAAATAGAGCTAGAGATTGGTTTGGGTTAAGTTAAATTGAATGTTAAGCGACCGATTGATAGCACTTTGAAAGGGCAAATTATCTTATGCAATATTATTATTTTTATAGTTTGTTATGTACTTATTCTTATATGAGTATAAAAGGTGAAGAAAATTAATTAACAAATGTTTTTTTTTTGTTTATTAAATTAATGGGCGAGGAATAGCAAAATATATTTAAATATAGAAATAAATTGAAAATGAAAGTAGATAAATTATTTCCATATTACTAAGATTTTTTTATAAGATAATCGATTTATTTAAGATTTGATATACATTAAGCACGCAAGGTACACAAGCGAAGTTAAGCTTTTAATGATGTATGATGACTGCGAAATTTGAATCTAAACTAACTTATTTTTGGACGAATGTTAACGTTATTTGCATAAATTAATTTTAATTTAAAAAATTCACTTTCGAAATTCATTTTCAACGGCTTGTCACTAATAAGAGTAGTTTAACTTATTAATCCCATTTTATATACATAATAGGTATCTTTTAAAATAAACGTTGATAAAAACTTTAACCCTTTCTTTACCCAACCTTTCGTAATAATTCCTTACTTGTTCAGGGGAATGATGAGTTACAATGAAAGCTATATAACATTGAAGGTTTGAATAAAACAACAACAACACCTGGGTGATCTACCAGCATGTTTTTATAAGCTGGAGTTAAAGCAATTTTACGACTGACAAGCCGATAATCAGAATCCTTTTCAGTGGTGCTTGATCATTGTTCAATTTTAATTGCAAAACTTTTATGACCAGCTGGGACTCGAACTTAGACCAAGCTTCCTCCGAGCCAATGCACTTCCCATTGCGCTACCGAGGTCACGTGATCAAGTCCAATTTAGGTTTTATTGTTTGACAGTTGCATTTCAAACCAAAATTTTTAATATTACTATTTTTACTAGCCACACACATGTTGTTGTTGTACAATCGGTTTCTTTCTTTTTTCCTAGTACTCGATACTATAACTTCAATATTAATATGGTGGTGCGAAAGCTTGGTAGCCTAACTGCCAAATTTTCCGGAAGAAATAGATTCCATATTTCTTCTTCAATAATTTCTTTTAAACTTATTCCGAATTGCCCCAAACGTTTTGTTCAAATCTGCCCCTACATATTAAGCACGATCATAAAATTAGGCCTAAGGTATTGTACCTAACATTTTCATCAAAATTCAGCTGAGCAATTAAATAAATTTTTTTTTATATACGAAAAACCTTACCAAAAAATGTTTAAACTCTTACAAAAAAATATGTATTTCAATTGACGAGTAAATATAAATATATCGGTATCGTCATGTTCAAAAATAATTTTACTATGTGAAATATTTATTTGTTAATATTTTACTGGCTATGTTCAAATTTACCCTGCCGTCACATGCCCCCTTATCACTATTTTTTGCTGGTAATAAAATATAAATATTACTATAAATTATTCTCGCTTACGGCTAAACCGATTATTATTAATTTATTTATTTAAATATAATGAATATATCAATACATATATGAAATGTATTACAAATACAATTATAAAATGCATACTAAACATTCTCATCTTTTGCTAGTTTTTTTAAATTTTACTTCCAATATCTAGGATTTCCGTTAAATACATATCTATTATCTACCAATCGCTCCCGATATGTTATCTTTTACATTTTGAAATAAAGTCAACTAACTCCCAATCGCTCCCATAAAATTGAAAATCATAAAACATTTAAATTCCTTTATGGAATTGAAATGTACTCTATGTCGTATACGTATTATTTTCGTTCCATATTTTAATTACCTATTTTTGAAAGTACTTTAAATTTCAGATTATATTTGTATGGAAATTATCAAAAATATATCTTATCTTACGTATGCCAATCTCATTATCTCATTCAGCGTTGGCTTCCGGTAAATTTCGTTGTGATAAGAAATAATTAATATTCCTTTAATTTTCTTTTAGTTAATCTATAATTGCCGCGTAAAATACCAAGTTAAAATAAATTCAAAACAATATTATTCTTGGTATAAAAAATATTATTTGCCAATAAACATATGTACATAAATATAAATATATAAAACATAATAACAGAGACTGTATGTACAAATTTATAAAAAGTCTATTTTTGTGTGGTTATTTTTTTTTCAGATGTTGATATACAGCTTGAGCCACAGCCGCATCTTCTACGGCCATTCCTTCAAATAAAATAATTATTAAATCGCATTGGTATATTACAAAGGTTTTCAACTTAGTCAAAATTTCAACTCACCCAATGACTGAAATACCGAAATGCCTTTCTCTGGACACTTGTTGTCAAGTATAACTTCACCAACCTCACATACAATATTGGTTTTTAAATCAGCCAGCTCCGTTTTCGCTCCAGCCCAGTGGTCGATGTAAACCGAAGCAACATCGTATATATCTTGGCTAAGTTCACTGTAATGTGAAGCACTTGCTCCAACAGCTAAAAATAATATCAAAATTATTACATAAATAAACTCAACAAAAGTATAAATGCTATTATTACCATTAATGTGGACATCTTCTTTAAGCATGTTCAAGTGTAATAAAGGTTCATCCGTTTGTGTCCCTGTGACAATAATATCGACACCTGCGACACATTCTGTTACTGTAGGACACACTGTCACAATGGGATTTGGGTTAACAAAAGAGTTCCTAGCCGTATCCAACTTAGTAGATAGTTCCACAGCTTTACTAGCAGTTCGATTCCACAAACGAATTTCATTGACTTTGAATTCTGTGCACATTCCTAAAGCATGACTCTCGCCCTGAACTCCACAACCAATAATCGCCAAATTCACTCCATCCGAAGAATTTACGTGTTTTCTTCCGAAATACAAATACTTCGTGGCCACAACGGATGCAGAGGCTGTCCTCCATGCAGTAATTAGTGTTCCGTCCATTACACATTGCAACTGTCCGGTTTCTCCATCTAGAAGCAAAATATTCGCAAGAATAGTTGGCATTGGTGGACTAAGTCGGGTATTATTCGGTGACCATGTGACCAATTTGCATGCTAATGTTTGGAATGCCTTGCGTTCGCTATTGTCGAGACTTAATTTATGATTGCCAATATAGCCTGGCATTGTAAATAGTACTCCACTATTATTGTGGGTCATTGTACGGGTCCTAGCATTCTGATGAGCATAGGGATGATCTTGATCTTTTGAAGATTTATCGTTTGTTGCAACAACTGCTTTAAATGCTTCTTCGATGGATTCATTTATCAGTGGCCAAGTTAGAACACTTTTGACTTCGTCGTTCGTTATGAAAATAGGAGAAGCCATTTTTTAATGTATGGTTTATGCGTTTGGAATGAGCACAGGAATGATAAAGAACACTAATTAACTGATAAAAAACAACAATTACATTAAAGTAAATGGTAAAATTTACTTGGTTAGGTAAATAGAGATAAATTAGTTGTCAACTTAAATGTCATAAATGATAAGGTGAAACTGGTATAGCAAATAGATGTCGCTTCGACATCAATATTTGTCGGCAATGTAGTGCACTTTTAAATTAGGTTTCTTTATTATTACCGTTGACTTCTTTACATTCTACATTGTTGCTGCAAGTAATTTTTGTTAATTCACGTTATTAACCAGCAGGCACTTTATTCATCACCTCAATCAGGAACCATATTTATAATCGCATACTGCGTATAACCAGGCTTGCAAAAAAAAACTCGCTTTTTTATAAGTATGAAAATATTTACTTATAAAAAAACGTGTTTTTTTTTTTGGTAGCCTAAAGGCGACGCCATCACCGACACAAAAAGTAAACGTTTCTCACGAAGAAACGGAAGGCGAATCCTTTCGTGGGACCAGATTCTCTGCTCAATTTTTGCAAACACAATATGTATCATACATAATTCTCGCACTAAACATCTGCAAACAAACCTTGTTTAATAAGCAAAATAAGTGCAAAAATTATTGAAATGAATGAAGAATTACAGAAAGTTAGATTCATTTTATTTTTTATAATAATTATAATAATTTTCACTATGGCAGTATAAGACTTAAGGTCTTTTCCAATTTCGTTCGCCTACTAAAAAAAAGTGAAAATTATACTGTCAATATGGCATTACATTCCGCTAGAAATGATTTTTTACAATAAGGGGAATTTTTCGAAGATGAAATTTCGGGCAAAACTCACAATAGGCTAATAGTGAAATGTAAAATTTTTCGGGTGGAATGTTGTTAGAATGAAACTCTCACAATAAGGCTGAATATAAAGATTTTTTGTTGGCATCATTGGACTAATGGTCTTATTTATAAACGTTGTCTAACTTTAGACAACTGTCCAACTTTGGCGAATGTGTTCAAAAACCTTGTTTATTGTTATCTTATAGCTGCATAACTTAGACACAAGAGTAGATTGTCTTAACCGTGAATAATGTGATATTTATTTTTATTAAATAAAGCATATTTCCACCAAATTGAAAAAAGTTGGACAGTGTCTAAATAGACAAAAATCTAATAAATACGACCACTGTAAGTTTCTAACAGTTTTTACAGTGTTCGAAACAGTTGGAAATATGCTTTATGTTATTGAATAAAATGTCAAATTTCGTGGGAATCGCCGGGACGAAACGCCTAAATTTTTGTGGACTAAAGGCCGTTAAAAGCTATTTAGAATCAATAATTCAACAAGTCCAATTAAATAGTGCTAAGTCTTCTACTTGGCTGATGTATTTCAGTAGTATATAGAATTTGTATTATTAAAAAAAAAACCTTCATTCAAAATGTCAAATTAGTTAAGAATTAGATAACCGATTCTGTTCATAGTGATAACTCCTAGATAAATACAGTTAAACGTGTTTATCTACAATTTGGACGGCTGTACAAAGTTAAACCACATTTATAAATACACAGGTAGCTTTCAGTTGAAATTGGAGGTATTTACATAGAAACGAATGCTCCCTGAAGTGGGCTTTGAAGCCACACCTGTCAGTTAGCAGTCAAGCACTAAATCCACTGCGCCATTTCCATATCAAGAAAATCAGAGCGGTGAAAGAGTACCCTAATGGTGATTTACCACACGTTTATAATTAAAAAAAATTATTGTTTATTTCTTTAGTTAAAAAACAACAATTATACTGACATATTTTGAGAAAGAAAAAACAAACAAAAACAATCACCTTGCGACCGTACGTGGTTCACCAATCCGCAAATAAAAACCTGTCGGAAATTTACGCGGTAAAAATGAAAATGTCATTTCACATTCGATTTCGAAAACAGGGCGAATGTAAAACGAAAGAGGCGAAAGCGAAAGCACTAATATCACACCTAATTTTTGCCAACTAAAACGATTCGCTCCGTATTCCCTAATCAGGCCACAGTAAAACAAAAATTTTCGCAGAATTAATAAATACAGTGAATGGCCCCTAACCATTATAAAAATGCAAAAAATACCAAAATCAAAACCTTAATTAATAATTTTATCTATTAAACTTTTCAGGGGCAATTCTGTTTCCACCTAAAGTATTTTTGCTATCTCTAATTTCCCCCTAGAAACATATAAATATGTAAATACAATGCTATGAAATATACTTCTTATCGTTCCATTTAACTACTGCGTAAAAATAAAATTGACTTATGTCAATGTCATGCAAAGCTTTCTGGCCCACACCCACTCAATTTGAACACAAATAAAAGTTAGCAATGTGATTTTTTTTTAATATTTTTTTTTTGTAATTTTTATTTTTAATTAATTGTATTTTAATTTAATCTTATTGATTTTTGTTGCCAGTTTTTTTTTAATTTTTTTTTTTTTAATTTTTTGTTACCACTATAGTAATATAATAATCAAAAAATGTTTTTTTTTATTTATTTTTAACTTATGTGTTTTCTGCATTGTCGTTCTTTTTTTTAATATTTACTGGAAATTGTTTCTTTTAATTGTATTGGATTTTTTGCTTCTATTTTTTTTAAGTTTTAATATATAGTTTCATTTTATTTTAATTGATTTAAGAGATTAACAATTAAAAAGAAGAGTCTTTAATTTCTATTTCTTTCATTATATAGTTCCATTTTTTTGTTTCATTTTTTAAATAAATAAATAACTTGTCCCGATGATGTGTAACTTTTTTCGTTTTTTGCCTGTTTTTGATGGATGTTTAGTATTGTGTCTGTTATATTTATTTTTTTTTTTGAATTTTGGAGGCGGTGGTGGTTGGTAGTCTTGGTATATATTATTATATGGGAGGGTGGTGACAATTTTTTTTGTATAGTCCGCTAAAAACAACGCTCAGAGCGGAGAGCTGTTTTAGTTGTTTGCTATTTGTTTCTGTTTTTATTAATAATACAATAATTAAATTTTTTTTAAATAACTTTTTTCGCATTTATTTTTGTTTAGTTTAAATGTTGTTTTTTTTTTTTCTTTTTCTTCATCATCATTCTCTTTAATATTATTAATTAGATAGTAAAATACTCAACAAATAATCATTCAGTTTTCTTATATTCACAAAAAATGTTTTTTTTTTTTATTTTTAAATTTAATATATTTATACTTATATTTTTCGTTATTCTTTTTATATATTTATATAGATTTTCCCATATTCATGCTTACATATTTTGAGAATATATCATAATTTTTTTTTGTTTTATTTTGCAATAATGATAAATACACAAGAGACAAACCATGCGCATATGTATTGAAATATGCTTTGAAATATTTTTTTTTATTTTTTTTTTGTTACATACAAATACATAATATTCACTGTGTATACATAATAATTTGTATTATATATATTTAAAATGTTTACTGTTGCATACATACTATACACATTGATTCTGTTGTTTTTTTTTTTTTTTTTTCTTGATAAAAATTAAATTTTTAATGCAATCAATAGGGACAATTTACTTTTTTCACATTGGGTGTGTTATTTACTTTATATTATCATTTTTTTTTGTTTTTTTCTTAAAATAATATTTTTAATTATATAATAATTAAAACTAACAAAAATAATATAATAATTGATAATAATAATAAAAAAAATGTTTTCATTAAAATTTTATTTTTTAATGTTTAATCTAATATTTTTATCTCTGCTTCATTAATTATTTTACTGTCTAGTTTTTTTTATGTTTAACTATATATATATATATTTATTTTAATGAAACTGTTTCATCCTAAGATTTTAACTTTATTCAGTTTAATAACTAATTAATAACTTTCTTAATAATAATTTTTTATTATTTATATTTTATCTTCGCTTACTTTCACTTGTTTAATATTTTTTTCCTAAACCTATATTTAATTATTTTGCGATATTTTCCTGTTAATTATCTCGATTCCTTTTGCTTTCATTTTGCGAATTTTCAGCTTCCGGGAGTTTTAAATTTAACTGTACAATAAATATTGTTAGTCAATATTTTAATTTAAAAAAAATTTACATAATTTTATTCATCACTTCTAAGTATTTTCAAGGGATTTCTAGGAGGATAGCGGAACTTATCCGTGTATTTGTTTTTTGTTTTTTTTTTCGCTTTATAAAATTGTCCGCCATCTCATCTAATCATAGTTTTTTTTTTTTTTTTTGTTATTATCATTCTCTTATCGTTATCTCCCTTTTATTCTTTTATTTGAAGAAGTTAATTTTAACGAAATTTGGTATGGAAGCTATTATATTATTAATACTGAAAAAAATAAAATTAACGAAAGTTAATCGAAAAAAACATGTTACAAATTGTGGTCAAATTGAGAACTCAATAATAATAAAAAAAAAAAAACTAAAACAAATTAATTCGACCTAAACTGTCATCAAAACGACATCAGTCAAAGCACAACGAATAGTGTTTTTTATCTTTCGATAAGTTATTTTTGTTTCCATTTCTTTGATAAAAGAGAGAATCTAACGAAAGAGAGAATGAACGTGTCTTCTGTCAATTTCTATCACAATTTCTTGAAAAAAAGTATCAACACTACTAGCGACATCTAATAGAAAAAGAACTTTTTTGTTTTGTTTATGGAATCACTTTTTTCTTTTGATTTCTTTTGTCTTCTAATTTTTTGATACTTTTTGTCTTCTCTCAGCTACGCTTTGAGATGGTGGAAGATGTATTGGCGTTGGACGACGATGACGGTTTTCTACGACGTCGATTGGCTATTGTTGATGTTGCTGCTGGTGGTGGTATTGGTCTCGTCGTTCGAGAATTTGTTGTCGTTTTAATTGTGGCGATGCTAGTTCTACAACTGGCATTACTATTGGTCATCTTAACTTTCGTTGTCTTGACTGGTAGTGGGGTATTCGGCGTGGCGAATGTTAAAGTTGTGGTTGGCGATGATGACGGCGGCGGCGTCGACGACTGCTTCGGCGGTGATTGGGATAGTGATGGCGGCGGTGGCAGTGGCGGCGCTGTCGCAATCAATTTCAGCAATTAGGAATTCGAATTACGTTTCGACATCAGCTAGGATGAACTGGATTGATTAAGATTACCGAACATGCCCGCTGAGAATGAGGTTTGCGCTGAATTTTGCTGTGATGAGGACGACTGCTGCTGCTGTTGTTGTTGCTGCTGCTGTTGTTGCTGTTGTTGCGCCGCTGTCATCGATTGACCACGACCGTGTTTTGGAATCGGTGGTTGAATGTATTCATGCCGCGCCAAAGAAAACACATCCATACGGTCTTCTTTACGATATGCCAAACAGCCTCGAATAAAGCTCTACAAATATAATATATTTTTATTAACTATGAATAACACACAAGAGAAAACATACCTTTGCTTCATTGGATACTGTTGGCTTATTGGAAAATTGAACCTCAGTGGCTTTCAGTATTGTATTCTCCTCTAGTATTGTGGCTTGAGATTGATTATGACCGAATGGTTTCTTTCCATACAGACACTGATAGAATATCACACCGACACTCCATACATCGACTTTTGATGAGATTTTAGGAGGATTTTTACCCACAACAAAACACTCTGGTGGAAGATACCTGCAAAACAAAATTAGCATAAATACTGTTTCTTTTTTTTTTTAACTTAATAAAAATTTAATCACACAAAAATCTAATATTTCAATACCAAAAAAAAACATACACACACTTCTACCACCCACACACATACTACACAAACAATTAACTAATTGAAATCCCCACACATACTCACCAATAAGTTCCAGCCCCTTGCGAGGTCAAGTCCATGCCATGGTCCGGATTATAGTTCTCATCGTCCATCACTTTTGAAAGACCAAAATCTGTTATTTTTATTTCGCCACATACATTGCCCTCGGTTAGGAGAATGTTGCCGGGTTTTAAGTCATAGTGGATCACAGGTGGTTTGATCTCGTTCAAGTATTTCAATGCGGAAACGACCTACGAGCAATGAATAATTTAATAATTTGTTTGTAATATTTATACGACATAAATGTTTATTCCGTTTTCAATGGCAGTTTATTTTTATCATTTTCTTAAACATCTTTTCCAAGTTTTATTTTTTTTTTTTATTTTAAATAAAGAAACAACTTACCTGCATAATAATTGATCTGGCTTCACGCTCCGGTATCGTTTTATGCTGTTTCAAATAAAAATCTAAATCATGTCCATCACAATACTCAAGAACTGTACAGAATGAATTCGCATCGATCTCGAAGACATCATATAATTTAACTACGCGAGGATGATCCAAGGCTTTATGAATATTATATTCTCTAAGAGCATGTCTATTAGAAATTAATAAAAAAAAAAAAAATTATTTAATAAAAACTGTTTTAAATTAAACACAAAACAAAAATATAACTTACTTAATATAATTAGCCTTTTTGTCCTCTTTCCAATCTTTGTTCAACTGATGCACTTTGCATGCAACATATCGTTGCTCCTTTAGGTCAAATGCTTTGTGCACTTCAGAAAAGCCGCCTTTGCCAAGTAGCATAAGCAGCAAATATCTATCATTTAGCACTGGATGGTTGTTGAATCGAGACTGAAAATACAAAAAACACAAAAATTATAAACATTTATAAATTTGACACGAATTTACATCGTGTGATTCATTCAAACCACTTGGGACTTATATTCAATCGATTAATTCGCTCCACCCGGATTGAAGAATAGGGTTGATATTAAAATTGTATGTGAAATGAAAATCTTATCCGAAAGAATCTAAAGATATCGACCGCAGAGGGGACAGTGTGTTTTATTTATAATTAAAGTTTAAAAGAAGTCATAGCAACTTAAATAGTAAATAGCAGAACAAAGATAGCATATATAAGCTTATATAGCAGCAACAAAAACATCCCCGCTTATGAGCTAAATGGATATAAAAAAAAGTGCCTACACTTTTTGGATTAAATAAATAATCTGGACGGTGACTGACTCACTTATTCATACAATATATTATGCAAGATAAAACATAATGGTAAGTTGTAGATATTAAAAAAAATCATATCAAAGGTTGTTTCAGGGAGAAACTAAGGGAGTGAATAAGGTTAAATGTGTACCCAGTAAGGTCGATAATGTTTTCTAAATGGAGGGTAGTATTGGGGCGATATTTTTGCTATCAATAGATTTTTTAAGAACATACGTGTATATAAACTGGCCCCCCTGATTCCAGATGCACGAATGTCCAAAAGTAAAAATGAAAATAAAATCTACACTCATCATCTAGTGACCTAATTAATATTGCGTTTTCCTCAATTACCGCGAACTCATGGTCACGGGATTATACGTAATACTTAGGAAAAAAAACCGAAAGTTTTTACGTTCAGTTCATGCTTTTGGTTATCAATGTTCTGGAAAATTCTAAAAATCCAGATATGAACGTTTTTAAGTCAAACAGCAGAAAATTAACCTTTGAGATGAATCTTATACCTACTGTTGGAAAGTGGATTAAAAAAATGTAATCAATGATTAACAAGAATTACATAATTCGGCCCATGATGGAGGTATACACTCCGAAAGGCGTCCATTGTTAACATAAAGTTGTGAAAATTATATTAATTTCCATTAAAATTATAAACAAAAATTAAATTAATTGTTTTTAAATGTTAACTTATTGTTTTGAATTAAACTATAGATCTAATCCGTATAACTCGTGTCATTAATTTAATCAAAGGAGAAACATACAGTACATAAATTAATGAAAGAAAACTCACCTGATCTTCATTCAGTATTCTCTTCAGCTCCCTTATGTGCAAATTACGTTCACGCTCGAGCTTTTCCATTTCTAGCTGCAAGTCGGCGTCCTCTTTCTTTAGGGCGTTTTGTCGCAGTTTTAAAATCTCATCACATTCATAGTATTCCTGAGCAGTATACGCTCCGGACACTGGGTCTGGCTTAAGGAACGTTGCCGTATCGGAGGCAACACTACTACTGCCGATGCCACTGCTTCCGCTGCCCGAACCAACAACTCCGCCACCATTGTGTAACGCCGAAGACGAAGAATCACCTCCTAGACCAACATTGCCAACACCACTACCGCCACGTGATGAATTCGAATTGCCTCCGCTGCCGACACCGCCAACACCGCTTGCATTATTACTGCTATTGTTGCTATTGTTATTTCGCTTGCGACCACTCTCCGCTGGTCGTTTTTTCATTAACATCTTTTTCTGACGATCAATTTCTTCGCGTTCGGCGGAGATTTCTTCCTGCCGCCTGGATAGCTCTTGGAAGGCATAGCCG
Organism: Epistrophe eligans; assembly: GCA_951394125.1. Classification (NCBI taxonomy): domain Eukaryota; kingdom Metazoa; phylum Arthropoda; class Insecta; order Diptera; family Syrphidae; genus Epistrophe; species Epistrophe eligans. The sequence goes on from OX596029.1 coordinate 94,305,263, forward strand.
TCCGTCCAATTCTCTTGGAATGTTGCTCCCACCCTTTGGGTCACAAATTGGCCCAGACGCAACCGATTTTGCATGCATTTCTGCCGCGCCTCCTTTTTCTCGATGTTACTCTTCTCCTTTAGGAGCTTCTTTACCACGTCGATGCACTTGTTGATGTGCGATTTGTGTTGATCGATGAGCTTTTGGTGGGCGGCAATTTGACCCTTTTGCTCATCGGACAGTCTTGTCAGTTCGTCAAGTCGCGTTTTGCTTGATTCAATGTCTGAATCTCGTTCCTGCATTTCCATGTATGTAAAATCGGTTTGGGTCGATTTAGTTTGCATGGAAAGCGAATGATGTGAGTGAAGTTGCGGCGGTAGCAGTGACGTAGTTTGTTGCTGCTGTTGCTGTTGGTTAGGTGGCAGGTTTGTTTGCTGGGATGGTTGCTGCTGCAGTTGTTGTTGCTGTTGTGACGACTGCGACTGCTGTTGGGAGGTTTGTTGGGAATTCGTATTAAGTTGTGGTGGTGGCGGTGGAGGCGGACCACAACTGCCACCCACTATCGAACTTGTACTATTCACCAGTGTTGTACCAATGCTGCCTGGCACCACAACCACACTGCTGCCACCACCACCAACTAAACTGCTGGCCGACACTGACGTAGGCATCACCGTCGACAGCGGCGACTGCGGAGGAACCATGGAAGTTTGACGATTTTTATTGTAGTGGTATTCGGCAACAGCTGCCACGGAATTCATCCCGACTACGCCGGGCGTCCCGCCGCCTGGTGTCGTTGCTGTTGCCGCCGTTGCTACGGAAGTCATGCCGCTCATTGGCGGCTGTTGTGGACTAGGTGGAAATAGTGGGTAACCGCCAGCACTGCCGCTGACCACAGGAACACCGCCCTGAGAGGGCGATGGCGACTTTGATCCTGCGTGCGTCCTTATTGGACTATTAGCCGTGTGCTTGTTGAAGTAATCGTTTATCTTTTTGCCATCGTTCATAGGCATTGTGAGGCGGGCACCTTTTGTCGTTGGCATACCGCAACGGTCTGCCGCCGATGCCTGCGTGCTGCCCAAATTCAAGGAGAAATTCGTTGAGCCTACTTGAAGCACCAGGCGAGGATTATGTTTGCTAGAATTACCGCCCGAATTGCCTCCGCCAGGAACTCCTCCACCACCACCACCACCACCGCCGCCACCACCACCACTGTCGTCTGCAGAGGGTGGAGGAGCTTTTCGTTTTCGCTTGCGGTCCGAAGGAGTCCGTGGCAGTTTCTCCAGTGCGCCCATGTTGCCTGTGTTCATGAGAGTACCGTTATTATTATTATTGTTGATGTTGTTATTATTGTTAGTACTACTACTGCTACTATTTAAGCCGGCAACTCCGACGTTAGCCAAATTGCTTCCGCCTACAACTAAACTGCTACTATTATTATTATTATTACCGTTATTTGGATTGTTAACTCCACCAATATTTCCCCCAACTGACGACGAAGTAACAACACCACCAACTCCTAATGCCGAATTGTATACAATATCGTTGACATCCTTTTCACTGTGTGAAGATCCTGTGCTCATATTTGAATCCGGATTACTATGACCCGTTAAATGTTGGTGTTGTTGTTGATGTTGTTGGGGTAACTGTTGTTGTTGTAACTGTTGTTGGTGTGATTGTTGTTGATGTGGAATTTGCTGTTGCTGCTGGTGATGTTGAATTTGATGCGGATGATGGGGATGATGCTGCTGTTGTTGTTGAGGCTGAAGTTGCTGTGTTTGTTGCTGCTGCTGTTGTGGTTGTTGCTGTGGTGTATTAGTGGTAAAATGATGTTGGTGATGCTGGTGATGGCTTATGGTCGACGTCGTCTGTGGGGCCATCTGCAATTGGGCGCCGGCGGACATCTGTAAAAAGATAAAAAATTTAAAAAAATTAATAAAAATAATAAAAAATATATTAAATAAGCAATATAATGTATATTTTGTCCAGTCAAAATTTTTATACATATTATTTTGAGCTGCAATATTAACTTAATTTTTTTTTTCCTACAAGCTTTAGCTATAATGAGCTAACTGTCAATGGTAGTTTTAATTTTTTTAAACAGTCTAAAGTTTTATGGTATGATAGAATAGATATAATAATGAATTTACATGACTGACAAAATCTGTCACTATTAAACTGACGTTTAAAGAACTTGTTCATTCTTTTCTGGTACATAGATAGTAGGTATCTTTAGAATATTTTTTCAATTATTTTGACAGTTTTGCAAGAACAGAATTGAATATCATAATGCACAGCAAGACCTGCAGTGGCCGTTATTTATTTTAAAAAAAAAGTTTTTGGCTGTGATATCTTAGATCAATGGTCGTACCTATTAAAACAAAATCATAAGTAGGTACCTATTCTTTCTTTCTTTCTGAAAGGTCGGAGAATGGTTTGAATAGGTTAATTAATTCGATAGATTATTTTTTTTTGTTTATTCTCTGCATGTTCTAATGGCCCTGAAAACCTAAAATTGATAATCAAACAAACTTTATTATATTTAATTTGAAAAATATGATACCTAGTAGAAATTCGATCAAACCTACAGAAAAATAAATTTTCTTTTTCTAGCTGATTGATATTATAATTCATTTACATATGTTTGTATGTATCAATAAAGATATATCCTAATACCTAATAATAATAATAAAAATAAAAAAATGTTATAGGTACCTACCTACTAAATTAGTTTTACAAATTAAGATGTCGGCCAAAGTTCTTTATTCTATTCTATAATACCGTTAAATAGTTTTTGAGAGCTTTCACCTGAACATGAATATTTGCATGCATCTTGCACTTTCTTAAAAATGATCCGAGTAACTACATCTATTTGAAAATTTTATACATATTGTGTTAAAATTATATTGCAGATTTCATTTAAATGCTTAACTTTACTTTTTCTATAACTCCTAAGCACTTGGATCACTTTTGTTCTTAACTGCCTAAATAATCGCCATTCAAAGAATAATTGGGGAACACTTATTTTGTATACTATTAGCTATTAATTCTTCATGTTATATATGTACATAATATTTACAAATCCATACAAAAATTTAGAATTTGTTTTCCATTGTGAACTATGACTATTTTATTTATTTAATTTTTGGTTTTGACTGGACCATTATTTTCTATTTTAAATAAAATAAAATCTGCACCTTTTTTGTTGGTGAAATTCATTTTGACAGACTACAATTATCGAGACTCGAAGAAAAAATCTCAACACTTAAACGATCCTTTTTTTGTTAACAAATTATTGTTCTTATTGAAGTTATCTCCGGTGTTGAAAAACAAAACATTTCATCCAATACGATTTTTCAATTAAAATTTCATCTTGAAAATTTCTTTTCTATTTGATAAAAAAAAAGATGTCTTCGTTTCTTCAAATTCATTTTCTCATTTCATTTTTTTTTTACACTCACACATATACACAAACTGCGACGACGAGAAAACCGAACCGCATCCGAAAAAGAAATAATTATGAACAAATTCACCCCTTTTCGGTTAAATAAAAATGTCAAAAATAATCTAATTACTATTCCACAATTAGTTTTAGAAAACTGAGAATATTTTTTGTGGTTTCCTATCACAGAAATTGGAGATTTTCGTTGAACTTTTTTTTTGGCAGAGAAAGAAACTTTTTCACGATGCAAAATATTATAGTTGGGAAAAAACTCTGATTTTGTGTTCGTTCCCGATGGACGAGAAAGACGATGGAGAAAAAAAATATACCGAGACCGTAAGAGAAAACTTTTTTTCCTTATTGTGTGTTAGCGAAAGAAAGACAAAGAAATCGCATGGATCTACTCCATTGATGATGTAGTTGTATCTCATTTTCGTTTTTATACGATTGTTTGTTAGTTGGAGGGAGATGGTTTAATTATTTTTCACGGCGGAGACGACAACATAATGTCCTCTCAAACAAAATTGCGATAGCAAATTTCCTTTTCAAATTGGCCGGGAAAGAAGAGAACAACATTTGTGCAGTCTATGGTGGAGCATATTAAACAGACAGAGGCAAAGAGTGTTATAACAATAATCTGGCATAGAACGCGAAAAGACTGATAAAACTATACTAGTTTCCGAGGGGAAGAAAAGATAGACAATTTTTTTTTAAATAGAGAGTGAACTACTTTACCGACCACCACCGACCGGTAGAGAGAGAGAAGTTGCAAAAATTGATTATTTGATGTTGATGACGTTGAATTTAAGAGAGAGTAAAGAGGGCAGCTTGTTTAATCTATGAATGAAACAGTATCAGTAGACTATAAACGAGTGGCAGAGACACAAAACACATACACACGATAAAATAGCGTTTTTGCATAAATATTTATATCTCAATGCAAAAAAAAAAAAAAAAAACATTCCATCGTTTCCGTATTTCGTCTACTGGTACCTACATAGTACATACATACATTCGGTCTAGATTAAATTAAGATTTGGCAAGGGTTGCCAAATTATTAATTTATAAACTTTTCGCTACGTTTTTAATTTTCATAGCAGTTTTTACAAAATAATGAAATAATGTCAATGTTTAATAAATTATCACTATTTTCATATTTTTTGTGTGGTTGAAATTTATTTGCACGCATACCTACTTATATTGCAAAAGTTGAAACGAAATTAAAGATAATGCAGTTGATGCCGAAGGAACATTTTGAGACGAAATGTTGATTATTATGAGCAGGTTGTCAAATCTGGAAGTGTCAGAAATTAAAAATGGCTATTCAAAACTTCTCATCTCATCATTAGAAACAACAAAATATTGAAATTAGACAAGTGGATGCACAATTTTCTTCTATTTTGACAGATGTGTCCGGTGTTCCAATATGGAAACTGAAATTTATACCTATCATTTTCATTTTCCGGATATAGTCCAAATACCTACTTAAATATCTTTTACGTAATTTAAGGTCCTTGAGTACCTAGGTATATTAAAATATATGAATTAGGGATAAGGAAAGCAGCTGCTAAGTATGACTACCTCGGTCAACATTCTAAAGAAGGAACAATATTAATTAGAAAGAGCGCAACAAATTGGAATTTAAATTCTAATATTTTTTCTTTAAGAAGAAAGTTGGAAGTTCGCAGAGCGCAGACTTTAAGAGCTTTCTATGAAAAATTGGGGGATCTAAGACGTTTTTTATAAATTATAAATCTTTTTTATAATCACGAAAAGTTTTTTTGTGATGCCGGTAATATTTGAGTCATTTTGTATAAATAAAATATTTTTCATACCTACTAGGTAGGTACAAAGTTTCAGTTCCACCGAGAACCAAAATCGGATTAAGGTAGGTATTGTTAATATGTATGTAGGTAGGTATCAAAGTATTTAGAAAAACCATAGTTTTTTGCTGATATTTCCATACACACCTACCTATAGGTAGCATAAAAATAAATTGAGACCAAAGTAAAGAAATATGAAAACATCCTAGTGCCTTTACCTATGTAGGTAGGTAAGTATAACCTGAGTATTCAGTAAAGAAACTAATCCATTCAGCCTACCTATAAAGTAATAAGTTTTAAAAGTTTTTTTCACTTTCCTACTACCTACCTACCTAACTACTGTTTAACTTAAAATATTTTCTTTGAATACCTCCTAAATACTCATGTATTTAAATCACACTCAATTATCTTCTTAAACTTCGCAGTACAATAAAACTCAACTTCAAACTCATGCGAAATATCTTAAAATAAATAGATACCTAGGTATATAAATAACCCTCTCTTAGCAAAGAGACCAAATCAAAATCACAAAACCGCTGGCAAAAGATACATACAAACATAACTACCATCTTCCACAACCATCAGACATCACATCAGCCGCATACCGGCCAACGGCAAGCATAAAAGATAAAACATAAAACAGAAAAACCAGTTCTCCAATGATCGCCTAATCTTTACCACCATCTTCACATAAACTAAAAAAAAAAAGAAAAAAGAAACAACAAACCCTATCCAACAAACTCAACACCCCAAACGGACTTCACCTCATCTCACCAAACCATCGCCAACGGCAACACTTCATACATCTTTATACACATAATTAGGCGTATAAAATTCAAAGGCGAATGCACTGCACAGCACACTACATGAACGAACGCTCCTCATCACAACCGCACAGTTCATTCTGTTGGAGTCAAGGTCGAGACGTCACTTTGTCGTCGTCACGCAAAAATTTTCATTTTCATTACCTATTTTTAGATGTATGTATGCTCTTGTTTTTCAATGTATGTGTGAGACTCAATTTAAGTGGCGAAGAGAAAGAACATAGGAAAAAAATAATAATAATGAAAAAAAAAAAAAAAGTAAATAATATACCTGTACATGTATATACTCTTAAGTAAATAGGTCAAAAAAATTAAATAATTTTTAAATTAACAAATGAACTCCTATCTGTGATTTTAATCAAATTGTCAAACTGACACTTAGTTATTAAAATACTTTTAATACCGTTATCTTTGTGGGAATATATAATTAAGTTGGTATTGCATTTATTATACTGTTAATTCCCCAAAGCACGTGCAAGCAATGATCCGATTACATAAAAAAAAGGCAACAGCAGTCGCACTACACACACACTCACTTTGAAGCTTTTTCTCCTTGTTGTCTTTTTCTTGAGTTTTGTTTTCATTTTCTCTTTCTCTACTGAACTCACACACATAAACATACCACAGGCTACGAATTTGAGAATAAAAACAAAATAAGTTAAAGTAAAAAAAAAACAAACTCGACAAGTCTACAAATAGGTACCGATGCCTTCGTCATGCGCTCGTTGCGGTGACTGAGCTTTCAATAAAAACAGAAAAAAAATATCGTTTTATCCGCCGTTCACACTACTATATGTCATTTTTACACGAAATATTATAAAACGAGAACCAAAATGTAAATAAAAAATGAAGAATAAAATGAGAGAAAGAGATGTTAAGAAAGAACATTTTACTTGTAGAATTATTGGAGCAGGAACACGAGATTTCTATACGATGCACTGCACACAGTGTGATGTGAGCCAAAATGATTACTGTGAACTTATCAAGTTCAGATTTCATCAATATTTGTCCAATAAGTAGGTATGGACTAATCACAGTAGGTAAAAATCGGGTAGTTTGCCATTATGTATTTTGATAGGTACCTTAATAATTTTTTTTAAATGACAGTTAACTTTTTATAAAAGATCAGCTATTAAGAAATCTTAAGGAATTAGGAACAGTTCCAAAATAATAATTATCAAGAATAAGAAAAAGGCAACACCTACCTTGTCAACTATATCAGATAATATTTTGGTTTTTGGCAGCTAGGAATAGAAAGGCCTAGGTATATAGTAGGTATACCTACTTCTGCGCAAGTTAAAATCTTGTGCTCTAAAGAAAAAACGAAATGCAACCATGAGAGAACAACAATTGAATTCTCCATTTTCTTGTCGAATTCAAATTTTTCTTTATTTTATCGCGCTCTCCGCTTTATTATTTAAGTTTTTTTTTTTTTTTTTGTAAAATCTCCTCTTAACCCGCTGTTGTTCAGGCGTAGCGCAGGGTTGGATTGGAACAAGTTCAACCAGTTTATTATCTCATACCGATACACTTTCTGCATCGGCTGGTTATATTAGAGCTTAGGCTAGGGAAGGGACGGGAATGGACTGGGGCGAGAAAAAGGTGATACCGATACCGACCGATAGCTGGCTTTAAGTTGAGTTGAGAAGTTTGTTTGTTTAGTGAAACATGTCGGGCGTTTGGCTGTGTGACGTCACTAGTTAATATTGTGATAACTAGCGCACGTCTATTGAACGAGCCGTTAACGTTAATTTTTCGTTTTATTTTAAAACAGGAAAAAGAAATTAGCACACTGTACCTACCTATCTTTATGATTGTTTGAGCTTTTTACTTTTTTAAATTGAAATGTGGGAGAGAAAACAATATGGCGAATTATAATGACAGTTGTAAATTGCAGCATTTTAACGCGGTCCTAGTCATTTTGATTGTTTCTTGCAATTAACAAATATTTAAGAGAAACAATATCTCTGCAAAAATAAGAAAATAATAATTAAGTAGGTACCTACCTACTTACCTTTACAAGGCACAAATAAAGAACTGTAACTTTTTTTCTTTTGCTGCACAGTACAGTTGGTAAGTAGACTTAGGTAGACAACTAGGTAGGTAGGTATACATATCGCTGTTTGTGCGAGGTTAATAAACTCTTTGGCCAATACCGGGTTTCGCATTCGCATATTCTGTTCGCCAACATTTTCTATGTGGGCACAAAGGCATTTTTATGTGTATGTATACTTGAAATCTCAGAAGAATATTTACAACGGCTCATTGCAGTTTTATTATTTTTTCTTGTTTAACACAAAGAACGAATAGAAAAGAGTAGACAAACATTTTTCTTTCAAGGTATACCTATATACCTAGATACCTACATGTATACAATTAATAGGTAGCTATAGATACAATATGAATACAATTAATAAATGAAAAAGAACAGCTTATAAATTCATTTGAAAAGATAAATAAGGAACACAAAATTAAAAATTCTTAAAAATTTGTTGATATACCTTTAACATACCTACATACCTTACCTACTTTATATCTACGTTTTTCTTTTTAAATATTTATCTTCTCAGGCAGGTAGGTACATATTTGTCAAAGAAAATAAAATTAAACAGTTTACTTATGTCACGTTTTCGTCTCTATTTAGAAGTGTATACCTACAACAGTTGTTTGTGGCAACTTTTAATATGATAAAAAATAATTTAAAATTTGTTTTAAACTTTTAAAAATCTAACACTTATGATAACTTTGTGATAATATTATTATTGTGAATCATTAGCAACTCTTTAAATAAATATAGGTACCTATATAACTATTAAAAAAAACATTTTCATTGATAAACACTCTTAAACAACATACCTACCTAGGTTTATTGTGAATAGGTCAAGTTGTTCCAGAATTTTGACACCAACAATTTTTTAAAAATTAAGGTGCACACGTACGTATACCTACGCATGGGCATTGAACAAAGGATAGGGAGATTTATTATTGTTCCATAAATTTATAAAAACACTGACAATAATTTATTTGAACCTACTTCATAAAATTAAAATCGGCATTAAAAGAAAGCTGATAGGTATTTAAGCTTTTAAGTTGAAACCAATTAAGAATAAAACTCACTTAATCTGACAAATCAATGTACCTAGGTACCTACTATAACTATTTTACACGATAACAATATGTTATGGCACTGAATTTTGTTCAAACCTTGACACACAATAAGGTACGCAATACGTTAAAAAAAATTTCTCTCGCATACACAAACATCGAAATATAATTCGTCAATTCATATGTATGTAGGTATGTATGTATATCTACCTAGTTCGCATTTGAAAGACTATTTTTTTTCCTCATTATTTATAATATATATTTTTTGTTATTGTTTTTGTCTCAAAGAATTTTTAAAACAAAATAAAAAATAACCAGAAGCTTTATATACGCTAACTCTTCTCTAAAATTATGTCAGTACCTACATTTTTTGCGTTGTATTCATTTATTTTTTATGTTTTGTCGTTGCTAGGTCAATATGACAAAATATATTCGTGTGATGAGTGTTTTTTTTTTTAACGTCACTCAGCAGATAGGTAGTCAAAAGAAAACAAGACGTTTCGTTTCGAATGATTAGCGATGTAGGTAGGTACTAAATGAGAAATGTTTTTCTATTATTTGTTGTTGACTTTATTTTATTTTTAATACGGATGTGGTGAATACATTTATTAAATTATGGTCAATGTTGAAGAGAAGAGTATTATTTTTTGTGAGAAAAATGTACACACAATGTAATTTTGAAAGCCTTTCATATGTAAAAAGTTTACTTAGTCCCCTTTCACACGAGGAAACAAGATTTTTTGACGTTTTCTTTTAATTTCCAATTTTCACCAATCGTAGACCGTTTATTCTTCTTACTTGGTGCCTTGCTTCTCTCCTAAAAACTGAAAGTTGCTGGAAACTCAGTTTCTTCGTGTGAAATGGGCCTTACTTTTTAATGATAGACACCTAGGTACCTACTAAGTTAAAGCTGATGAATGTGTTCATAGGTACATCTACATATTTGACGTTTTGCGTCAAATTTGTTGCAAAATGACAAGATGATATTGTTCTTTTTTTAAAAGCTATATCAAAACTTATTTGAAGTATTGTTCATATTTTTACAATGTTAATGTAGTTAATGATCAATATTTACTTTTATTTCGTTATAACTACCTATCAATAATTGTATTTCAAATCAAGAGATTTTATCAGTGAATGATCTAAAGATAAGACCATAAGCGTACCTACCTACTATAGCTATATTTAAACATAACAAATGAAATTTATAATTATCTGCATATAGATAGGTACATACCTACATACATATACATATGTATTTTTTTGTAAATAATAACTTTCTTTTAGTTAGATAATAATATTGGTGATTCACGGTAAACTAGATATAAAAATAAAATTATTAATTACAGTGCAGGTACCCAGAACTAATTAGATATGAAAATATAAAGGTATATAAATTATTTTTTGAAAACAGAAATATATATGTATGTATTAATATAATGAAAATTTGTGAAGACAAGGTATTTCAAATATTATATAAATACCGACCTACATACATATTTTTTTTTGTTAACTTGTCAGGTTTTTTTAAGATGAGGCACTGTTCACATCATATTTTTGATCTTCCTTAACAAAATTAAATATTTTTCTATTGCAAGTTGCCAACAAATCAATACATATTTAAAAGTACATATAGTAAAATACAGGTATACCTACATATTTTTCACCTTTCATTGTAAGGAAATGATAAAATCCAATATTCATGTCCCAGAGTAACGGGCTACATACAAAATTATTAACTCACAAATAAAAACAAATTAAGATATTCAGCTAGAGAATATCAATTGTAATGTATCTACCCACTTATGCATACATTGCTGAATGTATAGCAATGCGAAAAGTGTACTGAAGTTTATTATTATTATTTTTTTTATATACTGTTCGCTTATAAGTAGAAGTAGGTAGGTACCTATACCCAATTACAATTTGTCAGTATAAAATAAGACTGAACAAAATAATAATAAAATTGAAAGCAGAATGCAATGTATGCGCAACATTTTGAAGGGGTATTAAAAGGGAGCAATGAAGGTGGCTGCGCGATTATTTCGGTATATACATATGTACCTATAGTGAGTATAGTGACGATTACGGGCGGCGGAAATAGGCAACAGGAATGGCGTTGCCAAGTGAAGTGTTTTCAAATAAAAGAAAAAAAAAACTCTTTTTGTGTTTTTAGTAAACTCAAGTTGATTTATTTATATTTTATGATTATGGTGTATACAATTTACACTACCACATATAACCATACAAATTTCTATTCAAATTCATTTTTATGAAGGTAATTTTTTAATAGGCTATTTTAATATTTTTGTTTTGCACTTTGGAAGTAAATGCAATTATTTCTGGAAAGGTCAATTGCGGTAGGTACGAAACAAAAAATAAAAATGACTATAACATTGATTAAAATATATAAGAGCTTTTTATAATTTTATCGGTATACCTACCTACATATACTTTCAAGGGGAACGTCTTCTACAGAAAAATATATGTGTAAATAGATAACAACTTACAAAAGATTATCTGTATTATTAATTATATTGAAAATGTATTATTTTACAAACGATAGGGAAACTCAAAAATTGAAGTTAGATTTAAACCATTGCTTTTGAAAAATCAACTCACAAATTTATCTATATATGGACAATTAGTTTTCATTAAAACTGTGAACAAAAATCATAAGATAACCTCAATTGTTAGTCATAACTACACAAAAAATAAACAAATAGAATTTATTGAGAGGGTAAATATTCATTGTGAACAACACAACGCGCTTGAATCACAATGATGAAATAATGTTAGTAATTAGATCAGAATTTGCCCAAAATCAGAACTTAAGTCTTAAACTATTTAACTGAGTCTAATAGTTTCTATGTTATTAGTAAATTAAAGTTTGTATACATTAAAATTCGATTTAAAATTAAATTTATAAAAAAAAATTATGGCACATATTTTTTGTTTTGTGGTTTACGGATCTAATAATGTAAGTTGTTTTTATTAAACAAAATTCGCTTTTTTCCTGCCTATATTTTGTATATTCAGGAGCAGGGTTGTAAGCAATAGAAAGAAGAAGAAGGAAAATCCAGAAGTAGCGAAAGGAATCTGTTCAAAATATGACCTTACAAAATGATCGATTATATTCTCTTTATCATAATTCCCTTTAAAAAACAATTCTACACAGTAATAGTAAAGTAAATATCGGCATAATTTTGTAAAGTTCCGCACAGTACGATTTTTTTCTTCGTTTATTGTTTAGATAGCAAATAGTTTTAAATGCAAGGAAGACAGATAATAATTTGGTATAAGGCGAATACGTAAACACACACGCTATATTTGTTTGTTATTTTATTTAAAACATGAATAGAGCGAATATGAATAAAAGTGGTTGAAGTGAAATAGGACAAACAAAAAAAAGCAGCGTTCAAATTCTAAGTGCTTAAATTTAGTGTAAACTTACTGGACTTCATTATCAAAGTTCACTTAAATTGCTACTAAAACATTTAAAACACACTTACATATTAGACTTTCAATTCAAGGTCAACTCGTATTTGTATTATCTACTAAACTCACTTTTTATGTGTATTATTGAGAATGACCAATACTGAAAATATTTTAGTACTTTTAAATTAATTTATATAATTTTTTTTTTTTTGATAATCAAATCTTTTAAACAAAATAAAGAATCTCAACATTTTGAACAACCTTGATAAAAATGTAAATTTGTTTATATTTTTATTTATAATAAACCGGCCCCTACTGGCAGTGCTGTTATCGATTAAGATAGCCTCGTATTATTGTTCATGCTATGCATATATTATATTTTTAGTGCAGACATGATGCAGATAACCGAAAAAGTTGAGAAAAAGAAGAAAATAAAAAAAAGTCAACATTCTTATCATCGATTGAATTAAATAAAAATAAAAACTACGCATAATTTTTAAAGTTTAATTTTAGAACCAATACATACCATAGTATTAAAAATAGGTTTTAATATATTATTCAATTATTTTCTGACTTCAATTAATTAATTCACATTGTTTGTTTGTAAAACTTTCAAGGCGTTATCTGATTTTTTTTCTAATTTAAAGAAAAATAAACTGCCAGTATGGTCTTCAGGCTCGGTGATTAGTCAACAACTAATTTGTGATTTGTATTTCCAAAATTAAATACTTTTAACATGGTACCTACATATATACTCATACCGTACTATACTATATACTCGTAATCCACCGGCAACGCGAAAATGTTCAAAGAATCTCGTTTTTTTTATTGCGAATTTTCTCCTTCGTTTTTGTGGTTTTATTTTATTTATTATGCGCGTTCACACCGTTCGCTCGTGTGACAGCTGCTTCGATATTACTAGTTGTTTAATTTTTTTTTGTACTCTGACTCCCCTTGTACTCAACTTGTTTGCTATATTTATAATGAATGTACTATTTATTTATTAAACAAAAAAAAAAAAAAAACAATCAGAAGAAGAAAACAAAATAAAAGAAAACCACCATTAAAAAGTCATTTAGCTTTTTCGTTAATTTAAATTCGAGCATTCGTTCAGTGGTGCTATGACAACGATGGTGACGAAGATATCTAGGTACTATAATTGTCGCAGTTGTTTTACTTGACACTGAACTGCAAGAGTCCTTTAACTTCACGCTGTTCTGCTGATTCTCATTATAAAAAAAAAAAAAAAAAAAAAAAAAAAAAACATGGCGGCCGATTACAGTGCTTTCGTTGATTCGAATTTGAATAATAAATTATATTGTTGTACCTCTAGATACTAATAGCCTCCTTCTCAATCTATTGTGAATTATTTTATGTAACCAAATCGAACAGATCTTTAGATTATTAGAAAAAAGATGGCGTTATTAGTTATGACATGGAAACAACAACGTTATATTTAAGGAAATTTGTCGTGTCTTGGGAATACATGGTAAATAGGTAGGTTTGTGCATATATAGTATATACAATGTGTTTGTGTGAATTTTGTTGTTGTTTTAGTTTGAGTTAACTGTATTTTTGTTGTGAGGGGCGGCACACATGTACCTACCTTTAAAAATTCTCATTTTTGTTGTTTGTCTGTTTTAAATTGAAATAAAGCTCAAAAGTCAGATATGTATGACATAATAATTTAGCAAAAGTTAATTCGTTATTTTTGATGATTATGGCAAGGGTATGACGTCTGTGAGGTTGTATTCAGGAAGCAAGTGTAATAGCTAGACTTGATTAGTATTGAAGGTTAAATATCTCGCACTAAAAAGAATTTCTAGAATTATAATAGTGTTGATCAAATAGAATTAGACTGATCATATACATATGTAGATGAAGTGTAATTTGATAAATCGAAAATAATTTTATTTTTTGCTTTTATAGGTATATGTAAGCAACATCAACTGCAAATCTATGCTTCCCAAAAATGCCGACTTTTACCTATTCTATTTCATTTTAATTGAAGAATTTTGGACTAAAATTGGTAGAATTTGATAAGTATTTATTATTTATGCAAAACCGATGGCTAAGAATTGTGTGTTTGGACGAATCTGTTGGTAAAGGAAGATTTAATAAAAAAAATGCAACGATCGTAATAAATTTTTATCTTATCGCTCATACGATTATAATGGCGGTTAAAGCTTGACAACATTTTTTATTCCTCAATTAAATAATGTAAATGTTTAGAAGGTAAAATAATTTTAAAACTCGTGTAAAATCGAAAATAGTGATTACTTTGCGTTTGCAAGAGTAACTACCTATGCAATATTTAATGATTGTAATTATTGTTGTAGGTACCTACCTAGATAGTCAAGTGTAATGATTTAAAAAAAATCTATCTATCAGATAAAATCATAAAATAACACCGATAATGAACAAATACACCCTTTTCTTTTAACATAGAAATTCATTGTGCATTTTTCGTTTTCTTCTCTCTCCCACGTCTCATTACTCAATCTAAATGTGCTGCATACTTACTTCATTTATTAAATACACATTTTTATATTATGTGCTTTCACTGGTCACTTTTTTTCCACTTTTATAGAACCAGAAGAATATGAACAAAAAAGGAAATGCCCTCAAGTTCCTATAAAAAATTTCTATAATATAAAAATGAATTCTAAAAGATGGTTGTTAAAATATGTATACATAGGTTCAATTGTAAATATATATATCTAGGTATTTAAATGCACTTTGTACAATAATGCATTTAAGCATGGTCGTAGTGAGAAGCTGGCAACAGGATCATGAGTCAGAGGCGCAAAGAAGTGGCCCGTCTTGTTTAAAGAGAACTCACCGTTTTTTTTTTGCTTGGCAATTTTAACGACTGCAAAACGTCAAAAAAAATATGTGTTCCATTTTAACTTAGAAAATATCTTATAATAGTTTTTTTTTTTTTAAATTAACGGTTAAGGTAACCTACCGTAACCCAAATGTAAATGTTTTTTTTTTTAAGCTTGGTCACGAGAACACTGGATGGCGGCCGATTTTGATAAATCAAATTGAAGCCATACGTATATGAGGTTCTATATTTCGATTTGTTTGTTCTGAAGGTTAGGAGGCCCTCTATTCTCATTTTGTATGTGTTGCAAATTCAGGATCAATCTTAGGATGTAAATTATGAAATCCAATGCTCGCGAATATTTGAAATCTGACTTTAATTTTCTTTTTGCATTTTTTGTGTTCTGCCAGGGGCGCAGTAGCCCATAGTTACGGCTCTGCCTACGACTGAGTATATTTTTGTTTTCTTCTACATAAATATATGTAGGTATGATAAATATGTGTGTATTTTTTGTGTGTACACTTCATCCCATTTACACTATACAATTTTGCCATCATTGAAAAGAGATATAAAAAAGCTATCATTGCAATAAAGCGAGCAGATAAATGCAAGAGAAAACATTGAAGAATATATAGTGATGGTCTGGCCAGCATCATCAGACAAACCATTAAGAAGAGAAAAAACAAAAAAAGAAAAAAAAATGAAAAAAAGGAAAAAAGACGTGAGAAAGCATCACTGAACCACACCCGACACAATTGCATTTTGCTATGATGATGATGGAAACGAGCAACGGGCATCATTGTTCAGCGGGGGTGAAAAGCATAGATTTATGGTGGATTTAGTTGGTAAATCTGTTGGTATTTCTTTATTTTTATAGTTTTTGTGTTTGCTATTTTGTCAGCCATGTTGTGTTGTCAGTTATTGTTTTGAAATTTTCTTTCAATATGGTATACTTATTTGTGTACCCACTATAATGCTTCTTTTTTTTATAAATGAGCAAATAAATGTATATGCTATGTAACTATGTATATGAGGTGGTTTCTGAACAACATTTGTTTTATATCATTTAATAATGTATTTGTATATATAGTTCCTTTATAGTATATAGTGTGATTGATACGCATGAGATGTGGTGAAATTTTAATTTATGCAGGCAGCATGGTGACCAAAAGCCAAATGAAAGTATGTAGGTATGTTGTAAATAGAAACGAAAAGAAAAATTATTAGAATGGTTGTCGTTTTTTTTCGTTTTTAAATCTTAATGTTAATCAAATAATAATTAGAAAATATAGTGCAGAACTGGGTCAAACTTACTTGTTTTAAAATTGAAAAAAGAATAAGTACATTTATGAATAGGTATACCCAACTGTAAATCTATGCAAACAAAATTTCAAAAACCACTTAAGCAAATCAAAGTAGGTATACCAATATTAAAGTTTTTAGTAAAATTTTAAATTGTTTTTGTTCCTTGTTTTATTTTTATATCAAAATAGTGAGTTATCAAAGTCTGAAAAACTCGCTTCAGCTAATTAGGCTCTAGGCAGACTGAAAGAATTCCACAACTCGCATTTCTTCGTTGTTTAATCAAATATTAAAATTAAAGTTCTGTTAGAGGTCTCCAAGTCTTATGATCTTGTACCTATTTCTAAACTTAAAAAATGTCTATAATAACTTCAATTATAACGGGTGGTTAAATTTTAAGGGCCGATGTTGAATGTGAACCACACCTAAACGTCAAGTTTTTTCTGCATTTCATTTGACATTTCTCAATTTCAGACTAACTCAATTTGAACCATGGAAAGATACACATACACAATCGAGCAACGCGTTAAATTTATTCAGGCTTATTATGAAAATGGGCGTTCAAATCAAAATGCATATCGTGCACTTCGTGATTTTTTCGGTCAATTTGGTTAATTTCATCGTCCAAATGTGCGTACAATCGGAAAAATCGTGCAAAAATTTGAGCAAACCGGGTCTGTAGAAGATGTGAAAACACCAGTGCATGCTCGTACAGCTCGTACTGCAGAAAATATTGCTGCTGTTCGCGATAGTGTGGCTGAAGAGCCGTCCATCTAAACTCGTCGTCGTGCCAACAATTGCACCTCTCACGCTCGTCGACTCAAGATTAAAGCCTATTGACCATTTCAAGCGCCGTCAATGGTCAGAATGGTGGCAAGAAATGGCAACAGTGGATGATCAATTTTCGAAGAAAATCATCTTCAGTGATGAGGCACATTTTCATGTGATTTGACACCGTTGGACTTCTTTCTTTGGGGTTATTTGAAAGAAAAGGTGTACGTCGATAAGCCAGCAACAATTCAAGAGCTAAAGGGTGAAATAATTCGGTACAATAACGGCATAGAACCTCAATTATGCCTCAGCGTCATCGAAAATTTTATTCAAAATCAACATCGGCCCTTAAAATTTAACCACCCTTTATTTATTTTAACAAATTAACGCAGCTTTTTGTACCTATAATTGGTTTTCTTAGGCACTTGATCACAAATATTTAATGTCTTTAAACACTCTACGATGCAATTCCGGCTCGAGGAACCATTTTTTTATTAGTTTAGGTCATTAAGCAATTGCAGTTTTATTTTAGTTACATAACAGTTATTGGTGAAAATTCGACAACATAGAAACACTTAAAATACCTAAAGGCTGTTAAAAATGTTCGTTGAAATTTTCAGTTCTGTATCGGCTAGGCTTTTTTAGGATAACTAGGTATGTGTTCGCATTGCAATCTTTTTTAAAACCCGAAATGGAAAAGTGTAGATAATACAAAAATATAATATGTAGGTACCTATGTACATTTTGTTCTAAAATCTTACTTTCTCTGAATTGATATAATAATTAAAATGCGTTTTCCAAAGAATTTCCTTTCTACTATGTATATGACTGAAGATGAATAGATTATGTATTTACAGAACGAAAAAGCTTTTCGCACATATTTACAAACTTTTGTCACTGCAGCAGTGGCATTATCCTTATAGCAATTTTTTTTTTCATCGTTGCTATACATCTCTCCGAAACGCAGTTCCGACCATTCTTTCTCGTTCTTAACTTTCAAATAGAAAACGCATTAAATGTATAATATGTATATGTATGCAGGTTCTTCTATGTACAAAAAAGGCAACCCATATACTACATCATAATGCACACAACAGCACAGAGCATATGCCTATATTTATTATGTACTTTTGGAGAGAGTGCAAAACCTTTAACCAAAAACTGATATTTTCAAACTACCTTCAACATCCGACTTTATATTTCTATACCAACCCAACAACCCCCACCCCAACCCCTCCTGCTTATGGGCTTTCCTCTTTCACTCAACCTCCGAATTCAACAATACGAACGAATGTACGACACCACTACAGCTCATCATGTAGCCTTACTTACACAACATTCCATCCCTTTTCACTGATATAGGCTACCTTCCTACTACCTATAGTTGGAAAAATCTTTAACGCCTAAATATGTAAGCTTTACACATAAACATTCAAACCAATCCTTCGTCTTCTTTAACCCCTGCCCTATACACATTTAACTGGAGCTGGCCACCCACCATCAGCCTTCAAAATCCCCACCAAAAAACCCCAAGCTAAGCCCCATTCACACAAATGTAACCCGAAAACTATGACGATGATGGCGGTGCAACGGAAGTGAAATGGCTATGGGAAAACGTTTTCCCTTTAATTTCCTGAGTTGATTTTTTCACTTGTTTTTTAGCTAAACTAGGAGAGAGACTCTTCTCGAAATCGGGAGGAGAAAATTTCAGGTTTGTTTGCCATCACTTTTAAAGCAGCAGCATCCTCTGCACCCCACATATATACATATATATACACAACACATCACACAACAGCAACATCATCCGTTTCGCCCTACAGAAAAAAAAAATATCCTTCCTCGATGACTCTCTTGAGCTTTATAAAGCTCACAGTGTGGGGGATAACAACTGGAGTGAATTGCAAAACAAAGCAAAAAAAGAAAATAACCTGAACCAACCATGAATAAAATTCTTCTTATATATCCCCCATCATCCGCCCACCGCAAAAATCACACAAAAGTTGTACATTCTTGCTCACAATAATATAAATTATTGTGAATTATTCATAATCTATTTTTGTATAATATGGAATTCTAGGTATATGCCTCATGGATTTATTTTTGAAGAGTTTATCAAATTTTATTTTGAAATATGCGTCTTCAACATCAAAAGAATAGAATTTAAATATTTCTGTAATATGATAATGATTTCTAAGTTATTCATACAAAACGATTTTGAATCATAGTGTGCCGTAGTTTAAGGAATTTTGATCCCTATTGATATAATCAACAGTTTCAAAGATAAAGAATAAAATAAAACATTTTATTGTTAACAAATATATATAAACTTAGTCATGTGATGCAGTTAAAGTTTTAAAATTATTTATACCGAGACTTAGGAAATCAACTATACAGTAAAATATACTTATGATATGACCAAATAAAACAGAAGAACCAGATTTAAAATAAAGGATTTTTCATGAGCCAATACTTACCCTTTACGAGGAATAAAAAAAAAATTGAGATGAAGCATGAACAGAAAAAAAAAATTAAAACACAGTTACACATCAATATTTTATGAAATAAGCTGCAGTATTTTACCAAGACAGTAGACGACAAGATTGCGGAGAGTACAGGCAGAACAAAGACTTATATCTGCAGAACAGGCTGAAGTCCTTTTTTTTTACACACAGGACACTATGCACAATGGGGCTCACACAAAGTGGGTTGCTGCTATTCCAAGGGGAAGCATATAGTATATTCATGCGATGTGCACCGCGAATGCATCCCCGGGTTACATACAAAATTCTATATACTCGACAGTTATTCATGTAGGTGCTCGAGCACATTCTCCAATTTAAAAAAAAAAAAATATATGTTATATGTGTTCCATCACTCACTTATTTTTTAGTTAAGTGTGTTCGTTTAAACAAAAGCCATACAATATATTTTTTATTTAATTATTAACTGTCAGTTAAGAGTTCTTAAGCTGTAAAAAGATTGAAATATTTAATAAATATAAAAGATAAAATAAGTTGCTAAAAAACAACAAAAACTGTCAAAATTCAACTGTTACAAAGTTCATACTGTCGTGTTCGGTGATTTCTTAGAAGAAAAAAAACATGAAAAACTATAAATGACATAATAGGTAGGTACTGGAACCTTGTTTCACTTTTTTACAACTGAAAATAGAAGCTGAAAAAAACTATTATATTACTCATGAAAAAAATAATGCATTACTCATTTCATTTTCAGAATTCGTATTATTATTTTTAAGCTTTTGTTCAGATTAAAAGAAACACATTTGAAACAAAGAAATATTTTTGTTGGTCTGTTCAATCGACAATGGAACACTTCTGAAATGTTTTATCAGTTTCCCATTAGAGATGAATAAAAAAATATAAGAGCAAAAATGTAGTATTTTTATTCTGATGATTCCAAAATAGAAAATTTTCAAAAATGTCTGATGTAATGAAAATATAAAATAATAACTTTTCGAAAATTTCG
Organism: Epistrophe eligans; assembly: GCA_951394125.1. Taxonomy (NCBI): domain Eukaryota; kingdom Metazoa; phylum Arthropoda; class Insecta; order Diptera; family Syrphidae; genus Epistrophe; species Epistrophe eligans. The sequence goes on from OX596029.1 coordinate 94,326,257, forward strand.
TATAAACAAAATAACGTATGACAGATGCCTTCTGCTATACTTTTCCTTTTATGTTTACTTCTCATTGCTTTGTCTTTTATTTTTTCATGAAACACGTATGTAGATATGCTACCTTCCTTCTTGTTGATAACTTCATATTCAAAAAAATGGAAGAAAAAGACAAATTATGGAAATGATTCATCAGTCAGCACGCAAAGATTGTCGTATAAATAGCATACTATCGTATTAGCCAATCAAAATCTGAATACGTCCATTCAATGTGTCAAATCTTTCAATGGCTGTATTCAGTTAAAAACAATAAAATACATCTAGCAGTTAAGGCAGAACTAACGAATCAAAATTTACGAATACAAATTATCGGGTTTCAAAATTGGAAAAAGTATATTGGGTCGTATTGATAAGCCCGAGCAATTATCGAGTTTCAGAAATGAAAAAAGTGTATTAGGTCGTATTGATAAGCCCGAGCAATTCCTTTTGTTACGCAAATATGTCAAAGTTTATCAATAGTATATACATAGTTTCATAATTATAAAAAAAAATAGTGGGCAATTACTTCTGAGTGAAAATTCTTTGGCTAGGTTTCTTGTAAGCTTAATTTTTACAATTAACAATTTAAATTTCATGAATGGTTTTTCTGCCCAAGAGACCCCATAAGACCCCATACTAATTTTAAACTAAGTGAACGTGGGTAACATCAGTTTTCATTCACTAACTTAACGACATGCTTTTATAAAAAAAAACGCTATCAAGATTAGGAATAGAAAATACTAGAAAAAGAATCATTTTTATCTATCGAAAGTGAATATTTTTTTTTGTAAATTAAGTCATACCTTATATATATTTTTTTAATAGCTTGAAGGCAAAAGAATAGGAATACATAATTTAATCTGACATAAGGCCAGTGCAAATGTTAGTTGGAAATCGTCTTGTTCATTTTCATTTTTTTCTCAGGGATTTCCGAGATAACAATATTCTGAACAGACCTATTTCGCGACCTGTCAAAAAATTGCAATTTTCAAGCTTTGACATTTTCAAGCAGTTAATGATGTCTCACGGATTTCTATGGTGAAGTGGTAAGTTTATTGAAAAAAAAATTAAAAATTAAGACTTTGAAAAAACAATTACTAATTTCTTGCTGCTCCAAATCCAGTAATTTTAATTTCTTTTCGCTGCTTAAAATATCTTTACTTATAACCTTAAGTTGATTGAATTTTATGCTCCTGGATATTCCGACGAAAAATACCCAAAAAGGAAGTCATAAGTAAGGTGAAAATACTACAAAATCTGAAGAATTGGTAAGTTCAGCGGTAGTTAGGAAATCCACTTGGATTTAAGTGTTGCCAACATAAAAAGTCGAATGGATTGCCCCCTAACAATAACGGTTAGTAAATACAGTAGGGGACAAAATGGCTACTTAACTTAATTAAATCGCCTTTGGACAGCTATACCTACACGCAGCCAAAATTATTTATTTGTGCGAGCCAGCTGTGCATTTTACTGCAAAGTTTTTTTCCACATCAATTGCACTGTACAGTGTACAGTACATGCGATAATGGAGAATTTCAGGAAATCTATGGAAAAATGAAATGCAAACAACACCAAACGACTATGGCAGTTAAATAACTGCAACATGAAAGCATCACAATAATATTGAAATCCAAAAATATATTAATATCCATTAGATAGGTACCTACTTTTTTTTTTTTTAATAAATATATGAAGGTAAGTTGTATGTAACAACTTCTGTGTAGGTTGTCGTCAAGCGCTTGACGTTTGCTAAGATATAGATATAGATAGGTAAGTATATCTATGGAAAAAAAGGAATAAAATGTAAAAATATGCCACGACTCTCGAAGAAGTATACCAAAATGAAGAAATATGTTGTTGTTGTAGAATATATCTCTGCTTTGGTTTTTACTTATAAACTTATGTACACAAATTTACCTTATAGATATCTATAGATAGACATTTATACCATCGTCATATCAGGGTGCTGGCTTGTTGTGCAGACATACATATCTATAGATACCAGTCGCTATAGGTATAGGTACCCAAGTCTACCTATTACGTGTGCGATGCGATGCGGTGCGACGGACGGCAGCAGCAGCAGCGAGTGAATTTCGAATTTCATGTACAATTTCGCAGATTTTAAGCGAATTTCTCGGTTCGATTTGAACGGAATTTGTGTCTTTGCAAAGTCTGAAAAATGAGTTGGCACGAAGGAAGGGTATATGGGGAGTGAGATTGGGTGGACGGTCGGAGGGGCAGCGCAATAGGGAATAGAAGGAGAGTCACACAATGGCGACGACAGCTCGAGCTCGATGGTTATACACAAAACTCAAACGAAAAAGAAGTAGGTATAGAGAAGAAGAGCAATAAGCAAAAAAGTTTATGCAGCTAAAAAAAAACTCAATTTTAACATTCGTATATAACTAAGTATGTACATCGTACATATATGTGCAGTGTATGTATCTACATACATACATACAGCACCGTTTTGTACTTTTGCAAGTACATTACATATAGATGGATATTTTCATTTATGTCATCATCAAATCTATGAAAGATAACAAAAAAAAATCAAAATGGCTGCGGTTTTTTCCTATTTTTTTCTTTTGTTGATAGGTACCTATGGATATGTATGTACCTACAAGCTTACAACCATTTTATGGATGCAAAAGCAAAAAACTGAATTAATATAAATGTGTACCTATCTTCTTTTATTTTTCTGTTATATATGTTTGGTTTACATACATACATACATACATACATTCATGTATGTATACCTACATATTGTATCAATTTAATTTGTTTTTTACTCCCGTTTTTTGTTTTAATATATTTTGTTCTTATGCATTTTCAAGATGATTTAGTCTTTGTTTGCTTTATACCAACAGCTTCTTCCCCTCTCCACACTTTTGTACTCTTTGTTTATCTGCTCATCTGCTTGATGATTTTGTAGAAAGAAAACAAAAACTGAATGAAGATAAAATATTTTTTTTTTTTTAAGTTAGTGCGACGATGCAACTAAATATGTCGCACTTTATTTCAATCGAAAACTTACATACTCATAAGGTACCTATGTATATAGATATCTATCTATATGTAGCTATGACAAAATAAACATGGCCGACTGCAGTAGTTGTTAATGGTACCTATGTGCTACGCCTTTTAGTTCTTTTTATGTCCACTATATTGCTCCCCATTCCCAGCGGACAGTAAACGGGTTGGGGGAATTTGTTATAACAGAAAAAGAAAATAAAGAAAAAAAACAGGCACAAAATAGTTCACTTATCACTCTTTGACTGAATGCACCGACTGTGAATATAGTCTATAGTATAGCATACCTATAGTCTATATCGGTAGAATTCTCCATTAACTTGAATGATGGATAAGGGTAAGCCATGGTTTTTGGTAAAAGTACTTAGTAAAGCCTTTTAAAAAAATCTAGTTGCCGGGTATTTATTCTATGAGATGTTTTCAAAACACTGTAGAATTAACCACAGGTAACAACAACTATTCTTCTGTATCTATAAAGTAGGTACCTACTACCTACCTACAGTAAAAGCTCCCTCAGGCGGACAGTAAAAAAATATTTGGCTGAAGGATTCTCGTCGGAACTGCAATGGACTTTTCACCATAAAATACAAATGTTTCACACTTCATTCTCATTTAGTTTTCTTTCGGACCGGACCAAACCGAACTACCAAGTCTTAAATTACACAAAAACACATTTTTTTAGAACGAAATCTTAAATCTAAAATCCAACATGAGTTGAAAGCATATAGCTACTGCATTTAAAAAAAAAACGGTTTTCCGCATTTCAAACACTGTCGTTGTATATTTCAATAAATTTCATTATTGTAAAGTTTACGAATTTCAATTGACGTAACAGTTAATATCGACGCCATTTTGTGTTCAACTTCAATATATATATAAAATGTACCTACATACCTACCTAGATACAAAAACATAAGAGGCAGTTCTGTCTTACTAATGAGGTACCTATAAATTAATATTACTTAAGAAATAAACATTATATATTTTCAGCCTAAACTTTAGTATCCTATACAGTTAAGAACACCTAGTTGGACTTTTTGAAAAAATTAAAAGTCTAAAAAGGTATGTGCATATATACATATGTATGTATGATATTCCTCCTCTCTTACGTAGGTTCCTATTTTTTTTTATTTTTTAAAAAGCATTCTGAGAAAAATACAGTATGCTTGAAAAAGTTTTGAAAGGATACCCATGTAGGTACATATGTATATCTATGTACACTACAAATGTATTCCTTCGAAATACTTCTGTTATTTAAAGAACAACAAACCCAAACACCAAGAAAAACAAAATGTCACGCTTAGTTTTATATTCCACCATAAAAAGGTTATAACAAAAAGTTTCTACTTACATAATATCGAATCATTTCTGGGATTTTTTTTTTTGTTTCTTATTTACACAATTACGCAAATCAAATTGAAAGTTCAAATCTTACCTGAAAAGAGAAAATAAAAAAAAGAGCATAAGTACACAAAACTAATTAGATTTTTTTTTATAGATATAAATGTATGTATATTTATAATCTAGAATAAAATATAAGTATATAAGAACAAAAAAAGCTTTCGAATTAATTGCATCGCAATTTCAACCCTAGAAAACACACAATAACCAACCCGTGCTCAAATGAAACTCACATCACATCAACCCATATTATATAAAACTTTCCGCAAAACTTGCCAAAGAAAAGATGAGAAGGCATAGAAAAATACCTACAACACAAAAAAAAAAAAAACAGAAAAAATATAACTCTTTCACAGAATGTATAGAAAGCAACCCTTGAAGGAGTAAAATCTTACACGCTTCTCTTTAAAAATGAAAGAACGATATAACAAAAATTTCCAGGAACCTTTAAGTTTTTCAACATCGCACTACTACCAACGACCAGTTATATCCATCCACCCCAACCCTCAATCCGAATGACGACGACAAGCGCCACTACCAACCCCCACGACTCTGATGTTATATGAAGAGAAAAAAAAGGCAACTGTTATGCATGAAATGTATCTATCTATCTATATATACGAGGGTTCTTAGGGCCAGGCTCGAAGCCTCCCCCTCCACTTCAACAATATCCCCAATCACTGACAAAATATGAACGAAAAAAAAAAAAACAAAATGAAAATAAGAAAACAAAACAAAGTTAAAAGAAACAAGAAAAAGGTGTGTGGAGAGGATATGACAAAGAACGAGGCGAATGAACACAATAAAAGATTATCCTCCTCCTACTCATTATCAGTGCGCCACCAGTGGAATATAATCGGGCGCGGTTGGGTAGCAAAAGTGACAGTAACGGTGACGACTGACGAGGACGACTTCGGGTATGATGACGTGGCATAGTATTCAACTTTTCACCGCATACGGTTACCGGTTGAATATGTATCTGCAAATAGACAAGTAGCATAGATATACCTACAAACAAAAGGCTTGGATACAAATTGTATAAGCAAAGTGTCTAATACTTATGTAAATATAGGCACATACATACATATATACATATTTATTAAAAATAAAGAAAAGAAATTGCTAACATTTTTCTCCGTGTACTTCTCACTTTCCACACATGCCCAACACAACACTGACAGCCGAAATTCAACTTCGCTTTTTTCACACACAGTATACAAAATGAATTAATAAACAAAATCAACTTCGTTTACTGCTCGTCTTAACTTTACCTCATTTTCACCCAGAATATAATTTGCATGGATTATAGCAGCATGCTGAAGCTTAACAAAGGACATTACATAAAAGAGAAGAAAAAAAACTTGTTTTATACTAAAGAGGGGCGAGAAACAAGGACGAATAGCAGTGGTGAAGAAAAATAAAAATAAACAAAAAAATAAAAGGATATACGAGGTATGATTGGTTTGGCACATGACATCGAATGTGGTTGATGATGGTGAAGAAAATAAAGTGTTGGCAAAATGCATTTATGTATCAACTATACTATATAGGTATAAAAGAGATCGATAACCAAACGGGAAGGAATGAAAATAATTAAGCTCTCTCTCTCCAGGGGAGCATTTTATTTAACCTTAATTTGACATCCTCGATGAATTTATATTTAATGGAAGATTTTTTTTTGTTTGCTCGAAACTGATGCAAAAAAGATGTCTGCATAGTTCTGTAATGTAATGAGTAAGAAATTTCCTCATTTATTTTTTTAGCATTTAATCCTGGTTAAATGTAAGAAAGACATACTTTTAAATAACTTGAAGGGAACAAAGCCAAATGCGTGAAATATAAATTTGTTAATAAATAAGGGTGTTTACTGTTCATGCAATGTCGTAAGTTTACACTACCTTATGAGAAATAATTTCTTAATGTGTAAGTATTTATTGTAATAAATAAACTAAACTAAAAGATTTCGCATGAACATTTGTGGAAATGCTATAAGGTACATATATTCAACTGAACTGAGCTCGTTGAACATCAAAAATTAAATGTTCATTATTAAACGTCAAATATTAAACGTCAAAGATTATTTTTGAGCAGAAATTTAAATTAGATAGTTAGTTTTTATAAATCATATTAACATTAACATTTGAAATCCAGAGATATCAAAATAAACAACAAAAAGAAATTTGTTCAATTATATGTGAACAATTTGCTTTTAATTTTAATTTGTTGTTATTCGCAACGTTTATTGTCAACTAATGCTCGATGCAATAGTAACAGAACACGTGTACTTTTTTTCTATTGCTCTTATATATCGTAATTCTGAACACATCTTAATCTAAAAGTCACAATGACGTTTAGTACACAAAAAGTAAAATTATCCAGTGTTTTACATCGTTGCATGAGTAAAATACCCTTCATTGTTTTATTTACAAAAAGAGTCATTAGATTGATGTTCACACTGCCATTTGTGTATGTCACTTTATTATGACAGAGATACTGTTTAAGGATTTGTAACTTCCACGCAAGAGGTAATATACCCACACAAAAAAATGGGGGAATTTGGCTGGATTCGAACCCAGTTCTCCCAGTTTCTCTTATCAATAACTATTACGCCAAGGGGTACTACACATTATTTCATTTCCTATATACAAAAAATTGTCAGGCAATTCTTGAAATTAATTGTCATAAACATTTTTGTTTATGGATCGCTAATCTTGGTAATTGCCGCAATACATAAAAAGTGATAGCAATCATTTAAATGTTGTCAAGTTGTTTCTAAAAAAAATTGTGACCTGTCACACTTGTCAATATTCATGAAACCTGAAGCCCCTTCGAATTGAAGATAAAAAAAATATAAACAAACGTCAATAAAATGACAGTTATATTATGTTTAAGACTTTTATGTAAAAATATATTATTACGGAAGTGGAATTTTTTAATTTTTATTTAAGTTAATCAGTTAATACTCATTAGTCATTACATTACATCTGCTTTCGCCATTATTATTATTATTTTTCTTTATTTTCAAATAAATATTACAAAATAAATATAAATATAAAAAGAATATATGGACATGACAAGTTGTCGTTTGCCAGATAATGACATTTCAAAAAGAAAACATTAATACAAAATTGATAGATTTTATAATTTATAGATAGTGTTTCAAATTTAAAATTGATGAATTTATTTAATTGAAGGAATTACCACCATAAAGCGGAAGTCCTGTGAAGCTTATACTTGATTAAAGTTAAAACCTATTTTTGTTAAGACAATAAGGCAGCGTTTTCAAGGCGCTTGATTTACAATTTTTCAGACAATTTTAACCCTAAAAATCTTATGAATTAAATCTAGATTAACTGAACAAATATATATGACAGAAACTGCATATAGTATGTGTCAAAAGAGTGGCACTATACAATAGATCTATCTCTATATATAATGTGCTTTTCAACTTCTGTAGTTTTAGTTTTTTAACAGCTAAAAATTGACACTGAAAAACGAGCGAGTTACAATAACCTCTATTTTTTTTTTTACTAATAAACGTCAAATCGCCAGCTATTCCCTCGTCGATTTGCTTAATTTTTTCGAAACGAGTATAGAGCAGCGAGTGAGGCAAATACAAAAAGAATATGACATGTAATGTATGTAATTAACTCGCTAGCGAGTATTCGCTTGTGTTTCCATAAGATGAAGATAAGCTTTAAAAGAACTGACAGAAATTTTTCGATTTCAAATTTAGCCATATCTTCAATGCAGAAGTTCTTGTCAGAACTATGTAGAAACAAGGGTTTTTTTTTTTTTTTTTTTTGTTCAATTTGATAACAATTTACTAGCTCAAGTTTCAAAAAAGGTAACAGTTGAACTGCTAGACGATAGAACTGCATTAATTCAGACGACGCAATAAAGATAAGCGAGAGAAGTTTTGGGAATTAGAATAGAGTTGAAGCAAGCTTAAGCAAATTCCAAGAAAAAATGTTTTCAATGGAAACCCAGGATTAATGAACGTTCTTAAAAGCTTTTTCAGGTGATAAGCAAAGAAAGAAAAAGAGATTCTGAGCACATAACTTCGTTCCCAGGTGAAAACAAATAAAAATCTTTGGTTTCAGTAAGATTCTTCTTATTTGCACCTCTTCTTTTAAGTTTGTGTTTTTTTTTTTATTTTTTACATTGAACCATACTTTTTATTCAGCAGCCACACCCAAATTTAATATGTATTTTCTTTTTAAACCGATAAAATAGAACTCTCGCGACGTGTATACCTACTCGAAAAGCGCACACAACCACCCACCCACCCACGCGACGACAAAGGAACAAAAATAAAACGTTCATTTTCGTCGTTGTACATTATGTATTAAAAAAACGAGTACTGTACCAACATACTTTTATATATTAATATATATATAATATACCTACATATATTTGTATATAGATAAAATGAAACGAAAATTTTCAACCTTTTGCAATGTCCTTCGCAACAAATATCCTCTTTAACCGAATGTTTCCGAAAATTTTCACGAATATACTATACAACAACGTATATCTGGGAAAAATCTAATAAAATCCACCACCATCACTTTACCGACAAAAGCAAAATCCTCGCCCCCACCTCCCCCTCAACTCACCACCAATACAGAGATAGAAGACCACCACCACCTCGCGTCACCGTCGCAGTTAAAGTTGCGGCACGGTATGGCATGAGCGCGGTGTCAAGGATGAAAGAGGACGAAACAGAACAAATATGCACAAAGGATAAAACGTATTGGGGATATCACATACAAAATGTCGAGGAAACAGCGAGCATTCATATGATGTGTCCGCATGCACAGAGAATATTCTCACATCTCATATCATCTCATCTCATCCTTGCCAATGTATAGCCATCCGTAGGATTTGATGAAGCACATACCAACTCAGCACAACACCAGAAACTAAGCTCAATCATCTAAGTGGTATAAAAATGAGCTCCAACCCCGGATTGTTGAACACAGCGATTGGGATTGGGAATGATGGCGGTTGTCGTTCTGTTCGGTAGCCGAGAGAAAAGTGGTTCCATGATGTTATTTACAACTATGGAGGATACACCACTATGGCAAAGCCAGCATCCAGGAGGTGGTACAATTAATTGAAACGAAACAATGTACCTTACCATGTTAACCAACAACTATATAGGTATAGGCATCAGTCAATCTCTCCGCTTCGTCCTTTTAAGTCTCCACTTTGTCGTCTTCTTGTTCTTGTTCTTCTTCAGCAGTCAGTTACCTAAATCCTTGAATCTCCCGCAACCACTTGGGCGGGTAATGTTTGCGTTGGAGACATAGAATATTAATAAGATTTCAAAGGAGAGCGCTTAAGGATTTCTCGTATCTGAAATTTGTATGAGTGTGTTGGTGTGTATATGTTATGGCTTCAACGATATACCTTCTTTTCTTTTTTTTTTTTTTTTTTGTGTTCTGAATCATCATCACCATCGCCAAACCAAAACAGAGTGAGCGACCCAAAAACATCAAACTGTCTCACTCCTCTTCCTCCTTCAGCTGCTGCTACCAAAGCTATAACTCGTGCGACTCCCTCTCCCACTCCCATGGGGCATAAATGGCAAATCAATATCTGAATTTCAATGTTCAAATGAAAGATAAACCAATATAAAGCCATCCGGCCGGGGCTCCAACTTATTTAAATATGGCTGAAACAACAAACACAGTTCTGGCAGACTATACTCTTTCCCGGGATTCGAATTCGAAGCATATGTGTATCAATGCCGCAAACACACATTCATATTATTATATATACCTATAATATAGTGGAGCAAAGGACGAAGACCACAGCGCCATCATCAGCCATATGTAGGAACATCCCCGCATACAAGTCACCCATAACAACCCAACAACGAAATGGAACCATAAAGTGTACAGCACAGCACAGCTTTAGATATACTAATAATATAAGGTCGTCCTGTCGTGTGTCACAAATATAGATATACAAAACAATAGCTACACAATATACGTATGTATATGGGTTGGTGCGAGCAAGAGGGGATTTCGTATAGAATAGTTCCCAAAAACTTGATAAAATAGTATTATCCACAAATACACACGTTTAAGTGGTATTAATCAGGCAGACAATTGAAAGCAAATTTCTAGGATATACAGTTATGCCGCATATACTATACAAGCGCAGTATTAGTAGTGATTGGCGAACTTTGAGAGACCGCTCTCATTTAGGGTAATTAATTTCTATATTCGAGTGGATTCGATGATGGTGGGAGTCGTCAAGAAATCGATTGATTATAGATACTTACTAGATTAAGCAATTGAACTATCTAAGATGTTATAAGAGATGTATAAATATTAACATTCTTTTGCAATAGGAGTTTCATATAACGACTCTAAATGAGTTGAGTGAATAAATCTGTCTCAATAACGGAATGAAAAAGGTATAATATATACTTTCCTTAAGTTTTTTCAAATAATTATACCTATCTCGTTAGCTCAAAAATGTATTCTCGGGCTTTATGTCTTTAATAAGAACATGCTGAATATTGGCATTTAATTTAAACGGTCTTTTATAGGACATTTATACAAAATAATCTAAATGTCTTCATAAGAATTCTTTTACGTAAAAGTAGCTAATAAGGGCTAAAGTCCAAAATTATAGTTTTACAAAAAATGAGATTACAATTTTTGTAATACAAGCAAATAATGTTTGCCTATTGACCCGTTTATTTCTATCTAAAGTAACTGTTGCTGTTACGGAATCCAATCAATTCAAAAACACATAAATGCAATTTTATGTATAAATGTCAAAGTATTTAACAAGTGGAATCAAACAGAACAGTTAGGAAAACGTCAAATTTTTCACTCACTTTTATTTTTTTTTTTTTTTCACTTGTACACAGCTAAATCGAAAACAAAAATAATCCGTAACGGTAGTTGTACTGTTTAAAAAAAAAAAAAAAAAAAAACTGGTATAGCCAAAGTTAATACCTAAATTAATAGCTCATGTTCATATGTCACTGTGATGATTTCAATTGATATGTCCGAGTTTATTCAAACATCAAAAAAAATTTTTTTTAATTTTACTTGCAATTCAACGGACAGTTGTTTTTTTTTAAATCTTTTTTCAGCTTGTTTCGATAAAGTAAATTTCTCCAAAAATCTTCATTAAGTAGCAAACTTTCATCGCAACACTCGACCTATTAATTTACATTGGTTAAAAAAAAAAAAAAAACTCTACAGTCAAATTTTGGTTTCACTGAATTTGTTCCAATTTTTTGTAAGATCAAATCATCTTTAATTTTTTTGATTAAAAACCATACTGCTAAGCATTCGGTTTTCAATATATTTCTTAAGCTGATATAATATGTGCTATGTACCAATTTATCAGCATTTCCGACGATTGTAAAGAACGTCATCCAATCGCTCCATAGTAAAGCTTCGCTTTTTTTTTAGACAAAAACTGGATAAATTCTGTTCCAAATAAAGTTAAATTTTATGAAAGAAACTGGTAATTGGGACGGATTTAAGTTTTCTGCTTCAGCTACTATTTTTAAAAACAAAGTTAATACAGTTGTCTGTTACTTAACTGACTGAACACAATGGATACAGAGCTGCAACTTGAGCTGCAGCTGGAATAGCTGTCAAAATATTCAATATACACAAATTCAATGTTACGAACACAACACAACGCAACTGCAGTCGGTGCTGCAAGAACTCACCAACTTTTAACTTTTCAGTGCAACTCTTTTGACGTTTCAATTTATATGAAGAAAAAAAGAACTGGAAAAAAATATTAAACTTTTTGTTGTCATTATTTGTTTCGCGAAAAATATTATTAATTGAGAGAAAATTATCGGAAATAAAAAAAGTGAATAAATAAGCCCGTGATTGTTTATTTTTCTCTTAAATATACAAAAATCTGTACAGCTGCATTGTGGGCACATACAAAAATAGCACGTAGGACACTTTTTCACAGCTGTTGCAGCATTCTATTGTGTTCAGACAGTAATCATCAAATCAGCCTGCGCAACGCGGCGGACTCGATACATTGCAACGAAAGTATTAATGTGCGCGAACACGTCTAAACACTACATATATTGTTTTTCCTCCACAGGTGAATACATCCTTTGTCATTAAAAATGCCTTCTGTGGGCTCCATTTTTACATTTGTTTTAACTTTGTCTTTTGCCACAAATCTTTTAACATATTTTCTTCAAATTACTCAAAACTAAACTTAATTTTTTTTGTTAACGTAAAATTTATTCCTATAATTATGTTCATATGTACAAATTTTTAAGGAAGCAAAAGCAAACTGCGCTGTTTGCAGGGACACCTTATTGAAGATAAAGAGCAGTTTGTTCACAGTGGGTTAAATCTGCACCATTACTTTAACATGCTCTAATTAAATGGCGCTTATCAATAAAAATCGGCTGATTAGCAATTTCCATGATTAAGAACTTAAATTTTGGATTCCTTAATAAAAATATTGGTAAAAATGCACATTCGATGATTTGCCAGTTGCAGTAATAGATTAAGGATTATCAACTGCGAACAAACTGGCCCTGAAAGACTTTTAAAAGAAGACTTTTAAAAACTCCTTGCAAAACAATATAATATAGAAACCATTCTCGGAACAGTGGAAATTTTTGAAGATTTGAAAACGTTTAATTAATCTTATGCTGCAACCAAGTTGTGTTTGTATGCATTTTAACTCGTTTCTACTGCGTCGTCGTCAACGACAGTATCATCGTTCGTTTCCCCTTTGTTTCTTTTTTTTTTTCTTACAGCTGACGGTAATCATTACCAAAAAAGGATTTTAATAAAATTCCAAGCACACGCATAAACTCAAAAAAAAAAAAATAAATAAATAACACGAAGCAACCAACAAAATCAAATTAAAAAAAAGCGAAATATTGGAACTTGGCAACAGAGCGAACGAAAATTTTCTCGTCTTGTTTTTTAATCTTTTTTTCTGCCGCTGGTAAATCTAAGTATGTATGTGTGCGTATCGTCGTGCATACCCTCGTATACTACCATTTTGTATAGTTGAAGTGTAGTGAAGCTCTGGTACCTTCCTTCATCATCATGTGGCGCACATAGATACAATTAATTTTTCCACAATCTGTTGTCGTTGTTGTTGCTATTTTAGGTGGCAGAGCATAGCCTACCTCCCATCCCATCATCGTCCCCCCTCCCATCCGACCAGAACCCATCCCCTAGAAACAGGCATGCATACATATTGTAGATATGTATAGACACGAAGTACCAAAATAAACATATAACTACAGTACCTACATTGAAATGCCTGAGAGACAAGAATGACAGAGAGAGGGCAGGCCAAGCGCCCAGGACTGTATAAAATACTAAATAAAAAAAAACGTATATCTACAAAATGCAGCAATACGGTTTTGTCCCGCATCTTTCCTCCTCGAAGGCCCCTTTTAACTGTTACAAAAGTAAGCATAGCTAAAAAGCTTCCGTGGGATGTTTTGTATATATGTATGTATATTATGTATATATGTAATTTGTATGTACCAAGTACATATCTATAGATATTTTAGCCGAGGTCTTCTCTTATTGCTGCGTGCATTTCTTCCGGTACTGGTGTTGCTGGTGCACTGTGCAACAACACTCCCTCATGATGTCTACTCCTATTTCGAATTCCCTTCCTTCTATACTCACCTCCCCCCCCCCCCCCCCCCCCAACGAATGGAGCTTTATTCCCTGACTTAGGATGCTAAGTGCATAGTCGAACAGAAACACATATTTTGTTATCATAATTCATCGAATGTGTGTGCAGGAGGAAAACGCATACATCTCTCACCTGGGCAAGGTTGTTTTATGCAGCAGCTCCTGATGCTCTTCTTGTCGTTGTTGTTTTTGTTGTTGAAATTCGTGCATTCATGCAGATATCCTCCCTTGTTTATACCTTTATATGCACCTGGATTGATAGTATCTTGGTCTCTATGTACACGAACACCTACCTACTTACAAACCTTCTCTGTGTTTTTTTTTTTTTTATTGCCTATGTATACCCAGGTATAGATAGGTTTGTCTTTTAAAATTATCTAGAACGCTCGCGCCTATTTTTTTATACCCTAAATGGAAGAGTTATGTACCTTCCTACCTTATACCTAGCGCTTTTATTTGTTTTCTTATTCCTTTTTTGCTTTGCATATATTCAACATCGTTGATATTGCCTAGAGTTGCAAAAAAAAAAAAAAACTTGTCCAACAAATTTGATCTAGAAACTTCGGTTAGTGATTCGCCAAGGTTTTTCATCCTTCTGACATCTTCAATTTTCAATAGGTTGTCTTTGTTCTTTAAGTTTGAATTCGTATAAAGAAATTACAATAACATGACTAATGACTATTAATGGCTCATTCATATACGATCACCACAAAAAATGCTGACGAATTATGTTTATTCACATTGAACTTCAAAAGAAGACGCTATTTTAAGGGTATCTTTAAATAATTTTATTACTCATACAGTTATTCGATAATGATGCAACGTTGACTCATTATATTCATAAATCAGAAAATTTTTGTTAAAAACATTAAACATTTTTAGAATTTTTAAAGTAGGTATATACAGAATGTCACGTCACTACAATGAACCATGTAAAAAGGCCCATACATGTTAAGACCGCATTCACGATAGAACTTGTCAATTTTCCATAAAAAAATTCTACGAAATTTGCGTCCGTTCTAGTAACCATCTCAACGACCTTTTTTAATGAATTTGAAGCATAAAATTTAATCTTGAAATAGTTGGTAATATCGGAGAGATAAAACAGTGATGTGAATTTAATTTTAAACGTTGAAGTCACAATAAATATATTAAGTTATTTTAAAACAAGAAAATATATACACATGTACTATACATACATTTTACAGTCAAGGGAGCCATTCACCTTAAGAAGACCACAAAATTTGGAGTTGTTAATAAGATCTCCGAGCGCGCGAGGCTCATTCACTATAGAACCTGTCGATATTCCATAGAAAATCTCTACAACCTCGCGACTGCTCTTACGGCCGTCTCAATGTGAATAATATGCAGCTTAAAAATCCACCCATTTCAAGATAATGTATTTTCAAAAATAAACTAATTTCCCTGTATACAAAATTTCATCAAAACCGGTGATGCCGTTAAAGAGAAAGTTAGAAACAACAACAAAAAAAAGAAGTGTGAATGCCGGGACTCATGGTTAACCATAAAATTAAATATTCAAGTGCTAGTTTTTCATCACAGATGACGGCGAGTTCGTACTGTCAACCAAATTTCAACCCAAACTCAACTTGACCTTTCGATTTAGTTTGAGCTACGAAGGAACGTACCCAATATTGAAAGTATCCATTATACATCAACTTATCGGAACGTGTAACAGCAGAACGTAATGTGCTACAGGAATTTCCACGTTTTTAGTTTTTCCTACCGCCGGCATAGATGTTTACACATCAAAAACCCTTCTATGACAAGTACTTTACTTTGGATTAGCACCCATTTTAACCGTCTTAAAACATAAAAAATTGATTGATGGAGAGCAAAAAAGTAGAATTTGTATGGACTTACGTAAGGCGTATTTACTAGTAAAATCTTAATCTTAGATTTTGAGGAACAATTACAAGTTTTTTTTCATTTCACTGTACAATCATTATAAGAGAAAACACCGTGTCAAAATCAACTTGGAACCTGTTTGCTTTTGCACGGTAGAATTTCCTATAAAAATTGATAGATACCTGCATCAATGATTACTAACTTAAGAGTAGTTAATATGGTTGCCTTTCTGTCAAAAGGCAGATTAAAAAATATTTTAAAACTTTCTGGGTTCTCAGAATTTCACTCATGTTTTTTTTAATAATTTTTTTTTTTTTGTGCAGAAAGGCGACGATATGTAATTTTTCAATTATAGTGTAATGTAAAAAACCCTCACACAGTGTCTTAATATTCTTGGTGAAAATGCTTTTAAAAATTATTTCTATACGAATTTATGGTATTTACACTTATTAACTTACATGAAAAACCATTCAAAGTCAATAACCTGTGTCTTCTAGATAATTGTGGTTTTAAGAAATGCATGGTCACACCTGCTAATATTCAAAGAAACATAGAAAAGTAGTTGGTATAGCCACAGGGTTCCGCCCTGAGACCAAATTTATTAAAAACAAAAACAAACTCTAGTTTCAATAAAATCTTTGGGTTTTTCTACGAATTATTAAGTATTCAAACATAAGAAATTCCCTCAGAGGAAATTTTGCACAGGTACTGCACGTACATATTAAATTGCATACAAAAGATTAAAAGGGACATTGTATAGATAAATAGTACAAATCTATTAGGTACAGGCAGATGTTTTGAATTAAAGTAACTACGTAAAAGTATCGCATAGGTAGGTAGGTATACTGAAATTGTATTAGAAAGATTAAAATAATGCCATAAATGTTTGTCATTTGTGTGATTTAAATTAGAACTTCTCCTTAAAAGTGTATCTTTGTTCATTATATGCAGTGCAGGCCTATATGGCACTCGTATAGAATAAGCTTTCGTTTTGTTTCAATGAAAATATTATTTATATCTCAGGTAATAGAGACAAATAAAAAAAAATTTCAAATCATGAGATTAATATTAACAGCCGCAATAACAAAGGAAATGGTGTCTTTTGTTTTTTTGTTCGCAGTGAACACTTACATTTACAATATATATGTATACATACCAATATGCCTACATATATATTATATAGTATAAATACATTTTATATGTATATCTATCTATTTGCCTTCTTGCTATTGCAAAATATATATGTACGTACATACCTATGGCCACATGCGATAGATACATACATATAGGAGGAAAATCGACGACGACGATGGTGATGATGATGAAGAAAAAAAAAAAAAAAAGAATATACTTATACGCAAAATGATATTCCGCCATGTTCCGGCAGTTGAGATACTTTTAATAAAGGAATAACGAATGAGAAGAAAAAAAAAATTGTTTCTACACTTTTAAGCTACGTGGCATGTGCTTACGTCATTATATACAAAATTCAAAATATATATGTATCTACATTATTTACTCTGGCGATGATCAAAAACGACAACAACTTCCATATATAGATACGGACACGATGATAATGCTGCTGCTGCTGCTTTATTCCACTTCAACTCGACCGAGTGAGTGTTACGGCAACAGCGGTATTTGTTCATTTTAATTAGACCTTGTTGTCCATTTACATCTTTCTCTCGAATGTGTTTAGGTTAGGCACATTTATATCTTTTATTTTTTCAGATTCAGACGACCAGTATTCACACAAGAAAAAAATAAAATAAAATATATAATTTATATTCAAATGCTGGTAGGTAGTAGAGATACATAGAAGGATTTCTTCTTCTTGGTGTGTTTTCTTTTTTGAGGTATATAATAAGTCGATGGATAGGTAAGGTAAGTATATATGTATATATATACAAAAATATAAAGTAGATAACAGGGGAATGGTTAAGGAGGGTGAGAGCGAACAAAATAAAATCTATACAGAAGACACATCACACACCCCGTTTGATATGACTTTTGGGTTGTTTGATGTTTTTGTTGTTAACTCCACAACTTGAAACTTAATTACACATAAATACATATAGGTACATAATGTTTATGTATATGATAAAACATAGGTCGTATATAAAATCTTGTTTATTAGATTTAGTTTTTAGCTTGAAACAATAATAAAAATAATGATAAAAACAAATATGTACATATTACCAAAAAACAGAAAAGGTGGACAAATATGAGAAAAAATATAAACCTATATCAAAAATAAATATGTATATATGTACATGTACATATCTACTAAATGCTTTAGCTATCTAAGTACAGTACAGTACAGTTGACTTGGAAAGAGCGGTGGAAAAAAAATAAAGAAAAAAAATCTTATCTACAAAAGCGAATTTTCTACCATCGGTAAAGAAAATAAAGAAAACTGAAGAACAATTACACTTGGCTTGACTTGAATTCGCGCAGAGTCAAATGAAAAACATTAAAACTTGACACAAATCTGTGAACGATCTGACGAAATGAATCAAAAAAAAAAAAAGATAGAGACATTTAAGCTTTTTATAAAGAAATCCCTTAAAGCTTACGTCATAATTCGAGGGAAATTCCAAGGTCTTGTCTTCTGTTATCAGGAATAACCATAGAACATATTAACGTCGTTCAATAAAATCAAATAGCTAAATTTAAAATAAACCATGGGTAACAAATGCAAATATTGGAAAACAAAAGAAAGGACCATCGATAACCCAGATGAATCCATGGCTATCATCGTGAAGGGATTTATTTTAAACTTGAATATTTTTACTAGTTAACATTTAAAAGAAGTTTTGAAAAAAAAAAATTCAATTCCTTAAAATTTGGGATTTTACATTTTTTTTTTAATTTTTTTTCTTGCAGTTTTATTTTATTTTTACTTTGTTTTATTTTAATTTAATTTAATTTAATATAGTTTATTTTATTTTATTTTTATTGTTATCAATCCGTTCAATAAATAAATTAAAAACACGAACAAATTATTGAGATTAAAATTTAAAAAAAATAAGTGCGTCTAACCTAGCGTACCGTACTGTATAAGTTGTCCGTCAACGAAAGATTGCTGTATCCATATTGGTAGGTAAGGTAAATGATTTAATCAATTTAAAATAAACAACAACAATAAGCAGAACAACAAAATTCAATAAATAAAAAGGAAGAAGATAGAAAGACAAGAGAAACAAATTGAAACGAAATGCTGCTACAAGGGTGGAGGGCAAAAAAAAGTGTTCGAATTTTATTTATGAAACAAAGACAAGTCGAAAAACACTGTGATTGCACTTTGGATGGGTGTGAGTGACATTTACGTCATCATAAAAATAGAAACAAACAAGACAACAAAAACAAAAAAATAAACCAACAATGGCCGCATTAACAGCCGTTATAAATGTCATTAAATTAAATTGTCCTGTTGTAGTTGTTGAAATCAGGGATATTTTTTTTGTTGATAGGAGAAGTGTATCCAAGGACAATGGAGGAAAAAAAATAAAAATCAATTTTCTAGAAGGACTTTGAATGGCAAGCAGAATATTGCGGAAATATCTATTGATCAAAATTAAAAAGTTAGTTCCATAGAGAATCACAAAAATACCTATACATATTTTAATTTTTAGGAAATTTAAAGTTTAGCATAGTTAAGAAACATAAAATGATTAAGTGGTTAGTTAAAAAAGAAATAGGAAAAACTTTCATATTATTTTATATCAAAATTATCAAAAGGAAAAATGTTGTACATGCGAGGAATTCTGAAACACAGTCAGTGGTCACAATCTGTTGCAAAAGTAAAACTTTGAATTCTTTTGATCGAACGTTTTCAATTGTTTTATTACTTCAAGTCTTCGATTAAGATTTTATGTAAATTTTATCTAAAGTACTTTTGTTATTATCATATTTTCTAAACTGGCAGACGGAAATTTCCCCGCTAAAACATCGAAATTTGGACTCTCAGATTGCGCTACATTGAAGACAGCTGCTTGACCCATATGCCCGAAAATATACTTATAGCCAAACACCATTAATATAACTTATGGTCATTAACATTATTTTTATTTCATTGAAAAAAAAAAACGCTTTTTAGTTAAAATCTAAAAGTAAAACGATTTCAGGCTATTTAAAACTTTGAACGGTTAAGCTGTTAAATGAATTCAAACCCTTAATCAATATATAATAATAATATATAATATTTTTCAAAACTATGTACCTACAATAAATTGAATTTTAGAAAAAAAAAATAAATTTAATTGAATTGACGGAATTAAATGCTACAATAATGTACCTACTCTTCAAAAACTCTGAAATCCTAGGTGACTGAACAAATCACTTTGAAATAAAATGTCTTAAAAAACAATATAATCGTAAGCCTTCTGAGTATCTTTAGGACTTATCAGACATCTTCAATGGAAATTTTTATTATTCTCCACTCCAACTCATAGAGACACAAAAGTGTAATCAATAAGGATTAAAATATATTGTTATATATTCATAGAGACTCATCCCTATAAATACGATTTCTCGATAAACATAAGGACCAGTATTTGAGATGCCTAAGAAACAACTTATACTTCTGATGTACATATGCAACATGTAAAAAGTCTTAAGTTGAAAAAAAAAATAAAATAGATTTTTTACTAAATCGATGAAGCCATTAACGAGAATTAAGGGAATTAAAAAAATACGTTTTGCAAAAATAAAAACATATTATTTTATTTATTTATTTTAGCCAAAACGCATTTTGTGTAACAAACACTTGAACATAAAAGCTACAGATACGAAAATAAGTAAAAATCGTAAAAAAAACTAAGCCGACAGGCACTCATTCCAGACGGGTAGAAAAAGAAATACCACTAAGAAATTTGAAGAAAATCTGTTGGTCGGTTAAGAATGTATGTACATTAGAGTGTCTATTATTTAAAAAAAAAAATAATTTTTCTTATCAGACATCCCCTATAAAACAATTCTCGCACTACCCAACGCAGCCATTTTAATTATTTTTTGTTGTTAATTTTTTCTTTTAAAATTATCCCCTTAAAAGATCAAATTAAATAAAAAAAATACTATTATTATTATAATATTTAGAGAAATTTAAATGTGAAAAATCATAGATATTTTTGATTAAAAAAAATAAATATTTTTTAGGTCGTGGGTTAAATTGTATCCAGAGTTGAATTTTTGACACTAATGGGGTGAATCTATACGTATACGTGGAAACTTCAAAACTTAATCTCGGATAAAATAATCGCAATTTTAATCCAATTCACATGCGGCCTTAAAAGCGAAATATTTTATATTGGAATCGAGAGAAGAAACAGAAAGGACACAGAATAGTTGAAACCTGTAACTTGTTTTATATGCGTGTTATGTTAAGTTGTTATTGTTCTCGTTTTTTTTTTTTTTAACTACAACCTTCTAATATCCGTGGGTTGAAAATGCGTCATAAGTATATTTGTTCACGTTTCCATTTTACTGTATTAGATAAATTGGAGATCCTTGGCCTTTTGTATAGTTTTATAAATGGGTTCATTTATGTATAAATTAGATACATATGTATCTGTATTATGTACATTGTTTAGGTATGCATGTCTATATATGTATTTATGAGTGTATATTATAATCATTTTCTAAGTTAAATGGGTGACTCGAAAAATTAGAACTATTTGCTTATAGGTATGTATCTAGCCCTTTGAGATGGAGTAATGACACTATACGAGGGTTAACTACGCATTTGTTTCACGACATAGAAAACTTGTTTTTAATCTTGAAACTGCGTACTGAAATAAGAAATATTAATTTTCGGATAAACTCTAAAATATAGAATTGTATCTACTTATGATGCATTTTACTTCTTTTTTTTATAAACATAAGAAATTAAAAAAAAATTGATCTAAAATAAAACTGGGCGTTAACCTATAATTCATTTCTAATAGTTCTACTTTCAATTATGTAATTTATATTTTTGTATTTTAATTTTTTCGCTAGGCAATCAATCAACAATATTATAATTGTAGATTTGTATTTACGTGTATGTTCTATGTACGAATATAATAATATTCAATGCACATATTATACAAATTTAATTTTTTTTTAATGTCTTCATAAGACATTAGACTTTTATAGGGTGTTACGTGGTCAATATAAATAAAATTGTAAGAATTACAAACAAATAAATTTATAATTTTACTAACTTTTTGTAAAAATAAATTTTAAAAGTTGACAGATACTCAAGAAATCACCTCCATTAGTATTTTTTTATGTTTTCAAATCTTTCGAGAATCGTTCAATTGATGAAAAAAAAAAATTGATGTAGAACTTAATATTTTGAAAAATATTTTTAGTTGAAAATTCAACATTTCGTGAAGGACTTTCGTTAAGGAATTATAACCTACCATAGAGCTTTTAAAAACCCTGTTAAGGAAATCATATTTTGATATCGAAAAAGACAAGAATGATGTTGATAAAATTTTGTATGTTTGCTAAGATTTGTACGATTCAACCATTTTATAGGAAACAATCTCCTTTTTTTTTTTTTGGGTTTTCGACTTTCTCATTACCAACTTAACTTATTAAAACTTTCTACAGAAGCTTCTTTTTAATGCTATGGAATCAAAAATGTTTTTTAAGTGGTACGGGATCTTAGGAGGAAGTAATAAATTCTACTGACTAACAACCAACACGAAAACAGAAATTGTTGAGAATTGTAAGTTCCTATACCATGGAAGGTATTTCTTACAAAATTGACAGGTGACAAGTTTACAACTTTCAAATTTCAGATCTATAAATAATTTAACAATATCTCTGCTTGGTAACTTGATATCTTCATCAAGTTTTCCAAAACTGGGTTTATTCCCTTTCATTTTAACAACAAATTATGAAAATTTGTGAACATTTTTAAGAAATTTCACGTACCCAAACAAACGTAATTTTATAGGTAATACAATTCGTAATCGTAGATATTGTATTGTTTCCCCTAAGGGTTACAGTACTGTCTTCCTCTCACTTCATTCCCTATGCCTGACTCTCGCTATTCTCTTTGTTCTGCCTGCCTTCCATCCCGCTTTCAGATATTGCGGGATATACATAGGTTATACAATGAATTATCAATAAATCTCTGACAAATTTGTCTGTCATTATTACAAGACAAAAACAATACAATTTTTGGTCAATATACAGTTTACATTTGTGTCATGGAATTTAGAATAGGTTGGTAGTTAAGTGATAAATAATGATTTTGATGCATTAACAGATTTCCAATTCAATAAAAAATGTGTACTTATGTAGTTGCTAATGGTCAAAATTGGGAGACAAAATTGTAGAATTACCACCTGTCGAATTCGATAAAATAAAGTTCTACACGAGGTATAGCGCCACTTCGTTAAACTTTAGTTCTTTAAGAAAAAACTTAATTAAAAAAATTCAAAATCCCATTACTATTATAACGCTGCGCTGTGATCCGGTGTGTTTTATTTTCAGGATCTAATTCGGATCAGATCATGTGAATATAATAAAATAGAGGTATCTAATAAATCTATTACCTAATCCTAAACATGAACATGAAACAACAATTACCAACACCCTGTATGACATTATTTTACAGCGTATTTTCATTTACATATATTATATTACATATACACTACACATTGTATATCTACAACACATCTAGGTGCTGCCTAAATCTGTATTCTCCCATTTGTTTTTTTGTTTCTTTAGAAATTTTATTTTGTATTTTTCCATTATTGCATCCAGAAGATGACGATATAATAATATGTACGTATAAATTGTTTACCTAAAAAAGAATCCGAGTTTATAGTATATACTTATGTACATATGAAGTTCTGCGAATATTTTCATTTAATTCGATTAAAATAATGTTCTCAAAGTTTTTGTTGTCGTCGATTTTAATTCTGTGTTTATTATGATTTTCATCTGCCCTTTTGGTTTCTATTTTTATAAAATAAAAGATTATGAAAGAAATTGAGAGGGAAAATAATATGTATGTACCTACCTACATAAATATATTTCTGCAGAATATATAAATGTAAGTATTTGTATACATATAAGAAATATAATAAAGCATTTTCAGTAAGTCTTGAAATATTGTGAATAAGACGTCAATAGAGGGAGATATATGTAGGTATACTATCGTAGGTTTGAAGTTAACCTTTAAATGCCCTTCAATTTCGATGAGAGGGTTCTAATTCAAGAGAAATTCATATAACGAATTTTGTGTAACTTTCCTTGCAACAAAGTTATCTGCCTTCTTAATTCTTTCTAACTGCATAAATATGTATTTACATATTTAGGTACCTACGTTGGAAATTAAAAGACGTGTTATCTTTATTTAATTAAAACTTTTTGATAAAAAAATTAATTGATAACTGATTTATAAGTTTACGGAGGAATTCTTCTTTTTTTTTAATATAATTTGCCAATATCTTAATCAGTTCCAAATTCCAAAAATATAAATATAATTTTTCTTTAAACTTGTATCCCTGAATAATCTTTCAACAAATCACCTGTATTGTTTTAACAATTCTTATTCTCATAAAAATAAAGAATAAGAGAATAAGAATTTATTTTTTATAATCCGAATTTTTGTAATCTCTACCGAGTGTTGGCACTGTTTTTATAAGAAATTCTGTTAAACTGTTTTTAGGCTGTATTTTTGGGTTGTATCTTCTTAGTTGCTCGGTTGATTTTGTTATGATTTTTCATATAGGTATTTCTAAATAATCCAATCAATATTACATTTCAATATATTTCAAAAATATTCTTTTTAATCACAAACAAAATTAAACAAAAAACCAGTTTTAGTACCTACATATGACGTTCTTAACATTTCGTTTCATATTCTATCAAAAATGGTTTCAACAATTTAATTTTTATTTTTTCCAACAAGTAAAAACGTATACATACATATTTATGTAATGTATGTACGTATTTAAAAAGTTTCAGTAAAATTGCGTAGGTACAATGTTTTTTTTTTTTTTAATTGACAAAAATTTAAAAGCTTCAAAGGAACTGAAAAACTGGATTTCTTTTTCGATTTTTTGTGATTAAAACAATTTTTGAAACATTTTGAAATGCAGTAGGTATTATTTAAAACACTTATGTATTTGTAAAATTTAAGCTATACCTATGGGTCAAATTTCAAAAGAAAAATACGACAGTTACACAAAACTAAGGCGCTAAAAGCAGGTTGACGCAGGACATCTCATCAAAAAAAGACTTGCAATTTTGAAAAAACGATCAACATTTTTTTAAATTTAGAACTGTGACTAAGGGAGTGGTCTCATTTTTTTTTTTAAGAACCACCTTTTGTACATATTCATACAAATATAATATCGCAATTAAATATACAAAGTTCTTGGTAAAATTATTCTCCTATCAAATAACTTCAGCGGAAGTGCAGCGGTTAATTCAACGGGAGAGTGGGTAGGCGCAGTTTTATATGCATTACCTTTATTAGGCTTTAGAACTGAAATTTAAAAGTCACATAGGCCGCATCCATGTTTAGCCCATATAAATTAAAAAAAAAAATAAATAAAAACAATTTGTTTCATTTGCAAGAATTAATTTATAGAATACATTTTGACAGCCAAACACAAAAGAAAGTTGTGCGAAAATGGTTACTGGAATATGAAGACAATCAAAACTAAAACAACACAACAACAAAATTACTGATGACACTGTTTATGCTACTTGATGTTGCTGTTGAAAATATTTTCTCCGCACTGCGCCAAATGTGTTCCCCCTTTCGTGGTTTTCATCTCACCAACGAACCTTATCATATATGTATTTCTGTATACATGTATATGTATGAATACATATGTGCCAATGTATAAATTTGCCTGATATAACAAACTCTGATTCAACTACACCAACTATGGCTTTTCGTCAATTTTTCTACTTTTTTTTATTTTTGCAATTGCTTGCCTCCCATTAAACACCACATGCTCCGCATGTACCCCTTGATCACCCTAAAATGGATATATGTATGTACCCATTTGGACTACTATCGGTAACAACAAAATATACAACAGCAACACCAACAATGAGCGACAAAAGACCCACTATCATCATCGTCATCGTATAAAAGGCGACTTCGTTCGTTGTTGCCCGTCGCGGCAACTGTTAAGCTCTTTATATCGATTTACTTTACAAAGAGTATTATAGGTACCTATATTTATTTTTATAGGTAGATACATACATATGTATTATATTTGTACATACCTACACTGGGTATAGAGTTTTCTTCTTTTTTTTTGTTTTTAGTTTGCAACTTCTACGCTATCTACAGATTTAGCTTGTTTGCTTATTTTTTATTTTTTGTTTCCATCATGGCTGCTTTTTAACGTAATTCAGATTTTTCGCCGCATTCAAACATCGCCATCTTTAATCAAACTGAGAAATAACACAAGAAAAGTCAGTTTCAGTTTCAGTTGTAAATGAAACTCCTACGGAAACGGAAGGAATCCCTATTTCTATTTTTGCTGATGTTAATTTTTTTTATTATTTAACTCATAACAGCTTAACTGTAGAACATATACAAAAAAGGGATTATAGGACGAACATTTCTATGATGAATTGAATTTTTCCTTTGTCTTGTTTTGGAATCGAAAAATAATATTTTTTTTTTAACAGCATTTAGTTGCAATTTAATAACATCTTTTTAATTTTTTTTTTAATTTTTTAGGTAAAAAAACAAAAGATAAGAAAACCTTGGAGAAAGAATAAAGTAGGTACCTACACGATTGTGTGGCTAAAATTTTAAATAAAAATCAAATACCTACCAAAAAATTAAAATATCCAACGACCAAAATCAAAATTTGACTAACTGATAATCTATTAGAAGAGTGATTGTTTTTTAAAATTTTTGTCCGCATGTTACAGGAATTATCAGCACTTGTCAAACATATAACAAAACTCATCAACAAACGGTCATCACCACCAACACTAATGTTAAGAATCGCATTGATATTTTACTCAAACATGCCTATAGTACCTGTGAATTTTTAGAAGTATTTGGGCATTATTAACCTTTCATTTTTTAGATCCAACAATTAGAACTTAAGTTATAGGCTTTGTAAGGAAACCATATCGATATAGTTTACCGATTGCTCGTCATTTACAAACAATCAAGCAGATTTTGTTCTTCGTTTTTTTTTTTTTTTTGTAATCTCTCCCATACTTTAACTGTTAACACCACAAAAGTACCGCCATATGTCACGCCACAAATGTACCGTTATGCAGGTGCAAACAAATAATTTTTGCGACATAATTAATTTTAATCTGAGTAAGTTTATTATTTTAATACAAATAGTTTTAAATAAATAATTTTGAATAAATAATTTTATTTGTGGAAATTTTTTATAAATGTTTTTAACAATTTGTTAATTTTTGCTTTTAATCTGTTTCTTTGTTTGATGAAATAAACACTTAATTATTTACTTCTGTCATAATACTTCCCTTTCGCTAAGTTATGTCTATTTATCTTATCTCTAAGTACTATAAAAGATAATAATCTTAATGTAGGAATTTATTTATATAAATATGTATAATTGTATACATAAATTTAAAAAAAATTAATTGAAATTTCGTTTATATTCGATCTAGGGCCTTTCCACTACACTAAACCACTATCCTATGTAATTCGAAATATAGAAGTGCATTGTAACAAATAAAAGGCGTTATACTTAAATTCTTCATACCATTTTTTTGGTGATTATAATTTTTTTTTTATTTTTGTTTTATATACGAAATATTTCTAATGATAGAATAACAAAATTTGGCCAACAAGTTCTAACAAACAAGGGCCTTGCGAGTTTTTGACAAGTAGTTTTCCTCGTCTAAATTTTCCCTACTAATAATTTTTGTGAACTTTGAATAAACTTAGATTTTTGATAATTCGCGCACATATGTAATAAAAAGGAAAATTTGTTCTTAAAAATGTTTACTTTATCTTTTTTTTTTTAAGCGAGCATTTGCAATAAATTTGGATGAAATCAAGTGAAGAAAAATGAAACATTAAATTAAATTGAATAGAATAGAATTTAAAAGGTTTTTCATGAAAATGTAAAAAAAATTGATGTAGTAAACATCGAAACGTATTTAGACAGGAAAACAGTCTAATACCTACAGCCATCAAACCAAAATAGGCAAAAGATGAAAACACCTAATGTCTTCGAATTTTGAAAAACCAAACCAATTTTGGATGTCGTTAAAATATACACATCTATATATTTTTTAAATTGACAAAAAAAGGTTTTTTTCTGAAATTTAATAACAGGTGTGGGCATTTCGATATTATGAAGTTGTTAATGATGGTTTAAATGTCAAATAATATATTTTTTTAATAAAAAAAAAAAACACATGCAGTTATCTACCTGTCTTCATGTCAATATTTAATCGACGCTACTGTGCCTTATTCAAATACATAAATAATAATGCTCATAAAAATACACCTATTGTTAACTTTTCCTGATACCTATATATTTTACTTATTTTTTCTATTTATTTAGACCAAGAATAAAGATTGTTGGTTTGTTTTATTAATCCACCCTTTTTAATTAATGAAAAAAAAAATGAAACAAAATAAAGTCAAAAATTTATCATCATGAGATCTCTAATTTATTCTTCTAGGCACGACACGATCCATATGCGATATACCTACATACATATGCAACATAATGTATGTAGGTATGTATATCTAAAATCAGCTGAGGTTTCACGCATTCCTCATCCCATTTTATTATAGTCAGGCGCCAGCTGTCACATAAAGTAGGTGGGTATATGTAAATACATACCATATAGGTATAATGTATATGTACCTTTACATAATATAGTTATTGAACTTTGACTAAATAATTCCATAAATAGAAAATGACATACCCACTTATGTACATTTAGTTTTTTTTAAGTAGGTATAGTTATTTTGCTATTGTGAACTAAATTTTTCTTAAATCTAATCTTCATGTTTAAGAATTGTTTATGTTTTTAGGGATAAATAAAAAAAAATATAAATCGATTCAAATTATTTTCAAAGTTGTTTTAACATTGTAGCAATTTAGAAAACAAAAATAACGATAAGTTAACAACCGTAGCTGGGTAACGACGAAAAAGTAAATTTTTAACCTTGAAATTAAACAAACTGCGATATTTTTACTTGAGCAAACATATATAGGGTGGGTAAATATATTCCTATATATATTCACGTATGTACATATACCTACTTGACAATCAACTTTATAAAACATTATATAAATGCTGTCATCACCGAATCAAGAAAATAATTTTTTTTTTCGTTCTCAATTAAAAATGATTTAAACTTGGTATTTTTTTTTTTTTTTTTGTAAACTATTTGTTAAATCAAGTGTAGAAAGGTAGATACTCGTATATATGTAAGTACATATATAGGAACATTTTAAGATTGCAAATTAAAATTTCCGATAACTATACGAAATTCTTATCTTGCTGGTTATAGGTACATAAGTATTAACAACAACAAAAAAACTCACATAAAAATCTTTATAAAATAAGTAATAAATCCCATTATTGTTGTTGTTACTGTTGTTGTTGTTGTTACTGTTGCTATTATGCTGATGATGTAGATGCTGGTGCTGATGATGAGGAACAATATCAAATTGTTGAGTTTGTGATTGTTGATGCCAATTGTGCATGACAGCAAATAATTCCAAAGCCAAAAAGCTTCAATCTACTATGTAGATAGATAGGTATACTATTTTTATTATTTTTTCGTTTTGTTTATTTTATTTACACGAAATATTTATAGGTACCTATAATTTATTTAATTTTCGGTTGAACATTGCACTCTATTAAGGTATTATTTTTTTTTTTTGTAATTTATCATGTGCATATAACACTATTTTTTTTTGTGTAGGTAGGTATATAAGAGGCTGAGCAAGTATACACATTCATTGGGGATTGGGATGTAGATAATATATATGTATCTGTATGTATGTATTGTATATCACACTTTATTTTTCTAGCACTGATTTTCTTCATTCAACTCAACTCAATGCAACTGCACATTATTATGATATTTGTTTTATTCCGCTTCTATAATACTAAGCCACCATTTTAATATTTTCACAATAAATTCACAATAACTATAAGCATTTAAATAAATATGACAGCTCTTTGAACTGATAAAATTAATGACAGTTGTTAGAGAGAATATGCATATGGTGAGCACTCACAGCGCCGTACTAAATTAATAAATCATCAAGAAAATTAGTTTAAAACAAAAAAATATAAAACGTAAAATTAGAAAGCAATATGCTTAGATTCACACACACACACGCACATACACTTTTGTAATCACAATTCACAATTTTTATTGAATAAATAAATGTGTTGAAATTTAGGTACATCTAAGGAAGAAAAACAAAAATAAAATAATTTAACAAAGAACCATCACGCACATAAAAGTAGATAGGTATTATGGCAGTAACATTAAAATTTAGAACAGTCGCAGAAAACTCGACTAACTCCGCAAAAGATAATTTAATTTCTTCGTTTTTTTTTTTAAAGAAAACCATAAAACCGACATCAGCGGATGGATTCGTGCGCACTACTTTTTAGTTTTGCTGCTCTACTATAAGAGCACCGTCTTCCCCGGGCATACAATTGTGTTTTCACTGCTGATTCGTTTATCTCTGTGCAATTGCACTGACACTAATAACACTAGCGAATTTACACTGTTAATTTATTTTTATTTTTATTTTATTTTTGATTTATCAATATTCCAGTGTGGTAAGTATAATTGCACACACTTCACCTGTGTGTGGTGAATTCTTTTGGTTTTTTTGTTTCTTTTAAATTTTATTCAATTATTCACAATGACCGGATCCGTTTGCACGAACGTTGTCGTGGTAGTTAATAAAGTGACAAAAATGTACACAAAACTGCAAGCACCACCGCGATAATAACTATGTACCTACATGTACAGAAAAAGAAGAAGAAGAATACAAAAAAAAAATCAACAACAACAAGAGTTGAGTTGTTGTACAAAGTTGTTTCAAAAGAGAGCAACGAGAGAATAATAAGCGGAAATGATGAGGAATATGAACAAAAACAAGACCGCACCAATTCCAATTCCAACAACCAATGCTTGCCAACTAAACACTACTCTAATAATAATAAGATATGTATGTATCTTTAACCACCAGCAGCAGCAGCCCAGCTATAGCAGCTATCGAGCCATCAACTAACTATACAGAGCTCTATAGGACCAGCACATGGGCCATTCGATAACAACAACAATAACCAATGGCAGGGTGGAAAAAGGAGAAGTTGGGGCAAGAAGCGAAACGCAGCTCTTCAGGAGTAGGGGAACACTGAAAAACCTACTCAAGAAAAACGAAAAAAATCAGGAAAAATCCAACAAGGAGGAGAAAAAAAAAAAAGAAAAAAAAAATCACAAGAACAACATGTAAATTCCTTCAAATATGGTTTAGGTCTAGGATAGTTGTATCTTTTGCTGTTTCGACAAGTATGTATGTAGGAAGGTACGTACCTACACAATATTTCCAAGACATGTTCGTAATAAAATATCTTAAAAATTATTTTTCTTCATAGCAATATAATATTATACTCACATATAAATAGCATGCGCTCATTATTATCCAGCTGCTGCTACATTTTCCATTAACGAATTAAACAAAATAGAGGTGTATATGATGATGATGACGGACGACGAAAGTAGTAAAGATGGTATTAGGTAGATGATTATAAATGTTGATGTGAAAACTGATGGTTTTATACGAATCACTGTGTGAAAGGAGGTAGGTATACAACAAGCACAGGAGAAAAAAACGGCAGATGACACACAGAATTAAACGCAAAAAGTACGTTTTTCGTTGAGTTGTTGAAAGGTAGGTAGTTATAGATACGCGAACATAAAGTTCAACTACTTTTCACCACTTCTGCCTTTTGTTTTTTTTTTTTCTTTATTTTATTTTTTTGTCCACTTCTTTCTTCTCTATTCGTCTTTTCTTGAATTTTTATATTTATTTCCACTCACTTCTTGGTTCCTGTTTTTTTTTTGTTTTCTTTTCAACCAGGTAAACCACTTTCCTATGCAGAAGATAATCCTTGTTTATCTTTTTTTTATTTTGTCATTTGTTTTTTTATTATTATTATTTTAAATTGCTCAAACAACACAGTTTATGTGAATCTAAACTTGTAAATAAATACATATAAAAAATTAAAATAAATTCACTTCAAATAACAATAACGGCAAGAACGACGAAAAAAAAAAACGAGACAGTAATGTTATAGAAACAATAATCGATTTTGAAAAAAAAAAAAAAATAGGTATATAATTTTCGAGGTCAAAAACAATGAAATCAAATGAATACTAATAATATAAAAAAAAAAAAACAAGAACACTACTTGTGTAACACGAGCGTCAAATATAATCAAATCGACGACAATATATCTATGTATATACAATATACATAGCAAGCAAACTGGGCGCGGGTGAGACAAGAGACAGAACATCAGAAAAAAAAATCAATTTCAAATTCCTTAGATACACTTTTTTGTACACTCTCTGCCTGAAGCCTCACCTCGGCCTTACAGCTCACCTCATCTAACCATGATTTCTTATACTCTCGCTTCATCGGTCTGGTAAGCAGCAAATACAAAAGTTTAATATGATTGGATTGTTGCTTGGTTAGAGTATATAATGTAGATACTTATTATTCTGAGAAAAAAATATTTTTTTTTTTGCTGTTTGCATTTATGTATGTTGGTGATTTTTTTTGTACACTTTGTACACGAAGGAGAATAGTACCTACACATCAGACTGTTCTTTGTCTTTGTCCAGGAATTAGTGTAGCTTCTTCAGCAATTGAGTGATGGGCTTTTTTCTGCGGCCAAATTTGAAATGCAACTAACTTTTCGAAACATTAACATTCTCCTTAAGGATATTTTACCTTATATCTATCAATTTTTTCTTAAATGTTTTCCAATGGTGCCCAATGTAGAATTTCTAGTCGTTTGGGAAATAAATGGCACCCGCAAAGCAAAATCTGTAGCGGTATATTAAATTTCAGATATCATTTTCTAGATTTCACAATCAAAGCATAAATATAAAGCATATTTTATAAAGTGGCGCCCAATATGAGTTCATAAAGGATACTGAGACTCTGAAGGTGAACACTGACTGACAAAGTAAATAAGATTACAATCCTACTAGAAAAAAAAATCTTTAAAAACACTTCCAACTCTGCTACTAAAGAAGACATTACTTCTACAACTACTTTTATCATCGTCCATTAAAGCACTCTAAGGACGACAGAGTATTTGAACTTTAAACACTATTTGATACCTATATGTATTTCATTATGTATCTGTGTTAAACAATTAGGTTATTAAAATTCTCTTGTTTTTTTTTTTTTATTTTTGTTTTTCTTAAATGGCGCCCAATCCTACAAGCCATATCTTTAATACATTCACAAAGAATATTTTAAGTCAAGCCAACATCTACATAAATTTAGATTTATATTTTAGTGTAAATTAAAACTTTATCCTGCTTTTGAGAAAAAAAAATGGCCAACAACAGGTTCTATTTAACCAATGTACGATAAAAGTTGTAAAAGTGGCTTTCTGTAATATAGTTTCGAATTAAAATTTTAAGTAAAAAGCCATAACATGGCTTCACAACGATACTAAGATCACCTGCAACAAACTGAAACCACCATTAATCACCAGTTTGTTTTTTTTTTCTTAAATGGCGCCCAACAATTAAAAATTAGTATGCAAATATTTAATTGTATTTCTGACTACGAGCTATTAATTGTAGATCGTAAAATTCAAACAACAAATCTGAATTAGGTCGATATATCAGCATAGCGAGAATATTTTTGTTTTATTTGAAGATAATTAAAATGCCCTTTAAAATTGAACTCAACAAATTAATTATTTAGCTCAATTCTATATGCCTGGTTAACCAATATTTTCACTGATACCAACGCAAAAATAGATACCAACGTTGGTATCAAAGTAATTTGGTTCTTTTTTTAAATGGCGCCCAACAAAGTTTTTCGTTTTATTCACATTTAAAGTTTGTTTTTATTTTTTTTTGTTAACCGGCACTTTCACAATAAAAACCACAAAAAATACTCTTAAAAACCAAGTCTTAATGCAAGAAAAATCCAAGTTTCCTAAATCATGGTAAATATTAAAAAATATTTGATTAGTTTTTGTGTTTCGCCTATCTACATAATTTTGAATACGATAATTAAAGTAGGTACATATGTATGTATGTATATTAATTTCATTGAAACCTAAACATTCATCTTCTTAGCTATTGTTTTTTTTTTTTTGAATTTTATTTATCCCTCTTATCTCATTGTTACTAACACTCGAAAAATCAATTAAAATAAAAGCTCTACATCATCATAAAAATTATCATAAAAATAGTCTTGGGGGATGTTTATTTAAGAACGAAAACATACATTATGCCTGCGCAAAATAAATTGAATACCTTCACGAAGCAGAACGTATAGGAAGGTATAATAAAAAAAATTAAATTAAATTATAAAGATGGCCGCGTCAGTTACTAAATACAAAACACGAACCAAAAACAAATAATAAATTAATCGGTCAAAATAAACCGATTCTATCAACCGACCGAACGACCGACAGACAGTTAACAAAAAAAAATTACACACAGAACGGGAGTAAAGTTCCGAAATACGTAATACACCCGACGTAGTACCGAATACGACTACTACCAGGCTGCCAGCTATAGTTTACCCGCCGCTGCTGCCGACATCAACGATTACATTTTATAATCTTCACAGTTTTGCCCGTCTGATTTCAGTCGGTCTGCATAGTCATTCGACGTAGACGACAGCGACACCATAAAACCAGCAACGGGCATATCCGCGCATATACAAAAACTTCGTCATCATCACAAAATTCACCCTTTTCCAATCCCACATTTCCCCCAAGACACCCGTTCTCCACATACATCGTTCATAGTTGCCACACTCTCTGATTCTGCTTTGGCAATGCATTCGTTCCTTATTTTTTTTTATTTTTTTTTTATTCTCTCTGACTTGCTGTATTTTCCTTCGTCTCTAATTTACTGCGAAAAACAGCTGTGTGTCGGAAGTCGGAGTCGTGCCCTCTAATCTAACAGCACACACCACAAAGCCCCAACTTGCCGGAATTCGAATTGGAATTGCACACACAATTAGATAGATAAACTCATCGAACCGGCTGCCGCGCTGCCTGGCTGTTCTCTCGCTCTCTTTATTTAGGTCTCTCCCTCGTGGTTTGTTTATTGTTTTTCGTTGTATTATCGTTGTTCTCTTGTTATTCGCCTGCATTTTATCATACTCTCTCTTTTTGTTAAACCCTGTTTGTTGTTTCATTCAACAAAAGAAGTGTGATTGTCAAGTGGCTGTGTATCTGACAGATACGAGAGCAACAAACAAGTTCGATAGCAGTTCGATGACCAGCACAGTGGCTCCACTAGCGGATGACAAGTCACAACACAACCTGTCAGCTGTTCGTATTCATTCAAAACAATTCAGAATATATACCCACCCAGTATTGGTATTACATACAAATTTTTACTAGTCAAGTTTTTATTCTTTATATTTGTATGAGTGTGTTTATGTTTTTTTCACATTCAGGTTGGGACGGGATGGGGGCAAGAGGGGAATCAAAATAAGAGAGCGAACAAAAACACAAGATTTATTATCTTATCCCATAGCACAGCACAGCACAGGCCAAAGAAGGTAATATTCGATATTCGAGGAAAATGCTGGGCGAGCATAAAATTCAGTTGGATTGAGTGAGTTAAAAATGTCTGTATTTTCAAAGCGAATTCCGAAAAGCATCGAATTATTTGCAATTTTGCAAAACATTGGGACTGTGCCGTGCCATGCCGCCGCCGCCGCATGTGTGGTGTGATGGTGACAGACAGCGCAGGCAGACCGAAGCCGAAACAGGCAGCGCCATAAAAAGCAAGGTAACACAGAAATCTCAAAGCCGCCAATGTAACAGGCGCTCAGGGGCCATAGCAGCCATGTTTTTTTTTTTTTTTTTAGTTGATGCTTGTTCGTGTTCTGCTCTGCGTGTTGGTTTGAAAACTTGGGATATGTGCGGAATTTTCTTCTGTGCACTTGGATGGAAAATTGTTTTACGAATTAGATTTTCCTCGTCTGTCTTGTATTGTGTTGTGATATGGCGGCTATGGCGGCTATGGCGGCTATGGCGGTTGGATGCAGACAGTTTTTTCTCCATCGCGCATTCTCTTTTTAAACAGTTTTTGTTGTTGGATTTGCCAATGCCTTGCCGTTAGTGTTATTTTTCTTTTTTCTTTTTTTTTTTGTGTTGTCATTTTTGGTTTCTCTTTTAATTGAGTTGGATTTTAAGCAATTAAGTGTAGATAAATAGACTTAATTTGTGGTCTATGTTAAATTATGTTTATAACCAGCTTAAAAATTGTATGACTAATATTTTAAATTTATGTATTTGCAAAATGTTAAAAGTTTTAATATCTATCTACCTACGTATAAAATATTTATGTATACATAGACGGGTATGTACACAAATCTATTTTTGTGGATACTTAAGTATTTTTGTTTAAGAAAAATTCTTTTTATAGAAAAGACAACATGGAGTAAAATAAAATGTAGGTATTTTAAAGCTTGAACGCAACTATGAGACTAAAATGGGTACCCAAATTAGAATCGCATAACACTGCGACGACGGAATGTGTATCTATAAAATAAATTACAACCAGCAAGCTATAGGTAGTATAAACGAGGTGTAGATAGGTATTGTTTTATAAGTAGGTAGGTAGATGAAGATTTGTTTTTTTTTGTTGCTTTTTGTTATTTTACTTTATTAATTTTATTTTAAGGTTTGAATGAGTTTTTTTTTGTTTGTATTAGGTATGAATGTACATATGTACATATAATTTGTGTGTATTGTGGTGAATTTGAATTTGTAATAGTAGGGGTAAGTGATTTATGAATTTATGAACAGAGCACGATAGGCAAATGAGTTTACAATTTATAAATTAATTTAATTAAAAAAAATATATATATTTCTTAGAATATAATGTACCTACCTACCTAGTT
This sequence comes from Epistrophe eligans, assembly GCA_951394125.1. Lineage (NCBI taxonomy): Eukaryota > Metazoa > Arthropoda > Insecta > Diptera > Syrphidae > Epistrophe > Epistrophe eligans. The sequence continues at coordinate 94,363,413 of OX596029.1, forward strand.
TGTTTCATTTTTTTTGTAAAAGTTTGTTATTCACCTTTTTTCATCGTGCATTTATGTAGACATAAGAAATATTTTTTAAGATAGAATTTGATTAGTTATGGATAGTTTAAGTAGAAGTAAAAGTTAGATAGGTAGGTAACCCAACTATTACTAAATAAATACAGTACAAACTCGATTTACGCACTAATAGAAATTGGGGCAGTTGCAATAACCGAGGTTGTTGCGCTTACTGGGTTGTATTTTTTTTTTTTTTTGATACAAATTATAGTTGAAATAGCTTATTTTCTTACAGATAACGACAATGTTATGAAAAAACTTTAGTGAAACCAAAACAAACAATTATTTTTGAATATATGTAGGTATACCTATTTATTAAATACGAAAACGAAATGTCCAAAATTTATAAAAAAATTAATACATGATAGGTGATGGCACCAGTAGTCGGCCCTTTAACTTTTTTTTTATGTTCAACTGGTCCTTAAAAATCAAATATTCAATTGCGGAATAGAGTATTTAGATTATCTGATTATTGGGAATGTGTAGATTATAAAATTTTAAGCGTTTTTAGTTAATTTTCTACCCAAAACAAATTATTTAACTTTATTGAGATGAAAGTGTGATTCTTGCGTAGTCAGCCCCTTAAGTTCCATTAGTCAGCCACTTGAAGTATCCAGTAGTCAGCCCCCAATAAAGTGTATAATATAAGCGGCTGACCATAGAAAATGTGTCTTCTGAAGTCAGCCGTCCATACTACCTTCAAATTAACAGACAGCCGGGGGAGGCTGACTACTGAAACTAAGGTTTTTTTTGTATATTCTTCTGCCAAAAATTAAAAGAGAATAATAATATCATTGACTTCGCATACTCAGGTTAAAAAAAAAAACAAAAAAGTGATTTTCAGTAGTCAGCCGGGGGAGGCTGACCTTAGGGGAATTAAAAAATTGTAGTCTCCAGAAAGCAGCCCCCCTTGTAAATACCTATTTAACAATATTTTACAATATTTTTAGTTAAAAAAGTGTAAATTAAACTATAAATAACCTATAAATAATCATATAAAATAGTAAACTTCAATATTTTGGTAGTTATAGTTCTTTTTCCAAAACACTTCTGCTAATTTTAATTTAACAAAAAATCACACAATCGACACTTAGAAAAACTTGAAGCAAACTTGCATTTTTAACAAGAAAACAAGCAGCGCCATTGGCACAAAATTTTGGATCCAGGCAGAAGATAAGTTAGGCTTTTAGAAAAAAAATATTTTATGGTAAATAAACGAAAACTGTTACTATTTTGCTGTATTTTATAACGAAGTGGCTGACTACTGGAGGGGGCTGACCTTACACGACATCACCCTACATACAGAATATTAATTTTTTTTCTAAAAGAAGTTAATTAATTCCCCTAAGGTCAGCCTCCCCCGGCTGACTACTGAAAATCACTTTTTTGTTTTTTTTTTTTTTTACCTGAGTATGCAAAGTCAATGATATTATTATTCTCTTTTGATTTTTGCTAGAAGAATATAAAAAAAAGCCTTAGTTTCAGTAGCCAGCCTCCCCCGGCTGAATGTTAATTTGAAGGTAGAATGGACGGCTGACTTCAGAAGACACATTTTCTATGGTCAGCCGCTTATATTATACACTTTATTGGGAGCTGACTACTGGATACTTCAAGTAGCTGACTACTAGAACTTAAGGGGTTGACTACGCAAGAATCACACTTTCATCTCAATAAAGTTAAATAATTTGTTTTGGGTAGAAAATTAACTAAAAACGCTTAAAATTTTATAATCTACACATTCCCAATAATCAGATAATCTAAATACTCTATTCCGCAATTGAATAAATTGATAAAAAAAAAAGTTAAAGGGCCGACTACTGGTGCCATCACCCTATTTTAGATTGAGTTTTTTTGAGAATTAATTTTTTTTTTTTAAACTGCCCTCTCTTTTATTTTTTGTAGCAATAAAATTAATGTTGTTCTCTTCGGCCCATTGCAAACATATGTTTAAGGATCGAACTGCATCTTTTGATTTAACTTTTGATAAAGTGGAGGCCGTCTCAGCTTCACCTTTACCTTCATCAGCGCTCTCAATTTCTGCTCTTGGATTGGCTGCTTTACCAATGACGAAATGTTTTACTTTGTGCATCCCCTGTACGAACGGCGGCGGGACAAGTTCATGTTTATTCGATAATTTTTCACCACAGATTTTCAACATTCGAATACCATGTTGTTTTTTTAAATTTGGCAATCCATACATTGCTGGCGTTAAATGATGATATTTCCTTTATTTTATTGTTCAATTGAATTGCCTTTGACTTTATAATGTCATTAGAAAGTGGAATGTGTTTAGCTCTTTGCTTTTGAAACCATCCATATAAAGCATTTTCCATCTGTGGATATTCAGAAGCCTTTAACGTTACCCGTTTCCCTGGTCCAGATTCAGCTCTAGCCACAAAATGTCTAAGAGCGGTTTCATTTCCTTTCATGCGGCTTATTGTTGATTTGTGAACATTATATTTTTCACAAATTGTCTTTACTGAAAAACCCTTTTCTAATTCTGATAAAATATCACTTCTTTTTTTAATAGACAATTTTTTAATATTTCTTGTAACTCCCATCCTGTACAAATTTTCCATAGAAACTAATGAAATCGCAACCCATTCTAATAAAAACAGATGCATTTTATGTGTTTGTGTATTATTTTTACAAGGAATTTTGTTCACACAAACTAGCTGTAAACAAAACGGCAGGAATACAGAATCAAAGGAAGAGCATGCAAATAGAAAACAGATGAATAAACACAAGAAGTTGCACAAATCGAGGTAGCATTTTTGAAAAGTTTCACTTAAAGAGTCAAGACGTGCTTCAAATTTAGTGTTGCGAAAATCGAGAAAATGCACGAATCGAGGGTTGCGTAAATCGAGCTCATACTGTAAGTGGTCTTGGAATAAACAAGTGAACATAGGTACATTTCTACCATAGTGGCAAAAACATGAAAAGAGTGTTTTTCTCATCGAAACTAGCTAGTTCCTAAGGCCATGCCCACGAACCAATTAGGCAAGACTCGTATTTAGTTAGATTCCTACCAATATTATATTTTGAGCTATGATATTAACTTTGAAAAGATTTTGAATATTAAACAAACAAAATTGTAATGCGTTTTCACAACAAAATAAAACAACACAAAACAAATAATACAAACAAAACTGAATAAAAAAAAAAAAAAAAAAAACAAATAAATAAATAAAATACTTTATTTTTTATTTCGAGCTTGAACATTTTTATTGGAATTCAGGTATCTAACAACGAACAAGAAAAATTTAAATGGAACTAAAATAAGGTATGAAACAGAAACAGGATTGGATATGGGACTAAAACAAACAATGAACTATAAATTTATCTGAGAAACGAGGCTGATAGACATTTATTTCCTTCACGATCATATATATGTACATATGTATATGCGATATACCTATTTATACAGTATAACATTTACAATAGAACATGAACAAACTTTTTTTATGTATTAATGCATCAGATTCACAATGGCGCACAATTTTAGACGATTAAGTACGATGTTAAAGCATATTTAGTATGATGCTAGCTTAAAAATAGCATTTTATAAATTTTAAACGAGTTGGTATCTTTTTAAAGTTTTAATTTAAAATGTAGAAATGCCTATTTTAACTTTTTCGTATCAGCATTTGTTAAAATGTGCATAAAAATGCATTTTACAAATGTTACTTTTACAATCAAAAATGTGAAAATGGAATGTTTGCTTACTTGTTTACGCGATATGTTGCTTTTTTAGGCGTGTTCAACTTAAGTTTATTAAGTAAATAGGTTAAGTATTATACAGGGTCATTCATTTTTCGGTTTCGAAATTAAAGCTAAATAAAACTCACACAGCGATAAATTTTTTATGAAAATTTTATTTCATTTAAAAGTTTGGACTTTGCCCATTATTTGTGAAAAACAATATCATTTAAATGGCCGCCTCGGAAGATTCGCAGCATGCGATTCTTTTGGGGTAATTTGTAACCACTTTTTCTCACATTTCGGGTGGTATCTCAGCCATAACTTGAGTAATGTTGATTTTTAATGCGTCTAGATTTCGGGAATTATTCGCGTAAACACGGTCTTTTAGACCCACAGAAAAAAAAATCTAACGGTATCAAATCGCATAATCTTGGTGGCCAATTGACGTCGCCAAAACGTGAAATTACACGACCAGGAAACTTCTCACGCAATAAAGCCATAATTGGTGGTCTTGTGTGGCTTGTCGATCGATTATGACGACCATAATCACCGCGTAATGCGTGAAAAGTGGCTACGTTTAAATCACCACTTTTGTAGTAAGTTTTGATAATTTTAACGCGTTGTTCGATTATTAAGCGATTCATTATCGTAAATGGTAAACATTTAACTAATATTATGACAGTTGAGTTTGACAGGTGTCAAATTCCAGCGCCACTAACTTGAAATCACGAAATGAATTACCCGTTACTAGTTAAAAAAATGTTTAAAATTTAAAACATTTTAGTAAAGAGCTTTAAAGTTAGAAAGAGCCCGTCTCTGTGAGCATGAAGCTGGTGCTCATTTGAGGGACATTATATTCCATACTTAGCCCAAAAAAATCTCCATAAATCATACCTTGTGATTCTTAAATAAATTATTAATAAAACATTAAATCTATAAAAGTTACTATCACTTTAAATTAGGAAGTCACTTTTGACCCACCCTTTAGTGTCATGCTTAACATTAAGCTATTTAAAATTTTGCATCAGTGTCTTTGCATCTATTTGTTGTTTTTTCTTTATTAATCGAGACAATTTTTCTTTCCTTCCTTAATTTTAACTTATCTGAAGTCGAGACTATGGAGAGGGCTTACTTGAATACACTTAATGGAAGTGTTTCCAACAGAGGACAAAGTTTTTGGAACCTTATTCAGGTCCTTCGGCATGAACATCAAATTCGTTTCGTCTGACAGACATATTTTTGTTGTGATATCACATGTGACACAGACTAAATAAGTTGATTGTTGATTATATGCAAAGCACCCTGAATAAAAAAAAAAACATTTCACAAAAAAATCACTAAAATTCAGAGCTGAACTTTAGAAGCAAAAATTTTAATTAAATCAATTTTAAATCAACTTCCGAGAAATTTAGACAGTTAAAACTTTTTTGAGAATTCCCCACTCGATTATTCTAAGAATTTATTATGTATTCTTTATGGAACGACATTATATAACCATAAAGAAATAAATAATTTTCAAGTACTTGCGAATATTATATTGATTTAGATGATAAGTCAATTATTTCAGAAAGCACAGTTTATATGTACATATATGTATGTATTTGAATTTTAATCATAAAATAAGTTTGTTTGTTACTTTATTTTTTTTTTATTTTTTATTTGCTTAAGTTCGACTAGTACGAAATTTAATGCAAGTAACACGCACACATAAATGATTGACAGTTGTGACTTTGTGAGTCACTAGGCCCTGGTTCTACACAAGCTGTAGCGCCAAAAAAATCATTTTTTATTTAATTTTAGATCAGTTCTTAGAGATAGATTTTCTCTCGTGAACGCAATTTTATAAAAATCGAGGTTATAGTTCAGTCTTTCATGTTTATGGAGTTATGCCGATATCCCTCATAGAAAGTGCATCACAAGACTTTATTTATCCGAAATGTAAAATCAAGAAGAAAAATGTTGATAGTAGCGGTAGCTGTAATTTCTTAGGAGCATATTTATTATATTCGAGTTGTAACACCTACAAAATGTTTTGATTTTATTATTGAAACTAGAAACTTTTTATTGGTGTTGGGCACATTTGCATGAAACAAGATTTCATCATTAAAAAAAAACTTTGTAAACACAAAAGTAAATATGTATATTAAAATTAAAATTGGAAAACTAGAACAAAAGAAAATTAACAAAATAAATAATAATCTTAAAAAAATTTCTCAACATTTGTCAGTGATTGTTGTATTAGTGCTGATACTCCTGCTTTTGCGCAAATTCTTAATTTAAATTGATTAATTGTGATTATATACCTTTTTGGTCTGATTGTGCGGAAACAGTTCTAGAATTCTATTGCAGATATGTAGGTATTAATATTTGGAAGAGGATTTTTAAAAATACAAAGCGATTTTTTGTTTTGCAAACCGGGTTCAAAAAATATAAATTAAAAAGTAGGTAATATTAATATATAATATTTTTAGACGAATTTGTTGTTTTTTTTTTTTTGAAAAAAACGCTCATACGCCATACGTCATTTTTATAAAATAAAATAAATAAAATTTATTTAATCGGTTGCCCCGATTAATACCAATTTGAACAAAATCAGTTTAGCCATCAACGAAAAAAACAAGATTATAAAACATAAAATGAATAGTTCAAAGATGACAAAAAATTTGAGAGATCATCGTCATACCTACTTAAGTAGAAAAATTGTGTTTTTTGTGACAAACACAGTATCCTGAGTTCTGACCTACTTTTATGATATTCAAATTTTCTCCCGATTTAATAACCTTAGATATAAATATTGTGATTTATATGTATTAACGTACAAAGTGATATAGGTAAGTGATTTTTTTTTTGGAAATCCGACCACCGCCCACCGTCATGCCTACTTTTACTTGAAAAATTTAAGTTTTTATTATGAATTTGTAAATTTTTCAATTGAGCTCTTTTAAACCTAAAGCCCTCTGCCACGCCCCATTTAAGTTTTCTTAACAAATTCACCAGAAACCAAAAATTTTGTAGCCAAGCTGTCTATAAAACTTAACGAATAATATGCATATTATTTTCCGCCACACACACCTGAGCTGAGCTGGCTATTCAATTTAAAAAAAAAAACACGACTATTATGTTACCTATTTGATTTTAGAAAAGAAATAAAAAAAAAACTAAAATTAAAGAAAAAAGTCTCTTCTTAGTATATACATACATACATATATATGTAGGTAACTAATTTTGAATTTTTCGAAGTTTTTTGAACCATTTCCACGCACCTACAGTGTATAGCTTCTAGCTTTACGTTGTCTTTGAACTTTAAGAACAAGTATACATGAAATAGTTATAAAAAAATTAATAAGAACTTAACAAAACTAAAACTAGGAAGTTAAAATTAAAGAAAATGACATTACAACGAGTGGAATGAAAAACCAATGTCATACGCTTTTGTTATAAAACTAATACAATATAGATTTTTTTTTAATATAAAAAAGATTAAATTCTATCAAGCTTATTTTGTTCAAAGTATAATGATAAAAGTAAATTTTGCATACGCAGATATATGTGTTTATGTAGGTAATTGGTACTTACATATATCTAGGTAGGTATATTGCATTGCCTAACAAAAGCAAACATACTTGTAAATCGTGCTGATGACGTGCGAGAGAGAGAGAGAGAGAAAAACCCTTAAAATTGTAAATATGAAAGAGCAAACAAAAAAAAAAACAAATTGAAATTATTGATTTTTCACAAAAAAAAAAAACAGTTAAAAGAAAAACACTCAAATATACCTTTAGCTCAACTCCATCTTTATTTTTTAACAGCAAAAAAAATTCTTCTTCTCTTCTACCTTGTGTTCCACCTTACCCTATCACTATATTATATCCCTATCTCCCTCCCCACATCTCCATCATCAACCCCAAACCTCTACTCTCGCGGGGTACAAGTTAAAGCTGTGTGTACACAAAACAGTCAGCAGCCATCAACCACCCACCTTAATAATAATAATAAAGAGAAGACAACAAAAAAATGAAAAAAAAAAAACTTCTGCTTTCATCCCTTTGGTTGCAAATACTAGATACAAAACGAAAAGATAGATATTTTTTCTGTTGTTTGCTGATTTCCTCTCTGTCCGTCCGTGTGCCGCCCAATTTCAACTTAAGCACCCCCAAACCGCCTCACCCTACCCCACCGACCATCTCTATCTAGCTTGGAGGTTTCACATTTATCTGTACTTACATAAATAATTAATTACATTAAAGTACACAAAATTACAATATTATAGTAGAAAGATATAGAGACAACAACTGATACAATAACACATAGGCAAAACAAAATATTACAAAAATATATATATAGAAAAGAAAAGAGATGAGGGGGGGGGGGGGGGAGGAAGAAAAAAATAATAAGAAGAAGAAGCAGAAGAATGAATGTCACCTCTGATATCGCACCCCTGAGTGTATGTATACATATGAATTCTTTTCCTTCTCGTCTTGTTGTTGTTGTTATTTTTGTATTTTAACTGTTCACACAAAGTATATAATATACAAACAATGGGTGTTGAGTAATCTAATAAATTCTCACACCAACTAAAATCATTTTTATGTGGTAAGTATAGAGGGCAGCACTTACAAAAATATACAAATACATTTATGTAGAGTATAGATATACTTTTATAAAAACAAACAAACCAAAAACTTTCCACGAACCAAATGTATCTATAAAGTGTATTTTATTTTATAGCCTTTTTATCTATATGTACATCTGTATGTGTATGTACATAATTTAAAACAAAAAAATCGTAAATCATCACACAAACAATATTGTTCATAATTTGTTTAATTCAAAATAAATATTTGACATCGTCGTTCGCGTCTATAAATTTTTTTTTTATATAAAGTATAAAATAGTTTTAGTTTTTGAGGTTTGCGGGTGAGGACGACGACGAAGTTGACTTTGACGACGAGACGTGACGTGACATGAAGAAGGGAAAATCCATTTGAAGTCAAAAAATCTTCCAACCGGTTGAACTTTATTTTTATTGTGGGGATAAAGTTTGCTTCATGTCATCCACACTCGCGCACACACACACACACACACATATATAGGTACACAAAATGGGAGACGAGCAAAACCGTCACTTCCGGCGGCGCTACTTGTACTAAATGTATGTTATGTACTGATGAGTACATTTCATGGGAATACACTATTATACTTGGGTTCCTTTTATTTTCTGCGATGCGAGAGCTGTGTGGTGTTGCTACTGGCTTTTTTTTTAGCAGTTCGGGTATTTCACTTTTTTTTTTATTCTTCGGATTCTCACTCATTTGGTTTCGGATAGGACAGAGTGTATAGAACACGGAAAACCTTAACCAAAACCAATGCGAGATCAACCCGAACCCGTAGCTGTAGCCGAAGCCGAATCCAGAAGCGAGAATGCTGTGTCATGTTGTAGGTACTGTGTGTGCCATCATAGAGGCCATCTATCTACCAGTGGAGAATCATCAGAACCCGCATGCTGTCGCCTTGTTTCTTCTGTACCCAAGCCCTATATTGAGCAGAAATCCCGCAGTCAGTCAGTTCGTCGGGTCAGGCAAGGCAGTTAGTCAGTCAGCCACCCAAAAACAAACCTTCGCCAACAACGACTACGGCGACGACATAAACGAGGATGGGGAGAAATCAACACAACAGAAAGCAGCAGGAGCAGGAGTAGGATGATGGTGAATTTTTGTTTGGGGTATGGGAGACGAAACTTCTCGATGGAGGGTGGCATCATTGGGAATTGAGGTGGAGACGACGACGATGAACGACCTAGCGCACCAACAGTGAGGAGCAGCAGCAGCATCAACAGCCCCAGCAACATTTATTATTTCAAGGAGACGGAAAGGAAATTTCACATTTTCACATAGCCTACCTATATAAATGTGTATAGGTAAATGTAGGTAGGTATATGCATAGTCAAATAGTCATGAAGTGAGCGACAGTTGTTAAAGGTGCAGTTTTGTTGTTGGGATAATACGTAGTATATACATATATAGATAGCAGATGCACATCATGCACACAGGACCAGCATCAGCATCAGATATATTATGTGCCTAAGAGAAAGCTCAAGAAAACCGAATTAAAGATGGATCCCAAGAGAATCAAAGGCTCTACAACTTTACAAGCTAAAAGAAATTGATTTAGGTGTACCTAAACCAACTATTTATACTGAAAAATATGAAAATTTTTTAAAGAAAATAGGATCTATTTTTAGATTAACACAAAATATATTTTGAAAAAGTTTCCATTTGCATCTTCTTGTTAAATGATATAGGTCAGGTTTCAAAATTTATATCTACGAGTTTATAAGATAGTTCTTTTAGGGTAAACCAAATTTGTTCACATTTTTTTTTACAGAATTTTTCGTGATTCTAAGGCACAGATTAGGGAAAACCCATCGTAATATTTCATTGGTAAAAGAAGCGAGTTTAAGGTTACATTCACATCATCATGTGATTTTTTTCTATCAGAATTCGAAACGGAACTTCTGATACTTTGAAATGGAGATTTGTAACAAGATAAATAAATAAATAAGGTGGCCCAACAGCTCGTGTAGAACCAGGGCCTAGTGACTCAAAACTCTCAACCATTCCTGTATGCGTGTTGTTGATAGGAATGGAGGGGACCTACAATTTTTTGCCGAATTCAAATGGCCAAGGTGCGAAGCTTTTTTTCATGATATATTTCATGATATTCTTGGGGAATTTGGCAATTTCTCACAAGAGTCAGTAACGCGTAAAAATGATTTCTTTTTTTTTTAGGTGACATAGGCTGATTCCCAAGACCTTCAGTGTATCAGTCCTACGCACTAACCGTTACGTCGGGGGCTACTACTACTACTACTGGTTCTTAAAACAGTTCTTAAAACAGTACCTAAACATTTTTATTTATTATACATTTAGGTAATAATTTAACCGAAAAAATTATTTAAAAACAACCAAGTAACCAATTCAATTTCAAATTCTTTAATTTCACATTATTGACTTTTTATACACTTACTAAATAACAAAATACAAAACTACTGAAATGATTTTTGTTAAACAAAAAAAAAAAAAAACAATAATTATGTTCCTTTTTTAAATTCATTCTTAAAAATTTCAAAATGTGTATTCCTTACATTTTATTTTTTTTTGTGCAGGGAGAGAAATTTAACAAAAAAAAAAATGACTTAAGAAATAAAAAATATTAGCACAACACCTGCATTTAAATTCTATAGGTTTTGTTAAAGCCAGAAAACCATTTTTATTTTTTTTTATTTTTAACTAGCAAAACCCTAAAAAAAAAAATGTCTCACGTCTAAAGCGGAGATCTTTCCACTGCACCACAAACTCTATTAATTTTAAATTGCGCAAATCTCTAAATATTGTTCAAATCAGAGACCCATGTGTCCAATTGAAATTTCATTTCTTTTTTTAACAGATTTTCTTTATTTTTTTATAATTTTTTTTTGTCCTAAACCTTCTACGCTTATTCCTCTTTAATTGAAAAAAAAAATTAAGAAAATCGGTCAACCGGTTTGGCTGGTTAGCGAACGTACATAAAACCAAACTTTAATTTATATATAGAAGATAAGATGTAAAGATGCTAAATCAACGGTTTTTGAAAAAAATAATTTGCAAACTTAAAGTTATGAAAAAAATTGAAATTAAATTAAAAATGTGTAGGCAATCATAACATTATATTAAAATATATTTCTTCAAACAAACTGATCAACTAGATATTCAAAGACGAGATATTCACAAAAATATAAATTTTCCCCTATTCACAGAGACGTAGAATCGATCTGGGAGACTTCTACTAAAACGATACGAGTTATCTAGCAAATACTTCATTAGTAATCTTGCACGCTTCATAAGGAGCTCAAAATGGTAAGGAAAAACTTTCCTAGATCCATGTGGTATCACAACGGGCCAACAATTGGTATAAGTGTGTCGGTTCTCCACCGACAGCCACTTCAACCTAACTTAACCTAACCTAACCCTGTTCACCTAATAAAATCAAAAGCAATTGTTCCAACTGTACTTTTTAAGCTATGTCTAATATGTCAAAACAAACTTCTACACCAAAATCCGAATTTGTCTTATTTTTTTTTTAAGTCAAAAGTCCAATTTTACTTTACTCATAATGATATTTATTTTTGTCATTTAATCTGAGTTACTACTTCGACGACTTTTCGTACCGAATAAGATAAATTTCACATTCAATTTTTTAATTGTTTTAACCTTTTACATATTAATGAAATTCCGGTGAATTGAAATAAAAAAAAAATAATAAAAAAAATAACGAAAAATTCCGCACTTTGACTCCCTACCAAAATAAACAAATGTTCTTCTGAATAAAATTACCTTGTAAGGAATATCTATTCGATTTCAAAAATTCTTTTTCTTTTTAATATATATAATCGAAAATTTGATAAAAACCACATTTTATCAAACAAACTATTCAAAAATCGAGGTCGATTATAATTGCTGATAAAGATAGTTTATACTGATTCATCATTTTGTTTTGTTCATAATTATCAACAATCGTATTGATAATAATTACTCGTATTATAATTTTAGTCGTAAAAAAGACAAGTCTATATTTTACGTCAAATTTTGTTTACAATGCCCATCAAATGGAGTGTTAATAACGTAATATAAACAGTGCTAATAAAAGCAATAACAACTGATGCATAATTTCAGATACATATGTAAGTATATGTCACTGTAAACCCCCGAAATGTTGAAATTCTAGAATTTACTGGTAAAACTTTGAAACATTGGTTAAACTCCTAATTTTGTTTTAATGTATTCTTCCTAGCGTATTAGTGTCGAATGGCAATGAATTTACGGGACTTTTTTCTTTTAATAAAAAAAATTCAAGAAGAAGGTAAGCTTTTAAAAACAGTGAATTTCAAATAATTTTTTATTTTCTGACAGCAATGAATACCCCTGGAATACAGAATTGCATGCCATTTGTCAAATCGTTAAACATCCAAGGGGAAAATACAAAATTTATTACAAATAAACAGAAACTTTAAAGTCATTAAAATATCTCCAGCTAGTCAGCTTTGTCATTGCAACTTCATTAAATATTCTTCTATTCTATTTGTATATTTTTATTCATTAGGAGAAAATTTATATTGAAAAATTCTAGTTTGGCTAAATATGAGAATTTAACTTTTTGTTCTCTAACCAAAGGGTTGGCTTCCAAAAAGTCATTTATCTCTTTTGCACTCATCGTCGAAATATTCATCAATCCTTAAAAAAAAAGCAAGTCAGTTGAAGAAATATATATTTCCCGTTAAAACTTCCATAGCGAATTCCCATAGAAAACCAAACAAAAAATATAGAGAAAACGAGTTAAATTGATTATGGGTTGAGGCAAGAAAGAACCACCGCCATCACCGCCGCGCCGCTCCGGTTCTAACCTCAAAATGAGCGAATAAAAAATAATCTTTTAAAAATGTATTGCTTATTTTTTTTCCGCGTTGCAGCTTCGAGTGCAGCGCATACCTACATATATTTACATACAACTAGTTCACTTACTCATTTTCCAAGCGCAAGAAACAAGAACTTACAACAACACAACAGCAACAAAAAAGGTACAAGGACATTTGTCATGTTCTTCGTTTTGAACTAAAACAACCCAACCCCAACTAACCTCCTCAAACCAACAAAAGAAAAAAAAGTCCATCTATGGTTTGAACAAAAAAGAAATGGCATAACATAAATAAGTGGGAAACAAGAATGAGAAGAGAAAAAAAAATGACAACCTCCTGCAGCGAATTGCGATTTGCGAAAACATCGAGCTATACACACAAATCTCCAACACATCATAGACGCATGTGCAAGTGAAAAGCAGGCATAATGAAGAAAGAATGTCCTGTGTCTGTGCATTGAACAAGTCCTTCGGCCACGCCATCCAACTTCAAATTGAACCATATTCCCAATTTTCGACAAAAGTTTCATATGATGGTGGAGATCTATATAGTAACAGGGAAACAGAAGCATTTTTTTTGTCGGAAGCAAATTGATGGATAGCGAGATTCGTTTCCCAATTTTCTGTCTTGAAGGATTATTTTTTTTTTTCGTTGTGGATACAAAAAATTTGTTTTTACTGGAAAGTATTTTGAAAAACAGAAAGAAAAAATGTTTGTTGGGTATCAGAAGGTGATAATTGGATGTCAGATTTTGAAAGGCTTTTGAAAAAGTCAGCACAGAAATTCACTAAAAGAGGACAGTTTCGGCACAAAAAAAAATTTAAGGGCACCTTAAAAGTGTGCAAAAAAAAGAAGAGATTTCATTTTACTAAAACTTTACAAACATGGAAATTGTTAATCCAGATGATAAATTTTCACGATTCTCGTTGTTTTTGTTTTTAAAATTAATGATGCTGATCAATCGAATAGAATTAAAAAAAAAAATTTCAAAATTATTTTTTTTATTTCTCTGACAATTTGGCAGAACTTTGCATTTTTACAGGATAAGATTATTTTTGTAATCATTCTGCATCTCTTATATAAATAAAAACAGCTATCTTGTGCAATCAAATCAAAATGCATAGAGTACGTATATTATCTAGATAAACGATTTAAGGGGTTTGTTCGCTTTCAACCTACAAGCTGTTGGTTCACTGTTGTCATCTATTGCATAAGCATGTATTAGTTGTCCTGTACATTTTAAATGGGACCCGAACCAATACTAAGAGAGTTTTCTCTTACTGTGCTTAAATACAATTTGCAGGTGTTTCAGGCAAGAGGGGTACCAGTCGGTTCTCTAGATATTATACGTTAAAATGCAAGATCAATGTAATTTTTCAGTGTCCTGAAAGGAATTTCTGCTTATTGTAATAGATTTTCTTAGTCAACTTATCGTATTAGATTTTCCACCAACGTTATGTTTTTATTAATATAAGAAAATCTTAAATCAGATAACCTTTTCAAATCTTGAACAGATCTACATTATGTAGGTAATTCTTTGCCAACTGTAATTTTTTTAAATAAAATTTTGCTTAAATTAAAACTCATGGAATTTTTTTTTTTATTTTGTGTCTTTACATATAAGAGCATTTTACTTCAACTTTTAAGGAACAAAAAATGGATTGAAAAGTACTTAATCTCGAAGACACCATTTGGCAGCACTTTTTTAATTTTCTGATATTAATACGTTACCAATCTCTATGGAAATATTTTTGGTGAGCCTTTCGAATACGTTGCCAATCTTATGGAAATATTTTTGGTGAGCCTTTCGAATACCCTCTTATGTTTTGACGTTTTAAACTTTGGAAAACAATTTTTTTTCTTTAAAATCGTAACTTTTGTTAGTTTTTTTTTAAATCTGTTGGTCGAGGTTGCAGTCTTTAATTTTTATGCTGGATTATTACTCAATATTTATAGCATGGATTTGTTTGTATGTGTTTTGTCCAAAGTATTGGTACCATTCTAAATAGAAAACTAAATTAATATACCATGGCACTGACATTTAGGCTTTAATAACGGGTGATTTTTTAGCTGGTTTGGTTTTGGCAACACCGGTTTTGACAGCTGACGTGTGTTTAGTACCTTGTGTCACTGTCAAACAGCTTCAGTTTGGTTTGCAATTTAACCATGGATCGTCTTACAAATGAACAACGCTTGCAAATTATTGAATTTTACTATCAAAATTCGTGCTCGGTTCGAAATGTTCATCGCGCGCTGCTTCCATTTTATGGTCGGCATTCTCGACCTTCTGAGCAGTCTATTCGGAAGATTGTGACCAAATTTCGCACCAAATTTACTTTGTTGGACATTAAACCACCAACACGTTTACGTACTGTGCGTAGTGAAGAAAATATTGCGGCCGTATCAGCTAGTGTGACAGAAGACCGCGAAATGTCGATTCGGCGCCGTTCCCAGCAGTTAGGCCTTTGTTACAGCACTACGTGGAAAATTTTGCGGAAGGATTTGGGCGTAAAGCCTCTTAAGATACAGCTGGTGCAAGAACTAAAGCCAGCCGACCTACCACAACGCCGAATTTTTGGTGAATGGGCTCTTGGAAAGCTGGCCGAGGATCCGCTTTTTTATCGAAAAATTGTGTTCAGCGATGAGGCTCATTTTTGGTTGAATGGGTACGTAAATAAGCAAAATTGCCGCATTTGGAGTGAAGATCAGCCAGAAGCATTGCAACAGCTACCAATGCATCCCGAAAAAGCCACTGTTTGGTGCGGTTTATGGGCCGGCGGCATTATTGGGCCATATTTCTTCAAAGATGATGCGAATCGCAGCGTTACTGTCAATGGTGAACGCTACCGAGCGATGATAACAAACTTTTTTTTGCCCGAAATGGAAGTTCTTGACTTGCATGATATGTGGTTTCAACAAGACGGTGCCACATGCCACACAGCACGCGAAACAATGGCGCAATTGCGAGGCGAGTTTGGTGAACAGTTAATTTCACGTTTCGGGCCGGTCAATTGGCCGCCTAGATCGTGCGATTTGACACCATTAGATTATTTTTTGTGGGGGTATGTCAAGGCTAATGTCTATAGGGACAAGCCCGCTTCGATTGACGCACTGGAAGCCAACATCCATGCATTCATTCGTGAGATACCGGCCGATATGTGTGAAAGAGTATGCCAAAATTGGACTCAGCGGATGGGCTACCTGAGACGCAGCCGCGGTCAACATTTGCATGAAATTATCTTTAAACATTAAATTGCAAGGTTCAAACTATCGATTCAAATAAATATTTCATTCATTTTTTCGAATTTTTTGTGTTTTTTTTTTAAAAAAGTTCTAAACCTCTTAAAAAAATCACCCATTATAACCTCATATCTTAACGCTTCTAGTAAAAATAAATTCTGAGATAATTTTAACTTATATATGACTTTAAAAGAAATACAATATTCTAAAAACAAACCCAACAAATATTGCAACACGCTTGGATAACACTACAATAGTACTGACAAGTAATTTTGAGCCACATTTTAAAATACTTGAAAATTGACGTTTGTTAACAATAAATGAATAGTGTCTCTTTCAAACGCCACCACACAAGCGCCATCAAACTAAAAAAAAAAAATGGCGATTCAGCGGGAAATCTTTTGAATTCAAAAATGATTATTTAATTCAATAGCAAATATTTTTGCTTGATATTTTTAAAATTTAATTAAGCAGCTTTTGCACTCAAACTTCTCTAAGAACAACGAAGTAGTTAAATAGAAAATAATTGGAAAGACAAGGCCAAGGTTTTTTTCAAGTAGAGGGGAAATTGTAGCATATTTTATCTTATTTAGAGTTCCTATTTCAAGATCCTTATTAAAACAGTCCACACATTTCGGACCACAAAATAAGCGATTTTGAATTATAGTTGACTGTTTTTCATTTGAAAATAGTTGATTGCTTAATTTCTTTTCATATTTGATCAAACTTCTTTGGCATTTATAAATTCATATAAGCAGGTAGGTACCTAATTTAATATTTCTATTAATAATTTTATCTTCAAAGTCCTATAACAATATCTCTAATTTTGAGTATATCCTTAGATCATATTGATTAAAAAAAATTAAGAAAAAACTTGGGCTCCGTCGCTCTTCAAACATGCTTAGCATTATTTTCAGTTATTATTTCAATTTATATAATATTACAAAAGCGTAATTTTAATGAAAAAAAAAACTCAAAAAATAACAACATGGCGGAAAAAAGGACAACCATAAACTAGCAACACTTATGTAAGTACTCGAACAAAAGTAGATAGAATATGCATGTATAGTATAAGCATACGAGCTTCTATACTTCAGATAAACAAACATACATACATATTTAGTACAACAACAATAAAATCAAATGACTTACACTCAAATGGAAGGAGAGGAGAATTTGGGTTGCAAAAATTAAGAATGTTATGTGTGTGAGAGTCGACTAAAAACCGAAACACGACATTTCCTGTATCCACCAACATGATTCTCCAAATAGGTTTCACTCTTTGCATTCGAATGGAAGTGGCATTCTAGAATAAACCCTGTGTTGTGTATAGTATATTATTTCCCCATTGCCATTACACTGCACTTAAAGTTGTTGTAAGTAAAGTAAAGTAAAGTTTACTTTAAAGATATTTTTATTTATTTTTTGATTGTATTGTAAAACGCATGTGTATACTGGCAGAACTGATATATGTAAGTGATGGGTTGACTGTGACTGACTATGGAAAAGGTGACGTAAGATGTCTCTATATTGGTTTGAAGAGTATGGAAGACGACAAAACACAGTCAATATCTCTCCCAAGGATCTCTAAATAGACTGAGCTTTAGAGGTCAAATCAATATGGTTGGTGGCAGCAGCAGCATGGAGTTAGGCCACTCGTCCTTGGATAACTTGTGTACTGTATACTTTTGCCCGTGATGAAAGGCTAAAACTTGCGCGTAGCAGCACAATGTCCTTCCTTTGCACGAAATTTCTTTTTACCACCCAACCCCCCCTCCCCGCCCCTCTTCATCAACCACACTTCTTTCTTTACCCCCACAAAAGCAGTCCTTTTGTTAATTTCAATCGATGCGATGTTGAGTGGGAAATTATTATTCTCTACATGTAAAGTCCACAAAGTTCGATGGAAGGAAACAGAAGACACGCAGGCAAGCTGGCGGCAAGGCGGCAGGAAGAACCAGTTTCGGGGGATGACTTTTGACTGTCAAGCCGAATTATATATATTAAATATATCGAGAGGAAGAAGTACATAAACCTGAATGAACAGCAAACAAATACACGCAAATATCGCTGCTAGACTTATGCTGATATCCTTGGATGAAGTTAAACAGTAGGAAATACAACAAAAACAACACCAATTGAAACAACAAAAAAAAAACAACACAAGTCCCTTGGTATTTTCTATATATGTTAGTATGTAACTTTGTATGAATGTATTCTGTTTGTTTGTCTTGATTTGCTTTCTATTTAGATTTTAGATTGCTAATTAACTATATAGGATAAGAAGGTGGGTTGTAATATGCTATTGGGTGGATTGGATGGCGTGCTAAACGCTTAGATAATAAGGAAGGTGTTCGCGAGGCGAGCTTGAGGGTTAAAACTATGTAAGAGCAATTTCAAGTTAGAATTTTAATTAGATTCTTTATTATAGATATGTAGATACCTTATTTATATAAAATAAATAATACAATATTTTTTGTTCAAAGAATTTAAGAGAAATTATTTATTGTTGAAAATAAATAAGAAAAGATATAAAAGAAGATATATTTTTTTTTAATTATTTCATTAGATGATTGAATTATCGAATATTATCCAAACGATATTAAAGGGTTTCCATTTAAGTAAGCACAAAGCCCACAACTTGAAAATTTTAAGCAAACCACATATTTTTTGCTACACAATGCGGTATGGAAAATTAATAACTGCGGTGAGGCAAGTCTTGTTATTAATATTAAGAGCTCATATTTTCAGAAACGTTTTTTTTCACATAATAGAAAATTTTCGAATTTCTACTCTAGGGAATCAAATAAAAGTAAAATGTAAGAAATTTGAAGCAAATTGTTCCACCGTTTAGGCTTAAACTACAATGGACGGACGGATGCACAGACCGACGCAACGGACGCACAGATCGACGCAACGGACCAATCCCATTTTTTTTGACATCGTAAAAGTACGAAACTTAGTGCTCCACGAAATGTATTTTAGATACATTTTGATTTAGGTGATCTTGAGGCAGATAAACGTTGAATTTCATTTTTGTTTCGCCAATAACTTTTAAGTGGAAAGATTTTTCAAAAATGTCTGTGAGCAAAAATTCTAGAGTTTTTTTGTATTAGAACCTATGATATTATTTCCAATGTACATATAATAAATACAAAATAAAAGAAGAAAAAACAAGAAAAGAGTAAATAAAACGTAAAAAAAACTTAAAAAATTGTGTGAGTGCTGGGACTTACGGTTAAGATGTGCAAACATCAAATTTCGTGCAATTACGCCGTAATCTGTGAAACGTAATGTATGACCGTAATTTGGGATTATTAACGTTTTACACGTAAGGCTCGGGTTTTTAGTTTATTCTACCACCGCCGGCATAGATGTTCAACAGCAACCATTTTGTATATCTTGTTGTTGTTCTTTGGCTTCAAATTGGCTTTTGACAAAAGACAGAACTGACAAATGATGCACACTTTCATGAACGCTCTTTTCTACTCTAACTACAGTTTTGGACTAGCACGCGAACAGGGCAATAATTAATTAAAACCGATTTAGAATACTTTTATTAATAATCCATTATAACCTTCGCTCGAATATAAAATAAAAATTAAAAGCAAAAACATATTTAACCGTATTAACGCTTTTCGTGTTAAGACAAGATATTTATTCACAAAAAACTAAACATTGCAAAAACTGCATTTTTATGAATATCTTGGGTGAAAGTTATTATTGGATCCATATTCTCTTCTATATTAAAGATTTACCAGATTTTGAACTTTATATTGAGCTAAATACGATTTTGAAAACGAATTGATGAATTTGTTTAGAAATTTTCTTAAATAAATTCCAAGTTTAAGTTCAAAACAAGATATGTAGATAAAGAAAGTTTTTGAAAATCTTGTGCATGCAAATCTATATTTAAAAAAAAATGTTCAAATTGAAAAATAAACTTTTACTTAATGGTTTACCGGCAGGTATAATTAAGGTATCATTTAAAAAAAAAACCTTTGATTTCTGGGTTGCCAGCACGTAACTTGATACAATCGAGGATTGTCGATCGTCGGTCAACTCGAAACAAATTATTTTTGACAGCACGTAATTTGAGACGAGTTTCATTGTGACTTTCACTTAAAAAAGTCATTGTGAACAATAAAATGAAACGTCAAATGAGTTTTCATTAAAATTATTTCATTCTAGTATCAATTCAAAATTCGCACAGCATATTGCTGTTTTTCCTCCCTTGGGCAGTTTTAAGAATTCCCCTTGCTAAATCAACGTGAGAACTCATAAAATTGGTCAAAATCTCAGTCTGTTTTTTATTTATTGACATATTATTTTGTTTTTCCATTTTTATTATAAAAAAATCACTGCCGACGATAACTAATTTCTTTCGAGTGAAAACTTTTGTTTCAAACGTAAATTTGAAGTTTGTGTGCTGCCAAATCTGACGATACAATCGAGGACACTCGATTGAACCAAAATATGTGCTGCCAATGCTCGATTGTATGGACTAAACTCGGTTGTATCAAGTTACGTGCTGGCACCCCTGAATTTAAAGAGCATTATTTTAGTGTTTTGTAGTGGAGGTTGAGGTACGGATGTACGGAATTCAACTCAAACTATATCCAATTTGCTTAAATGGAAGGTTTTACCAGCTTTTCCTTTCAAATATAATTATAAATTTAGTATTATTTTTGTTTTTCAAACATTAAACACTTTTTCAGAAGCAAGATATGTATATTATCATAACTCTGTATGTAAATTGTGCGGTTACAACCAAATTGTAAAATCGATGCTGTTAATAAAATAAAAAAAAAAAAAAAAACTATATCCAACAATAATACAAATTCTTAGAGTTCCAATTCCAATTCCAAAGTTGGACAGTTGTCTATAGTTAGACAACGTTTATAAATAAGATCATTAATCATTAAAACTGGACATTTTTGGTTTATTAAAAGATAGTTTAGGGGTAAAAGCCTGGTATGCCGAAAAAACATACATACAGACGCACTTTTTGATATGAGGTTAAGGTTGTTTGTAAAAAAGAGCTGTACATGCACACCATTTTGTTTTTCTTCTTATATTATAAAATCGATTTTAAACAAAAGCATACTTTTTGCATTCCAAGAAGGTAAAGTCACCTTTATTGAAAAGTTATATGTTGTTGTATGTGTGTTGAAGGCAGTTTTTAACCTTTGTGTTACATCACTTTTGCTATCAAATGTGATAGTCACCTTCAGAAAATTCAATTTGTTTTGTAGTTCTCACTTGCCAGAAAGAACCTTAGACGATTCCACCCCAACTTAGTTAGCTTGAAGTTCGTGCAAAATTTTAAGCGCCAAGACTGATAGTTGATATATTTTTTAAACCGATGTTAAATTATTTTAAAATTGTACTTACCTACCACAATAATTAAATCTCTTCACGACTTGAACCATAAAAAATCTTAAGTTTTCTTACGTCTAATTCCCCGCTTTTAGTTTGTACTTACCTGAAAAGAAATAATTTAAATTAGAAAGATTTCAAAATATTTATTTTTTTTTTAATTAATATAATAATAAAATGTCTATATCTATATCTCTATATCTATAGAGTTTTTTTCGAAATATGTACTGGAATTGATTCATCCTTTATATGAGAAAAAATGCAGTTTAAGTCGCCCACTAGAAGATGATCCCTGACCATCAGAGACAGGATCTAAAATACTTCCGATAAGCGAACATTTGACTAGTTACGCAAGCTTTTAGGCACACTGTTTTTATTTTGTATAATTCTGTAGCTGCTATATCTATGTATGTATATTAGAAAACATATTTAGGTAAGGAAGAGATAGAGAGAGAGGGATAGAGAAGACTTAAAAGCTGATTTCATAGGAAAACCTATGAAACATGTTAAGTTTTTCCCAAGAACTTAATCTGAATTTTGTGTATCAAAATGAACTGAGGAAAACTGAACTGGATCCTAAATTATGTCAGATATTTCTGATATTCGTCAAAAAATTAAAGTAAAAAAATAAATATTTATTTTTTAGCTCGTTAAACAATGGCCACTTAATTAACCAACATTATCCAATGAATATAAAGTAAATAAACATAGAGAAGGCGATACATGGGTACCTACAAGTATATGAAGCTGCAAAACAAAAAAAATTGCCACATGGTTTGCTTTTACTATTGAATGTAATTATTGCGATTGCAAAAATACCTTTGGCCAATAACAAGATGAAAAAAAAAAAAACACAAATTTAACCAACGACAACAGCGATCTGTAAGTTGAATGACCTGTAATGAGAATGTGAACCTACACTGCAACATCAGCGAGCCACACACAGAAAATATACTATAGAGTCTCGCAGTTTAGAGAAACGCAAGAAGCAACAAAAAAAATAAAGACATCGACAGCCAGCAACGATGAAATCGAAGTTGGTAACAACTTAAATGTAATCGGCCAGGCGACGACCGACGGACGGGCGGTCAAAGCGTGCGTCAGTCGTCGTTTTCCGACCACCAGACAACGTACTGACTCTTTATGACGGCCAAGAGAGCACCACAAAATAAAACAAGAAACATAAGACAACAAAAAAAAAATGAAAAGAAAGAAAATGGCAACAAAAAATGTAAAACAACCTCTGTATCTATATCTGCGCAAGTAGGTCTCCCATGAGGGAAAGATAGATCTGGTGCAAATCAGAGATTAGCTATATGTTGAGTTGATGTAACTACACTATATCTATCTAGTAATGATTTAATAATGCGTAATAATTTTGTTATTGAATGAAATATTATTTTTTTGACGTGGAACAGTTTGATTATTTATTTTTTTTTTTTTAGTAAGTAGACCTGTCTGACTGCCAACGCCATCATCGACACAACTTTCATTCCACGAACAATGGCGAAGTGGACACACGATATTTAAATTGGATTTTAAGTTTCCTAATGTCTAGCTTACTTTCATTCTCATGAAATACAAAATACCTAGTTCACAAAAAAGTAAAATCTGGCAACTCTAAAAATATTGAAAGAAACCATGTTTTTTTTTTTTTTTGCCAATAATGTCGTACACATATTGGACAGCAGTTGATATTTTTTTTTTTAAATTAAGGATACAAAACAAGAGAACAGTTTCAAACCCACCTATAAGACAAAAACAGACGATGTAATTCTTAAGGCCACTTAAAAAGCCAAATATCGGTCAACCAGATGAAAATTAAAAACAAAGTGGTGGCTGATTATTTTATTATTTAGTCAACCAACTTGAAAAGTCTTAAATGTGTATCCTCTTTCGCTATTGTCGGTCCAATTAATTTCACAAGTTTATTGAAGATGGTTCTGCTCATCCGATAAATTATGTAAAATTTTCCATTTAATAACCTATCACTGTTGATAGGATGTACCCAATGCTCCATGCAAAATCTGTTTATCGAGTATCCACTTGCAAATCGTTCAAGAAATGTTGGCCGACTGTCATCTGGTGTGCACACTCACTGCCAACCCGACTATTTAATCGGCCCAGGGGTGCCAGCACGTAACTTGATACAACCGAGTTTAGTCGATACAATCGAGCATTGGCAACACATATTTTGGTTCAATCGAGTGTCGTCAGATTTGACAGCACACAAACTTCAAATTGAAACAAAATGAATGAAATAGAATGAAATAATTTTAAAGAAAACTCATTTGACATTTCATTTTATAGTTCACAATTACTTTTTTAAGTGAAAGTCACAATGAAACTCGTCTCAAATTACGTGCTGTCAAAAATAATTTGTTTCGAGTTGACCGACGATCGACAATTCTCGATTGTATCAAGTTGCGTGCTGGCACCGCAGTGTTCGCACTAGCAGACCAACCCGCCCAAACTATAGGCCGATAAAAAGTCTGTCTGTGCGCGTGGTTTCTTAGAGAACTATAGAAATATTTCTGCAGAATATAGAATATATTTAAAATAAATAAATGACACTCAAATTATGATGGCTTAGTTTAACAAAATAAAATGACTTGTAATGCAAAATAAAATATTCTCGATAAGAATTTTGGAGACTTGAATTAAACAAAATGATTTTAAAACAAATATTCCAACGAAATGAAAACCAAAACCCAAAAGAAATATTTTCAATTGTCAAAAATAATAAGAAGAAATCGGCGCGGCTTGGCGTTTAAAAAATATTTCAAACATTCTTGGTGTTATTTATAAACGTTGTCTAACTTTAGACAACTGTCCAACTTTGGAAAATGTGTTCAAAAACCTCGTTTATTGTTGTCTTATAGCTGCCTTACTTTGACACAAGAGTAGATTGTCTTAACCGTGAAAATAATGTGTTATTTATTTGTATTGAATAAAGCATACTTCGACCAATTTGAGAATATTTGGACAGTGTCTAAGTAGATAAAAATCTAATAAATACGACTGTCTGAATACAGAACTGCCTGATAACCTGTGATCGATTATGTGTATTTTATTGAACAGACGATTGAGTTCTCGCGAAAGTGAACTGGTTTTGAGAAAACATATGTACATTTACGTACAATTTAATTTTATGGACTTGGTTGTTCAATGACTTGCAGCCTGGTAGGGAAGACTATATGTTTTCCAGTAATTTTTATTTTGTTTTCAATGTTATCTTTAAGAACATAAATGTAAAGCCAACAATATTCTAACTTTTCAAAATATACAATGCGTTAAAATGTCTGCAAACTTTATTTAAAATTAATGTTCGTCCCTCGCAGCCATTTTATTTATTATACCGAAAATAAAAAAAAAAATCATTGCAGAGCCAATCTAAAGAGTATAAGGTATTAAAAAGTACTTGTATGCGAAGTTCTTTGAATTTTGCTGCAAGAAACGTAATACCTGTTCTTGATTAAATACTGACAGACCCGAATGAATCCATCCAAGCGGTCAGCTTCTACCGAAAACAATATGTATTTGTAAT
This sequence comes from Epistrophe eligans, assembly GCA_951394125.1. Taxonomy (NCBI): domain Eukaryota; kingdom Metazoa; phylum Arthropoda; class Insecta; order Diptera; family Syrphidae; genus Epistrophe; species Epistrophe eligans. The sequence goes on from OX596029.1 coordinate 94,388,789, forward strand.
TTCTTAAAATGCACTTTGAAATTAATTACTTAAATATAAAATTAAGTTAAAGATAAAATATAGATTAAAACCTATTAGAGATATCCATAGTAAAAACCTTTTACAATCTATGCATCCAAAATGTATATGATGCACTTGTCGAAAAGTAAAAATAATACAACCCAACATCATACACATGCGCGATGTATCTGTGTCCTTTTCCGGCCACTTAAGCCGATATTCTTAACATCGTATTCAAAGGATCAATGACACTTGTTTGTCTGCTTTCTTGCTTGCCCTTGCAATTTTATATTAAAAAAAAATACAAGATACAAATCCGACCAAGGCCTGCCGCGTAGTATTAAAAATGTGTTTGTTTCACTTTGGAGCACCCAATTGTTAGCCGATGATACACACCAGTAATAATAATTATCCGTAGTTGCTCCAACGACCGACGTTGTCGTTGTCGTCTTTGTCGTTGTCTTCTTCTTTTTATGTTGGTTCTTCATCATTTCCCGACCATTCTCTTGCGAACTTGTGATGAAAGAAGCCTTCAGACCATTCGACGCACGGACGTATGGACAGACACAAGACACATCATTTTGCAGTGTTGGACTTAATACAAAAACCAACAATAAAAAATAGAAAAAAACAGTGAGAATCGAAGAATTTGCAAAAAAATGTGGAAACTATAAGCGATGAGACCAGCCACACTAAATGGTTTATGTTGCGCGAATTCACCTCCTATACAACAAACAGTTAGATCAATGGCCTTAAGCTAATGATGGCAGCGATTGTTTGGTTATAGAAGCACGAAAGAAATCACGATTGGACAAAACTCTTCACAAAAAAAAAAAAAAAATAAAATAAAATTGAAGAAGCCAACTTTTCAATAGAAATAAGAAACCTAAGCTATATAGAAAAGGCTGAAGGGAGTAGAATTTGAAGAAGACAACATTAAATCATGTCTTCTGGAATGGGTCCAAGAGTCAGCGCAATTTTTTTTTTTTTGCATTTATATATTTTTTTTTGTGAAAACCGCTTAAACTGGTTTTCGATTAAATCAGGGAAAAAAGACTGCACGAGTACATAATCTTATGGTGTGTGCATATTTCTAACTTTTTATTCGAATTGCTTTCTTATACAGTTTTTCCTTTTTTTTTTTTAAGATCGGGACTTAGATCTTTGGCTTACAATGACGTTTAATAAAAACCTTCAGCGATAATAGAATAGTCCAAAAGGTGCCAATAGTCGGCGAAAAACTGTTTTAATTTACTCTGATGGATTCTTTTAATTAATTTTGCCCAAATTGTTATCTTTTCTTATTTTAAAGAATAAGAGTCCACACGACACGAGGTAAAATTGTTTGATTTGGGTGTTTCATACTGTAACCAACATGCAAGAAAAGGTTCATAACAAGAAAAAAAATATTAAAATTTTGACATGGTTAATACTGTTGCAAATTTTTGAATGGAACTAAACCTTAGCATGTACACCAAGCAACAAGTTTAGGATGAGATTACACCTATTTCACGATTGACACCTCGATCATCAGTATTATTTTAGTGATGATGGTTCCTAGTCTTGTTTGCGCTCATTATTAATTATAGAAGTTTTTGTCGTCAACTAAGAAAGTGGGAAGCAAACCACGTACTAACCTCATCAGAGGCCGATGTCCTAAATATCAAGTGATTGCCTTCATCCGCAATGCTTTGTTTATTAATCGCACTGAGCTGACTAGCCTTTTTTACTAGTCTATAGAAGTTTGTCCATACTGTTCTAGATCTATCAACAAGGTTTGCATGGAGTGACTTAAGTGAAAAATATTTCAACGGGAATAATTAGCCCGTTGTAGAGAAACTTTCAATCGTAATCGTTATCCGTTTGGTTATTGCATGTAATTAGCGCAACAACGTTTTTAAAGGTAAATAAGGGAAACAGAACTTAAAATTAGTTGTGTATTTATATTTTTTATTTTTTATTATCAACTTTTCCATTAAAATTAAAATTAGGTATATTTTTTAATTTTAAATACAAATTATTTTTTGTGTACCAAAATGTAGCATATTTTAGAAAAAAGTACAAATTTAGTAAGAAGCATATAATTCTTACTGGATTTTTAGTTTTTTTTTTTTAAACGATCACAACAAACAAGAAAGATTTGGATTTTGATTTGATTTTTTTTTTCATTAGGTATGTACTTAAATTTTTAATTTAATTTACAAAGTTTTTTTTAAAGAAATTTTCAATGTAAAAAAGTACGTATACGCCACAGTGAACAAATGCTTGACAAAAAAAATTTAAAATTCATTAAAGCAATTCTCATTCTGACTCCGCTAAATTACTATTACCCAGTTCAGGTTTTTCAAGATCACTGAGATCTCAAATATCTTAGCAATGTCAGAAATCTGGACATAATTCCTAAGTGAGATTCCTCACTTTTGCTGTCAAAAAGCTGAGACTGAGACTCAATTATTTTTTGTCGCAGTTAATCAATATTTATAAAAAGGAGATAGAGAGTGCTATTGACTTTTAGCGGAGTAATCTTGTTCAGGTTTCACTTATTGCTCCGTGAAGGTGACAGAAGTTTGCTCAGTGAGATCTAAGAAACGTGAACTTACTAAATACATTCGTAATAACTTCGAACTGCCAAAAATGAAGGTTCATCCATTTTTAATTGTTTTAGAAAGTGACATTACACTGTGCTGTGGATCAAAATGGATGCAATATTATTGACATTAAAAAAAAAAACACATACATATATAAGTACCCACATTTTGCTTACATTTAGCACCAAAAAATACAAAACTAATTGCAAATGTACCAATTTCGGGAATAATTTAGAAGCATAAACAAAGTCGATTAAATACATTCAGAAAATAGAATGAACTAATGATTAAAGATTAACTTTTTCAACTAATTAATCTGTTGAATGAACAAATTTGTGGTCGATTTTTATTAAATGTTTTTTCAAATTTTGAATCCTTATTGACCGCAAAGATCTTTTGCGGTCAATAAGGATTCAAAATTTGAAAAAACATTTAATTAAGAATGAACTAAATTGCAGAATATCCATTATCATTTTCGAAATACCACTTCACAATCAGCACTTCAAATGATCTGTGGGAGGACTAAAATTAACTTTCGTCATGTAAATTCACAATCACTGGAATGTATAAAGTGTTATTTTCAGTCTAGTTTGCAGGAATGAGGAAGACATATTTAAAATGATCGCAAGTAACTTTTTTGTTTCAAAAATTATAAATTATAACTTTTAGACAGATAATGATAGTTTCTTTTTTCTACTTAAAGAAAATGTCCATAATAAAAATTCATAATTGCTACATCTATTAAAATAGTAAATTTAAATGCTTTGCAGGGTGTTTCAGAATCGACGGCTGAAAACAGATTTTCTCAAAAATTAATTAACAAAATGATTTACTTAACTTTAAGCTATATTAAATATATTTTGACCTTTGAGAATAACTGTTTTTGTTTTTTTTTGGAGAACCTATCTATGCACATATGTTCATAGGTGTGATTTTAAGTTTTTGTAAGTAATACAATCAATATTGAATAAATTAAGTTTTTAAATATGTACATTTCTTGTTTTTTTTTTTTTATTTTTAGAATATTTGTATCAGAAGAGAGAATCTCACAAATAAATTAAATACATTTATGAAAAAATAAAGAAAAATGGAGTCTGTAAATGCAGGTGCTCGTATTTCTCTCATATTTGTTAATAAAATAGGTTTTTCTTTGAATTGTTTTCAAAGCTGTCAAAAAACGTTGCGGTCGTTGATTTATGTAAGTACTAATAGAAAAATCCATTAGGGAAAATCTAATAAATATGCCCATATTTGTATTAATCCTATTAAGTGTTTAAGTGATACATTTGACATTAAACAACGTAGAATTAAATTAAACCGACCAACATTTCAAAAAAAAAAAAATTTAATCAAATCAAATAGAATACAAAATTTGTGTATGGGAGGGGACAAGAATGGTTTCTAAAAAAAAGGACTCAAAATAGAAACAAAAACAATTTAAACTTTCAATATCACGCTAAAATTAATTTTTCTTAAAGCCCGTATGGCACTACATTTTTTTCTTATTTTTAGCTCATTAAATCATATTAATGTGTCAGCCAAGAGAAAAAGGGAAAGATTTTGTTTTTAAGAAAATAAGTGTATCTGGCAAAAAAAAAACAATATGAATTGTCAACATTATTTAAAAATCATTTCTTCTTATATCTTCTAATGCTGCAATATTTTCTAAATTTATAGATGCGTTCCTTTAGTTTGAAACTCTATGATTTTCTGTCCATTAGAAATTAATGTTAGGGAAAGGGAAATTTATAAATTTCTCTCCATTGAAGATCGTCTATAAAAAACAAGCAATCAAGATTTTTTTAATTTCTATGCTAAGTGCCGTAAGATCACTTTTTTGGTGGTTCTATCGCCTTAATCGAGGTGTCTATGTTAATAACCCACTAACCCAAAGCCTGCGTTAAGAAGCTTCCCCTCAAAAACAATCATATTCGAAAAGAATTACTAACAACTGATTTGTTTTTTAAAATAAGACCTCTAAAATGTATGTGGAACACAAAAGTAATAAAATACTGCAAGTCTATGTGTGCAAGAAAGACATTCGAGGTGATATGAAAAAGGCCCAAGGTCTCTCAAAAATACAAAATGTCTTCTCGATTCCTGTGATATCACAATAAATCATGTAACGCTCTAAATGTGCTGGCATTTTAGCTGGTAGAAATCTCCGACTTTATACAAAACTAGTCAATGTCTGACTTCTGAAAACTTTTAAAACTTAACAATAAATATAAACCAGGAATAAGTTACTTCAATAATAGCTGATCAAAAAAAATCATCCGAAAAATGAATGCAGTTCCCCTTCAGCTTTAAATTTAAAAATGTTTTTTTTTTTTTAAAGAAATTTCCCGCTAAAAAAATACGTATACGTCACAGTGAACGAATTCATGAATAAATTATTACCTTTTGGAAATACTAATACAGTGAGACCCGAAAGCCTCAACTAGAATATTTTTCCAATAAGGATTAACAAGGAGTCTGAAACACTACAATAGAAGCTCCAAAAGGAAATCTTCTAAATTCATGTGGTATGACAATAGATCATATAACGCTGTAAGTGTCCTGGCATTCTTGCTGGTAGCCACTGGAACTTTACTAAACCTATCAATTTCTCTGATTTTACACAAAATTGGTCAATTTCTGAGTTCTGAATACTTTTAAAACTTAAATATAAAGATAAACCAGGAATAAGTAAATAATATTTGTTGAATTAAATAAATCGACCGAAAGTACAGGTAGTTCCACTTCCGCATTAAATTTAAAATTGTTTATGAAAGTAATTTTCCACTAAGAACAAAAAATACGTATACGCCACAGTGAACCAATGCATGCATAAATACTAACACAGATACTAATTAAATTTTCTTAAACAAATAGATAAAAATAAAAATAAACTCGAAACGAAGAAATAAAAACTTAAAAATTTGATTAAAATTCTAGTTAAAGCTTCCTTTTAAATCTAAATCCAAAAGCTTGCGAAATGATTTAAATGAAATTGTTGTCGGTCATCATTGCATCGTTGATCGAAAGTATACATTCGCATTTGGGACTACAAGAGTGCTTAGCTATGGCACCTGAAAATTTCGCTTTTAGAAATTAAATTGCATTAGAGAGCCGAGGCCGACAACGTTGACGACGAGGTCGAGGATGACATACTGCACCTCAGTATAGTATACTCGTGTAGTTGTCGGGATATCACCAGCACTATTATAATCAACGAGTGCGAAGGAGAAAAGAGTATTAGATGGAATATGGAGCCTATTGGTCGATAGATGAGTTTTTGTGTGTTTCGGCTGCCATGATGGTGATGATGATGATGATGACGATGATGATAATGATGATGATAGTAGGTATACTATATATAGGCAGAGTAGGCAGCAGCAGCAACAGCAATGCACCTACTTTGAGAGTCTGTATGCCACGTTCATTCGAATGATGAAGATGGTAATGCTGCCGGTGGTGATGCTTGGGCAAGCGTTTGAGCGGTGGGTCTAGGTCTGATTGTGAGTCTGGGTGAACATCAGAATTCACTATATTGCAATATGCAACACTCAGAAGTATATAGGGAGTCATCATAGCATCCACCATCAACATCACCAGCAATTCTAGGTGCTTTGCACAGCACACACATATACTACATACGGATATACATGGTTGTTTCGGAATATTTCACGACGCAGCAGCAACAGCAGCAATTGGTGGTGGATGGCGGCACAAATCTATATATTCCAGGGTCTAGAAGAGGTGCTGCATGGATGGATGATCTTTGCTGGATTCGACAAAAGGCAAGAGTGTGTATATGCAGTATACCTTACCTACGCTTATACTATGTACATATGTATATACATATCTATGTCCAAAGGTAGGTAGATAAAGAAGGAAGGAGGTGTTATTAAATATTAAAGCAAGAAAACAACAGTTAACTGCTGCATTCCCCTGGAATAGAAATATAGAAACCTAATCTTTGTGCTTCATCTTGAATTTTTTGGCTGCTTGCTTCCTATGTAAGAAAATACCATCAACATCGCCCTCGAGAACCCGTCCCCAAAGAGTTCCAAAAGTTTGGAAAAAATGCATTTGTGGCTGTTTTGTATATAAAGGATATATATATGTAATATTAAAATAAAAAAAAATCGACTGGAACAAGTGGAACAAAATTCGCGAGGAATTCCACGTAACACACAAAAATTCACAAAATCAATATTCCTTAACTCTACCACCACCCATACACACATAAACACACACACACACATCACACACATAGATACCGACCAAAATACAGACAGACAAGGGGAGAGAAGTCGAAGTGGTGGCGATGATGGCGATGGCATCTGGAGGACAGAAAAGAAAGCATATAAAGAAACTTTGGATAAAGAAGTGAACAAGGAAGATGCTATGATGAATATGATTGTCGAAAACGACGACGACGACAACGATGTGGAATATAATGGAGTTGGAGGTTGAGATGATGAGGTTCCATTGAATATTATTCACCCCCCACGACCACCTAACTATAACACCTGTCACCTAGCACCCCCAGCCCTGGTCTCATATCGGTGCGCGTGGTCGCTGAATTTATGTACGAACCAAGCAAAACTGAACTAACATACCTACCTACCTACCTACTTAAAATAACTATAGCAACAAGGATACTGCGTTTTGTTGGTTAGGTAAACATTTTAGGATTTTAGTTTTCTCTGGTCGGTCATATTGAATACCCTACAAAAGTATCTAGGCATGTATTTATTTGTGTGTGTGTGGAAATTTTCGGATATAAAGTTTGTATTGAATTTTATTTATATCCGTTCCCACCACATGTATACATACATATAAGCAAAAGGATCACAGCCAAACACAAATACATACCTACCAACCAACATGAACTATAGGTGCTCTGTTCTACTATTAAAGGGCACATATCAAAGTCATGTACTGTACATACATATGTACATATATGTGATGGCCGGATTTCGCTTTTGTTGTTAAGTCGTCTTTTGCAAGTTTATTTTCTCTTCGGTATGATTTTTATTTTTTTATTTTTATTTTTGTTTGTTTGTTTGTTGGTATAATATTCCTGCCCACCTGCAAATTTGTGTTTATATAATATGTATGTTTGTATGTAAAAAGTCTCATACTATTATACACCCCTACGCAGAAAAACTCTTTATGCGAAATTTTTCTTTTCATTTTCAATGTTTTTTTTTTCTTTTTGTGTTTTTTTTTTTTATGTTTCGTTTTGCCTCATCGAATGGTTATGTACACCTCCTTAGCATTGTACATAAGGATAAAATGTTTGTTTGTATATGAAAATGATTGGTGTCCCTATTCATCTGAATGTATAACACAAAAAAAGAAGAGGGAAACAAAAATAAAACAACTAAGGCCACACCATGCGTATGCACTGAAAAGTAGCTCGGCAAAATCTACACGTCCTTCGATTTATTTTTGTCACCGTGGTCGGCGTCGTTATCGTTGTCGTCGTCGTCGTTGTGACTGTTTGTTGTTCGTTTGGTCAACACCAAGGACGTTATAGTGAATTGGTTGCTGCGCACAATTATTATTTAAACAAAATGAAAAATTCCGTATAGAAAGACTTTTTTCAAAAATTTCATTCCAAGTATTCAATCAAGAAATAAATTTTTTTTTTTAATTTCATTTCAAACAAATTACATTTCTAAGGATGTGAAGAAGTCTATACTAAAATATTTCTCAGTTTGAAGAATTCAATTGATAAAATTTGATTTATGTTTGACATTGTACATTGCTTATTTTTTTAAATATATATTATTATGTTTTTATATTATTTTCGATAGCGAGATGAAATGACGCAAATGGAAAGTCAAATTGGTCATACAATAGTTATTTGTTTAATTATGGGAAATTCAGTTTCCAATTGCTCATAATTTGCAAAAATATTCACATCTTAGTAAGGTTAGTGCGTTAGAATGACACATCCACTAACGTGATGATAGCTTATCTTTTTTTAAGATTAATGGCTTGTTATTTTTAATTATTAATTTGTTCCTTTAAAAATAAAATATCTTCATTACTTTTTATTGTAACAGAATTAAAAGGTTTTATTCTATGCTCAGGAATGGCATCAATATTCGTTGCTCAAGACCTTTCTCCCAATTCTATCTTCTTCTTTTGAACTGAATTATTTTGTTGCTCAGATTTTTACTTTATCATCATAATGTATTTCCATCAAGATGGTTTTTGCGTTTCCACTCTCCAGATTAATGCAAGCATTTTGAAATATTTTTTGTATAGCTATCTATGTAATTCGTGAACTTAGTTCAATCCGGCTCGAAGGACCAAATGTACAAAAATAAAAGTAGATACATACTCGAATTAAGTAGTTATAAAATACTTATCTTAATATTCATCGAATCTAACTATTCATAAAAAGTTTCTTATTTTTAAATATAACTAAAAGAATATTTGACGGAATGTGAAATGGCGGCCTGACTAAAGATAACAAAAATACTCGAAAAGTAACAGATAAAGTCATGGGATTCTATTAATGCCCGAATTTATCTTGTGTTGCTTTCTGTTAAATAAGTTTGCACCAGCAAATAAGAAAAACTATAAGGTGGCGTGAAAGTTGTCAGCGGTTGTAAATGGCGGCAAATGTCAATTCCTATTTCAAATTTGTAAAGTTAACAGATACAAAATACACGTCAACAAGACACCAATCATTATCTTCCTGAATAACACGGAATAATTGTTCCGATTTTTTGCGGAATAATTTGCAACAAATATAGCAGTAGTTGCAACTTTTGCGCCACCTTGTATGTAGATGCTATAGATAAATTTCAACTACCTTCAAATAACTCCATAACTACATGATAACGATTAAAACCGGTAATTCTCTATTAATCATAAAAGGTGACGTGAACTTTCTTTGAAGTTGAGATTTTCATATATTTATTATAATTAATAATAATTAAATTACTAATAATAATTATAATAATTTTAACACAGTAGTGACACATTTATTTTAATTATTCACTTGAAATTTCATGCACTTAATTTTAATCACATTTAATTTAAGTTTTTTGCATTTCCAACCAACTTTCAACTTTTCTCAAGTCTTCAATTAATCCTTCGCACATTTTTTTACTAAATGTGTGTTCGATCTTTAAAACTGTTGGTCCTATTAAGAATTAACAAGAATAATTCTTAAGCAGTGAGTTGAGAAGTAGCCAGTGGCGTAATAGTTAGTGCGTTGGACTGTTACGCTGAAGGTCTTGGGTTCGATTTCTAGCCTATACCACCTAAAAAAACAGAAATGTTTTTTCACGGCTTTCTGCCACTTGCGAGAAATTGATAAATCCTCCAAGAGTATCTCTTGTCATGAAAAAGTGCTCCTCACCCCAGCCGTTCGGATTCGGCAGAAAATTGTAGGTCCCCTCTATTCCTGCCAACAACTTGCACACAAGAATGGTTGAGAGTTGTAAGTCACTAAGCCTTGGTTCTACACGAGCTGTCGCGCCGACCAATTTATTTATTTAGTTATAAATTCTTAAGCTATTAGATTAACAAAATAAATTTGGAAAAGATAAGAAGATAAGATTGGTAGGGTCTCTATAGTATTTAAAAAGAAATATCCCTAACATAGAACCTTGTGGAACCCCCATATCATTTTTGATAGCATTAAATATTTCATCATTCGCGTTAGTTCTAAGTTTCTATTTGCTACTTAAAATATTATTACCCTGACGATAGTTTCCAATACAAAAAATACAGCTATCACACAATTTCTACGGTGAATTTGTCTTTCAACTACGACACAACAAAATTAGTGTCAGTTTCACATGAATGAATTTTTCTAAAACCAGATTGTTCTACAATTAATAAATTATTGTCCCCCAAATAGTTATTATTTTTTAAATAGCTCTCAGCAACAAACTTCTCTAAAATATACGTATACAACAAACTGGTCTTCATTCGTTACATGTATTTGCATTATTTATTTTATTTCTACTGGAATAACTAGATGGTACTGATTATTTCCATATTTTAGGGAATTTTCCAGTTTGAAATTATTTTTGATCAGTTTTAAAAGAATCGGACCGATAATTTCGATTGAAAAACATTCGACTGAACTCTAAAAAAAAGAGGTTTTTATAAGCTTTAAGTATTTATTTTTATCATCAAACAATTAACATAACTGATAAATTAATAGCAGTTTTATAATTTTGATAAAACTTCGATAATAGATAAACATAACTAAAAGGGCAGCAATTTTGTAAATTGATTCTTGGTTCACTTTGACACAGAATTAGTTGATGAATAACAACTCACCTTCTATCGTAATTGTCTTCCAAAAAGAGGCATAACTGTACTATTAAGTTATCGAAACAGAGTTTTTTTTTTTAATTTTTTGATCGATCTTTTGCACTTAGATCTCAGAATAAGGGTGAATTAAAAACCATAATTTACAAAAACAAAACAATTATAAATAAAAAAAAAAAACTAAACTTACTTCGCTCAAAACTATAATTTTTCCAACGTCAAATTGTCAAATTAAAGCATCCAAACAAAAATGGATGCGTTTGCTGCTCAGTTAATGCGCATAGTTGACCTTTGGAGTGCGTTCAAAAACTCATGACTTTGTCATGATTTTCTCTTTTGGCTTTTGGAACTCTTAACTTTGCATCAAATACAAATCTAATGCGTTTTGGAATTCATCCATACTATTTATAGATCAATAAAAACTTAATCTTATCATTTTTGTTTGAAGAATGTAAGTACTTAATTTATTAAAATTAATATGCAATATGCAATATGCATACTATATAATAGGTAAGTTATTATCATCAAAAAGGAGAATTAAAATCTCTATTCAAATTCTGTAGGCACCTTCGTATATCTTTTATTCAACTCTATAAAATGTCGACTATATTTTATTCATGGAAAAGTCATAAACGTTGTTCTTAATTAATTATTTTTTCTTTTTTACTTTTCTAGAAGTTCATATTTTCATAAAGACCTTCATTAAAAAATTATAATTTTCCTAAACATTCGAGTTAATTTCACCTTAACTGGCTAGGTTTCTTGTGTACATACCATCGTAGAATATATAAACATTTAATCACCTCAACCTTTTTAACTCATTACAAGACTTGAGAGCGCGACCAACATGGCGGACAAATATGTATGTATACATTTTTTTTTTCGTTCTCATCACGAAGCGAATAGAAATTTTTTGTAAAATCAATACTTATACTAAGAGCAACCAAGATATGGACAATATACCTACGCCAAAAGAAAACAAAATAAATGATGAGAAAGAAAATCAAATACAAACAGAAAAAAAAAGAAACAAAAATTGCAACAAAAAAAAATTAGAAAAAAAGAAAAAAAAAAAAGCTCTTTAAAATTAAGAAATCCGAAGTGAAAAGATGTGATATGCCTGAATGATGATATACTTGGGATCTATTAAAGCAGAAATTACTTTGATACATCTTAAGATTCAACATGTATACCTACACAGTACATAATATATAAATGATAAATGTAAAAAAAAGATACATTCACAATGGCCACAAATAAAATTTTAGGTAAAACAAAACATGAAAAAGAATAAGAAAAAAAAAATCATCTACAGAATCGCAAATGAAGAGCGAGTGGGTTTCATTTAATATTTAAGTTGGTTCGGTCGTTTAGTTGCGCCCCAAGTATCCGCAACGTCATAGATATATGTTATATGGATAGCACAATACTTCGCGTGTTTTTTTTTTTTTTTTTTTTTTTGCTGCCGTCTCTTAAATAGTAGTATATAACCGACCGAGATGGCAGCGCCACCTGCAACAGTGCCACTCACTGTACAAAACACATAGCATCCTAGTAGCAACGAAAATAATTTCCGATATGGAGATACGAACCTATAGACGGGAGTTGGTGATGATGAAAAGAATAGGGGAAGGGAATGAGGATGAGGATGAGGATGAGGAAAGGCTGATGGGTGGTAGGCGAGGAAGTTTTCCTTTCCACATTTTTCATTTTTTTTCTCTGAAGAAGAAAAGCTCCGCCACATGAAAACGTCAGGCAATTCGCGAAGCATCGTCGTTGCATTGCACATATTTTCTTTTTTTTTTTAAGTTCGTTTGGATATTTCTGTGGCATGATTTTTTGTTTGCTTTTTTATTGCAAAATTCTAGGGCGTTCCCTAAACTAAAACTCTTTTTCTTTTTTTTTGTTTATTTTTCTCTCCACGACTAATCTCCACCCTTAAAGTGCGTTGCAAAAGTTATTAGAACGTGAAAGAGTCAGTATTAACGCAAGCAACCATTGTGACCCTTCTCCTCATGTCCAATTCGCAATAAAGAGAGGAAACTAATTAAATTTAAGAAATATGGAGAACATCCTGTTCATCTGTATGTCGACCATTTTAGAAATAGGCGTGTGACGAGTGGCTGTAGATGGCAGAGTATAGTGAAAAGGATTACGAGAAGTGCGAGGGAGGGAGGGTGTTAGTAGGGATATTCTGTTGTTCAACCAATATACTGGATGAGTAACTCGCCTAGATTTACATCGGGCCATGACAAGCGACTACTAAAATATCGATTAGTTCTGCATCAACTATAGAGTAGAGTCCTAGTGCGCTTTGTTTTGTTGAAAATTTGCAGGGCACATCAGAACACAAAGGACGATGTTGTGTTGTTGGAGGGGGAACTATGGCTGGCGATGGCAGTAGCGGATTTGAGTGTGAAGCATATACCCTAAAGTATATATGTATGTATACTGATCTCTCGCTCTTTCAGCTATTCATATATTAATACTTAAACCATATCAACCATAGTCATTTCAGCAAGCAGCATCGATTCGAAATAAAATGCTTGAGAAGAGTTCGGTAATGCCCAATGCCCACACCCAGTCTCCTATTTCCTTCAACCATCATGTCCTGGAAAGTCACACATCCCCGCAGCCCGTATAGCTGTTATACTATACGAGAATATATATATATATATATACACGTATGTATATGCGAGGAAATGAGATCAACCCACGACCCTCAGATATTTGTATGCTCAATGGAAGAATGTCCGTGCGGACGACGACGACGAACGGGTGGGCAAGAAGCAATGGCAAGGAGGGGTATATCCTAGCAATGATGGCGTGAGGAAAGAACTGGGCCGAAAAAAGGATTCATTGCTTCGCAAAATGCAAAATGCAAAATGCAGAATGCATCTCCCTGGGAAGCTCAGGAAATCCTGAGAATCATATTTTTTTTTTATTTTCGTTTCGTTTCTTCCTTCTGTATTGGTTGTTTGTGATACATACATGCAAATGGACCTTGTCATTGTTGATGCTGAAAGTGGGGGTGTGTATACTGTATAGGCTGGTGAATAAACAAAAATATAGGCTTTTTGTATAGCGTCCTGATTCTAAAAGCACACCACTGGATTCATAGGAAATGTGTGCAAGTTGGGTTTTATTTTCTTTTTTTTTCAGTTTTTGAATTGTAAATCTTTTTTGCCTGCAAAAGAAAGAGAAAATATATAGACGAGTGGTGCATGTTATCCATTCTAATCTTTGGTGCCTACAATCTACATATAAATATCTGTGAATACATGATGTGTGTTGCAAGTCATCGTTGTCGTTTCCAAAACAACAAAAACCAAATCAAGTCTATACCTACGAATGTACATATATAAAATGTATATGATAGATTTGCGTTGCAGGATAGCAGGTGTTACAGAGCCAGCCTGGGAACTGATTCTCCAATATTATGTACGAGTACATACATCTCGTCCTGCCTTAACATATGCATATTTCTACAATTTCTTCTTTTTTTTTTTAATATTTAAGTTTATTTTCTAAACGCACTCGCATAGAGTACATCGCATAGCGTTATAGAACAAGCATATGGAAACGCAATAAACTAATAGAAGCTGGAGGCTGGATGGTTGGTTGGGGAGTTAAATATGGACAGAAGTAAGGGGAAGGTTTTTATTTTTCCATGTATCCTTCCTATAGGGACAGGAAGGAGTGAAAAATGAAAACACAGGCGCGTTTTAGGAAGACCTTTTAAAAGAGAATATGCGTGTTTAGATGAAATGACAGAACTTTATTATGCCATTTGATTTTGCTGAAGGATAGAAAGAGTTGGCGAATTTTAAGTGTATTTTATATATGTATGAAAGTGTATTGCTAACATTCTGAAAAGTATATTTTTTTGTTGTTGCTGTTGTTGTTAGTGTTGAAAAAGGGTAGGAGGTGTTGTATTAAAAAGAAGTAACATCTCTATTATATAAACATACATATGTAGATGAAAGCTAGACGATTACTTGGCATGTGGTAGGCAAACTGAAATCATCTCAAGACAGGAATGTTTTAGTTTAAATTTTTATTTCGAAGAGAAAAGCAAAATTTAGCTGAAAATGTTTTTTATTTGAAAAAAAAATTATAAAAAAAAAATAATGAAAAATGTATAATTTCTTATATGTACATAATGCTGATAATTCTTTTTTTAATTAATGCCTTATTTTTTATTTGCGCTATACTTATATGTTGATTTTTAGTAAAAGATATTCAGTCTCAGTTTCTACGGGTTTACTGGTATACCGAATTCCTCATTGACAAGAATAATATCAAGAGGAGACTGGGAACCACAACTCTTTCTCTTAAACATTGATATTGCTATTTAGATTGTAGATAATTCATAATTAGTTCAATTTTAATTTCAATTTCTATTAGAATTTTAGATGGTATATTTTTTTTTTAAATATCCCACAATTGAGGTGCTAACAAACTTTGAAAATTAATTTATAAAACCTATGACTGACCAATTGTGAAAACTAGTTGACATTTTATGACGATTTGGTGGCCTATTATAATTGCTTACTTTTTGCGAAAATCCCAAAAACGAAGTGCTTTAAATCTCTGATGACTTCGAAAAACTTTAACCATTGATAAAAAATTTCTAAAAGTATTTGACCTCTTTTGACCAATTATTGACCATTATTGGCATACTATTTTGCGAATATCCCACAATAAAGATACGAAGATCCCGGAGCGAAACGTTGGAAACGAAAAAAAAAAATTACGATGAAAGAGAACACGAAAAATGTTGATTCTAAAATTCTATCTGTCAATTACTCAGCGCACGCATACCAGAATAACTGGCATTTAAGTTTTCCATATTGTCACTTAAGAACCAGATTTAGAGACTAAGTAAGCGACACTAATTCTGGTTAGTTTGTACTATGAAATCGTTCCTTAATGTTACACGATTGTTATTAAATTATAAATTCCATCGACTGGGGGGCCAAAAGCGTTTCCAGGGTAATTCTTTACAGGGAAAATTTAAGTGTACAATTATAAAAAAATATTGGAAGACATATTGTTTTTAAAGTTTGAAACAATTCAGCAATAAAAAAAACAATTTAATGTTGTTTTTTGTTTACCCTTTTGAATCAACAAAACTTTCGAGTCAACAAAAAAGGAATTAAAGCTCGCCCATATTTACTTAAAATTCTCAGAGATGTTTGTTTACGCAAATAAACATATTGTGGACGTTTACTTAACGCTTTATACAAAGCTATTCAAGTAATTGCTCACAACGCTATCAAAATATTGAGTGACATATAGATTCTGGTAGTTCAAGTATTATTGGGAAAACAATAAAAAAATCACCTTTTTTAAGCTCATTGAAGAATAACAAAGCAACATACGCGACACATCGATATTCTGAAGCTAAAATAAAATTGAAATTTTTTTAAATTGGTATTTTTTTTTACAAGATTTTTTAATTCCAATTCTACTTCTGAAATTTTGTAATTTTTGCCCGATATCAAAAAACATTGTCCTAGCAGAATCTAAGCTTTAGAGAACCTTAAACTTATTAATATATCAAAACAATTGGATTAGAAGTTTTCTCCACTGAATTTGTTATATGACTGGGCTATTTCCCAAAAACAACCACCATTTTAAAAATTCAGAACAATATTTGAAAGACACAATAATTTAGATATCAGTGTGGGTTTGCTAGTGTCTAAAAAAAAATTAAAAGTAAATTAAAATATTTACATTTTTGTCACAAGGTGAACTTTATACTTTTCTTATAATATAAAAAGCACAATAAGTATCTTCATACAAATACATATATGTACATACAATATATACATTGTACATACATACATATATGTACATATATAATTTGCACAAAATAAAAACTGTACTAATTAAGATCTAAAAATAAAACGTGATAAAGAGCAAAAAAAAAAAAAACAAATAACAAAATAGCCGATGAGACAGTGTGTATCGATTGAAAATTATAATTTTCTGTGTGCTTAGCTTCAGGCTTACACAAAAATTCCTCAAACAAATTAAATCATGAACTGTCATAGATATCTTATTATAGTGTTTTAAGTGTACATAAGAAATACATAGTAGTATCTCTATAAATTATGTATAAATATATTAAAAATAAATGTAAGTATATAATAGAATATAAAACGTATATAACAAACAAATACACTCATATAGCTTGATTGAGTTAATATAAAAACAAGGAGAGATTATTCACGTAAGCAATTAATACGTTTTTGTGGTTTGATTTTGCTTGTTATAAATAAAAATAACTCACCAATAAAACAAAGCAATAAAACATGGACAAAACGGAACGGAACGGGATACATTAGAGGCAGAGTAGCGATTAGCGAAGGTAGACAGCGAGTGTGAGTGGAAGTGGGAAGGGAAGGGAGATGTGATTGTGGTGGGAGCTTTAATTTCAAGCTAAGCAAAACTTTTGGTCGTCTTGTCGGTCGGTTAGTCGTACAATAATGTTCAAATTATCGTATTTGAGCAACTAACGCAGGCGACACTCGACAAAACGACTTTCAGCCTGTCATATGACAAATTTGTTATTGTATACAATCTATTTTATTAGGTACCTATAATGTGCAAGAGTTTTGGTGTAGCGGTATAAGCTTGTTTATTGATTTTAATTTATACATACAAGTACAAGTATACAAGTATTATTGGTGCAGGAGCAGGTAACCTTCCAGACAACAACTAAATGTGTAATTTTATATAAAATTTGTATGAGACAAACCATGAGACACAACTACAATGTGAAGTTGCCTATAACTATACTATAGTACATAGAATCAAGGAATTGCAATCCTTTTTTTTGTAGTTACTACTGCTGCAGTTACATAAATTAAAATGTTAATCTTTTTACTAAAAATTTTAACCAATTAAAAAACAAATTAATTTTCACTTAAAAAACAATCTTCAATTTAATTATTCGATTAGTTATTGTATATATTTTGTATAGGCATGATGTCTTTCAAGTTGAATCGCCTTATGAAATAAAAAGTTCTATCGCCCTAAGAAACAAACTCAAAACACGCTATGAATTGCAGTGCAACACGGAATTATTAACAAACAATAATTCAAAAACGGGACTTCACTTCAAAGCAAACTTTACAGCGTATTTTGTATACTTTAATTTAAAGTGCAATATACCTAATAAGATCTACTAATTTAAAAAAATTGGATGAAATATTTTTTTGATTTTCTTTTAAACGAAATTATTAATTTAATATTAATTTTTCTTGGTGCTGTGAAAAATATTGTGCATAGTTGTTTCTATGCTTTTCAAGTTTACTTTTCAAAAACAAATATGCTTTTGGTTCACGTGCAGTTCCGTTGCACTTAGGCAAACCAGAATCAAAAATATATTGAAGTGTTGTTGGTGATTTATTGAGTTTATGAATTTACACATAGACATTAAGAAGCAATTCTCCTACTTTCTCTGCCTGAGACTTTCTACCTCACGATCCCCAGCTCTGCGCATTTTTTACTTTACATCGAAATTAAATAAATCATATGGCAGGGCATCTCCTTGTACATGTTTGGAAAATTTCGGAAGGGCTAATTCCTAGTTGCTTATTGCACCGCGTATTTTTTGATGTCACGCTGTAAAACTGGATCATTTTTTCCCGCGATTTCAAGTCTGCCCATCGCCAATAAAAAGCTCCAGATAATAAATACAGCTATATGCAGATTTGAAGTCGATTATTAATAATGGAAGTTCTCGGTTTGGTCTATATTTTTAAGGTATTGCCAATGAATATCCAGAAGTGACGGAAATCCAAACTGCAATAAACATCCTTCAAAAAAAACAAAGCAGATATACTTGAAGGAATACTTTCAGAGTAGGTAAAACGAACCTAATCCTAGCGATAATAGGGAGGAACTTATTGTTAAGCTCACAAAGGTGATCGTTAAAACTTCAATATCTTGCGCGGAGGTATTACTGTACTGTTTTTTTCTGAAACTTATGGCAAATAAAGCTCAAACTGTCTTCCGATTACTACCTTCAATTTAATCATTTTAAAGGTTCAGAAGTTCAGATTATTTGTATTTAATGGAAGCAAGCTTCTGCGGTAAAGATTCACTGTCCAAAAATTATATCCCATATATTTATATATATCCAAACTGTGGTATAAACCAAACCAAGTGCGGTTAGATGTCGATATAAGGTAACAGCGGCGCGCGTAGATGGCGTTGCATGGGTCACACACTGAGGCAGCAAGTCGATAGCATTGTGAGGTAGTCCTTCGAATGAAGTCCCCATGATTTACGGTAAGATTTGTTACTAAACTTTATGTCTTGAATTAAGGTTTTGATCGAAGTTGTAATTGATTATCCATTGATTTTTATCAATAGTGGTATAAAAGCTTTTCAGGAAGTAGAGCCATTTTTTTTTTGGCCGCAGGCCCTTCTAATGATATGTTCGGCCCTATTAAAAGTGAATCATTTAGTTGAAATTTTTGGAATTTACATATATAATCAAAAATCAATGAAACTAATCTTTGTGTTTTATAGGCACATTAAATTTTATCAAAAAAAATTATATATAAATCTGCGCAATTAATTTGTATCACAATTTAAATCTTAAAATGCGTCATTGCAATGGCGGCGCCACTTGTGCATGCAATATAAATGTGTCCATGTCGAGCTATTTCTGATCTCATTTCGTAATAAAAATTTACATTTTGTAAATTATTTTTTTTTATTTCTTTTAAAATCCAACAAACGAATGTCAGCTATATCGCCATCTTGATTATAATTTTTTTTTTTACTTAAAATCGATTTGCATTCATGTTTTATAAGCAAAGGTTATACCTACTTTTTGTTCGCCTCTTTTATTTTTCATTTCTTCGTTATTTTTTTTTTATTTTGTTATTTTTTAGCCATTTTTCTTTCTTTCTTTTTATTTTTTTTTTAATTCTCATTTTTCGCGTTTAAATTTATGTCGTGGCCGCCATAGTTTGCTAGTTGCTGTTTTTGTTGTTGTTGGAGGTAGTAGTTGTCTATCTAGGTATGTACATATATATGCATTTTCGTGGTGCGCGCACTATTGTTGCTTATCTTATATGGCTCATACGTACTTACACCTTAAAATATGTCTATGTGTTTAATGCAAAACTGTATTTACAAGTAAGAATGTAGAATTTTTTCGTAGATAGATTTTTGTATCTTTGTTGGATGCTTTGCTTTCTAATAATTTCCATCATCATGAAGCTGTCGGAAGAGCACCCTTTTTGCAGCGCTGCTGCCTCTTTTGTCCTCTTCTCATTTTCCCCCCCATGTCTTCATCCTATACTGTTGATGGTACCGGGTACGTATAGTAGTTTCGATACTCTTTTTTTTGTATTCATCTACTAGTATAGTTGTCCCCGACAACCTCACCTCCTCCTGCTTCTGCTGCTCCTCCACCAAACCATCTTCTGGATCTCCATCGCTCATGCTTATTTAAAATTCACATCTTGTTCTAGTTATAGAGAAGCGCTTGTTTGTACTATGTGAATATAGCGATAGCGATATCGACCGAGCAGTGCGCATTGTGTGCATTATTATTATTATTTTTATTATTATTATTATTTTTTTCCTATTTGCTTTATTATTATTTCCATTATTTTCGTATCATTTGCAAGGTAGTATGAGTGCATGGGGATATCTATCTTTCAGTAAACAGATTTGTACCCGACCATATATGAACGGAAAATTGAAGCGAAAATTTATCCGCATTTGGTGGTGCTGCTACAATATTACTGTTGCTGCTGTGAAACTTTTGTCGATATATTTATCTCTGTATGTAGTATGTAGGTAGCTGTATACATACATACACGTACTTGTGCATATACAATTTACATATATATATATATGTGTATAAATATTCATATGTTTTAGAAGGAAATAAAGCGAAAAACTTATGTGTAAGTCATGTTTTACACTAGCTAGATACATAACTACAAATTCTATATATAAATAATTTTAAACAACATAGATATATTTGTATATAATGTAAGCTTAGTTCCTTTTGTGATATATGCGAATAAACTACTTGTTATGCGTATCAGGTTTTTAGTTTACACATGCTATAGTTTGAAAAGTATTTATTAAAGCTACTTATAACAATTTAATTGCTGTACAGGTTTATTAAGCTAAATTATTTTTTTATAGCTTTTTTTATAACTTTTACCAACAAGAGAAGAAAATGAAAAAAAAATTCGCTTTGGTTTTACACAACAATTAATATCAAACAGTTCATTCATAAAACGTACAAAATTCTGCACTAGTACAATTGATTTTTTTTTTCTGAAAGCGTCTTCTTCTTTTTCTTTCTTTCTATACAGAACATAAAAACTGGATTTTATTATCCACATGATCTGATCCGGATCAAATTTCAACATGTAAATACAAAAACAAAATTAAATCCTGCTTTTTATCTGGATCTGAAAAAAAACTAGTACTTTTTTTATTACTATTATTATGGTAAGGTGCTGTTAGCTGTAGTGCAAAGAAAAAAGCTGACAAACACATGAAAAATATAAAAACACAATGAAAAAAGAGATGGTTGTATACCATTGGCTGTCACTGTGATCCTGTTTGTTTTGTTATTCATGTGGAATGTCGTCATGAAGAACTGATTTAGTACAATTTTCACATACATACAAACCTATCATAAACGCCAAAGAACAATGACTGAGTTTAACTTTTGATAGGCTTTCGGTAAATTAAAATAAGTTCTTAAAATAAGTTCTTTAAAATATTGTTCTTAACATAACACGTGTTTAAACTCAATGAATGGATTCATATTCTCTGTCAAAAATGTTCTCTCCAATTAATGGTGTTTCTCTAATTCAGAATTAAAATCTGCTTCCATATGTTTAATTTTTGTAATAATCAATTTAAATGGATTGTTTTTCCACGTGCATCCATTTTCGTTTTCGCTTTAAAAACAATTAATAAAATATCTCGCAGAAAACATAAATAAAATATTTGATTTTCTTCGATTTTCTATTTTTTCTGTTGTACTTGTGTTTGTGAACAGCTGGTACTGCATTTGAGCTAGGTTAGTTCGATTGCAACTTTGCTTTAAGAAACATAAGTAGATAATTCAGATCTTTGTTAGTTTGACAATCATGGATGTGATTGCTCTCTAAAACACTTTTGGCCGCCAGTTAAGTTTACAAGTTTACTTTACGCCATTGCATGAATACCCCTGTTATTTGCAATGTTTGTATACATTTTTAACTTTCACTTTGTCATAAGTCAAGATGATTTTGTACTTTTGTTGGTTAATTTACTTATTTAAAACATTTGACTGAATGCGGAATACCTGCGTTTTTTTTAACATTCTGGTAGCCAATCTTTCATTTACTTGAACAAATTCAGGTTATTGTAATTATTTAGATATTTTTTTTAAGTTGCTTATCTTACTATTCAGCACCAGCTACATTTGAAATTATTAACTTATCCCAATAAATGGCGCCCAATGTGGGAATAACAGATTTGAATGGAATTTAATTTTTGCATTTATGCTGAATTTATTACTGAATTATTTGTAATATATCTGCAATGAATAAATATACTTGTATATGTACTGTACATACATAGCTTTATATAAAATTGTAGTTTTATGTTTAAAAACATTTTAAAATTTTATATTTAACAAAAATATGATTATAGGCACTAAAACTAAATTAGCTCTAGAAACCCCTTTTCTTCTTTCTTTCGTAGGTAGGTTTTTCCTTTTTCTCTTTTTGTTATGTAACAAGAAAAAAAATCCACCCCACTAAGAATGAAAAAAAAAATTAAAAACGCAAACTGCATCAAACATTTTTTTTTTCCATTTCAACAAATCCAAAAAAAAAAAGCTACACACAAAGTCCAAACAAAAAAAATTACCAAAATGTATATAATCCACAGTGTCGTGGCAAAAAAACATGTAATCACATACATAGCTCTAAGCTGTTCAGTGTGTTATTAAAGTCATCATCATGTGGGCTTTTCTTTTCTTCCTTCCACTTGCAAAATTCCGCAAAAGCTTTTTTGCCACTCCTCATTTATTATTATACGAACAAACTCACCCTAACTATGTGTAATGTGTATACTTCTTAAATGACAAGTCTCAGTCGCAGGCAAATTCCCTCCCTTCCCCCATCCAGGTAATTCAAATTTTCTCACGCACTTGTCCTATCCTTTCCTACTCCCTGCTATCAAACTTATTTTATATATCTCACCATTTTGCCACCCTTTTATACTTCACACAAATACACAACTCTTTGTCCTCGCGCAGCAAGGAAAAACGAATTATAATCATTCTCTCTTTAAATAATTTTCTGCTGTCAAACTTATACCACTTTAATCCCAATTCTCCGGAACACCAGAGGAGGAAAGCATATTGGTCGACAAGAGAAGTAAAGTGTTAAGAGGCCAGACCACAGCAAGACAGACGAACACAAATGAAGCTCCAAATTCAAGTCAAAATAATTTGTAAATATTCTCTCTTTCTCTTAATTGCAACTCATTCTCTTTTCATATAAAACAGTCGCTGCCACCATATAAATTTTATTTGCCTGATTATAAGACATACTTAACTTATACTATTTCCTTTCATGCGCATTATCCCCAATGACAGCTGCTGTCAAAAAATTTAAATGCTCCAACAGTAGCGGCAACCGACTACAACGGCGTGCTGCGGCGGCGGCAGATATGACTACGGCTGCTACGACCTAAACCTAACCTATCCAACAAAACATCAATGAAAAAGAGAAACCGCAAGAATAAAAAAGAGAGTCTTTTTGCATGACACCGACACACTATATAAAATAACGTGCAGTCCGATTCCGATCCAATTCCGGCAACATGCACACCATTCGTTCGGAAAGCAGATAGGGAAAGCGAGAGCGAGACCACTTCAATTCGAATGCACATTTTTGTGACGCATTTTCATGATTATCGGTTCTCTCTGTTTTTTATGTATAAAACCGAAGCTCCCTCACTCGTGTGCCGTCAAAACGGACGGAAAAATACACTTTTTGCTGCCATACTGCTGTAGTGTAGTTGCCTTGCCTACCACCGCGCCGGCCGCAGTCGTAGTTATCGTCGTCTATGATGCTGCCACTGCCGGCCGTGGCGCTGCTCAGCTTTTCACACTGTTGAATTTCTGTTCCACATACATAAGCGTGTTGTATTTTAGGTCAGGTCAAATCCATGTAATACAAGCAAGTTCAATGAACTTGCAAAAAAGCGCTTTTGTTATCAGTGGCAGCAGCGGCAAGAGAGCCGATTGTTGACTCGTCTACAAGAGGGACGGAGATGGAAAGTGGTTTGTTCGACAAACGACGAGTCGTTATTTTAAGATTGTGTATGTTCGTTTATTTTTATATTGGTATTCGTTGTGTTTTTTTTGCAGCAGCAGCAGCAGCAAACGATAATGAGTTTAATTCGTATGTTAGTTGCTATAGGTATACGTTGAAGAGTTATTAATTCTATATGTGGTTAGCTTTTTTTTGTTGTTTTGTTTTGTGTGGGGAAAAAGTTTAATTAGGCAACTTTTACTACCGTTAAATGAAAGGTTAAATGAATTTTAATTAAAGGCCATATTTTTGCAGGGCTTGAGTTAATCTGATATAATTAAGTTGTCAATTTTTGTTTTTTGTTGATTATCAATCAAATGGTAAAAGAATAAATAAGTTTAAGTTTTTGAAAGCTTGTATTTTAGGTAGGTAGGTAGGTATAAGTGCAAATGAACATTTTTCAAGGGATGAAAAAATTGTGTTTGCAGCAGCCGTCTTCGGGGAAAAAATATTTACATAATAAATGATGGGTAGGTAGTTAAGCATACGAAAAGGGTGCATTGAGCTTTTTTCTTGGGCGGCCGGTGTAAGCTCGATGGGTCCAAGGTTGACTGAAGCTCTAATTCGTTTGAAGTTTTTTACATTCATATACATAGGTACATAGGTTACATACCTGTTTATTTTTAACCGAGTTAGTTCATGTTTCTTTTTTCTAAAATTTTGATATTAATCTTATTAACTTACAGTTTTTAAAAACATTAAGGTTCTTACCTTTGAACTATAATTAATTTAGAGAAGTAGGTAGGTAGAATAGGTACCTAGGTAAAGAAATTATGCTTAATACATAAATATAGTATTTATGATAAAGGTACGCCATAGTTCGACCTAATGGAAGGAACCTGTCCAGGGAACGATGTCAAAGTTTTGGAAGAGGTTGGTAAACACTTCCTAACGACTTTTGATACTCTAATTTCGATTAATCTATTTTACAGCTGCTCCAAATACGGTAATAATTAGCACTAGTTTTTCAAAAGTAAAGGTCCACACGGAATAGGGAACGAAAAAAGAAGATTCTGTAGAGAAAGAAGAGGCTGTATACTTAGTTCCAGCTCAAAACGTATCTAATTCGAAATAAAACTAAATGTTAAAGACCAACGACAGCCACAGCAGCTATATTCTCGGGCGAACGAGCCTTTAAAGGCTTGCTCGGTTGTTGTTACTCTCTATGAGTCGTGGGGCTAAACGCCGCATTTAACAACCCTTGGGAACCTGGAAAAACGGGAGATTCAAGTTGCGCTTTTTTCAGAATTTAAGGGTTCCATTGCTTATTCACACAAATTCCTAATCTTATTGTTTCACAAATGTCAAAAAAAAAATGATATGCGAAGCCATTTGTAAAATGTAGACACTTTCTGATAGGGTCATACATTAACATTATGGCCCACCTTATTTATTTCGTACTTTTAAGTATCGCATTTCTTTCAATTTTTTTACATAAAATAGCTAAAACGAATTAAAAAAAATTCTGAGTACGCTCTTACGACTTGACTTACGGAAAAGTCATTATTCGATGGTAGGTACCAAATTTCCCAATGACAAATACAAAACTTAAAGCGCAATTATGTTAGTTTACCTTTTTAGATTGGAGATATTTGCTATCCATTTTGCTTTAGATTATTATGGTCATTTGAAGTCTACTACAAAATCAAGCATAAAACAAAAAACAACATCAAATTACCCATACATATATCTTCCTACATTCATAGTTTCTTTAATAAATGCTGAAAGAACTGCCAAAATATCAGTACAGATTAGCAGATATGTATATTGTTCTCTTTCTCTTTCTAAAGAAAAAAAATCTTGTGATAAGTTAAGATACCTATAACACATTTATTAAAAAAAAAAAAAAAAAACGGAAAAACTAACCTTAAATCGGTTCATTCTTCTTTCATTGTAAAGCTTATTCGCAGCATCGTTTCGTTTCGCTCTTTCCCTCATTACTGAGCTATTTGTTTAACGTTTCCTTTTTCTCTTTCGTTCCAACATCCAAAGAACTTCAATAATTCACTAGTACACAATTTCATCCATTTTTAATGCAAAAATGGTTTTTTTTTTTTTTGTTTATAAAATAAAATAATCTATAATTTTTGGTTTTGGCACTAATTATAAGTACATGTACTTATATTTTTATTTCTTCTTTGTTCACACTTCTACCATACAACACGAAAAGAAAATTCTAATTAAGTTAGGTACTGACAATCATTATTTATAACATTCACTAACATACAAACACATCCGTGTCATAGGTACACATTTCATCAAACAGTGTTTTTTATTTGACAATGAATAAATTCTTATAAAGAAGAGCAGAAAATGTCCTCATAACAGGTTAGCTCAAGGAAAACTGAGAAGAAAGATTTATTTTTTTTCTCTCACAAGTCTCACAATATTTTATTTTTCCTTTCATGAAAACAAAAAAAAAATTATTTTAATACTTTTTGGCACCCCGAATGCAGTCGGCAAAATTCTACAATTATATTGCAACGCGCACTACGCGGCAGGAGCAGAGCGTGTGCATATAACATCCTTCTATTTGTTGCTCCAATCTACTACTACCACTACCACAATGAAAACTACGAGCCGAATACCTTCTAATCGCAATCAAAACTTATGTACATAACCAACGACACCATGCGCCGTGCTTTTGCTCAAAAATCTCAAAACTCCACAACACTAAGTAGACATAGTGGTCGCAGTCGTGTCAGCCGCCATCCGACCGACCAACCGATGAAACCTGATATAAGCAAAACACAAGGAGACACAACACGCTTGAAAAGAAGAAGAAAAAAAATAAAGAACCAGAAATATCTATCTAGTTGCTGCTACCATTCGCACTTGTTATCAAAACTAAACAACAAAAAAAGAGTAAATAAATAACCCAAGAATCGGAGAGAAAGAGAACCATCATCATCGGTGCCCAATGAGAAACTCCTCAATGCAGCATGCATCCAGTCAAACAACAACTAACACTCCAAAACTATCAGTGCAACAGCAGCCTCAGCCACCCTAAGGCCTTAACAGAAGAACAAAAGACTATACACGACGACGGCGATGGATGAAAACTATTGCCTCGTTTCACCATCCACCATCTACCACAAAGACCAAAACCCCACTCTCCCATGCATAATTCAACAGTACAAGCTACACCAACGCCCTAGCATTATCCATATACAATCTATGCATCCATCCACCAAATACCCAACGGTGGCCCAAGAGTTGTGACTTAACACAAGTGTCATGATATACGGGCGGGTGAAAACACATTGAGTAGGTAGTAGGTAGGTATCGAACTAAAGTCAACAACTTGATGTTACGAAAGACACATATGGATCATCAGCCATTTCTTCAGTGACTCAAAAATTGAGCGAGCGCCAACAACGTCATTCCAAACCATTTAAAAACCATCAATCTTCTAACTTAAAGAGGTTCGAGCCAAAAGCAAAGCTTCTTTCAATTTCGACCGATATAGCTCAACAACTTTTATATAGTTTTCCTCTTAAGAGTTTATAGCGTCGTCGGAAGTCGCTGGCATCTGGTTCTCCCTTTCAAACATAAACAGCTTCAGTCATTTTGCTTCTTTTCTTTTCTCAACCATCATCTTTGTGCAAAAAAAAATAAATAAACCAAACCAAACCTAAAGACCGAATAAAAACAGAAAGCTGGCAATAACTACCAATTCTCGACTCGACACAACAAACACAAAGTGGGCAATGCCGTTTATCGGTTCCGCGCACTCGTTCCGGTGTGTGTGGTTGTGGGTTGCCGCTTTTGTCAATTTTATTATTATTACTATAATCACCACCAGTGCACGATTATCCACCACAGTAAGCAATGTCATTCGCCGTACGCCGTCAACGTCACCGACAACGCTCTCACGAGCGCCCTTGCTTGCAATCTCGCTCTTTTTTTCCTAATATGCCAGATTCAGATACGAACCAGTACTTCTTTCACTTATTTCTCTGATACTGATACTTCATTATGTTCTCCCATTCAGGCTCCAACAAAACGAACCAAAAGACACCAAAACCAGCTCCCCATCCTTAGTCTCTCCTGTATCCAACTAACAGCAACAACAACAAACAAAATCTGCCTGTCACTCTACAACCGACCTACGACTACGATACGCTACCGAAATCCGATCGGCCGACAACGACAAGCAGAGAAGGTCCCCCTAATTCAACCTCTCTAAAATACACATCAAACAACAGGCAACACCAGTTCTGTTGGAATCTCTGGAATTTTATGAATGCAGTCCTTCTCCTTGCCTACAAAAACACCAAAACACATACACACGAAACATCTCCAACAAAAAACGCACACATTTGAAAAAACACTATTTCATGCAACTCTCTCACTCGCGTATCTTTAACCTAGTCTTGTGCAGTGTTGCTCTCTCGTCTCATCTGCTTCGCCCTCATTTTGGCTCAATTATTATCGGGCTTCAAGTCGCGGGGTACAAGGCTAATGTGCATCAACATCAACACACATTCTACTATCTCTTTTTCACACGTAGAATTAAAAAAAAAAAAAAAACCATAAAAGAAATATACACCAGCTGTGTAGACTGCTCTCGGGTGGTTGATGGTAATCTAGTACAAATTTTAAAGGCGATAAATGTTTTTCACTTTACTTGTGTTCCTCTTCTTTAGTTGCTGGTATTTTAAAGAGCCTGTGTTTTACAGCTTGTCATCGGCAGGGATGATGTGACGGCTCACTTCGTATGGAGTGGATTTTTCTTGTTAACTTAATATGTACTTAGTCAACTTAGTGTCTTCACGATGTGTTTGAAAGTGAGGCAATTCTAAATTTGAACCTTAACAACTTTTAAATACAAAAACCTATACTTTTCAATATTTCAATATTATTCGTATTCGGTAAGCGCACGGTTATTCTGGTTTAATCTTGGTTATAATCCAATTTTAATTTAAAATCCATTATTAGATCACTAAGAAATACACCTCTGGTAGCATTTAATCAGCAGGTGGAACCCAATATTGACTTTTGGAACAGCCTGCTGTTACTGGTAAATTTTTAGGTATAATCCTCTCATTGGCTTCAGATCAGCAGGTACTACTAGGCCCCTGTCGGTTTGTGGGACAACAGAATTTCATTCTTACAGATCAGCAGGTTTACTTAAATTTGTTTGTTTACATTCACTCTTTACTGTTGTTTTTTGTTTCCAACTGCAATCTGTCAAGTATATTGAACCCTTAACCGAAGGAACAAAATTACTGGACATTTTCTTAAAGTTTTCTCTTTTTGATACCATTCCTTTTAAAGTCTCTTGGTTGAAAGCACACAACGTGAAATATTAAAAAAAAATGCCAAAAATTATTTCCCCTAAATAACTGAAAATTTTTGAAGACAAAAATTTCCCCATATGGGTACATTTTTGGAATGTTATTTTAGGCTTTATTTGAATTATCCTTTTTTGTTCGAATTCTATTTTGTTTAATTTCGTCCATAAAATATTAAAATTAAATTAAAATTCCTTACAATGATAACTTTGCATAAATCTTATTCCACATTCTCCAAACAAGCCAAACATTTTCATCCCTGGTCATGCCTGCCGCCATCCGTCGTCGTCGTTTAAAGCTTAAAATATAAGCAAGAAAGAGCTAAGGCGTTTTTTTTTATTGAAATTTGTGTGTAAAATTTATCTTGCTCACTTTGCGCATGAACGAACAAAGAATAAATAAAATGACGGAAGAGAGAATGAAAAATATTTATGTAGGTATACCATGGGAAAATTCAAACAAGATTACTGTCTGTTGACTCTGCAAATCAGTTTTATTAACATTATTATGCACTCAGTACGTTTTTATTATATTGTTTCGTTCTCAGCCGATTACTCACTCACGGTTTTATGAGAATGTAAACACAGATGGTGGGCGCTGAGATTAGTGTTGCTGTTGTCGAATTAAATTAGTATTAATAAATTTGTCTGTTTTTGAGGTTTGGTTGATGGAATTATTTTTTGATGATTAAAATTGTTGAGATTAAAAATTGTAGGTATGTATTTTTTTCTAAGCTTTTTTTCAGGTTTTAAAGGAGTCGGTCATATTTATTCAAATATGACCATTGACCACATAACATCTGCTCGGATCTATTTTTTTATTTATGTTTGATTTATTAATATGTTTCTCAAGGCAGCCATTTTGGGTCTATTATTATTTATTTTATTTTATATTATTTATAAACTACTTGGTTTCGATGTATGTATGTCTTAATTTATGCAGATTAAATAGGTACATAATTTAGTTTTTTAGTAAATATCATTATCGTTTTTAATGTGACAAGTGCAAAACTATGAGTTTTTCAAAAAAAAATGAGTCGATTACTAATGTAGTTTTGTGTTTGATTCATGTCCTTTGAACAAAGTTGTTTGTGCTTTCTGGAATAATTCTCTATCCTCAATAATTGTTCTTTAATAATCAATAACATTTTTTCATAAAAAATAGCTGAAAGGATTTATAAAAACATTCTCAATTTTAAAATATTCATTTTAAAATTCTATTGATATCTTTTAAATCTTCGTAAGCCGAAGTCTGTCTGAATTTGGTATCTCTATACCCCCAATTAAAATCCTCAATAAACAATCAACTTTTTAGCTCTCTAACTTTATTATGGTATAATTCATGCAGCCAAACATGAGTAAAATATCTTTAATGTACCTACCTAATACTATTTAAATACATATTTCAAATCCTATGTATTTATCCATACACACAAAAAAAGTAGTAAAAAAAGCATCAAAGAGTACTAAACAACTTAAACCTGACACACAATCAATAATCTATTTTAAATTCCCATGCATGCATTCCATTTCCATGACCGACAAACCGATACAGAACACTACACATCGTCGTCGTCGGTGTTACGTGTTCGCAAGTCACAACTCAGTGTGTGATGACGATAGACGGCAATGCCATGAGCAACACAGCAATTCCAATAACAGCAGGAGTAGCAGCAGCACCAGCCATATCCAAAGCAACCAGACTCGGCGCAGACGTCAGCTTAACCACACACAGCAGAAAATCTCAAGCAAAACAGAACCAATAATTAAAATCTTGATAAAGCTCCACGACCACATCGTGTCGTCGCTCTTTAGATCTGCACATAAAACATAACCTAACAACAACACCCGGTCCGGTCGCTTAATTGACGCAAAATGGTGGATGGAGAATGAAAAAACAAAAACTCGTCGAGCTCGAGCTCGAGCTCGAGCTCGAGCTGCCGACCGGCATGCAGCCAAAGTTGTAGTAGCGAAAGCAAGCAACGAAGCAACATCCGCAAGGCCTGACAAACGCCACCGCCGCTCCGTGCCGCCTCTGCCGCACCACTCCTTAACTCGAAAGTCATAACAAAAAGAGCTGTCGTCGTCATTCGCTTGTTTAGCGAAAATAGAACGAACCATGTGGTTTCAGTTGCTAATTTTATACCGACAAGATAACACCAGAATAACTCGAAAGAGACGGAGAACTACTAAGAGATAAAGAGATAGAGAGGAAAAGCAGCTGTTCGGCGTGATGTGCGCTTGAATGTTTTCAAGGGGGCTCGGGCCTCGAAGCACTCGGGGACTATGAGATGACAGTGCACAACATTCAAAAAACCTGGTACGTTATTTAGTTTAGACTATCATAGTCGATGGGGCGGCCAGCGCTAAGTTGAGTTCACGTTCATGTGAAATTTATATTCGTTCAGTCTGAATCTGAGCAGTCAGTCAGTGACTTGCTAGCTATGGAGACGCACGTGTGCGCCGTTCGTCTGTTCTTTTTACACGAGTGTGGATTTCTCGTCTCTTAATCGTTTGAAACAATTGTGTTTTGACATGTGTCACTGTCATTGTTGCCATTATTTTCAACAACTTCTCCTTGTGGCCCTGGGCTACCTTCTA
This sequence comes from Epistrophe eligans, assembly GCA_951394125.1. NCBI lineage: Eukaryota > Metazoa > Arthropoda > Insecta > Diptera > Syrphidae > Epistrophe > Epistrophe eligans. Next base: position 94,420,939 of record OX596029.1, read on the forward strand.
TGTGTTATGTGGTGTGGAACTGGAAGTGGATAAAACTTTTTTGCAAACTGAAGAATTTTCCCACATTAACATGTTGAACGGTAGAAGGTTTTGATTCGACTAATTTCACCGACGGTGATTTTTATCTTTAGACTTTTTAAATCAACACGACAATACTGGCTGATATTTTGCTGCAGGAACCAACAATGATATTTGAGTTATTTTCAGGCAAATTGTAGAACAATTGCCAAATTATAAATACGAAACTTTCAAGAATGCCATTTGATTGGATGGAAGGTGGAGGGAGCTTTACATTCGCAACTCGCACATTGCTGGCTGCTGCTGCTGTGTTGTGTTGATATGATAAATCAATTGCCCATGCTGCGCTGCCATCGCCACCGTCGTCATCGTCGTTGTCGTTTTCGTCGTCATAGTCGTCGTCGTCCTGGTCAAAGCTGTTAGCAACTCGGTATATTTTAAGGTGGAGCCCTGCCCAGCAATATTGTACCTTATACGGCGTATGTATATGTAGTACCTATAATTTGATGGGGCTCGGGGGAGGCGAGTTTTGGAATTTAATATACAAAATTATTGTATGGAGAGAATGCGAGGACGGAGATTGATAAAGAAAAGAACGAAGAGTAAATTTAGAGTTAAACGGAAATCTGATACATAATGTCAGGCTTTTTTTCAGAAGAGGCGAACGTAGGGCGAAGGTTGGGGAGTCGATGAAGAAATGGAAAAACGTTGGTTGTTATGTGTTCTATTGTAAATGCCGTTTTTGTGTGTGCTCTTTCGTGTTATTTTTTTTTTTCTTTTTTTTCGTTTCTTTACATATATGTATGTATGTGTACATATACATACCTATATGATTCATCGAATCGATTAAATTAGAAAAATGTAAAACAAAATTTCGTAGCTACATACCTAATTATTTTTATTTTTTTTTTTTTTTGTAGCAATGATGTTACAGTGGGATTTTTGGTCAATTTATTGAGAATACATATGAAATCAACTTATTTCATCTTTCCTAACGTTTATGATTGCCGTGAATAGTTTTTCAGTGCTGAGTTAGTTCTTTGTTAAATCAAAGTTAGCAAATCCTGCAAATAAATTAAACCTGGATGAAGCAGTTTTTTCATGGAGGATTAACTTGAAGTTTTTAAAAAAATCTTTTCAAATCGAAGTGAGGCACTAACAGTAACAGTAACATAGTACGGTTTTAATCCCAAAATTAGAATGTTCTCGAACTGGGCTAGTACGTTCAAAGTTTTAACTTTAATCAGGAACTATTTCCAGCTTAATTAAAGGGTAGAACGGTTTTTAAGCAACTAAATATGTAGTTCTTCTTTTCAAGCTTAAACGTTTTTTACAAAAACCGATTAATAAACTTAAAAAGGTTCAATTCAACCGTAGAATTTTTTCTCCTACTTTGTTTTTCGAAACCAATGCGAGGAATTAACAAATTCTCCAAAATGGTCTTTTGTTATAAAAAAAAGATTCGACAGAAAATTGTAGGCCCATCTATTCCTGCCAATAACTCGCACACAGGAATGATTTAGAGTTGTTTGTCAATTGGCCCTGGTTAGGTTATACGAGCTGTCACGCCACCCAATTTATTTATTTATTTACTTCTTTTCCTTAAAGTTTTTACACGTCAAGAATTATGACGGGAATTATTTAATGCAATATCCGCGCAAATTAAAGAAAGTTCAACTAGCTATAACATCGGGAGACAAATTTGAAATTTCAATTGTTTTATTTGTGAAGCTGCTGCCGTTTTTCAAAATCAAAAGCGAATAATACAAATCATATGCATATCTACATAATTATATTATTTCTAGAGTCTGGATCTTTTCGACTCTCAAACTAAACGATTTTGAAAAATGAGGTGTCAAACGAAGTGGAATTACTTGCTGATTTAACGAATTATAATTTTATTTTAAAGAAATTAATAATAATTTGTTAAAAAGTTTGTTAAATAATATTCCAATAAAATTGAACTCTAAAAAGTGACATTATGTCGGTTCAATTTATCAGGTCAGTTCTTTTTAAAAAATTTGCGCGTCTTTTATTTTTAGCACAGTTAGGCTAGTTCTATGTATATACTTCTGAAATACATCAGCCAAGTAGAATCCATGTGAAATCACCGGGACGAAACTACTGTTTTTAGGCCGTTAAAAGCTATTTTGTTTTCAATAGCTTTCTTCCGAAAACGAAATTTTCAATTGATTTTATTTAGAAACATCAAATTTTGATTTATATATCATACTGCGGAAAAAGAACGATATAATTTAACCAAATCTTAATCCTATAGATCTTCAAGGATTGCTTTGAAATTTTTACACAACAAGCTTAAGGGAACGCCCGTGTTTTTATGTACATTACATTATATACTTTTTTTTAAAACATCCCGCTAGATTGAGATCTCAATTATCTCAGGATGGGATACCTCAGTTTTGTTGTAAAAATACTGAGGAAAACAAATGTTTCAACCGCTTGCTCAAAATGTTATTGAAGTCTGAAGTTTGCCATCAGACGTCTACATTATTTATGTTTTTAGTCGAAAGTAAAATTGCGACCGATGGACAAAACTCCCAATAAAAACTCTTTTTTTTTTTTAATTAAAACTATAAGATTACACAATTATGAAAGAACTTTTCTGCCGCGGAAATTTTTTTCTCACGTAATTCTATATCAAATTCAAATAAAGAATTAAGGCTATCAAAATAAGCAGTAAATGAATAAAATAAGATTTAAAAAAAAATACAAAACTTAACGTATTCATTTTAAGATTTTTTTTTTGTACTTTTAAAGTGGACTTCAACCGGTCGCTGAAATATTTCGCATTTCTCTGTTTCCCATTTTCGACGAAAATCTTCATACATACCTACATAAATATTTGTTAGGTTCCTCTAAGACAAAGTGAGTGTTTTATTGCTTTGAAGATTAAAATAAAATTTCTAAGAAATGCCAAAAGTAACGTGAAAGAAATTATTCAAATAAAATTAAGTAAGTACATTTATATGAAACAAAAAAATCCCCAAGGTGAAATATTAATTGTTTTTGTTAGTATTTTAAAATTATGGTAATGAAGCTAATAAACATAATATTTGAGTGCAAAAATAAAATTTTAAACAATAAACATTTCTTAAAAGGTTTATCCGTGTTCTGTTCATACTAAAAGAAAAAATTCTCAAATGTTCTAAAAAAAATAGAAAGCTGAATAAGTGCTGTTTTTGCATGCTTAGGCTTAAAATATGATAAATATCTACGTATCCGTTTAACACACAATAAGCTTCTTTTTTTGCAAAATAAAATTATGTTAAAAAAACGACATCGAAGCTAAGCCATTATCGAAACGAAACGTCAAAATATCTGAACCATAGAATGTAACAATTTTTTTTTATGAAAACAAAATGTGCGATCATTATCATGGAATTTAGTTTTTTTTGCATTGATATTTAGTTCTATATTTGTATTTAATTCTATTTAACTAAGCGAAATAGGAAAATTCATCAGATTTTTTGTTAATGTGGCATGACTGATAAGTTATTGATTTGCATACTTGCCGCAAAGCTGTAAGGATAGTAATGGCATTTTGTGATAGTGATGGGGTCTTATTTATTATGATGACTTTGTTAAGCCCCAATGTATCATATTTTCCCACCCATTTCTCTATAGGAAAACACGAAAATGTCTTATGGTAAACATAAATACACCCTAATTTATTATGATAAGAATTATATTTTTAATTAATATTTACAGCCCAATTCTAAATATTCCCGGTGAAAAAACTCCCCGGGAAATCCAATCTCCCGGGAGTAAAATTCCCCTATTCCGAATTCCCCGGGAAGTCAATTTTCCCTTCGAAATGGGGAATGAGAAATTTGAATTTTCGAATCATATGTTTCATAGTATTTGACAGGTAAAAGAACTCGCGAACAAAATTAAAATTGAATTTGAGTTAAAAAGATTTCGGTAACAAGAAATGTTTTCAATTGCGGCAAGAATTGTACGTGAAGATCAAAATGAAGAAAGCGATAGCCAACAGCCAGGGGCCATCAGAAAATCTTTAAGAGACATTTCAAACCGTGAAAGCCCACTTTTGCTCATTGTTTGGACCACCGCCAGTTCCGTTTCCCGATTCCATCAACTTTAAAAGAATTTGGAGTTGATCTTTATTTGTTGTTTTTGACCTAAAAATAAGGAAGTTTTTATATTTCCTTAAAAGATAAAAGAAAATCTTACATTTTTGTGTGAACTCTCCAGCAACTTTACGGGGAAAAAATTCGCACTAAATGAATTTGACATTTCCCTTTTTTTAACATTTAGAATAGGTACTTTTTCTGGGAGATTTTTTTCCCATATTCGAAGTTTATTTAGAATAAGGGAGAGGGAGAAAGGGAATACAATTCCCGAGATTTTTTCTCTTAGAATAAGGGAGAAGGGAAAAAGGAAATTTTTCCCCGGGAACTTACATTTAGAATTGGGCTGTTAATGTTTAATCTTAGCATTGAATAATATCCGTAATTCGATTGACAATTGATTTTGACGAGAAGAAAAGTTAAATATTATTTTAAGTGTTGCCAATTATAATAAAGATACATTTTTACACTACATCCCTAGTTAGGTATATAATCATAAATCTCAGCTATAAAAAAAACATTATAATTATTGTGCATTTTAACTATATAACATGTTACCCTATTTATAATAAAGAATTGAGCAAAAAAAATGAAAAAATAGAAAGTGCATAAACTAGGGTAGCAATCAAAAAAGTTTGCAGCCATAGAAAAAAAAACTATTAACTCGCAAAACTGAACAAAAGACAAACAAGTATAAGTACCTATATATTAATGAATGTATGTTATGTAGATACCTACCGCAGCTTAAAAATAAATCTTCCTACATTTAGCTGATACTGCAGTAGATTCTATCAAACATTTTCAACAAAATATATTAGCTTCTTAAATAAATTACCTTCATTTTCTATTGAAACATTCAATTAAAATGAATAAAGCATTAACTTAAATATTGAGTTTTTTTTCATATTTCACTCACATATTGATAATAGTAGTAAAATTGCTCGTCAGGTGACCCATTTGCATAATAGTTTTGCAATTCACTGCACATTTCTCTCCGAAAGGATTTGAAAAAGAAAAAATCTTTAAATCGATAAACGTTTTAAAATACTTGAATCACAAGAAAAAAAAAAACAGTTTTTGTTCTATCTTTGCTTTTTAATCTCAAAAATAACTTAATCAATTATCTATAAGTGTAATCGCAGCACTGGCAACAGATTTAAGTGAAACCGCGAGGCACTTGCACTTTGCACTAACACTTCACTTTGCATCTCAATAAATCCAAACCAATAGATACAAAAAATGCTTCAAACTTAACTATAGGTACATGGGGGATCGGGGTTTATACAAATGCAGTTTAGCCCTGATCAATTCTTTTTTGTTTTATTTATTTTATTTGTCTGTTTCTTGAATTTAAAATTATTATAAATTGATTCGATAGCTAGGTTTTAAGTAGGGGGGTGGTAGAGGGTGACAAAATGCACAGATACGAGACAAATAAAAATCAACAATTCACAATACAAATATTACAGTGTTTTAAGTAGGTAGGTAGTTTTTTGTGTTGTTGTTCTTGTTGTTTTTGTTGCTTTGCTTACATTGTCCAAAGTGTTTTCTAAATACTCAAATAATTCTATAATTGTATGTGAGAGATTTGAAAGAAGAAAACGAACCAAAACCACATCGAAAACCCGCTGACTGCCGAACCGAGTCAAACAGTTATCCAAGTAGCACTAACACATTCAACAACGCTATTTGCTGCCATCGTCGTCGACGTCGTCGTCGCCGCCGAAAAAAAAGAAAAACAAACCCGAAGGAACGACATAAAAAATACAAAAAGAAAAAAATAAGTAAAACAAAATAAAAAAAAAAAAACGACAAGCAAGAAAAAATTAAATAATAAATTGTGTGTATGTAGAAAAGTATATTATATACTTTTGGGGTAGGCAACAGTGCGACAACAAGAAAAAGATACATTTTTCCTCCTACAGCTACTCTTTTTTTTCACACAGATACTTTTATCTGTTGTTTTATTTAATGCCACCATCACCACCACCACCACTGCCACTGCCACCTTCACCTCCATTACCACTATGGAGGAATTCATTCCTTGTATTCTTAATTTGCAAAAACACAGAGTTTCTTGGAAATAGAATAATGGAATAAACACGGCTAAGAGATTGGCTTATATATTAATCTACGGTTTTGCTGGACAAAACGCCGCGTCACCATCGCGACAACACCGAAGAGAACTATGCTGCTGCTGCTTGCTTGCTGGCTGACGGCTGGCTGGCTGCCCACTGCGGCGGTTTGGGTGTGAGTGCGCTTTAGATCTCTAAAGTTCAATCCCAAAGTTCGAGATATTGAACTGTGTGTATAGAGTACAGTTCCACTGGCTGTATAGCACGTCCTGTCCTAATCACATCGTCAACACACACACTCAGCAAGCAGCGTCAGCTTTAGCTCCAGCACACTTGGCATAGAAAATACAAAAGAGAGGAAATGCGAAAAATGTTCGACCTTCTCATTCGCCTGTTTGGGTGATATGCTCCCCTATCCCAATTCTTCGTCTCCTGCTGTTCCTTCCCACTTCCAACAACCAACATGCCCATGCCATTCACGAACCATGATGGTGCTCACTGCTTTGCTCCTCTTCTTATACCACCACATCCACATCCCCCTCCCCCTAATCAAATTGGGTGCTGCTGCATCTAAATGTGTACACTATTCTAGAATTTTTTTTTATTTGTTGCACCTCCCTGGAGTTCTCATCCCATCGGCCATCCCATCCCAGCTGGGCTCATGTGGAGCAGAAAGAGGAGCTCTCCTGCCTTCGTTCGCCCTAGTTATAGGTGCACAATGCACACATTCTACGCAAGAGGTGGAAGGTGGTGGTGGTCGATGGTGCGATGAATGCCTGGGTGGACGGATGGAGGCAGGTGGGCGGACTGCATTTTGCATTTTATTAATGTGCAACCGAATACAGATACACTATACACACGTATACATAAAGGAACGGGAAAAAATCATATTTTCTTCGTATTTTTTTTTTTTAGTCTTGTTTTTCGGTATCCCACAATCCCACCAACGGGGAGGGGATTGCGCGAAGGGGTTTCCTTCTGTTCGCGTGTTTTTTTTGTGTGATGCAGATGAAGAGATTGAAATGAAAAGAGATTATTGTAATAAATATAAAATGGCAAACTCAAAATTGCATTGCAAATGGATGATAACTGTTGTATGTACATGTAGTTATGAGAATGTACCTATGCATGTGTATTTGACATACTATGGCCGAAGAAGAGGAAAGTACAACAACCACAACAGAAACGCAACTCTAAGCTGCACATAAGCTGATGTGCATTGTGCAATACAAAATAAAAGCCTCTTCTAAATTATTATTGCTAACTGAGCACGCAGCCGACCCTGAGTATACATAAATTCCAAATTTGAGAAAACTTAATGATATTAGTTGGTTGCCATTTTGTATTTTTTTTTTAGTATACCTTAAAAGCTATCAGATTTTAATAACTTTTTTGATATTATCAACAAATGTCAAATACCGATTCAGTTAGTGTTGAAGGTCATTTGGATTGGAAACATTCAAGCTTCAAAACTTTATTTAAACAAAATAATACAAATTTGAAGCATCAGGAGTAAGAAAGTGAAGCATGACCATAAAGGTATGTTTCAGTTAAAATTAGTTCGGTGTCATAATGTTAAAGTGCAAACTGGTGAATTAATAATCTTGTAGCTGTGAAAATTTTGGTTTTATAAGGTTTTTAAAATACAGAATATAATTTAATTGCACTGATTTCATTATTAATTCAAAATATTTGAAAACTTCGAATCATATATCGGTTTTTCCAGTAGGGACTTGACAACTTTGAATTTAATTTGTGAACGCACCCTTTCATTAATCATCGAACTGTCATTTTCAATGACGAAGCTGATTTTTGGCTCAATGGGTTCGTCAGTAAGCCAAAAATGCGTTATTGGTCGGGTGAAAATCCACATTTGCTTCATGAATCACTACTTCATCCACAAAAAATAACTGTTTGGTGCGGTTTGCATACCGGCGGCGTTATTGGGCCATATTTTTTCGTCGATGATAACGATCGTCACGTTACTGTGCATGGCCAGCGTTATCGCGCCATGATTACCGATTATTTTTGGCTTGAATTTGAAGATATGGACTTGGACGACATGTGGTTTTGCTATACTAAATGCGAGGCCTTTAACATTTCAATGGACTATAAGATTTTCTTAGAAAAAGGAATTAACAGAGAAAGAAATTAAAGCAAAACTTTAAAAACAGTTGAAATTTTGTGAATTTTGCAAAAATAAAACAAAAATCTGAAGCTATTTAATCGTTCCAAAATAAAATTATTCACAACAGTGGATCCATAAAGTTAACATACCAATTTTTGATGTCTTTAGCAAGGATTTAAACAGTGGCCGGATTAGGGAATACGAAGCGAATCGTTTTAGTTGGTGAAAATGAGGTTTGATATTACTGCTTTCGCTTTCGTCTCTTTCGTTTTACATTTGCCCTATTTTCGAAATCGAAAACGAATGTAAAATGACATTTCCATTTTTACCGCGTAAAATTCTGACAGGTTTTTATTTATTTTTATTTTACGTACGGCAACGTGATTGTTTTGGTTTGTTTTTTTATTTTTTAACTAAAGAAATAAACAATAATTTTTTAATTATAAACGTGAAGAAGCCCAAAACAGCAACACAGCAAAAATACTCACTCAAAGCAAGGAAGATCAAGAGGAGAAGAAGCTCTTCTTTTTTCTTGAGATTCGGAAATTTGAGACTTTTTCAACTTCGACATATATAAAAAACATTTTTAATATAAATAATATTTAAATTTTGTTCATAAAATACTGACAACAAATTGTGTTTGCATTTCCCACAAAGATTTTATTTAAAAAACAAAAAATTCCTGGAAATCAGTTGTCCATTATCTGGAAATATTGGAAGTATAATTTACGACTCGCTTCGTATTCGATAATTGATCAAATCGAGGCGATTCGAAAAGGAGATATCGAATTGAAAACGATTCGCTTCGTATTCCCTAATCAGGGAACAGTATTTTTATCATTTTGTGGCTCATCTTAAAAACTATTTCAGTGACCAATTTTATTCAAAAACGGATCAAAATTTGAATAAATAATTTTTTTTATAAAATAAATTAGAATACATAATACGTTTTTTTTCAAATTAATTATAGATTTTAATTTTCAACAAACAAATCATTGGACTTAATAGTTCTAGATCTCTTTTTCAGATCTTTTAACAATAATTAAGTCGAATTGCTCCCTAAATTTCTTTTGTATATCCGTTTTTTTTCGGCTTTATTTCTTTTTCAAATTGGACATGTCAATGTTGGTTTTGTATGAGTTAACTAATTTAACACTACTTTCACGTCAGAAGGAATTTATACCAAACACTAACATCATTTTCCTCGTTATTATTTATTACACTTGGACTTAGATTTTTGATTTGGTGCAGTATATTGCTAACAGTTTTCTGACTAAGGTCACTAGACTCCTTTGCGTATTTAAACTGAATCGGCCTGAAGAAATTAATCTCTTATTTTAAAATTTTTGGCCATGACTTTTGGCTTTTTGGACAACATTGCAACGCGGCGGAAATCTGTAACAAGTATTTTTTTCGGTTTTACGTGTTTATCCTAGAAACTTTTTATATAAATAAAAAATGTAGGTAATTATCAATTTCGTAGGAAATTTAATAAACTTGTAAACCACCATTTTGTTGATAAAACGAACTATTTTCAAGAAAAAACTTAAAAACTTCAAAAACAACATGTTACACCTGACTGCCGCTAGAGGTTACCTCGAATTAATGGGGACTTTTTTACAGTTCATCAATAGACATCTCTTTGTAAGTGTGCCAAATTTAAAAGCGGTAGAATCTCGAGGTGAAGATTTTGTTTTCCTTCGTTAACTACAGGGGATAGGGTGGTTTAAGTCTCTCTCAACGTATGGGTAGGGTTTATGCATTAATAATGTATTTGTATTCATAAATTTATTTAAGAGACCGGTTAAATGCATAATTTTTGACAAAACTAATCTATTCAAATACATAATTGATAATAAACTCTTACAAAATTCAGTTCATATTTACCCATCTATGTCCATTCCGCACTTCGTATTAAAAATTAATTTTTTCCAATATTGTCCAATTAAATTGTAATCTGTGATAGGTTAAGAAAGATTTTTCAGTCAAAGTATATTTTTGGCCAGAACGACACTGCAAGCAAGATGACATTGCCTTGCTACAAAATTACACCCCGTTTGATGACACATTAATACACACTCACGACACTAATCTTTGCAGACACTTTTGAAATGATATCCATATATAAGGATAATAAATTAAACGGTTCACACATTTTCTGATAGATTTCACTTGATTTAACACTGCATGTCATTAAAAAATAAATAACACCAAGCTGTACGACGCGTGTGCTGTATTCCCACAATAGTAGTGATTGAACAACCCTCGATAAATTTATGTAGATACAGTTTTATGGTCTCAATAAATATATGTAGTTAACAATATTTTTTTTTAGTTTTAAGTCATTGCATGCATACTACAGCTGTTTTATAAAAACAGTTTTTAGTCATTAATAAGAAGCTTAAAGTTTAAATATTAAACAATGTAAAATAAATAATGAAATATAAAACACAGGTAAGGCTTAAAGCTAGTTAAATGTACAATGAATAACAGTAGATAACAGTATTTAAAAAAAATTTAAATTTATGAATAAATAACATGCATAAAAAAATAACATGCATAAATAAATATTTTAACAAATATACACTTAAAAGAAATAAATAATAATAATAGACTTGAAAAAATCTTAATATGAATAAATAAATATGTTAATAATAAATCAACAATTATAATAAGGATAAATAAACACATTAACAAGCAAATAAATAAATAAATGAACAATATTGTTTAATATGAGTGTTTTAACATTTATGAGCAATTTTTCACTGAGGCCAAATTTTTGTTTTTTTTATTTTTAATATTTTCGTTTGGTTGTGTTATTCTAGAGTTGAAAAATGCTATGAGATATGAAGGATTTTTTTTTATTTTCTTCGGTAGTTTTTTCATTCTGCATTTAAGCCGAATATATACATATCTGCAAACAAGAAATCCATAGAGTAATATCGCTTGAAAAACATTTTAAAAAAATTATTAGTTTGTTATATTTAATAGGTAATGAATTGCGGTTAAAATCGAATGTATAACAATTTATTAGGAAGGACATTAACCAACTAAGTACATGACAGAATAGATCCCGGGATATGAAAAAAATTAGTATTTAAATTTCGGCTGTGAAAAAATTCTCCTTTAGTTTTTTGTTTATTATATTCACAGGATGTACATGTACATCACATGTTATGAATCCGTGCTAATTGCATCCCAACATATTTCACACTTTGATTTTTTTCATCTTAGTTAGTGTACATTTTAATTTAAAAAAAAAATCATATTTTACCTACCAAAACAAGACAAACGTTTTACATAGGTCAATAAAAATCAAGTCATCCATTAATATATCCATTGAACTTACCTAAAAAGATAAAAACATTAAAGTTAAAAAATGAATGAAAATGAATTGAATTTAATGAAATTGAAAAATCATAGTTATGGTTCAAAAATTGCTTTCAATCGCATTAAGTCTTCAAAATTTGGCGTTTCATCTAGGTTATCCCATTTGGAATCATCATCAGTAGGTGACTAGTGAGGATCTTTTCAATGCGGTTATTTTTATTAAAGGTACAGCATATTAAAATCTTTTAGTTGACTGTAGTTATGTTGTTCTAAGCAGTGAGTATAGTTTTTGTAAAACTGTTAAGGGTTGTCACATTCAACGACATTTTCATCAACACACATGGGGTCTGTAGATTTTTGTAATATGAACACCAGTCGAACGACCGTTGATCAACTATCTATGTCGGAAGACAGAAAATTTCAATTTTACATCTGTTTTCTTTTTCGTTCGTATGATTAAAAGAGAATGGCGCAAAATTTTAAACGATTTAGTAAAATGTTAAAGCGATTTTAGTAAGTTACTAAGATAAAAAGAAGATTTTGCTAATTTTAAACGATTTTAGCAACTTACTATCTCTTAACATTTTACTAAAGTTAAAATCACAAAATGGCTACTTTAACTTTTAGTAACTTGCTAAATCCATATGAAATCTGTCATTTTCCTCGAAAAAAAATTGTTGGCAAAGAGTTAAATTGTGTTTTTTTTTATTATCCCCTCGCTAATTGTTTTTTAAAGTAAATAAAATAAAATTAAATGTTTTCGGAAGACATCAAGAGTTACTGAAGCTAATGGAGGTGCTGACTGATTCCATAAAGGTATCAACCATCCCTGCACGGTTTATGGTTGGTCAGGTACACTCCAAAATGTTTTAAATTTTTCCATGATGGCAAAAATTAAGAAAATTGAAAAAGGTTTTGGAGTGTATCTGGCCAACGATAAATCAAATTATTAGGTCCGTTCCCTAGGTTTAGGTTTGTTTACTTTGTTTTTCTTTCACGAACTGTCATTATTTGGACGTGTTTAGATGCACCATTTTTAATAAAAGGGAGTTAGTATTTTACTAGTTAGTAAAACGAAAAAAAAGGATTAAAATTTCCGAAGAGCTAGTAAATTACTAAATGTTTAGCAAATTGCTAACTAGTAATATGCTAAGCCCTTAACAATAGGTTGTTTAAAATTTTGCGCCAATGAGTTGAAATGAAAGTAAAATATAAGAACGAGAGTGGAAACGACTCGGATCGGGCGACACGTCGCGTCGTTGCATGTGAACCCACCTTTTGAATTTATTTTCACAATAACTATACCTACAATGTGTCACAAAAGTGATAACACACCATAAACTGTTGTTTAACTGTTCCTAAGGTATACTTACTTTGGTAACTATAGAATTATTACATGTAACAAACAAAAACCATGAAAGAACTTTAAGCTCAAAAATTGTTTGAAATCGCTTTCATCGCTCAATTCGAAGACAACTCGTAATATGAATCATTTCCTTTATTTATATTCCCTTTCAAGGTACCTATGATTTAAAAAAAAAACCTACGTAAAAATAGGATGTAAAATAAGTTAACTAAGTAAAAAATCTACCGGTTTTCCACTTGAAAATGTTTCTAAACAGAAAAGTAAATTAATGGCTTACAGAAAATTGGTATATTCTTAATCTTGTGGTTGTGCTGTGCAAATAACGATAAAAATGTATTTTGCAGGTTGTAGTGTCTCTTCCAGTCTCGTCTACTATATTTTATTATTAATCATCTGTCCATACTTCTGATGGAGAGTGCGTTCAGCAAATGAAAAGTAATGAGCAATTTACACGATGCGTTAAGGTCTAGTTTACACTCTATTCATATTCGAATTGTGTTAATTTAAAACATAAGGAATAATGTATAGGATCCATACACTACACAGGTAAAAATTATGTAGTTGTAGATATAAAACGTTTTTTATAATGAGAAAATATAAATTAAATAACACTTATTTTTGTATTTATTGTTTCATTAGAATACTTTTGTCCAATTAAAACCATATAAGGGTCCTTCTAATCTAAATAGGTAACTAAGACAAAAAAAAAAAGAGAACATACCTAACATAAAAAATAAAAACATTTTTGATTATAATAACAACATACAACACTTTATTAGGAAGTAATTTCAAAATAGAAATTCACATTTTCTCCTCTTTTAAGACAAAATTTGGAACTTCAGATGCTTCATTTGTATTCATAATACCGGCTCCACCTGTCGCTCCACGACCATATACACCCATTATCAAATTGAATGCTACATTGTCAATATGATGCTGTGCAATGTGAATTTCCAATTTACTTCTTCCGCTGCTACGCAGTTTATCAGCAATATAATCTCCATAAACTGAAAACTCATCACGTTTAGTAACGACATCTATTAGTGTCTTCATACACTCCAAGGTGCCATTGATAAGATCGCTGGGTTCTGTTTTCACTACAGATCTTTCATTTGTAGTTTGAGATTGTGAATCAATATTATAGCTGTAGTCCATTTCATTGTTTCCAACATTTTCGTCAGGTTCCATCTCCAACATCTAATAAAATTTTTAAAGAAAACGTTCACAATAAAATCCAAATATAAACATAGAAAATTATTTAACAAAAAAAAACTCACATCTGATTTAATTTTAACGCCAGTAGTGTCAGAATCACTTTTTTCATTCCCTTCCTCGACTTGATTTAGTAAAAACAACAATGGTGTATATCCAAACCAATTGCATTTAGCCTTCGTGACATTCTCTTTTTCTTTTATCTTCTTGTGTTCTCTTCGAAATTGAGACTTGAGACTTTGTATTTTTGACTCCACTTCTGTTGCTTTAATGTTATATTTTTTTGCCAATTCCTCGTAAACTTCAAATTTTTTATTACGGAATCTGTATTCTGATAAACTCCGATCCCACAAACAAGGATTTTGGCGGAGATCATCGATTAAAACTAACGTAATTTCCATATTCCACATCGACATCCTGACGTTGAGAGAATTGTCTGAAAACTAAACTAAAATGCCGAATAGCGAACATAACATGTATGAAAATACAAGGCACAAACAACGAATATACGAGTTTTTGTTTGAAGATTTGATTCGAATCGAACACACCAACCAACACCCATCTTGGCATCTAGTTTTTTCGTTTTATTACAAAATATAGTCCTCTCTTTCGCACAAAATGAACTAATACCGGCACATTTATGTATTGGCATTTGTTTTTATACTGTTCGCATACAAAAATGAATAAAGTATTGTTTTATATGACGTGACGTTGCCATTGCAGCGAAGGAAAAAAAAAAAACCTGGATGGATCTGCAAAATGCTACAGCGAGCGTCAAAGTTTAGTGTACACTTCGATTTAAATACAAACAAAAATAATATTTTTTATGTTTAATGTACAATTTATGAATTAGATTTGATTATGAGTATGCACCAGAAAAGGAAAGATTTGGCACTTGATCTGTGTTATTAATCTGATTCAGTCCTGGGCACTTGAAATATAGGGGCCGTAAGCTTATGGTATGGTATTGAATCGAGCCTGAAGTCCGGTTCACAATGCGGCGTAAAAATGAGGCGTCAGCGTGTGAAGAAATCTCGTAACTTCAACATCTCGTTTTCACGCAGCATTTTGAATCAGGCATCAGGCTTGATTCACAAACGAGACATTGGCGTGACGATATCTCTTCGTAATTTTCCTATCAATTTAAATTTTAAAACAATGATTGAATTTACAATAAAGTATTTTTCGGAAACGGTTCGTTTTTCTGTATTCCAAAATGTGTGAATTAAATCCTGTAAAAACAAAATTCTGTTTTCCTATATTCTGTATACCAAAATTTTGTAAATTCATAATTCTGTATTTCAAAACTCTGTAAATGTATAATTTTGTATTTCAAAATTTTGTAAATCCATAATTCTGCTTTAAAAATAAAAAATTCTGCAAAGTTTATAGCAATTCAATTTCCATTGAAGAAGTCAGCAACCCCTGCCGAAACGTGTGTCGTCGTCGGAAAGATTTTTAATAACTTTTACACGTTTTAAATGTTTAGGAAATAATGAACAATATTAATTATTTATATGCATATTTGTACAATTGAAACAGAATATCGGTTTCTTCTGCAAATATATATATATGTATGTAAGTTGATATTTTTTTCGGCAAGAAATTTGCAGCGTGAATAGGTATAATATATATCTACTCAGCAACATCTATTTATAGGCTGTTGGCAAATTACTTCAAATGTCAAAAATTACCGTTACACATAAGTAGGTTCATATACTTTAATTTAAAAGAAGTTTTAAGTTTAATCTCTATTTTTTTTTTGTCTGCAATACGATTCATCTTACTATGTATATCCATTGTAACTTATTTTGTTGGCAGTCTTACTCCAGGGGTTATAAATTGAATAAAAACACACAAAACCAGAGATAGAAAATAGAAAATAGTAGAAAAACCTAGAAAAACAATGAAAGGGGTCAGCAAATCATGAAGTCAATGACATTGCTTAGTACGAAACGAACGACAGCCACAATGGCTATTGCGCTTGTGATTTGCAAAACAAGTTTTACAATGTGAACGAATAGCTATTGCTTTTGATGTTTTATTATTTTTTTTTTTTTTCATTGAATGCAGCCGTAGGGAACTTATTAGAACAGTTTGAAATAGACGAATACCAAATATGCTTACAGAATTAAATTGATTTGCTATTTTGGCATGTGCGCTCGGTCACATTGGTTTGTATATTAAATGTACATAGTGTAGGCTGAATTTTTCTATCGAAAATGTGTAAGAATTTTTTTGTAAGTTTTATCTGATAGTTGGCATATGGAACTGAGCACAAATGCCTACTCACAGCCACAGGAGGCTAAACTAAAACTCACTGTTTTTTTATTATGAGAGTGAAGATTGTAGAACTATGATTATTTTATTTTCCAGAATATGTAAGTACATAATTTGAAAAGTTTTAGAAAATTTTTCACATTCGGACCAAAATTTTGAAACTTTTTTTTGAAAAATGTATTATGTATTATGTACATGTACATGATTAAAATTTGAACAATCACAATCGATGACTTACCTGTCGGAATAATTATTGATTAAAGTACAGCTTAGTAAGATAAATATTTAAAATAATCAAATAAAAATTTTTCTCAGCACTATTTTATGGGAAACTGACCAAACTTAGAAACCAAAAACTACCCAACACCCTGAGAGGTCGCAAGGATATATTTTGGGTCTTTTATTGTTTTTCATATTTATAAACTATGTATATACCCTTAAATTTTGCGAGATAACGTTTGCTGATGATGTTTAAATAAATTATGCTATCGATGACGCTACAGTTCGTGTGAACATTGAACTGAAGAGGATTTTTCAATGTGCTAAACAAAGCCCTATTTCGAAATTTTCATGTGATCGGAAGTTGGGCGATTTCGGTCCGGATATTACCTATCTTTTGTAACTAAAAGGGATGATTAATAAAAATAGTACATTACTCGAAGCTCTATATAGAGAATCAAATGAGAAGAGCGTAAGTACGTGGGTAAGTTGATATTGGGCCAAAAATCTTTGCATATTGGCTCGCTGTGCGGGTTGTGCAGCGTTGCCCCCCCTACTACAATTATAGCGTTTTTGATACATTTTTTTTTTCAATTAAGGTTACTACGTACAATCGTAGAATTTAATCAATCAGAAATTAAAAATCTAGTTTAGTTTTGTGTTTGGCCGTTAAATTCGCCAGTAGTATTTTATGTGTAAACGGTCCAAATTCAAATAAACGGTTTAAAACATGATATCATTAGATATTTATTTAGATCCTTTTGAAATAGCCAAAGGTGCGATTCCGACGGCGTTAGGTAATAACGCCCAAGGAAATAACGCCCAAACCGATTTGGAAATATCGCCCGAAAAAATTCTGAACAATTGCTTTTATTATAAAAAAAAATTGGGTGATATGTATTTCCAAATCGATTTGGGTGTTATTTCCTTGGGCGTTATTGCCTGATTCCGGCTATTATGCTCTTATTTGAAAATTTCCCATTTTATCTAGAGCAAAATAAAATTAATTTAAACAATGAATTTCAGTTGCTATAGTTGGGTCTAAAGAACTTTTAGAAGAATTTTATAATAAAGACGTTGTGCAATTCTGACTTAATTTAAAGAAAGAAAAACAAATTTTAGAAAAGCCAGCATTTGAAAGTTTATGCAGTTTCATATTAACTGTATGCAGTCTGCCTCATAGCAGCGCAACTGCTGAAAGGTGTTTTTGAAACTTAAATTAATTAAAGGATGATTTGATAAATAATTTGAATATTTCGACTGTGGATGCAATAATGCACTTGAAGGAATTATAAAGGAATTTTTAATTAATTTTTTACCCACCTGATTCATTGATTACATAGAGGCAAACTTTTTCTTACCAAAATGTAACACTGGTTGTGACTATTGTGGAGGTACATATATGAAGATGTTTATGTACGATCAGATGATCTTGAAATTCCAATAATTTCAATGGCAGCTGGAACTGCACAGCGGTCCTCTGCGATTCCCTTATTTTACATTTCATGTGCCCTTTAAAGCATCCGATTTGGATCAGAAAGTGATTCGTAAACTGTAGTTGAAAAGCGACGTTAAAGCCAGACTTCGCAATGTTTCTAAAATTATCTTGGGAATTTTTTTTTTTTAATACGCTATATTCCAAATTTAAGAACAAAAATTTAGGCTGTAACCCAAAAGCTGTAGATCTCAAACAAAATTATTTTTATATCACAGAAACCCCGCCCCCCGCAAACCTTCCTTTACCACAGCTGAACATATTTTTTAATTTTTTTACTCTGACCAATAGGAGCCTTATTAAATGAAATTCATGAGATTCTTCTAGAAAGTAGATAATAGAAAATACTATCAATTTAATATTAAATGCAACTTTGAAGTTTTGCTTCTTGCATTCTTCCCACACATACAGAGAAAACCTTAACACATAGTAGTATGTGAAGAGTAAAAGAACCAAATATACTAAATAAAGAATAAAAACAAAATAATAGTTTGGGCGTATCCTTCGTATGCGAATAATTTCATTGAACAAAAAAGAAAAAAAAAAACATTTAACGTTGTGGAGTGAAGTTCGCGAAACATAAATCGCTAAAGAAATAACAAAAAAAAAAACACAGAAGAGAAATACGAGTACCAAGCGCGTTATAAATATACATTGTTCGATGGGCCCTACCAGAAAAGTTGACAAAAAAAATCTTAAATACAAAAAAAAACATTTTTAGCTTATATGTATGTACATATATACATACAAGTATACGTCCTCCAGGTTTTCATCCCACCACCACCAGTCACCCATCTATCTTTTCCAGCAGCCTTTAGTGCAGGCAAACCTTTATCCAAAGCTAGTATTAGATATGTATAGACATAAAAAAAACCAATACATATAATTTTATACATATACAACAACATTTTAAGTAGGTTTTCCTACACCATTTCATACCCTTTCTAAAAAAAAAAAAAAAATAAAAAAAAAAAAAACAATCTCATATTCACTCTTCATCTGTCAAGGACTTTTGAAAAAGTAAAGTATAGACCAATTGGTGTAAACGAGAAAGGGGAAAGGTTAGTCCTGCTTGCACTATGGTGATTTCATGTGTGTATCTATCCTAGTTCATAATAAATATAAATCAATTTTGCGAGTTGGTAAAGCTCGACAGGATTCCCTTGAACCGACTCAAACTGCACAAGCATCGGGTATACTACCCGAGCACCCCGCCATTGTCGCAAGTCGAAACGAAATCACATTCTGTGAAATCGATCCATTCGCTCTTAGCTCCCTTTATACCTCTATACTTTGTTGGAGTGCCACCCAATTAATGCCAGGAATACCACAACACTTCACTACATATAGCCTACTACAACACAAACGAGAGAATATGCGCCATCCATTCAACGGGCCAAGCTATTTCGTGTCCTGGTCCTGGGAAATAATTTTCGGACGAGCTACTCCAGATGGTTCAGATGGTTGCCTGAGCTGCTTGCTAGGTACACGACCGGTCGGTGTCGACGGGGGCTTATGACCAAACTTCTAATACTGTCGCTCCTTTTATGGCACTGCAAACGCATATCCTTTATCTTTTTCATTCTGCTGTCTAAATTTTGCGATATACGCACAGCACACCCAAGGCTATGTACCTGCCTTCAAATGACGACCACGACGACAAGAGCAGTATTTTGCTTTTCCTTCGTCGTCATCGGTCCTGTGAACAGCCCATTTATTCAACTTTCAAGACTGAATTTTCGCAGCAACCGGAAGAGAGCCCCATCCCACAAAAAGTATAGATCCAAATATACGTGCACTATTTCCACGGTTCCGCCTGGCAACAATATGAGATGAGTCTGAGTTTTCGGCCTAAAAAAATGTAGGTGTTGCTTTACCGCCACCAGAATAATACTTGCTGGATGCTTTTGCCCTTCAATATGTACATGAAAATGGAAATCGTAAATTATAATTCTAAGTCGTATATATATACATATATACTGTATACATATAGCTTGTAATATTTGTTGAAAGCTTCCCAGATTTCTTTGTCAGTTCTATATTATTATAGCTTTATAATTTAAGCTTGGCAAAATTAAAAAAAAAACTAATTCTTTTAATTTTATAAAGGTTTTTTAATTTTTTTTTTAATATTCCTTAACTCACTCTCATCTTTTGTCCATTAACATTTTGGATGTAAATATGTATTCCTAACCAATTTTGATCAACTATTTTTTGTAGACCGACTTTTCCTAAAAGTATAAAAGGATTCTGGCAATAAAATACAAAAAAGGGGTTTAAGAACTATTTTTTAAGAAAATATTTCACCTTAAAATTTTGTGTTCGCCCGGAATTTAAAAATCTATTGTAAGTTTCGGCTACTACAAATAAGTGAAAATTTAGGCTGTCAATGGCCTTATGCTTTGTCTTTTGAATTTAATTTCGGGCAGTCCAAAATGAATGTTTTCAAATAAGGGGAATTTTTCAAACATGAAATTTCGGGTGAAACTCACAATAGGGGAAAAGTGAAATGCCAAATTTTCCGGGTGGAAAATTCACAATAAGACTGATTATGTATGTATGTAGAGTGCATGAGAATAAATTATTAAAAAGTTTTATGAATTCAAAAGACATAAAGCCTAAGGCCTTACAACTCAGATTATTTTCTTGTATTTTCTATGTTTATAGAAAATTCTTTCTTATTTTAGATTAATTTAATTTAATAACAATTAAAGATTTTTTTAATTGATTAGCAGTTCACCATTATAACTTAAAAAAATAATTTATAAATTTAAAAAGGTTTTTTGGGCGATAAAACACTCGCAGTTAGGCTTCCAAGCTTTCGTACTATCATATATTAATATTGAAGGTTTGAATGAAATTTCGAAAACAAATGTTTTCGTATAAAATTGATAATCGATTTCAATTCGATTTAGTTCAAAATGGAGGACATGGCCAATGGGAAACTCAAAACTTTTCCAAGTTAATTTAATTAAAAAAGGTACATAGTTAACAAATATGCATGGAAAATGCCGTATAGGTTAGCATGAAAACTTTAGAAAAAATATCAGAAATAAATACAATTTAAAAACAATAACTTGAATAAAAGAAACTAATCAAATTATATATGCATTTTTCTAACCTTAACTTTGGACAGATACCAAAGTCAAATAAATGCTGCGATTTAGAAAAAAAATAATGGTAATTAATTTGTTTGAACATAACGCAGATACGTCATTATTTTTCTTTGATTTAACATAAAAAACTAATTTTAGAATCTCACCAGCCAGCAGCGCCTTAAAAATGGTTCGGTTTTGTTAAAAAGTACAACAATCAATTTTTTTTGATAAAATCTTTCGATTTTTGTTTTTTCGCACGAACTTGCTCTTATGTGCGATACTGTGATTTCAAAGTAGATGTACATAGTACTTACACTTTAGACTGAAAACTTGTTAAAAATCAATTTAATTAGAAATAAATCAATTAAACAACTTCTGAAATTGTTTTGACACCAACGCAATTTACACCATCTGATTTCTTACACAAATCTCAATTTATGAGAAAAAAGCTTTTTTTTTTAAACACAAAATTTGTTATTTTGAAAATTTGGATATGCAATATTAGGTATTCAAATTTATTAAAAGCTCTTGTGTAAAAAATTTTATTAAAATAGGTTCAACAGATAATGAGATAGTCAAAAACCAAAAAATGGTTCTTCCTTTGTTAATCGATAGTTAATGTTTTTCCAATAATATAGTAGATCGTGTTTATATTAGCTTTTAATCAAAATCGTAGGAGTCGGTTTTGAGAAAAATGAGACTTTCCATACCGGTTTTATAACATTTGTATGGGAGGTACCGTTATTTTTGGCTATAAGAATAATTTGTATTTGAAATCTGCTAGATAATAGATAAAAAAAAATGCCAAGTTTAAAAAAAATTGCCAAAAATAATTTACTGCAGGTACCGTTATTTTTGGTCCTAAAAAAAAATGTGTGATGTAAAAAATGTGTGGGGGGAATGCCCAAAAAACGCTAGGTACCAAATTTAAAGAAATTGATCCACCCGATTAGGTTACAGCCGAAAGGACAGACAGACAAACAGACAGAATTGCGAGACCCACTTTTTTCGACTTCGCTATCATCGTAATGTCAACTTTGATCAACATCTCGAGTTCGATTTTTTTACGAATCCATAACTTGCCATATAATGTATGTACATATGTAGCACCTACATATATGTACATATATCGCAGGTAAAAATTTTTGTGATAAATAAAGTTTTGTTCGCTGTTCTTACTTTTTTTAACGTAACTTTTGACAAGGGTTTATGCACCGTACTTTTTTCCTAAATCGTATCATTTTTACAACATACTTCAGTTTCCAAAGTATGATATGCATAATTGTCTGCAAGGTTTAGTGTAATGCATTTTTGTCTTAAAACAGGGAGTCAAAATTATTATAAAAATTAATTAGGGATTTTTTTGTACAGACAGTTTTCTTCTTTTACAACAATTAATAACACACTCCTTTTATTTGTTTTTGTTAATTTTTTTTGATATTTTTAGATGTGATAGTAGATGAAAGTCAAATAAGCAGACACTTTCCTTTTCTTTCGCGAAAAATTTACGACAAATTTTCGACAATTAATCCAATTATTGTGCTCTTAATGAGTTTAAAACTAAATATCTCCGGAGGCAATAAATCAATAAAATTTATTTTAATGCTCAAATAAAGGTTACTGTACTTCTTCTAAAAATAACACTATAAACAATTTATCTCCAGCAATTATCATCACAGAAATTATTACCTCTTAATTTGTGTCGTAAGTAATTTTTTTTTCGTTTCGTAGTTTTTCGAAATAAACACCGTTTCCGTAGTCAGATTTGCGGTTAGATTCAATTCTTTTCAAATATTGTAGCTTTCAGAAACATTATAATCTCAGCTCAGCATGTACGTAGCTCAAGGGAAATGGGAGTAAAACAATTATTTTAATACACTTTAGACTAACCTAGCTTAATACTACTTTATTTATAATTGTTATTGTAGGATAATATATGCAATATGCTCCATTTTTTCTGACTAACAACACGCACAGAGAAAAGGTTAATAACGTTGAAATACACCATAGGTCCTGTTTCTCCACGAGTCGTCCCACCATCAATTTATTTTATTTATTGCATTTATTTATATTTATAGGCTGCATAGTCAATAAATAAAAAATTAAACAAATCATGCATCTCGTAATATGACTCCAAAACAGTCACCGTTTAAAATATCCTCAAGTGATGATAATAGTCTCAAAGTTACAAAAAAATCTCGGCTTAAAATATTTTGATCCCTTTTTAAACTTAAACAACAATTCTCCATTTACCACCATTCAAGAAAGTGCCAAAAATGTACATACTTTAAAAGTTAAGTTTTTCAACCACTTTTCCAAGTAGGTACTTGTACCTAAAATGTCTCTAAGTCCCAGGAATTAAATGACAAACAAAACAAAAGTCTCTTTTAAATTCATAAATTCAAAATTGTCTTGTATCTCTCTCCTGTTTCAAAATAAATAAAAGAAAAAGCTTTAATATTAAAGAAGAGACCACCTCAAAAGTCTAATAGCAAAAATTCTCCTCTTAAAGTTTTTCGCCAGCATGTTCAATCGGTGGTGTGGCGGCGGGGTGGTGATGGTGGTTGTTGGATTTTCGATGGTGGTTGGTTGAATTTCAAATGTTATTTGGGAAAATCAATAAATTCATGTATACTCCGTCGATTTTCAGGGAGGATCTCATTCTCATCGTATGCGGAACTAAAGGATTTTATTTGTTCACTCTGCTTTAGCTGTTTCCGCCCGGAACCGCCTGCCGCCGCCCACACTCTTATACACGCCATGATGAGATAGTAGATGCTGATTTGTGGATAGGTAGTACAAATATTTAAGTACACATGTACCTACACACTTTTCTTCTCCTTTTTTCCAAGGAAGCATAAATAAATAGAAATAAGATCTAGAAAGATGTTATTATGTAATCATGAAATTTAATAAGTTACATCTAGTTCTTTTTCACGTACAAGGAATGAAATTGATGTGATACCCTGCTGGTCTTTCCCATAATACAAAATCAATCGAGGTGCGTATGTAGGTAGATACATGCGAGAGCGAGATTGAGTACTATATATGAATGTGCACTTGTTTATATTTTTTTTTTCTTACATGCACTACGTATCAAAACCAGGTGTGGAAAATTCTAGAGCTTGAAGAAAGATGCAGCAAACATTATATAACTTGTATGTGTCTGGAATGTTCTAAAACTTCAGAGAGGACCAAATCCCAACAACATTGGGAAGTTTTACGTTACAACAAACATAGCATCAAAGCCGCCTTATAAAAGTGTGTATAGGTATGTGTCGCATGCGTTGTGCGAGAGTGTGGTTGCTCGTGGCCGGAAGTTCATGTTCTTGAATAGCAAAGTTTATAAGAGTACGTCCGTCCGGAAGAATGGTAGTAAGTAATGGTGGGATAAAAATGTCCTTCTACACAGAATGTTAGTACAACAAAAGAAATCCTTAATGAATATAAAGGATAGATGTTTTTTTTATGAAAGATAGAAAACATTGGATTGAAGGATTGTTTTTATTACGGTCTTACTAACATATTACTAATATTTAATGATAAGAATGGATTTGGATTTCAACCTACGCCTTTTTTGTCACTCTGAAAAAAAAAAAAAACACAAATGTGGTCTGACATTTTTATTCATCAAAATCATTAAAGAAAACAACAAAAAAACAACCTAAAATCGTTTCGCATCAGTGTACAGTGGTCGATTTGAGGATCGTTAGCTGGACTTAGTTCGAAAATACAATTTATTTGCTTAATATTCAAGCAGCATTTCTAAAACCTCAAGTGATCGAATTTTGCTGTGTCGTTTTGGAAAGTGACGCAAATCCTAGATTTAAGGATCAGAGGAAATCAGCAAATTGTGAAGCAAATCGGCAACGCGGTACATTTTTCTGGAAAATCCGGCCCTAAAAGTTTTAATCTTTTTGACAGGCTTCCAAAACATATTCTGAGAGCTGTCCGATAGAGATTTTGTCATTTCGTATGACGGGAAAAATCCTTTCCGAGAGGTAAATGGTCACGCTGAAAAGGGCGTATTGATACATTTAAAAAAAAGAAAAAAATGTTGGGATAGGTTTCAGGATTTAAATTTACTATTCAATTAAAATAACAATAATTTCAGGATGACACTTTGCGACACTTTTTTTTTTATCCTCAAAAATGAAAAAAAGTTCCTTTGTTGCTACCATAAAAACGAACCTTCAAAAAAACATTATTTTGTTTTAAGTAAAATCAATTCTTAAACAACCAAAACGCGTTTTAAATAACAATAGTTACCATTGGCATTCTCTGACATACTTTTTTGTATTAAATATTTTACTTTCAACTCACAAAATAACAAAAAAAAAAAATATTATTTTATAACTCTAACAGGCGACTGACAAAATCAAGAGTGAGCTAAGTTCAAGTGGTGACTTTTCGAACCTGCCACATGTAAGAATTAAAAGATTTCAGATTTTTTGTTGTTGTTACTTGATTTATTTGCTATTTCAATACAATTATTGAATTACACATACGTTATAACTTATAACACATATTTTTTTTTATTTTTGACAATCTAGGGTTGTAGTACATCGGCGAGTGTGCAGTGGCGTTCTAGACCTAAAATGTAGGTTTTTATTTTAATTTTTGTTTTTTACCTCTTTTCGGCGTTCTTCATATTAAAATTTTTATATTTTTAATAGCTTTATATCATTCAGAACCAATCATCCTTCACATAGCGTTTTTTCCCCAGTGGCCTGCAAAGGTTACACCTATGTAGCTTTACAACCAACAGTAAATATTGAGAATAACCTTTTATTTTTTCTTAATACATAGGGTGTTTTCATTAACGTCTGTCTAACTATTTTTTTATCGAACAAATCCGGATGAATTGCAGAATATATGATCATAAACGTCATAAATGTCATCAGCGTCTGGCAGATTGTGCATCCATATTTTTTTGACTGCAGAGAGCGTGGGAGGTAAAAATAAAATTAAAAGTGCGAAAAATGTAAGTTTTATTGGCAATTTTCTAATATTTTTTTTTTTACAATTAAATTTATCTTTTTTAAGGAAAGACGAAGCTGCAGTGTAAAATGTGGCGAGAACTTTTATTGAAAAAAGAATTCTGATGCAAAAAGAATTCAATTCTGGGAAAAAGAAAACAAAATCATTGTAGAGGACGGTGCTTTCTGAAATTAAAAATTGATCCATTCTATTAAGCATAATGCAACAAAGCAGAAAGACGATTGTACTAGCGCAGATTCCCGACGTTTTATGAAAACACCCATACACATATCATTACTTATGATATTCAAACCATCAATATTTTTATAAATAATAATTTTGTCACCTTATTTTGCTGTTTTTACTATGTAGTTGAACACGAAATAATTACCCCTATTACCGGTTTCATAAACGACTTCAAAAACAATCACGAGGTGGAATCTGAATTCCAATTGAAGTTTTCACCTTATTTAAACGTCGCTTTTAAATGTCAAACGTCGTTGAACATTTCTACTAGTATATTGTATTCTGTAGGACGAAAAGTAAAGAAGACTAAAGAACTAAAAGCGAGAATAGCTTTCGTTAAGCATTAAATTAATGACAAAAAATGAAAGGACATAAAATCATAAATAAGTATTAAATACCCTTGTAAACTGTTTTAATTTTTAAAAGTTTATCAGCCTTATCATGAATTTCATTGTAATCGGAAACTTTTCCGAGTGCCGAAAAAAAACTATCACCGAATTCATTCTTAATGATAATTTGTATGAGATTTTCCACTACGATTGAATCTGTAATAGTTTTTTTTTCGGGATTCGTAACAAGTTTCGATGGAATTCATGATGGTAGTGAATATATACCATTTTTAGGTAAAAATAATAATTCAGATATACAGTTCCAGAAGCACATCGAGCTGATTGAAAAAATAAAAAAACATGCTGATGATGAGATAAGGAGTTTTTCGAGTTTTGCACAAATAAAATGGATTGGATGTTGGTGGCTGAACAACTCAATAACAATGGTCCTCTAGTACAAGAGATGTCCGGATGTAAACTCAATGGAATGACAAGATTGATTAATTATCAATATTTTAATTTTTTGTAGTGCTAACTTACATTTCAATGATGGAATATCTTGAAGTTTAACCATAAGAAGCCAGGTTATATCTAAATATCTTTGAAAACCAACACTGAAACACAGTGTAACGTTGGCATTTTTTTCTTGACAAATCGGTTACAGCAATTATTGTAAATATATTAATAATGTCACAAAAACCAGTTGTTCACACAAGTTTTTATGCATGGTTTTCAATGATAAATATGTTTAACTGGACTGGACTTAAGTGTTAAGGTTATGAGTTATATACCTACTTTCCCTTTTTGTTAAATTGCATCGAAATATTATTTAAATAAAAATTCTTTTTTGATTTTATACATAATGTACATATGTATATATTTTATTTATATAGCTTATTTTTAACATTGTTATAAATTCATTTTTATTTCTGAGTACAAATAAGAAGTTTATTGGTTGAAATAAACAATATCATAGCATATGCCATTTTTTTAATAATGTAAAAATATGCTTTAAATATAAATTTAATAAATTGTGAAAAATAGTTAAAGCAACATATATTTGTGCAGTAAGCAAAGCCTTAATTAAAAAAGACGCCTTAAAAGTTCTTAATTATAAATGAAGTGTAAATTTTAATTTTAATGTTTCATACTTA
The DNA here is from genome assembly GCA_951394125.1 of Epistrophe eligans. Lineage (NCBI taxonomy): Eukaryota > Metazoa > Arthropoda > Insecta > Diptera > Syrphidae > Epistrophe > Epistrophe eligans. The sequence continues at coordinate 94,448,978 of OX596029.1, forward strand.
ATTATAATTTTTTTTAATAGCACATAAAATAAAACGTGCACTTGAGTATTACTTGTTATACTGAGACCAAATTATTTATTTTATTTTTTTTAACTTAAAATTAAAATTGATTATTATTAATATACATATAATCTGAACGAGATCTTGGTTTAATTAAAATTTGAAATAGAGAGTATAGAAATTAATACTGAAATATTGTTTTAAAGCATACAAACTAATTTTAAAATTTTTTGTTAATGGCTTTTTAATTTTTTTTTGTATACATAAAAATTGAGGAATTATTTGTTCTGCTATTCGGCTTTGGTAATTTGAAGCAGGTCCCCATGTCGCCTCATATTATCAAGCAATTCCGAATGTTTCTGTGTCACATGACTGGCCAATGATACGGCATCTTGGTGAACACTGCCACAGACTATACAAAGTAAGGTTTGATCTTCTGTTTTGACAATTGTCTGTGATGGAAGGGAACGTCTATTACCATGCGAATGTCGCAAAGAGTGCACTTTCATATGAACAGTAAGGCTTGATGCTTGAGTAAATGACTTGTCGCATACTTTACATTGAAATGGTTTTTCGCCTGTATGGATGCGCATGTGAATATTAAGGCTTCCCGATTGCGTGAAAGATCTTTCACATATGGAACATGTAAAGGGTTTCTCACCCATGTGGGCCTTCATATGCTGCACTAGCTCACTGGAACTTTTATACGCTGTACGACAAATCGAACACTGATACACCAGATCGTAGGAATGAAGACGCATATGCTCTGACAGGAGACTAGAATGCTTGAAGACCTTATCGCATTCAGGACAAGGATGTGTCTCATCGTCTGTGTGGGACTTTATGTGCAAAAGTAAACTGCTAGTGTTGACGAAACCCTTATCGCATAAATTACATTGATGCGGTTTCTTAACTGAGTGTGATCTTATGTGGACCATTAGGCTACTGGACTGGGTGAATGCTTTGGGGCACAGTTCACATTTGTACGGTTTTTCTCCACTGTGAATGCGAATGTGGGTGTTAAGGCTGCCTATGTGAGTAAATGTCTTTTGGCAAATCGAACATTGGAAAGGTTTATTGGTGATGTGTGATCGAACATGCTTAGCTAGGTCGCCAGCGTTCGGAAATGATGCTTCGCAATGAGAACACTGGAATGACATATTTCCCATTTGGACCATCGGATAATCTGAATTGGAATTGTTTCTACTCTCAGATTTGATCGTAATTGATTCGTTATTCAAAGGCATAGTTGTTTCAGAATTACTTGAATTATCATCTTCTTCCATTGCTGATGGCTCTTCATCGTCCTCCTCTTCGTCGTCGTCGTCGTCATCATCGTCATCATCATCTTCGTCATCATCATCGTCATGGTCGGAATCATCATTTAAATCTATGAGATCACACACCGGTTCCATGGCTGTGGAATAGTCGAATGGTTCCCCTTCTTCCTCGTCCGACATTGATTCATCTTGGTCTGCGTAATCTTCCGTTTTAAGTTCCACACCCAGATGACATGAGTTCATATGCTGATACAGATTGCCAGGATGAACGAAATAAGCCCGACAACACATGCAATGAAATGTTAAATCTGGCTTAGTCCTTTGCAATGGCTCTTCTTTTTTGCCATTGATAACCGGAGTTATTGTAAGTGGAAGATTTAGATTAGGATTCTCCATTTGTGTCTTTGCCTCTTATTCACTTTAAAACTTAAACTTTTTTTTTACAATTACTTCAATTAGAATAATTTTGTTTTAATAAAACTTGTATTACGCTTAACTTTAGTATTTTGCAATAAGATATAGGGTTAATTTGTGAATCGCATGGTTTCAATTTTAAGTCTGGTGTATTCAGTGTTTGTCCCAACCCAAGAGAGTATGACGGCAAATTCACAAAGTCTGCGCAAAAGCCAAAGACAGTGAAAATATACACATAATTTATTTGTATTTTGTACTTACCCTTGCTCCAATGAAACGAGCCTCCAATAATTCTTGCTTACGGGGGTCTATTGCGGCTTGAAAATTGTCCATTTTTTTAATTTGTTTTACAATCGCAGCTGAAACAAAAAGAGAAGACAACAAAATTAATAGATGAATAGGATATTGCTAATAATAAAATTAATAATCATCACTACATAGGTATAAAGAATGAAATGTGAATCACGTTTTGCATCAATGCTTTGTTTTCTTTCTGTCTTAGTACGAAAGTTCCTCAAGTGCATATTCATTAGAAAAGAATATTAAAACTTTTCCATTCCTTTTTGATTAATGATTTTTTTTTCTTTTGGAAAAAGTACAAGTTCGGAGGTATGCTTTATTTGTGTTTAGAGTTCTAGCACTTAGGTACGTTGTTCAAAAAATATTGGTAACAATTTATTTTACGTACTTAAAATAGGCTTTTTTATTGTTAAAAAAGTTGAATTATTGCTTTTAGTGTTTTTTTCTGATTTTCTAAAAATTGTTCACGATTTGAAGAGTCGCAACTCAATCATTTAAATCTAACACTCAAAATTGAACACAACTTGAGACTTATAAAATAAAAATAATTGAACAAATAAATAAATTACACTAACATAGAATCTTTGATCAGTGAGATAATACCAAGAATAAAATCAGTCTTTTGAGATGCTTCCAAGTATTACAATCCATGAATAGGACGACCGTGACTTAATCTATCGTTTTTTAAAGGATTCCTTGCCCTACGAAGTTGATACAAAGAGATACATTTTTTTGGTCATATTTCCTCCTCTCTGTCCATAAAATTTAAAGAGATTAAAGACCAGATTTATCCAGTTTAAAACTTAAATCAGGATGTACATAGATTGATACATATAATAAACAATTAATTTACATACAGATTTAAGTTTTAAACTGGAATTGTTAAATTTGTTCGTTTCAATTATTCCTGCGAGAATCAGCCATCATCTTAGAACAGGGAAGAGGATGCTGTGACTTCATTTATTCTTCCCCAGTTATTAATTCTGATTTTACAGTTAAATTATTAAAAATGTTGCGGTATGTAAACGAAAGAAATCCGCATTTTCATTGCCAAGCGACAGTTTTAAATAATAATAATAATAATAATAATAATAATAATAATAATAATAATAATAATAATAATAATAATAATAATAAGATTTGGAGGTAATCAGACATTCAGTCACATAAGAAACTGTCTTGGAAAATTTCAACAAAAGAGTAAACGTGTCAACAAAGCCACTTACTCGGTATTTTAAAGGAAAGCCCTATATTGTATTCGTAAATTTAATGAATCAATAAAAAAATACAGTATTTAATTAATTCTACCAAAATTAATTCTTGCGTGAATTTCGGGCAACTATTTATCTCTACATAATGTACATAATAATCTGTTGAAAATCTATAGTTGAAACTGATATCCATATTATGTGTCACAAATGTCACAAGAATTTTTTTAGGATCAAGAATGCAAGTAGGAAAACTTGAAATTCAATTTGGAATTAGCTCCAAAGTTGTCTTTTTTTAAAGCAAATTGTATAATATTGAATAAAATGAGAATAAGTTCTCTGAAATCAAAAATTATTTAAAATAAAGATAATCATGTCAATTATGGAATCCGCAATACAGGATCCGCGGTGATACGCAATGTAGTGTTCTCTTTTCTTTTCACGACAAATGAGCACAGAGAAAAGAGAGCCCTGCACTGAGAATCACAGCGGATCCAGTATTGCGGATTCCATAATCGACATAAATAATTTTTTAACCGATATGTTAAGTCAAAATTTTTAACAAATTTGTTTTTGTGGCGGACTTAAAAATGACATAAATTAAGGCTGTTTTATTTGTTTTAGTTTTATTTTTACTAAGAACTTCGTTCTTTTACCTTGTCTAAGGCCAATTTTCGTGAAAGGAAATTTAAATATTTATGTAATATACATAAGCGCTTATGTGAACATAAATGTTATTGAAAATAATTGTTCTGATTAGTTATAGGATTTTCTGTACGAAACTACCTACACATTTTATTTTTTTATTTTAACTTTGACAGACTTTTGATTAGAATTCGTAGAATTTCTCAGGGAACAGACATAACGGATACGGATAAAATTAAATTTTTGATTTTAAGATGATCAAAATAAAGCTCGACTTAATTATGATTTCTAGCTAAAAAAAAAGCAATTTTCGTTTGGCCCTACTTTAAACATTAAACGATTTTTAATATTTTAATGATCAATGGTATCTAAGTAAAATAATAATAATAAAAGTAATTTTATCTGAATGGTTGGGCCAAAATTAAATTTGGTTAGTTGTATTGTCATCAAAATCAATGGTAAGTTTATATGAAAGCTATAACTATCGCATCATTGTTTAACATTGTAAAACTAGGCCTGTAGTATGTAAACTATGTTCTTTCTTTGTACCTATACTCTTGCGCTTAACACCAAACCAAATCACCCTAATCAACATTTTCAAAAAGAATTAAATGAATACGCAGATCGAACAATTCAAACAAAGTAATGTACCTACCTACCTATTACAAAAAAAAAACAAATCCTAAAATGGTTAAACATAGAACAAAGAATAGTTACATATGAGTACACTTATCTATGTATATATTTAAAATCAAAAACAATATGTTACCTGGTTATTTAAGTAGAAGAATTTCAACTAGAGCTAGTGTACAACCTTATAACTTAAGAAATAGAAACAACTTAAATGTGCAATTATTTAGAAATACAAAAACCCAAAATATGTTATTTTACAAAGGAATTAAAATTTTTAATAAACTTCCAAATGATGTTAAAATTGAAACAAATATCTTGAAATATAAAAGAGCTATAATAATTTTTGTTAAAAATAATTATTAAATTTAAGAAATCTAAAAAAAAATAAGAAAATAATGTATTGAAATTGTAAAGTAGCAAACTTAGCTAAATAAACTTTATCTAATCTAAAAATCTAATCTAATCTATGTGGAATGGTGTTCTTATTATGCGGAAAAATGGCGTCACTGCGTAGGACGAATTTTTTTAACTGTGCGTAAGCTAAACAAACACAGCATAACATAGCTATGAATCTTTGGACAGTAATTTCGAATTTTGCATACACAGTAGCAAAATTTAACATTTCTAAAAGGTTAAATTTGCAAAGAATTTTAATTTCAGTGAAAATTTTAATTGTATAGGTAGGTACCTGCCTACATTTTAAGTATTTGTGTGTTGTTTTTAAATAAACAAAATGCATTTCGCGATAATAGCAATAATAAGTTTAGCTTAATTTAAGAAATAAGGCACAGAATATAATTATTTTCGTCAATGTATTTTTCCAACATCCCAGTCGTTCATGTTAAATCTCTCGGTGATTTGAAATGCAAAAACGCACCAAAAAATAGTGGAAATGTTTTTTTCGAAAAAAGAAGATCAACGTTATTTTGCTGTTCATGAGCAAAGAATTGTGTTCTTAAATCTTTGCAAGAGAATTCCATTTCATGAAAAATGGTCCTGAGCCAGATGGATAAAAATCTTCGTGAATAATTAAACGCAGAGGTGGGCTTTGCTCTATTTAAAAAGAAAAAAAAAAAAAAAACACCGCTAAAACTGAGGGCCAACACTGAATCACTCACGTAATCAAGCAATGAAACGACGTATGAAGTAGGTGCAACGATTACTATTAGACTTTTAAATTTAAATCTATACAAATGAACTTTTACGAAGGTAGGTACCTATACTGAAGGTAGCTTATAGCTAGCTACAATGTATTTATATTTTTAGAAATAAACCTTTTACTTATAATACCTATAAGAAGTTCAATTTGAATAAAGTGCTCATTTTTTCTAGATTCAGCAAACAACTGACAAAAAAGTTAAATATGATAGAATATAAAGAAAAATGTTTGTGATATTATTGAAAGGAGAGCCGGCAACGTAAAGCCGACATACACTTTTGTCCCCTTTTTTAATTTATTTAATATGAATTGTGTAATGCATTTCATATCTGTTTACAATTAATTCTCTTTTATGGAAATTCAAACTGGAAATCTTTCAGATTTTTTTTTAATTTGTTTAAAAAAAACTCACCTCTTTGTTTTGATAACGATTTAAGAAACACTCCAATAAGAAATTAAAATAGTAAAAAATCGATCGGAACTACGAACACATATTTGATTTACGCATTAATTATTTTTCAAAAACATTTTAAATTTTTGGTCAATTGCCGAATTAGGTATACAAAAACAGCAAGATATTTTTTTTTATTAATCACTTCCAATCACAACTACTAAGCACATGCTGTAAGTTATTTATTTACAGAACAAACAGTTTTGTAATAAGTAATATTTGCATTTTATTATTCATTCTCTTTCTCTACCTTTCTGGTTTGTTTGATCATGATTTTTATATTTTTTATTCGAACAATTATTTAAACACAGAAATAAGCAATTCATTTAATTAAAAATAAAGTGCATCTATTTTTAGGTTATGTATTTTATTTTGTCTGCATTTTTTATTGCGAATTTAATTTACACTCTTTCATGTAACAGTATTTTGTTTATTTACTTCTCGTCTCGCTCGCTCGTTAAGATGACTGATAGCAAAAGAAAAAACATTCTCGAAGAACCGTAGGCAAAAATGAAAAAACAACTCAAATTGAGTACACAAGAAATTGCTAAAGATGCTTCCTCTCTTCTTCACACCCTCTTCTTAATTTCGGTATGTTTATAATTGAGTGAATCTCAATATTAAATTAATTATTTTATTATTTATTGCAGTGGGCCCAACAAATTTTAAAACTACTTGATTATCTCAAAATTAATAACACTTCTATACATTTCGTTAAATTTTTTAAAAATCACAAACTCATAAGGGTTGATTTATTTGCTTTAATGTGTGGTTTGAACGGAATGGAATTGATTTGACAAACATGGCGACCTTGCCGTCTTTGTTGCCCGACAAAACTGATTCAATAAATGAAGTATTAATTTTTCAAAGTCCCACGAATAGGATTTAAGTATAAAAACACATTTTCTATGAATTACAATAGCAATTGTTTTAAAAAACTATATATTAAACGCAAAAATTCGAATGATTACAAATTTCTCACGCACGAGTTTTTTTATTAACTAAACTTTCAATTCAATGTTCCAATTATTCTAAGAGGAAATAGTGTTTCTGTTTTATTTAGAAATAATGCGTGTAAGAGAGCGAGATAGTCTCTAAGAAAAAGAAGCAAAGGCAAGACAAACATATATCCCTTTAAGTTGAGAGCACAAAATTGATTGGCGAAAAAGAAAAACAAGGCCAAAATAATTTTGTACACCTTTCCTTTCCTTTCCTTACCCACAAACGTAACGCACTTAACCTATTCATATAATTTTTGAGTTTAGCTGTAGTTTGCATTTGTAGAGATTAATTTTGAGTGATATTGGATGTAAACGAAAATTATTTAAAAACAAAAAGCCTATCTCACTCACCGGTGGTTCGATGTGATTCCGGAAATGTTTCAATGGTTTTCGTTTCCTTATCCCTTATTTTTATTTCATATTTGTTTCAGCCAAGTAAATATTGTGATGTTTTTTAATAATGCAATTTGGAATTATTTATTTTTATTATTTATCAAGAAGCACCAAATATTGTTCAAACCACAATACCGATGAGAATGAGTCAAGCAGAATGCAGAACTAATAACTATGTAGTGACTAGTGTGGACTCGAAAAAACAAAGAACTACAAAATATTAAATTCAGGAATAAGGGATATGTCGATAAAGTAGTTAAGAAAGGAGGTTTTGTGTTGGAAAAGGATGAATGGTGAAACAAATGTTAACAGCATGTAGCCATCGCATTCCAACTAAATTTAAGAGAAACGTTTAATTTGTTGTGGAAATTAAATTAAAGAGTATTGTAGACATAATAGTGAGAAGCAGTGTTGTCACTTTACCACAATTGTGGTAGATCTACCATTTTTTTGAGGATTTTTCAAATCTATCACTTCTACCTAGGAGATAAAAAATTCTATCAGTATTTTCTAAACCACAAACACATAATTTGGATAGAACAACTTTTAAGTCTTAAACCTTCGAAAACATGGAGATAATTAGGAAGTGTCAAAAATAGTGAATTATTTTAAAAATTTTGTTTTTAATGTTTTAATAAAATAAATAAATTAAAATAGGTATCCGGTATTTAAGAATCTTACAAAATTCCTTATTGGAAGAATTCCAGTCAAAATTAAATCTTATGGTTGAGAAACTGGTTGATTCATAAATATTGAAAATCCTATTCTGAAAATATGTAGGCATTTAAATGCGTAGGAAAATATGAAACAAATACATAGAAAATTATTGTTGTTTCTCTAATCTAAAATAAAATACAAACATCAAAAATTACATCTACATTGAGGTTAGAATTTTCTTTTGGCAAAATTAAAGCGATCCATTCATCATCTACTAGGAAGTACTAAAAACTATTTTGCAAGGCCAAAAGGAACACACCTAATGCATTGACAACTTCGCGTAAGATTCGAAGTGTAGTGCCGCGCAGTTCCCTTACCTTAAAGTTTATATTCAGCCCTATCATGAATACCATCTTACCTAATCGGAAACTTTTCGAATCCAGAACTATCACCGATTCCCTACGTAATGTCAATTATTATGTGAGTTTATTATGGAATTCCTGATGGGGGTGAGAAAGGCCATTTTTTTAAATAGAAATAAATTATGCAAGTACCTAGAAGGTATTATAATTATTTAAATTGTGCTAAACTTTTTGCAAATGTCTTGGGTTCAGCATAATCATCCCGGTTAATTTTTAAAGGGATTTCGTCTTTCTTATGAAGATTATTATGATGATGATACTATCCCAAACTTTATCAATAGGCGCGTTATTTTTTCTCTTATCTATATAAAGTATTAGAAAACAGTTCAATGAATCAAAATATTATAATAACATAGCAACAAGACTATACCAGCTTATAAAAATAGCCCCGATAGGCTGTATAGTTTAGTTGCTATGAAACGTTATTATTTCTTTTGGTCTAAATTCAATAGAAAATATATTCAGTGTTTTATTAATATTAAAATGATTTTAAACACCAATATAGATTTGAGCAAAAACATGTCGAATATGGAAAATTGCTTTTCTCGTAGCCCTGATTATTGTTTTGAGATTTGTTTATCAAATAATCCAACCTTTTTTGCAATAAAATAACACTACCTATGTAAAATTGTAAAAAAGTTTCTAGTTTTTACTTTTACTCTGCCATCCACCCTGTTAGCCAAAGGGCCACAAGAATGTCGACGTTTCTAGAAAATTCAAGCTCTACAACACGCCTTAACAAATCCCACCTCTATAAAAAGAATGGTTTTCCAAGAAATCATATCCGATCAAGATAAAGAAGCTTTTTAGAATAATTAGTAGAATTTACGCTTTTACCGAAAGGTTATGAATAAATTTAATAAAAGAAATTTTATAGTTAATACATTTTTATTCAATTTAAATTAACAAAATAATGTGATTGAATGAAAGTGAGATGAGGACAGCGAATTTTATTTTTAATCATTTTTAAGTTTTCGCCCCAATTACTCTTCTGCAACTACAAACTACAATATTACTGAAGGCTTAGCTGATGTCTTTTGAAACAAAAATGCATCTACTTCTCTTCGCACCACTCATTTTCCTTGCGGACCTGTTCCTCCTCGGCAGCAGTAAAATCATTTTTGATGTTAAATGTCTTCCTTATTTCCTCGGGGGTCTTGCCCTTAATCATATTGGCAACAGTTTTGCAAGTGACATCAAGCAATCCCTTGATATCCAAATAATTAGCTGCCAGAATTAGTTCGAAGAGTGTGCCCTGGTCAACTTTGAGGAAATCAGCATCCCAAGACGAGATATCATCTGTTCGCTTCTCTTTGTTCTCGTCGTCTTCAGTGGGTTGGGGATCGTCTTTGTGGAAGGTAGCCCAATGAAGAACCTTGCGAAGAATGGCCGAGTTTACATTTGGCAAAGGGACGACGGCATCGTCGCCATCTTCTAGGCAGCAGTCTTCCAACATTGTTTTGATAGTTCCAGAGCATTTGGCAATCTGAACATCGGTGTCGAAGATTTCACCATCGGACGATTGTAATTTGATATTAGGCATTTTTTTATGATTTTTTTTAAAACTTTTTTCTGCAAACAAAACGAAAATTAGTTATTGTGTGAAACGACTTTAGTAAACAATGGCGGAAAATGTCCCGTTTGATAAATATAGATTTATAAATGACGAGTTTTAAAGCGAATACCTTGAATAGAAGAAATCGATAATACAGTTTTATCCAATAATATTCTTTATTTTTGAAAACCAAATCGAGATTCACGTATAATTTACAATAAATTTTCCATAAGGTTTCTTTTGAAGATTCTTCTCAGACGAAGAACGAGAACGTTTTTTTGTATGTGAAAAATATTTTTAGTTCACCCACCGTTCAGGCAATCAAATATTTAATTCAGATTGAAATGTTGGCTAACTTGCTATTTGCTGGTGATACCACTTCAAGATAAGTGCTCTTGGGCTGCATACTCACTAGGTCCGTTCGAGTAGTACCCAAAACTGAGAATTTCTAAGGCGTGGCGCCCACTAGGTACTTTAATTTGATATGCTACATTTGGACTGCTAGGAGCCATCTTCACGTTGGTTCCAACTTTAATAATAAACGACACGAGCGCTTTTGGTCTAAAGGCTGAAAATATGGTTTAACTTTTGACACGTTGGTTTGCCGTTTGTTTTGAGCGGCTGTTCTTTTGGCGTTGATAGAAGAAAATTGTTATACACAAATTTAAAGTTTAAAGCCTTAAATACATTGACCAAAAAAGTGAAAAAGTACAAATATGAAAATTTTCAAACTCATTTTTGGATAGTGTTTCAGACTGGAAAACTTATAAATGATACAGAAAGCTTACATTTCGGTTTAAAAAAAAAAAATATGTGAGAATATACACATAATAATAAAAAAAAAATATTTTTAATTTTGCAATTTTGCAAATAGTGGTCAATATGGTTAAGGCTTAACAATTAAGAACTAAAAACATCTTACGACTTGCCAAGAGTTTGAATTTTCAGATTCTGATTGGTACTCGTTTTAATAATTATATTATTTTATTTAAATTAAAACTAATAACTTTTACTTTATAATTGGCACGAACAGAAAAATCCTGATAGAGGTTGTAAAAAAATATAAAAAAAATTGCACCCAAACGTCAAATAATTAAATTCAGTCAAAGATGTCGTTATTTTCTATGGCAAAAAGTATTTGCTAAAGCCAATTGCAAGAGATGGCCTTAAGAATATTTATTTTTTTGCCACTTTTACACCAAAAGCACTTGTGTCACTAATTAAATAAGGAAGCAACTTTCAGTTGCTCTCTCAATTATATTGGAACAAAATTAATTGAGATATAAAAATCCATGTTCATCATTGTCATATCCTTAATTGCTCAATTATATGAACAGCTCTTTTTATAAATTAGTATATTTGTCTCTTTCTTGTAAATATATATACATATAACTTATTTGACATAACTGGATATTCAATTTCGATCGTTCACGTGGTTAAAATGTACAACCCTTCTATTCTTTGCGATATTAAATCTAATTGCTTTTTTTTTAAATTTATTTTTGATAATGTTATACTAAATATAAATGAAGTCTTTATTAATAAATAGTTAAATATGAAAATGAATTCACCGCCTTTTTATATATTTCCATAAAAGACACAACAATCATGCAGCGACATAATGCAAATCAGATTCTAGGATTGTGGTTGTGACACATTAAAAAACAAATGGGATATGAGTCCCATTGGGTTTTTATGTTTTCTTCGTGCTTCACGAGAATCAGCACCCCACACTTCTCTGTCCAAGTGCCATGATACCGGACTCATAGACTGCTTTTAAACGCTGCAATTACCCCCTGCAATTTTTAAGCATGTTGTCGGGGGACGTATGCGGTGTCCGGGGTAGACAAAGTTGCAGAGGTTGAAATAATTGCAGAGTTATAGCTCATTCTTCTTGTTTGAGACATAAGCGGAGTAAAGAGTGAGGAGATATATTTCCTTATCATTTAACAAAAATTGCAGGTATTCAAATTTGCAGCGTTTAAATGGATGCTGCAATCGGAAAGAAACTCAAAAGAGAATTGCGGATAGAAATTGCAGTCGTCTAAAAGCAGTCTTACTCCGCTTATGTCTCAAACAATAAGAAAAAGCACAAAGAAGAAAGAGCGATAACTCTGCAATTATTTCAACCTCTGCAACTTTGTCTACCCCGGACACCGCATACGTCCCCCACCTACATGCTTAAAAATTGCAAGGATAATTGCAGCATATTTGCAGGGTTTAAAAGCAGTCATAGCAACTCTCTACTTGGCACAGATCAATGTAACTTCTGCTTTAAAAATCAATTTGCTTTAAATATATCCGCAAGTCACAGGTAGATGTAACTAATATCGCTCAAAATAAAAAAGAGACAACCATATATCAAAATTTCGCCATTTTCGAATTAGAGAAACCAAAACCATTAATTTGAGCTTTTCGCTTCTCGCTTAATAATTCTCAATTATTTTCTGGCAGTGTTTGTGATTAATGTGGAACAAAAATTAGAATTTATAATTATAAATAAAAGTAAAAATCTTTTAAGTTCACTAAGAACCAATATTCAAGTACATAAAGCATGGATATATATTAAAAATTACTTATTATTTCACTACGAATTTCCGCTTTCACATGGAAAATCAAAAAAGTTGCCGTAGTGAAAAAAAATTTATGAGGACGCCATATTGATTAAAACGCTTTTATTAACGAAATAATATGGTCCACTCTTTCCAACACAAGTGAGTTTTGAGAAACTTCACTAAGGAGGTTGAAACGTTTCTTTAGAACTTGCTCTTCCAAAATGCAAGTAAAAAAAAGAGAGAATACTATGAAAAATTTGCTGTGAAATAGTGGTCGCATAAAAGAAACGAACATTATTGAACTTCGAAAACGGAAACAACAATAGTGACAATGGACTTAATGCGTACTCGCTCGCGCTTGTTCTTTTTCTAACGCACGGTTGCTGTTCGAAGACGTCGCTGTATAGTTTGTCACTCTCTTCGCTTCATCGCCGTTGTCGATGGAAGAAGTAGCAGTAGCACCAGCAGCTAGAGAATAGGAAACTGAAACGATAGAAAAGGAATAATTTAATTTGGATAAAGAACTGCAAGTTTTCTGGACGGTGGCAGAGCATAATTTACGTTCAATTCGCATTCGAAATTACGTGGTTGCAAAGTTTAACGTAACGTTTACCGAAATTATACTAAATTATGGTTAGAACATTGTGCGGAAAGATTACTGAAAAGGTAAGAGTTGAGTTCTGGAAAATGGCTGAAAAGCCATCATGAATCGGAAGAAAAAAATCCTCGAAGGGCGGCGGTGAAAAAGAAAATTGTGTGAAAATTTCGTGTTTCGTAGACACTGGATTGAGTGTGTGTGAGTTGTATCGAACCTGGATAAAGCGCAAGCGAGTGAATATATATTTTTTTTCGATATCGAATCGACATGGAGACGGTCGCGCTTGCAAATCTGCTGTATTATTGGTTTATTGTATACTGCGGATGATTGATTCACAATTACAGCAAATTTTTTTTGTTAACGCAAATTTCCTTTGTTGAGTGCATTTAATTTATTAATGTGTGTTTTTTGCTCTCAATTTGTTTCTATGAAGGTTAAGTACCTATGGAGAAAATCTAAAAAATAATCGGCCATTTGTCTTCCGTATGATGAGATGGAAACCTTTCATCCCTTTTCTGTTATATTGTAACTGGTTGTTTGTCGGACAGAGCATCCTATTTTGTAACAGCTGAGTATTTAATTTGTGTGCGTGAGAATACCAGAATTCATTGTTTCCTTTTTCTTTTTAATTATTCACGACGAGTGTGGGAAAGAGATATTTCCTCTTTTTTTTTTTTGTTTTAGGACCTAAAAAGTTAATCAATTTTTCGGCTAAGAAAATACAAAAAGAACTTCGGACCTTTCTTATCAACTTCGAAGGGTTTTCTTCGATTGATTGAGTGTGTGTGTTTGTGTATTAAGCTTTTTTGGCTGGGAATTTCTAGTTCTATCTCGCTTTGTTCTGTTTCTGTGTATCCATTCATGCATATGTACCTTTTATATGATTTCTTTTTCTACTAGAACTTTTGAATCATATGTTATGTGCGTTTTTTCAGGTTATTACGCATGTGCTTTTCAAATGAAAACATACATGCATGTGTGTGAAAAGGTTCAAATTTGCAAAAAGCACATAAATTATGTGTATGTACGAATAATATGAATGGAAGAGAAGATGAAAATCGTTATGCTTTTTCAAACACGGTGGGATAAAACAAAAATTGACAGCCGGAGTTGTCATGAAATTTGTAGAGGATCAGCATTGCCAGGTGTTTTTAAAATGTTTATTGACAATTATTTTTGTTTTGAATTATAAATTTTTTTGTGATTCATGGCATATTGTTTTATTTATTATTATTAGGCTTTTTTTGCATGCCCTGGGGAAATTGCACGAAAAAAACGACTTCGGGGATTAGCGACACCACAGAAACAAAATGGAGTTTTCATACAAACTATCGATAACAAGTACTTAATTCACGCCGATAATAGTTTTTCTGTGTGCTTTTAAGTTAAGTCCGGAGAATTCTCTGGGTTTACCTCACGGTACGCAATGACTATCTTTTTTTTATATTAAGTTTACATTTCTTTTCTCTACTTAAGCATTGCAAGATGAATTTTAATAACAATTTCCGTTGCAGTGGGTGGATTTTACTCAATCCAGTTTCTAAACCCTCCCACTGTTGTTGAAACAAAAACATTTAAAATTTCAACTAAATGGATTCATTAGTTATGAATTAGCCAGTTCACGTTTCTGAGATCTCACTAAGTAAACTTCTGTCAGCTTTGCTGAGGAGAAGGAGAAACCTGAACAAGATTTCTTCGCTAGAAGTCAGTAGCATTCACCACCCAGCATTGCGGAAGTGCACGATCGGGTTTTTTTTCACCAACATTTTATCGTGATACGGTGACATGAAAAAATTCAATGTGGCACGTTCTTTTCTTCAAAAACGGCGAGTTTTGCAGAAATTGTAGGAAAATTGCTGCAAAAAGAGTAAAAACAGGCAGAAACTCGTATTTTTTAACATTGAGCCCAAATTTTTTTCTTTTAATTTTGTGTTTTATTTCACCCCACATGCTGATTTTCGATGTGTAATATGGTTCTGTATAGGTCATTTGTATGTAATTACATATAATATGTATTACCTGCTTCATAAAATAAAATATAGGTTCTCATAACTCATAAGAATAGCTTTAAACTTACTTGGGCTTTAGAACAACTAGCACTTTATTAATTTTTATTATTAAATTGCTTGAATAACTTAAATGAGTCGATAGGAAATAGAATGATAAAATTTTTATATCTAACAAAACCTCATTCAAAATACATACATAGGTATAATGTAGGTACTGTGTGAATGTTCTCTATAGCTTTAATAAAGTTTTTTTTTTCATTTTTATTTCAGTAACTGCATTGCAGAAATGGTTGTTGGTTCAAATAACCATCGTCGAGGTGAAACTGGCAACAGATACACTAATTACTCTTCAAGAGCACACCACTACTCAATGCCATCATCTGGCAGTGGTGGAAGCAGTGGCAACACTGCAACTTCAAATGGGGGTCACGCAAGCAATGGACACGGCACATTCGGCCACAATTTGACAAACAATAATAATGGTTATCAACTTGCCTTGTGCAATGGTATAAGTACGTCATATGCCAACTACCGGCTGCACCAATCAACTGGCATGACACCTAAAGAACTATCCGAGAATGATGATCTAGCAACATCATTGGTTCTAGATCCACATCTAGGCTTTCAAACGCACAAAATGAACATCCGATACCGTCCATTAAAAGTTGATAGCGATGAATTGAAATCAATTGTTGCCGAGTTTATAAAAACTCAAAATTATGAGGTAGCAGTTAAGAGAATATTCAATGGTCAGTGGATACCAAGATGTGTGAAGAATAAGAATAAAGTGTCCATCAAGAGATTGCACGATCACGTATGTATAAATGTTAATTAGAAAAAAAATTAGTTAATTGTAAAAAAATTTAGTTTTATTGATTTATTATAGGTATTCAAAATTAACTTTTGCATATATATTTACAGATCATTCGATATCTACGTGTTTTCGATAAAGACAGCGGATTTGTTATCGAACCCTGCTATCGCTACTCCCTCGAAGGCCAAAAAGGGGCAAAAATTTGTTCAACAAAACGATGGTATAAAAACGACAAAATAGAATGCCTTGTCGGATGCATAGCTGAACTGTCAGAAGCCGAAGAAGCAGCTTTATTGCACTCTGGAAAAAACGATTTTTCTGTGATGTATAGTTGCCGAAAGAACTGTGCCCAACTTTGGCTCGGCCCAGCCGCCTACATAAATCACGATTGTCGGGCAAATTGTAAATTTGTAGCCACCGGGAGGGATACAGCGTGTGTAAAAGTTCTGCGTGACATTGAAGTTGGAGAGGAAATCACTTGTTTCTACGGTGAGGATTTCTTCGGTGATGAAAATTGCTATTGCGAGTGTGAAACTTGTGAACGTCGCGGCACTGGAGCCTTCGTCAAGATAAAAGGCACCCATTCGGAAGGCGAAGGAAATGCCAACGCAAACAATCCCCAAGAGGCTGGTGGATATCGATTGCGTGAGACTGACAATCGCATTAATCGGATAAAAAGCCGAGCCAATTCCACCACAAACACAGATACAAATAGTTGTTTAAATCTAGTAGATAATAACTCGAATAGCACTGCGGTGAAGAAAAGCGATCACAGTGATAGCAGTAGCAGTGATGGGAAGAGTAACACCGTTGTGATAGCACCATTGACTATGAAAGAACTGCGGCAGAAAGGTATGACCAAATATGACGCAGAAATGATCATGGCCAATGGATACCATCAGAAGATAAATGGCGTTAATGGTGCATCTTTGGTTCCAGAGAAGCAGCCAAATGGTCGAACTGAGAGCAGTTGTCATGCGAGAGAATCGCTAAGAAAATCCGCACGTGTAAATAGTACTAGCAGTAGCATAAGCTCAGCCTCAACTGATACCGACAGTGCAGCACTAGCCATGCCAGCGTCAAGTGCTTCGAAGTGCATCCAAACACGTCGAACATTGCGACGTCAAAACGGAACAACACACGCTGCTCCCAATGCAAATGCTACAACCACCCAAAGTCATCGATTTGCTTTGCGTAGTTCGCGAAATCTTAGGAACTCTCCAACGGAAGTTATGCACGTCGACGTGGATGAGGATCAAGAAGAAAGCGGACATCGTATAGCCAGCGATGCGATGCATAAAACAATAGTATTTAATGAGAACCACGAAAGTGCAGCCGACGAGAATAGTTTAAAGGCGGTTAGGTATTGTAAGTCAACAGGGGTGGCGCCACCACATCTGCCACCGCCTATAGTTGAATTAAATGGCATTCGGAGTAGTGGATCAAATGGCCGTGTCCTGCGAAATCATTGTAGAAAGTTGAAGCCACAAAATGTTGATTCCAGCAGTGATAGCAACAATAGTACTATCCCCGTCTTAGTCCATGATAAACCGCCGAAAGTAGAAGCGACACATAGTAAACAACAACCACAAACTGCCGTAGTAGAAAAATTGCATAATCTTAACAGTAATACAATAAGTAGCAATAAGTTATTATTAACATTACCACCACCAACAACAACCACAACACAACAAATAACATTACAACCACTATTATCCAATATTAGCTGTAGTAACAGTAAAAATACATTCGAAGAATTTGCTGAGATGTCTGCGACGCCTCCGAAAAAACTACTAAACATAAGCAGTGATACAAACAGCAGTAGCGGAGGCATCGAAGACACCAACAGCACGAATAAGTGTAACAGTAGCAATAGTAGCAACAATAGTAGTAGCACTGGTAGTAATTTAAGTACGTTAAGTAATTGTAGTAGTAGCGCCGATAGCAATTTAAGTAATTCCACCAATAACTTCAAGAATGTTGCAGCCAATAATGCAGTTTTATCGCAGAGCTATAGAAAAAATCTTTCTGCGTCGTTCGAATCAATGCAACAATATCAGCAGCAAATGTCTAACGCCACTGTGACTGATAATTCAATGAGCGGCGAAGTAACTCAGAGATTACGTCGCAATGGTCGCACTTGTGCTCACAGTATTCTCAACAATAATGTGGAGAAACCACGAAATGATATTGTAGACTTGCGCAAACGAAAGCATTCGAAAAGTATCAGTGAGTCTGATCAGAGTAATTCTTCGACGAGTGAGTGTAGAGCCATAACACAACATCAACCAACGCAGCCAATCATCGTGGAAGCATCCGAGCCTTTGCTTAAGACTCCCGAAAGGCGACTGAAATTGACACTACGTATGAAGCGCAGTCCGATTCTAGACGAAGTTATCGAGTCAGGAACAAGTTTATCGGATGAGAGCAGTATGAACGGAAGTTCAGAACCGGTAGAATATGAAATTCTCCGCATGGAAGGCATTTCAGAGAATGGAACCGACTATGAGGTCTCTTCAACCCCACAGAAACGCAAAAAACGACACAAATCAAAAGACCACCGGAGGAGGGAACAGAAGAAAATGATGGCTGCTGCAGCAGCATCAAATGTCTCCCTGTCAAAGACACCTCTCTATCCCAGTCCGCCTACGAATCATTTGACACCACAAAAGAAGCGTCTGCGTTTGATCTTTGGCAATGAAATCAAAACTATTGACATTCCTCCTTCTAATGGAAATGTGACTTCTTCGTCATCTTCCAGCGGTGATATAACACTATCTTCACCAACATCTTCTGTAATGAGTGAAGATATAAATTCCCCAACACCATTGACATCGGCCACACCCTCAATGGTGCCAATGTTTTCAGCAACGCAAACATCATCGTTTCTCTCCAATGCAATGGCAACAACTCATACATTCGGCTCGTGTGCTCTTGCCGCACCGTTTGTTCGCTCGCCTGTGATTATTGCGAATTCAGGTTTAATGTCCTCAGTCAAGACGTCAGCGAACAATCCAAATGGTGTAGACCTTGCATTGAATTGATGGCGGGACTTCTTTTTTGACTGCAAATTTATGCATTGAAACGAAAGACGCGTGTAACTTAAAAAAAAACCATTACAATTTACAATATAAAAGGCGCCCGCGTAGAACCAGAAATGAAATTAAAGGCATTAAATTACTGCAAGTGCTTCTACTGCTGTTGCGGGGGGTAGTGTGCATTTTTTTGCTAGAGTAAACAACTTTCTCAAAATCTACTTTCGGTTTAAAGAGTGTTAAGGGCCAGTTTTCGAATAAAGAACAAGTCTTGCCCATGTAAAAAATTAATTAAAGGAAAAAAAAGAAAGTAAACCAAACAAAAGTACAGCATAATAACCTATTTGTCTATGATTAGCGATTGCAATATAATCCATCAAATTTCGGAATGATTTTATCTATAGTTTATGTTGAATGTACATACATGCATTGTACATGTACATGTATGTATGTATTTTAATTTTTTAGGGTTATAGATGCTGGCCTTCATTATGATGTGTTGATCGGATTTTACTCAAAATAATTACTAATTACATAGCTGCACCGTAGATATAGTTTCAAGTATTTTACTTGAGCAAACGGCATTATCGAACATGATGCTGATTAATTGATTTTCAATTTTGCAAATCAGTTGATGCATACATTTTGTCGTTGGATTACCATTATAAATTGGTTTCTCAGCTAATTAATAAAATGCAGAAAGAAAAGCTTAATTTCCGTAAAACCATAAATATCTCAGGTTTTTTTCCGAGCTATGCTTTGTGAATAAATTTAAATTAATCGCAAAATCTACACATATACAAATATCAAATCAATCTATTTTTTATTCAAATCGTGTAAAATTTTTGTTCACCTAAGATTTATAATTATGTACAACCAACAAAATTAAAGTCCTAAATTTAACTATCAGCCCTATTCTGTTAAACGTTCGGCAGAACTTTTGCATTCTGCTATCCGCCGGAGAAACGAATGTTCCAAATTTCGATAAAAATAAAATAAAATAATAAAATTTACACTTGAAAACAAGTTTCAAACAAATAATTTAAAGCATTCACGTGAATCCAAAGTTTCGATCGAATCGTATAGCAGAATAAGGCTGTATCTTTATAAGTAACAAACCTACTGGGCAGACTTGGGGAAATCAAAAAGGCCCTCACTAGTCAACTAATGAGTGGCCTAATTTTTTTACACTAAAGGCCGTTAAAAACAGTTTTGAATCGAAAACGAAAATTATTTGATTTATTTTTACAATTTCAATAGTTACATAATTATGTACATATTCAAATTAAAGCCATTTCTAAATTTTTGCTGAAATTTTACATCTGTAGACTTTAACATCTTCTATTTTATTATTCCTTGAAAGTTTTATTTTCTAAAGTTCATCCAGATTGAAAAAGATTGTGTTCTTATGTCTCATTAGCATTATAAATTATTAAAGCTCATTCCTTAATTTTGTTCTTACTTTATACATGCGTGTTTATATAGTAAGTCAAATTTTATAAAACAAAATATATATTTTTTTTTTAAATAATAATCACATAGTAAAATTCAATTTTTTAAATTTTTTTTTGGGATGAAATGCAAAATAGCTAATGCTTATACAAACAGGAGTTGCTAATTTTCTTATAATTTGGCTATTTTATATTTTTGACCAATTACAAATTTCATCATTCAATAAATTTTGACAGGCGAATCCAAAAATCTGGTTTATTAGTATTTTAATGGTAAAACTGCTTTGTTTTGAAATTAAAATCTTACATGCATTACCTTTTCCTTAAGTCAAAAATGAAAAGCCATAAATAATTTCGAACTGTGGAACACAGCCAAAAAGTGCTTAAAAATTACATTTAAAAAAGACCCTAAGGTTTTACATGCATACAGTTAAAATTATTAAAGCAAAACTACATGAATTCATGAGAGCTCTGTTAATTTAAAAATTCAGTTCAAGAAATAAATGTCTAAAATCTGTAATATTCATGAAAATTATAAAAAGCATTTTCAAAGCTATTCGCCGAAACAATGCGAAGCCTATGGGTTTATAAAGGTAGTTTTTTTTTATATGTTCCAAACCTTCGATTTCCAAAGTATGTATTAATCGCAACTTAATTTTGATTGAGGAAAAAGGTAAATTATTATTCTGCAAGTTGAGGCACGGCTAATATTTTATCCTCTTAGCTGCCAATGTACTATTTTTTTAAATTTAAAGTCAAGGATTTAAATGTATACATAATATGTACATTAAAATGCACACAATCCCAATCCATTGTTACTGTTCTTAAATGTTACACATATTATTGTTCTCTTCTTTCTATTTATAATCAAAATTTCTAATTATATTGTACATATTATTAAATCCAAAAACAAAAAAATATTTTTACACTAAAATTATTATCATTTACTTTTTCTTTTTTCTATGCATTGCAGATGGAAGATTTAAGCAAAAAATTAAAAGAACTCTAGGGAAAATGAAAAAATTGAGAATGGAATTATATAAAATCCAAATACATACACTGTACAGTTAATATTAATAGTTAAAAATATAACTTTAAGACAACAATACAAGAAATGTTTAAAGTGTAAAATTAAAACAAAACAAAAATATTATATATATTTATCTTATATAATATAATGTAAGTCTAATAATCTAAATAATAATGTAATTAAGAATGAAAAAAAAAAAACTTAAAAACAACCATTGCAAGCAAAATCCTATTTTTAGTTATATTCATAGTTTAATTATTTTTTGTTTTTAAGTTTAACATTAAATTAAAAAAAAAGAAAAAAAACAAACAAAAACGTTGCATTCATAAAAATAATAAACATTTAGCAATTTATTGTTTATGCTCATTTTATAATTTTTAAAAAATCATTTTAGCAATTAATTTAGAAAATATAAAGGGAAAATAACTGCTTAAAAAAATAGTCTTTTTAATATTATGTTCTATTTGTTTCATTTTTTTTTTGATTTTGTTGCTTTGAGCTCTAATTGTGTGTGTCGCATTTAAGTGTATTTTAATAGTTTCAATTACTCTTGCAGCATAAAGCTATATTTTCACTCAAAATGGATTTAAATGTTTGTATTGCTTTGCAAGAAAAAGAGCGTACATAATATTTTACTCGTTATTTGGAGGTAAGTTACCAAACTGAATCTAATAATTTCTTCATACTTTAATTACTTGAATGAATTTATCAACTACATTTCTTTCTACTTTATTAAATCAAAATGCTTTTCTTTGTCTTTAAGAGAAAAATGGCACTTACACAATTAAAAAATCTTATCTATTTCTATATATGTATTCTAAATATGCCCCAACTATACAAAGTTCATTAATGTTTCACTTTCAACAGATGTTAAAATAATAACAGTCCAGAAGTAATCTATTTGAATTTATTCAAGCTTTGATAGCTTTTGATTAAAAGAAAAACTTGTTACATTCCACGAATGACTAAATTGTGTTGTTGTTGTTTCCTTTTATTACATTACTGTAATGAATAATATATGAAACAGTTATTTTACTTTATACGAACTGTCCCACATCTACTTATTTTCCTTTGAATTTTGTAAGTCGGTCTTTTTTGCTTCTAGCGACAAGGAATTACTTTAATTGGTTCAATAATTTTGTCGTGGACAGATCAATCCATAAAGATTTTGTTTTTTTTGGATAGTCTAGTCGGTTTTTAGATAGAAATAATAAATCATATAGCATTTCTTCTGCACAACGGATTAACAGCAGTTTTTTTATTTTGATGTCTATATACACGAAATGCAAGTGAGCTGACTTTCATGCTTTAAAACAACTAAAATGGAAACCATTTTTTCTGTTTTCATTCTCATTAGCAGATGTCGTCTTTGCACATACAACTTGTCATCGATAACTTGGATTTTGGGATTGGAAATTAAATAAATTGTTTCTTAGATGTCTTAAATAATAAGGACAGATGCATATATACATGATGATTATAAAACTTAGGACAGAGACGCCTGTGAATTTTAATGGGTACTAAAAACAAACCAGTAACAATAAATCTAATGAATTAAGAAAATTGGTACTTAATGCAATATAGCGATTCGGCAGTTCTATAAATTCGGCATATATGTACATAAGTTCGTACAAGAAGTTCCTTATTCACGATGTCTCTGGCTTGCAAAGATAGCCAAATAAATTATATTATCCTATTTTCTATTTAATCCCTACATTCAATTTTCACTTGCAATGAGTCCACAGCGCCATGCAGAAACATTTAAAGCAGAATAAAAAAAAAGAGTATGCAATTTATGATATGCACTTTATTTGCATACTTTTTGGTTTCTTGGATCTGATTTTTCGTTTGCTATAGATTTATTAACACTGGAGACGTCAAGTAACTTGATAGCGATCCTTTTTTGGTTATGAAATTCTTAGTCAAACTTGTAAGTCATGCCATATGCATCGGTTCGGTATGTTAGTAGGTAAATATTGTACAAAAAAAAAAGACTATTCAAAAAGTTTCTTCAGTGGCCAGTCTCTGATACAAGAATTAAAGATTTAGCTCAACCTTCATGATTCGGATGTGTTAAGGCAGGTTTATAGATTCCCATTGGACTGTGGCTATGGGCTTAAGATAGAATTATTTGGTCTTATTCGTTAACGTTAATAGGTATAATATTAAGGGTTCCTTGTTTGGGGAGTCAGCGTTGTTGCAGAAGTTAATTTAATTATGGCAAAAAAGTACAAGTTTGAACAGAAAACAAGTTTTTACTTTAAGTTTAATGCCCAAATAAAAGACTAAATTGTGTACACATATAATTATTTTTTGCTTTTGCGCAGTGATGTATTCAAAAATTAATTTAAAATCGATGTTTCAATCTGAAAGTCCAAAATATCTAAAAATATATTAAACAAAATTACCGGTTTGTACTGTGTGTTTTATGGATTTCTTTAGTTAATTTACTTTGTTTAATTTGAATTAAAAAAAAATATATAAGTCCCCTATATTGGATTGTCGTAGGAAAATTAAAACAAATTATTGATCAAAATCCTAACGCCTTTGATTTTGCCTTCTGTATGTTCATTTTACATAATCAAAATCTATTTTTAAAAAATTATGAGTAGTGATCTTCATTTATCATTTCTGTGAGTTGAAATATTAAGATATGTATTATACAGGGGATCTAGCACGTAACTAGGTATAATCGAGCTAAGTCGATAAGGTCGAGCATAATTTGTAACAATCGACTGATCCAAATTAGAAACTGCCTTTACTTGATTCCACCAAGTTACGTGATAGACCCCCCACTGATTTAAGCTAACGGTCCGAAGCTACTAAAATATATGAAAACGAATAGCATAACTCAGAACTATTACGTACAAAATACATAATTGGCTTATACCGGCTTGTAAAAAAAAATCATGTAAAGTAATAAAAAAATATCAGGAAATGCAAAAAAATTATAGAACTTAGAAAAAAATTGTAGTTAGAATTGAAAGAAAAGAAAAATAAATTAAATTAATATATTATTAAAAAATTACATAATAATAAGGCTAAGCAGCAGATAACTTTTAAAGAAAATGAAAAAAAGTAAAATACTTATATGTAAAATCATAAAATAAATTTAAGTCTTGTAAAAATAATAAAACAAAAAGAGATTTAATGGAGTAAATTCGTTGGCTATAGTATGATTGTAACTCTCTGTCGACTGTGTAAATATTTTATTTTTAATATTGAACTAAATAAAATTAAAGAAAAACTTAATGTATTATATAAAGTATAGGCGTTGTTCATTCCTGTTTTGCAGACTTAAATTAACTGCCACATTTGAATTAACAAAATAACACGACATAAAAATGTTTTATTAATTAAACAAAAAAAAAATATGTAAAAAAGCGTAAAATATTATTTTAAAACATAATTTTAAATAAAAATCATTGAAAGTATTTATTATTTGATTGGAAGTTTATTTATTACTGTCTATATTTTTTATTTATGACAAAATTAATAAAAGCAAAATAAAATATCAAGTGATAAACTGGGCCTCTAAAAATTGTGGGTCTACTAGCCTGTGGGTATGTTTATCTTCGACCTGTGATAAAATATTCGAGCAGTGATGTGTGTTAAAGACGATTTAATTCAAAAGTTTTTATGTAATATTGAATGGAATTAAATTCAATTCGTAACACCTTTTTGACTTGTGAATTGAAAATAAATAATTTAATAAGCTCTTACGAAGAAGATAAATCAATCTATTTCCTCTTAGAAGACTCAGTTCAGCTATCCGATCCGATCGAATTTTTCGATTCACGTGAAATTTTTCACTTAATATTTCACAAGTTATTCTTCAGTCTTTCGAGTTCAAAGCTCTTTCAATAATTTATGAAATTCTTGATACCATCTAATTGTTAAAATTATTATGCTTTTTGGAACAGTCGTTTTCCTCAGACGCACAGCAAAATACGAAAATTCACGCTAGCTTTAGTGGAGTAGGGCTGGTTATTCTTTAAGCCCCGATGAAGTCAAAGCACCAAATGTTGCATTTAAATACATTACAATATCTTGTTAGTAAAAGCATCGTTTGAAACTCAAATCTGTATAGCTTCGGTCTAATTTAGGTTCAACATAGCTGTTCAACCCCGAACGATTCTCTATTTACAACAGTAGAATTGACAGCTATCAATTCCAGAGATAAGAATATACACTGATATCACAATGAAATCCAAATCCATCCGCAACGAAAATCATGTTTCAGATCGAAATCCAAATAAATAATAATAAATAATGCTTGGCCGGCAGAATAAACAAATGGATAAATCCGACTGTCTATGGGACCCATTATGACTCGCGACTTGCAAGAAAAATTTGGTGAATTTTCGCGACTAGCTTATATAACATTCACTTGAAATATCGAACATTCGTCGAGTCATAATAGGGTCCGTCCGTAAAATCATAATGTGACACATTACTTTCAGATTCAATTTTTACCTATTGAATATATTTAGACAATATAGATGGACCGACTTGAATATATGCAATTAATAAGGAAATACATGGGTTTGACTGACAATAAAAAACTAACGTAAGTTTTAGTTACTTATTTTAGTCAAGTAAAGTAAACGAACTATTTTGACATTTTAACAAGAACTCGAATCTTCCAAGCTCGGCAGGTAAGCTACCAAGTCAAACTTCGTTATTTGTTGTACATTTACCTCAAAAAGAAAACTATAATCGTATTTTTTTTATTAAAATGTTATTGAGTGTTTGAAATGAAAGTTAATTATATTCTTGATTTTTCTATACAAGCTCTGAAGAAGTGAACCCTCACAAAAAAAAAATATTGTATTTTAGTGCTCGCACACAAGGAGAAAACTAAAGAAGAGATAATTTATTTTTGTTTATAAGGAGGCGACTGCATAGTCTTGAATCTTAATGACCATATTTCTGGAAATCCCATTCTCTGTTATCCAATGGGCATACCTGTCGGGTCTTCAGCCACCTAGAGATGCAATGGAAATGGAAAGCATGATTGCAAACTCCCCAGGCTACGGTGCACTCTTCGCTGGTGGCCGATGCCTGATTTGCCTGACATTCAATACAAAGATCCATGATGTGGTTACGACAGATGGCACAATTGTCCACGACAATGTCTAGAAAAATAAATACAATTTTATTTGATATTTCGCTTTTCTTTGTTGAGATTGTAGAATTTCTTTTGGAGGTTAGATTTTTTCTTTTGTCCAAAACCGATCAAGGTTGCAAGTATTATTACTTACCCCATGCCCAAAGTGCTACAGCGTTCCACTAAAATAAAATAATTTAAAAAATTAATTCAAGCAAAATTCTTTATATTTATTTGAGGGCAGTTTACTTTTTTGACTTCGAATCGTTTCTTTTCGCCTTTACTGCTGGATGAGGGAACTTCGAATTCTTCTTCATCTACTTCCATTTTGTGACTTGTATTTATAGAAAAAGTTTAAAGGTATTGAGAAAACTATATTTCTTTGCACAATTTTGGACAAAGATTTGTAAAAATAAGAATAAATTTCCTAGACAAAAAATGGACGCAAATTTTTTTTTGCGAATGGCAATGGATGACTTTTGGCAGCCGTCTTTTATTTTCACCAAGAGCTAAGTTGGATGCGATTGAAGAAATAAATTAAACGATACAGCGGTTGCTTTTTAAAATTGGTTTTGTATTGGTTGTCAAAATAAAGTATACTTCAAGGGGCGAATATTTGCAAATAAATGGTCGCGTTCGGCATCAATCAGAAGCTATCCGGATAGGTTTGTGTTGTTGTAATCCCTTGTGACAAAACAACTTATGCAACAACAGGTGTGTTTTTTCAAAAACGACGTCGGTGCTTAACAATCACCATGTTAAATACAACAACAACTAATCCCCTACGGGATAAGGTAAACCCAGAGAATTATCCGAGCTTAACATAAGCACACAGAAAAATTGTGTTACCGGCGTGAATTATGTTCTTGTTATCGATAGTTTGTATGAAAACTCTATTTGTTTCTGCGATGCTGTCGCTAATTCCTGGTGTCGTTTTTTTTGTGCAATTCCCTCCGAGCTTGCAAAAAACACGTCTAATGTATCTGCAAAATTTTGGGATAAGTGGATAGCCCATCTGATAGTTCCTTGAAGGCAAGGATATTCTTGGAGAATGAAAGGGAAAATAAAAAGGAGAAATAGAAGTATGTCCCCTTTCACACGAGGAAACGAGATGGTAGAGATTTTTGACGTTTTCTTTTAATTTCCAATTTCCACTAATCATAAATCATTCCCCTTATTTGGTGTCCTTCTCACCTAAAAACTGAAACTTGCTGAAAAATCAATTTCTCTCGTGTGAAAGGGAACTAAAAGAAATATTAGTTGGATCTGTATGAGGATCATTTTTTAACATGTAATACAACAACTTGGGATCCTGCACTCTATTAGGTTTAATTTAAAGATCCGTCAAATAAGTTTTTTAGGAGCTAGTTATAGCTATCATTAGCCGCGTTTTATTACCAACGGGTCTGGGTATCTTTTAACACGTAATACGACAACAACTTGGGATCCTGCTCTGTATCTGTATCACACTAACCTAAGAAAAAAGAGATGAGGATACATTAGGTACAACACTAGCCGCTTTTTATTATCCACGAAGATCCATTTGAATCATTCCATGAAAATAAAACGATACGGATCATTATGACAGCAGTGTTGTATGCTCATCTCTTTTTTTCTTATGTTTGTTTATTTTTAATGTTAGATACTGCCTTTTTCTTTACATAGTTAACACTACCTTACCGATTTTCATAACTGAAACGTCATCTACCCACCAGAGTAAGAACTTATTTTCGGATCTTTAAAATAGATCCAGATACAGAGCAGGATCCCAAGTTGTTGTTGGATGAGGTGTTAATTTATTAAGTGTCTTATTTTCATGGTATGATCCATATGGATCTTCGTGTCGTGGATAATAAAACGCGGCTAATGACGCGCACAACTGATTAACAAAATATTGCGCCTTTAAGCCTTAACTACATTGGCCAAAAAAGTGAAAAAGTACAAAAGTTAAAATTTTCAAACTCATTTAGGGGATAATGTTTCTGACTGGGAAACTTATAAAAATGATGATGAAAGCTTAAATTTCGGTTTAAAAAAAAAATTGTATATTCTTTTTCACAAAATAACTGCGCTAGCGGGAAAAAAAATATTTTTACTTTTGCAATTTTGAAAAAAATGGTCAATGTAGTTAAGGCATTATTTAAAATTATGTAGGTATATCCTTTTTATTTTGTTCATCTTTTGATGCATTTGCGTTAAGAAAAATTAGAGAATCTTCAAGATAAAACTCGCGCATTTATAGATTTCACTGTTGATTCACGTAACGACGGAGAAAATGGCACTCAGTGAGAGTACTTAACTTACCCTCTGTTCAAATTTAATCGAAAATTTGATTTTTGGTCTGAGGAGAAGCCCCTGATATACATACATTTCTACCAAGGATTTGAAAAACGGACTTTACATAAGTGAATGAGAATTTTGGATTAGGAGCTTTCTGATTGGTCATCGTATGCCTGACCTAAAAAGCATAGAAACTAGCCGTGTCTTACCAAAAAACTCTCACTCTCATTTAGATATATACAAAAACTTGAGGGCTCAGATTTGATTGCGGAAACAATCCCAAGACTGCTTTTAAACACTGCAATTACTCTGCAATCAGCACCTGCAATTTTTAAGCATGTTGGCGGGGGGCGTATGCGGTGTCCGGGGTAGACAAAGTTGCAGAGGTTGAAATAATTGCAGAGTTATCACTCTTTCTTCTTTGTGCTTTTTCTTATTGTTTGAGACATACGCGGAGTAAAGAGTGAGGAGATATATTTCCCTCTCATTGAACAAAAATTGCAGGTATTAAAATGTTCAGCATTTAAATGGATGCTGCAATCGGAAAGAAACTCAAAAGAGAATTGCGGATAGAAATTGCAGTCGTCAAAAAGCAGTATTTAAACTTATTAACTAAGTACTTCGATATGTTGCGTTTCAGGTTCAGATAGTCATACATAATTTTAAGTTTATTTATTTAATAAGTTTTATATTTTTATTTACAGTCGAACTTATAACGAAATAATGTTTTTTTTTCTTAGTGTGAGTGGGACTTGGCCTTGTACGTTGTTTTCCACACTTCAAACAGACATATGGTGGAATGGAATCTGTAAAAGATTGCTAGTGGCATTGAGACGTGTGTTATTATCGTCCAGCCCCACACACCAAAGAAATCAAGATGCGTCTGTCTGAACATAGCTCGCCCTTTGATGAGTGTATTAATAAACCATATAGCCATATTTGCAACCAATAGGTAGGTGATCACTTCACGTCCTGGTTTCTGACGCTGCTGCTTCGATCCCTTACATCTTCGATGGACCGTGTGAATGATGAACATAGTTTGCAAAGAAGTTTGAAAGAGATTGCATATTTCAGCGACAATTCCTTCCACACGATCGGGAACTGTATCCCATTTGGAGAAATAGCTGCCCATCATACTGAACATTCCGTAAAGATAAACACCCGTCTGAGCAACAATCAATAACGTCAAATCCAACTTCATTGAATGATGGTGACCATCACTGGCCACATACTTGAGGTCCCTCATAAGAAAGATTCCCGTAATGATTGCCACAGCTGATATGGCATAAATGCAGGTCTCCCATAGGGTAACTTCCTTCGTGGCGATGAGTTCGTATCCGGGTTGGGTGTACAGGACAAAGTACATAATGATGGAGATGATCGTCATGACAATCACCAGGATGCCCACAAACAGTCCCTTATGGGACTGCGAACAATCTATAGAGAATTGGTGTTGGGAGTTCGTTCTTTCGGTAGTGGGCATAATTGAATCCTTCCTAGTCTTCGCTATATCAGGAATAGAACGCACAGTCTTCCACATTTCAAACAGGATCACAGCACAGATTAGCGAATACTCAATGGTACATGGAAAGAGAAAAGGCGACACTTCCTGTACTAAGGCTCCCATTATATTTGTCCTGGAGCAACCGGGCCTATGTGTCGATGATGTTATGTTTGGTATTGCAGCTGTCAAATTGAAAATTTCATGGTGTTCGTTGGGAAGCATTTTCCCGTGATCGTTGTCATGACTTGCAACATGAAAGATCTCATGTTTAGTTTCCTCGACTAGAACATAAAGCCATTCGCAGAGATTTGTCGCAACCATGTGCATTAGTCCGAATCGGCATATTACTTTGTGACGTGCCATATCAAGGTATGTGGTATTAAGGAAGATAAATTGGACTTGAATTATGCAGAGGGAAATTCGGGCAATCGGTGTGATTGCCAAGAACGGATCTTGACATCCAGGGCGGCCGTTAAGTTCGAAGAATTGTCCAAGCTCAAGGCCGGAATAGACCATATTTCCGATTGCAAAGGCAATTGCACCAATTCGAAGATAGAAACTTCCAAATCGAACTGCTTTTCTCTTGAGGTGAATATTGTTGTTCTTCTCATCTGTTAAAGAAAGATGAAAGAACAATAAATATATATGTATGTATGCAAGTATATAGCGAAACAAATTAAATGCATATATTGACATAAAATAAATAAATAAAATAAAAAAAATAAATGAAATAAATAAAATAAATAAAATGAATAAAATAAATAAAATAAATAAAATAAATAAATAAAATAAATAAAATAAATAAAATAAATAAAATAAATAAAATAAATAAAATAAATAAAATAAATAAAATAAATAAAATAAATAAAATAAATAAAATAAATAAAATAAATAAAATAAATAAAATAAATAAAATAAATAAAATAAATAAAATAAATAAAATAAATAAAATAAATAAAATAAATAAAATAAATAAAATAAATAAAATAAATAAAATAAATAAAATAAATAAAATAAATAAAATAAATAAAATAAATAAAATAAATAAAATAAATAAAATAAATAAAATAAATAAAATAAATAAAATAAATAAAATAAATAAAATAAATAAAATAAATAAAATAAATAAAATAAATAAAATAAATAAAATAAATAAAATAAATAAAATAAATAAAATAAATAAAATAAATAAAATAAATTTAGAGACTTTCACTCAAATACTCACGATAATCTTTTAGTACGTTAAAAATTGCTCTATGTCTGAACGCACAAATGTATAAGAAGATCACGAAAAGTACACTAAGTCCATAAAGATAAACGTAGAATCCTTGATAAACGTAAGTAGGAACTTGTTGAGATATTATTTCCGTTATTGGAAGGCAGACTCCAATAAGAACCAGAATCTTACAGTAAAGAGCTGATAACGATGAGCTTATTGCATCGCTGAAAATAATAAAAATATTCATTATTCCAGCAAATTAAAATAATTTTTAATCTGTGAACTTACTCTCCAGCCCGTCGATTTTTAAATTTGAAATTCTTGGCCATTGCACTTTTTGGGCCTCTTTCACTGTCACCCGTGCTTCCATTAGGACCGCCATTGATTGACAAAACACTGCCACAACTTCGGTGTTCTTGTAGTAAGCTGAAACAATTTCAAATAAGTTAACAAAAAAACTTTTATTTCAAACTCAAAAATGTTTGTTAGGTGTACCGCATTGTTTTTGGAGTTTTGTACGAATTATCACGTTTTCCAAGATTACCCAAAATCAGGGAGGGTCGTCTCGTTGTGAGAATCTCTTGCAAGAGTAGTGAAGGTCTTCGTGAGACAGCCAACTCTTGTATTGGCATGCCAATCGAATAGTTTGAGTCATTCCGTCGCATATTTGAGTGATGAGGAATGATTAACATATTATTATTGGGCAATGTAGTTTGTTCAACAGTTTCAAGACTTTTATGTGATCGCGCTTGAGCTGATATGGGCAAAGGAGTTGCATTCGACATTATTGGAAAATTATGGAAGCCACAATGATCACAAGGACTACGATTGAATTTTTGCTGCTGATGCTGTTGCCCTTGCCCGGTAGTTAGAGATTGCGACTGATGTTGATTGCCCTGATGATCGTCGGAAGAACTTACAGGTAATGGGTTAGGAGTTCTCGGCCGGCTAGTATTTTGTAATATACTGACTGGTGGTGACTTTGAACTGTTGAGCGGTTGAATTTCAGAGATGTCTGCAGTGATGCCTGATGGTAAATCACTATAAATATAGTGTAAAGTGAAGGTATGGTAAGTTCGTGCAATAGTTTTTTTTTTACATAAGTTTTGTTCTAGAAATCGTCATTTAACCAAGATAATATTTTCCTTTAAATCATTTTTACTTGCTTATAGGGATCCTTAATCTGCTAAAACCCAATTTTTTTTTTTGTTGAAAGTTTAGAATTTTTAATTTAAGCCATACGTTTAGAAGGTGGTCATTAGGACAGTCGCATGAATCGTAGATATTTCCAACGGAAAATGTGAATGGACCTCGTACTGCTGGAGATCTGTTGAAAATCTTTACGAACCTTGCGACCGTTCTATTCTATTGTTAGTCAGAATACTTGTACAGTACAAGTCCTTTCATTTTTAAATAAAATCCTATTTGAAGTGAAGCAACTCAACTTTGCGGATTGGAAATATTACCCCATCATCGTCCCAGTTTAATATTGTGATTGAGTTACACTAAAGTAACAAATAAAGCAGACTTGAGTGACACCTTTTTTTAGGCAAAAGTGTATACTGTGAAACTGGGCCTAAAAACTTTTATTTTAGGTTATAATTTGGTCAGAAAAAAATTATAACCAAATGTAAATAGCCTTTATTACTTTTAAGAACTATTAACAATTAATTAATTAAAAAAAATTAATTAAACCGCAGGAGGTAGAAGACGACATTAAAAAAGAAAATAGGAATATGATGGAGTTTGGTTTAACTCGCTTTGGGACAAACGGGTAACACATTTTTAATTTTTCCATTTCTTATATTCTTATAGTATACGTCTTCTTCCGTTTAAACATTTCCAATGTTAAAATCTTTATCACTATAAATATCTTACGTACTTTTTTTCTTGAAACGATACTTTGTCTTCATTTTACAACAAAAATAAATAAAAAAAAATTCCCGAAAGACACTCGTTTAACCAAATCTATTGTAAAATTGAAAACTGACAATGAACCTTATAGCAGTTAAACTTCAAAAGTTTAGAGGAGGACTTTCGAATTTCGTTAAGTCGCTTAAATAATTTAGATGGATGGTTATTTTATTTATCATTGCTAGTTTTGATTGATTTTATTTTTGTTTGATAGATATAAGAAAAACAAATGACCAATGCGATACGGGAATTGCTAATGAATACAAATATCTGATTTATTTAATTTCCTTCTTTTAAAACCAAGGCCGAAAATAGAAAAAAATGCATGGTTGGATCGTACGAATTTGTTTTCATTGTTTGAAACTAATAATACGGCAAATTATTGTAAATGTGTGGTAATGTTTTAATAAAATTTTATGACATATTTTTAGAGATAAAGCGCAATAAAATTCAAAAATAATAAAACATTTACTTTTAATTTAAGAAAATAAATAATTTCTAAACTTTTTAAATGGGTTGGGTGCATAATTCTGTAAGTGTCAAAATTCGATTTTAAAAATTCTGTATTTGTGGATTTACAGAATAATGAATTAAGAATTATGTTTACACAGAATTTTAATTCATTTACAGAGTTCCGTTCCCTTTTTAAATGCAAAATTATGTATATTAAAAAAAATATATTTAACAATTGTAAAACAAAACAATTCAGCCATAAAAATAGTACAATACACAAGTTACGTCCGACAAAAGTTAAAAACAAGATGGCCGCCATCTTTGAAGTGTTTTAAAGTTAACTTTGAGTTAAACTAGAGTTAGTTAATTCTGCAAACTAATTAAACCAAAGTTAAATCAAGGTCAATTTTTCAGAGCCTGAGTTAACTCTAAGTTAAACCAGAGTTAGCTAATCCTCCAAATTAATTCAACACGATTTTAGCCTGAAGCAGTTTTTCAGCATTGAATTAACTTGAACTTTCAGTTGTCAAAACTATATAAAAATAAAAGTGCGACATTATAAAATGCACTTTCACTATCAAAACAGAGATGGCGACACTATGTGGAAAAAGTTAATTCCATACAGCCGGCCTCTTTAGTTCTATAGTTCCAGAAGCATGCATCTGTCACAATTATCTATTCCGTTAATCCAGAGTTAAATTACCAAAGTCAATTAGTTAACTCGAGATCTAAATTTACTAAAAAAACATGATTATTTCAGGTTTGATTTCTAAACTGCGAAGGTTTTGTACTGAAAAACTAAACCTGAGACAAAAGATTTTGGTTTTGGCTACATTTTCTCACATTTCGACGTTATTTCGTTATTTTTCAACTTAATAATTGACAATAAATTATTCCTATTATTGTGAGTCTTCTCAAATATATGTAAATATTTGACCATGGTATTTTCTATTTTTAAATTTTACAATTAACTAATTTTCTATTCCCAGCAGTAGCATTTAATAACTTTTTTTTTTTTCAATTTAAATACAGTGAAAGCTCTATTTGCGGACAGCTCCATTAAGTGGACAATTCCCTTAAACGGACACACTTTCGGGAACAAATTTCTTTTCGAATTTTTCATACAAATTACTTTCCTATAAACAGACACTCTCATAAACGGAGGCAGGCATGACAATGTTTCTTGCTCTCATCATGTTCCGTTGTATTTTGAGTAATGTAATTTTTTAATAATAAAAATTTGATATGAAGTTAGAAAAAAAAGTTTTTCTATATTTTTTCTTTAAAGCCTAACATACAGTTCCTCCTCGAAAAAAAATACATGTACTTAAAATTTACTATCGAACTGTGAACCAAACCTGTTGTAAAAAATTTATATTAACCACGGATACTTTTTCGCGCAAAACAATGTTGGTGACATTGTTTTGCGAAAAACAAAACATATTTTACCGTTTTTGAATTGGTTTCGATTGTTTGGCTTGTCGGTAGTTTTTTGTTTTTATAATACATAATTGTTTTGATATTCGCCTCTTTTTTTCGACTTTTTTGTTTCAACACACAGATTTTTCTTGTGGAAAAAAAATTATTTTTTTCACCACCATTTTTTTTTTCGTTGAAAAGAACTGTATACTAGTATTAACCGGACAAAAATTGGGGGTCCATGGGTGTTCGCTGATTAGAGCTTTCACTGTACTTTTTACCTGCTCTATGGATACATAGGGCCAAGTAGTATATGATTAGTATACGGGGTATTTATATTTTGTATACGGTGCTCTAGGGAAAAATTCGTAGAAGAATTTTGCCTTGGATATTCGAAAAGGAATCGGTACCTCAACGAACCGAAAACAGATTTTTCACAATTATAACTCCGATGTCGTTTAGTTGTAACTTTTCTTGCTAAATCAACACAGTGTAAAAAAATTTTTTAAATTGTTTTTGCTGTGCAAAGGTAAACAAAAATTTTCCGTTGCACTTTTTATAAAAAGCCATTTTTGGAGGAAAATCAGACTGAAGAACTTTGGTCTATATATGTATATATAAGGTGTGGTCCTATTCATTTACGAAATGTCGAAGTTCTAAAATAAATTGATAAAACTTATAATTTTTCAGCAACATTGGTAAAATTTCGAAATGTTTTGTTCTCATAATTTATTCCGAACTTTTGGGCGGCTTCGCAGGTTGCAAGGATTTTAACTTGCTTTTTGGTTTCCCACTCCGATCACGCAACTCATTCCTTGCTCCACTTAGGATATGTTCAGTGGAAAGGTAGTTTGATTTTTTACTGAGAACATAATGTACATACATACATATATTGAGGTTCATTAAAGTGAAGAAAAGAAAATTAGTAAGATCTATGAAAAGTGTAGTGCATACAAATGACACTCGAAATGAATCTGTAAGGCGTTTTATGAAAAAGCCAGTAAAATAACAGGACTCCAGAAGCGTTAATTAGCTTTTAAGTAGAACTAAAACTTTACCATTCCCTCTTTTTTTCACCTTTCTAGAGCCGTCTCGTTTTAGAAAAACACCTTACGGAATAAGGGTAAATATCGTTAGGGTTTTGCTCAAATCTACGCATCTGTCAAAATGTAAAATGTGGGATCCAGTGCCCTTTTCATTTGTCAAATATCAAAATTTTGTTGAACACTCGACAGTCATTTGTAATTTTTAATACTCTAAATTTTAAGAACTGTGCGCTTGAACAAATAGATGCTAAATACAACGTTTAAAAATATTAGGTGATTTCCTTTACTTTGAAACTCTCTGATTTTCTGCCCAAAGTTACACAAAAGTCCATATAAAAAAATAAAATAAAATAAAATAAAATAAAATAAAATAAAATAAAATAAAATGTGTATAGTTTTGGACGGAAAATCACAGATTTTCATAGTAAAGGAAAACGCACATATTGTAATTGCTATACGGAGCAGATTTAAAATCAGAAAAAATGTCGCTTATCGCTCGCAACTATACAATCTCAAATGTTTCAATTTTTTGCCGTCACTCAAAATTTTTTCAATCTGTTGCTTGTCGCTACTGCGTGGCCAAGCTCTTAGTCAAAAACTTGACATGCGTATTTTCCATATTTTCACTATAATTCACTGCAAAAAAAAAATCAGAATCACTTATAACACATATTACCGGTTAATTTTTTTAAAATATAAAGACACAAGATGTGAAAACGACACCAACCAACGACAATTGTTTTGTGAAATTGAGTCTCATATTGGATTCTAGCTGCTCAAGACCCAAAAATAAACTAATTTCGTACGATTGTCATAAACTTGTGATTTCAATTTGCAAACTTTTACAAGTTTTTTCCCTTCTTTGGTGAACTAAAGACTAAAGTATTTGTAGATGTAGAATGTGAGTTAATTGCTCTAAGTTAACAAAATTACATTAGCTGCATGAAGGCGGAGATACTAAATGATAATAATTATTTTGGTTAATTTATATATTTATATTTAGTCATATTGGTAAAATAAATTTGACAACTCCTATATTTATTAATAAATAACCTTATGAAGAAGGTGTTAATGCCTTAAGTCTTAATGACTAATTGTATTCGAAATATTTTGTCTTAAAAAACTTTTTTATCACTTTTAAAACAAGTTTTCACTTTATATTGGTTTCGATTTATAAATAAATATTGTCTGTGTTAAAAAAATGGAAATTTATTTTAGATACAATATTTTTTTACCCGAGTAAAACTTTTATTCAACAAGACTTCTATATACTCGGTTTTTCAAGAAACTAAACATTTCTTATTTCATTTCATTTTCGAAAAGAATTTTATTACACATGAACAAAATAATATCAGATGGATAGGTATGAATGATTGTCAGTTACGTTTTGATTGATTTCTTTTTCTAGTTAATTAAATACAAATTGAATGGGCGCCCAAGTTATCAGTATAAATAAATAAAAATAAACACAAATATTTTATATTACATAAATAAAAGTCAACAGTATTATTAATTTACAAGTAAATATTTATATCAAAAAAATTTATCATCTCAACAATTATGATCGTGGAAAAGAAAGTAAGTTTTCTATAGATAAAATTACTGTCTTCAAAAAGGCCGTATCCACAAATAATAAAAAAGCGAGAAGATATGTTGGAGAGTGAGTTTAAATACAATAATTTAATTTAGGTACGTGAAAAAGGAAAATTGTATTAGTAAGTTTTAATTCTTTATTTACACATCCAAAACGAAAAATAATTACAACTTGAAGCCAAAAACTGGTGCAATTTTGATTTAAGTATCTTATATTCCTAAAAAATAGTTGTCCAAGATCCCGCCCTAAGTGGACCGCACCTCATCTATACTATATTAAAATATGTTAAGCATTTTCTTGTAGTTCCTTTATATTGTACTTAAACCGATCGCCCTACAATAAAAAATATACCATTTAAAGGCTAATATTAATCATAAGAGAATGTGTGAATCGGTCGACTACATCATGCGTGTAAAAATATACATTAGTGAAATCATGGATTCCCCATATAAAATGTCTACAAATACACTGATTAAATACAAATACAGATGGTCGAATTTCGACCAAAGGCGATACTAGTCTGTATTAAAGTAAGAGAGAGTAGATATTTATCTTTATTTATGTAGCGTGTTTTGTTAGCAAGGGAATTGGGAATCAGTTACCTATTCAAATGTGGACAAAGTAGAGGTGCCGTAAAACAATAAAACAAATATGTATTTAATTATTTTCAAATTTTCAGATCAATTAAAACGTCAATAAAAAATTAAATTAAGAATTAAAATATTTTCTAATAAACACTAATGGTCTTATTTATAAACGTAGTCTAATTTTAGACAACTGTCCAACTTTGGAAAATGTGTTCAAAAACCTTGTTTATAGTTGTCTTATAGCTGCCATATTAAGACACAAGAGTAGATTGTCTTAACCGTGAATAATGTGATATTTATTTTTATTAAATAAAGCATATTTCCACCAATTTGAAAATAGTTAGACAGTGTCTAAGTAGACAAAAAAAAATCTAATAAATAAGACTGTAAACTTCTAATTGACGTTAAAAAAAAAATCTTAACAAAAACGAACTACAGTAAATAAGTACTCTGGTTTTGCCAAAGATTATTATTTAGTGTGCATACTTTTTTACACAAACTTTAGCATTTATTTGAGGTTGTAAATAAATTATGTATCTCTACTTGGGTGAAATAGCTAATTAACATGTATGTAGGTATTATAAAACTTCAATTTTGTTTATTGATTAGATTTCCCACTTAACTCAAACTTAACTTAAAGTTATAAAGGATAGTGCCAAAACTAGTGATGAAATATGGGTAAACTTAAGGTCGCCTTTCTTATTATTGTAGAGCTGCGGCAGCCAGTTTAACTAACCTACTACATAGACAAAGGGCTAATTTCTAGTGCGGACCTTGTCAATACACAATTTTTGTTAAAGTCAATTCATTTTACATAGATTTTATGACGAATATCTAGTGTGAATAAAATAGAATTTCTAATCATTTAATTGGAAGTGTTTGTTAATGGTTTTTGCCCGTGGCCTGGCATTGTTTATATGTATACGAAGGTTTTTATTAATAATAAAAATTCTATATACTACTGAGACACATCAACCAAGTAGTCCTATTTTAGGCCCCTCATTGGTCAACTGATGAGTCCAAGATTTGAATCGTTTGCGTGAGGTTATTTAAAGCATGAAGCGAAGCGACGGTTATGACCGAATCTAAATCCAAAATGCAATAAATATCATAATATCCGTAATTTCGTACATTTTTTACAACAGCCGGTGGTGTGGTCTGAAAAATTTCCCAATACCTCCCCAATAATAGGCATTACCAGCATACAAAATGTTTTAAAAGTAGTAATTTTAAGTAATATGCCCCTAAAAACCTAATTTCAAACAAATTCATTAATCCGTTTTCAAAATATTAATTTTTCAAAAAAAAAACTTTTGAATTTGTTTTTAGTTCCAAAAAAATAATTTTTGAAAATTGGTATGTATATTATTTTGACTTAAAAGGATCTCCTGCATATATGTATGTACATATGATCGAATTCAGTTAAGTCGAATATAAAAATACTACTTGTTGTTTTTAAGTAATTATTTTTATATTTTGAGAAGCTGTATCTTGGAAACTATTAAGTCTACAAACACAAATATTGTCTCAAACTTAAGAAAATTTAGTAAGTTTGAAATCGTAGAACGAAGTTAAAATCGATAACTAGTCCTTTAGGGTTAAAATCGTCACTATTGAAAAAAATAAAACGGAAGTAATTACTGAAAGTATAAGGTTAAAGTAAAAACTAATACTTTTAGAAGATGGTTATATTTATAATATTTACTTCATTTCATATGCATGAAATTAAGTTCATACTTGCTGCCAAATACTTTCAGTAGATACTAAATTCATCCAAGTCAATACTAAAATTCATCGGAAATTGATAGTAAATACTTGTTTTTTGTACTATTTCGTGTTTACAAACACAATTTTTTTAAAAGATTTGCAATTGGTAATCAAAACTTGTACAAGATTAAATTGGATTGCCTTGAT
Organism: Epistrophe eligans; assembly: GCA_951394125.1. NCBI lineage: Eukaryota > Metazoa > Arthropoda > Insecta > Diptera > Syrphidae > Epistrophe > Epistrophe eligans. Next base: position 94,489,628 of record OX596029.1, read on the forward strand.
ATTGATGGACAGATATCCTATCCGAATTATTTATTATTTTCAATGAAATGGTGGTTCCAATATTTCAACATGAGTTATATGATGAGAAGCTGTGTTTGTTGAGACAATCATTTTTTGCTCTCACTTGTTCTTCATAATTCCGTTAAAATTTAATAAAATTTGCCTTATCTATTATTAGTATTGGTACGAAATTGACTGTTTTAAAAACATTATTTCGCAAAAAATCTTATATTTTCTTGACATATTAATTATGTTCGAGTAAAACACTTTAATTTAACAACAAAGGGCAATTATTTCAAAAGTTTTGAAACTTAATCACTAAGTAAATTAAATGCCATAAATGTAATAACTAATAACCTTTTTCTTTCTGAAGAATAATACTTTTATTAACATCAATTTCAATTATAACTATAAAAACAGAAAACAATTAACAACAACAACAAATTTGTGCTAAAAAGTAGTTTTAAAAGGCTAATTGGAACCAATTGTCAATGAATTGTTCTCATAATTTTTTAAATATTAACTGCAACCCACTTTCAATAAATACAGTGACCAAAAATAAAAATCAAGACTATTTTTCCTTAGTTTAAGGCTAAAAAGTATGTACTATGGAATTTCCAAGTTGCTCTTTTGCAATTTTAAAATAATGAAGTATTTCCTACGGAAAAAAAGTACTTACTAGTTATTATGCATACGGAATATAGTTTTTACTTCTAAAATTCATCTGAATAAAGTAAGTGCTATTGGCCAAAGTAGATACTTAATTCTCAGCATTTACTGCATTTTTATGCATATCAAAAAAAGTAAATACTTTGAAATTCTCTAGTAAAAGCATTTACTATTCTTTATGCATATCACCCAAAGCGAATTTCTGAACAGTGCTCATATTCATGGGTTATATTTCCTTGGCGGGTAAGTATACTTAACAAACATTCAATTCTAAATCAATAAATAAAAGAATAAACATATCAAGTGAAATGGGTTCATTTGTACATATAAACTTTTTGTGTTTTATTTAATTTTTGTAAATTTATTTTTTTTCACAAACCCCATTTTTTAATTCACATAAAAGAAAAAAAAAAAAAAACAGATAGCATTGTTTTGAAAACAATTATTTTTGCAATATGGCACGGTGCGTGGTGCGTGGTGCGCGGCTGGCAAAGGCGCATTCAGCGTCATGTGCCTTATACATGTGCTCTGACATGCAAATCTTTTAAAGTGATACCTAAATCAATTTTGTTCCTTTTGTTTTAATTTTAAGACGAAAAAATTAATGAACCATTCAACAAATTTAAAAAGCATTGTAGGTACTTTTATATATTTAAAAAGCATTGTATATTTTAATATTTTCTACGCCAAAACTTATCTTCTCCGAATTGTCAAACGTGAATTCAAAATCCACAACATCAGAACGCATTTTTCAAACCTGTCGGGGAAAGAAAAATTCATTCGAATTTAACCTCAAATAATCTAAGGTAATATATTGCGCAGGTTGTCAAAGTTGAAAGTGTCAAAAAATTAAAAATGGGTGTTCGAGTGCCCACAGGAACTCATAAGGCAACATTAGAAACAACAACAAAATATTAAAATAAAACAAGTAAAGTGGCACTGGATCCACCATTTTTCCACCATAATAGCTCGATTTTGACAGATGCGCAGAACTGAACAAAAATGAAAACGCTAATGATTTTACCTTTAATATGTGTACTGTGCAATGTGCAAGCAAGACACATAAAATTCGCGAAACCAAACGAGTGGCTTTTTATTGACATGTGCATAATTAACTTTGTTATAGATATCGGCTCGCGGTCTGCTCATATAGCATAAAACAGAAGAAACAGTTAGAGTAGTTGATAGCAAGATACATTTTCAATGCATGCTGCTACAAAAATAGTAGAAACAACAATAAAAATAAAAAAAAGAACAACAAACAAAAATAAATAATAGTATAGTATAATTAACATTAATTTAGATGTTAGTTATAGTTTTATATAAACACAAAGTCTAACAAAAATAAAACTGATAAAGAAACAAAGTTTTTTGTAAAGTCTTACTTGGTAAAAAATTAATCTACATTGAAAATAAACATCAAGTATTTTTTAAGCCACTGAAGATAAGCTTAAAGAGTGCTAGCATTGGGCCATTTAAGTTACTTTAGTTATTGATGAATGATGAGTATAGGTATATGGCCTAGAACAAAGATAGGCAAAAATTAATTCATTTTTATAAGTTACGTCACTTTGTAAGGTGGGAGGATTCAACCAGGTACGCATAATAAGATAAGGCAAGATAAGTTAAGGAAAACATTTTACTGTCTTACTATAGCTTTGTTTCTTTCAAAAGAGTTTAAATATGTTTAATGCCACTAAAACAACAACAAAAACAATACATTTTCCATTGTTTTAGTTTCTCTTCTTCGTATGTTCAATGCATATATGTACATACATACATAATTACATACAAAAATGTATAACAAACAAACAGATGTAGCTTAACATAAATAAACTGATCGAGATACAAAATCTTAAAACTGACTTAAGTAGAATCAATTCACAATTGTGTTTTCCTTAAAAAAGCGCTTAGGTACATTTAAAAAAAAAATCAATTGTTAGCAAATTCACATGAAAAAAACAAAAATTATTCACAAAAATACAAATTTCAAATACTTTGTAGGCACCTGTCATTAGTGAAGCAAACATATATTTTTCGGACATCCATATTTTGAATTTTAAAAATATTTCAAAATTCTGTTATTTCCGGATAAAAAAAAACTTGTTTTTATAATTTTTATTAAACACAATACAAAACACAGAATTTTTTTTTTGGAAAGGTTATTCAAATATTTACTGATTGAACAGGTTGTTTTTTTAATTAGACATTTTTATCACTCTCAATATATGATTTTATTTGATTTTAAGATTTATATATGTAGATACACTTATCACACGGGTACAGATCAATTCAGCAACTGAACGCACACTATAATTTTACCGTCGACATCTTTGTAGTGCACCCGATGTCCCTTTTTGTAGGAGAAACCCCCCGTCGTCGTCGTCGTCGTTGTCGTCGCCGATGAGGAGTTATTTTGTGCTTCGAGTGGCATAATAAATAAAAGTTATATATTTACTACTTATAGCGGTGACAAGCAATCCGAAACTGATCACAATTGTTCAGATATCGAGTAAGATTAGCACATCTACTGTGTTCCATACGAGAATCTTAAGTTGAATTTTATCGCAGATACAAAACAAAAAATAAACATTTTATTCGCACTTAAACGCTAATTAAAAGTTACACTAGACAGACCGACATTATTGGCGTTGCATGTTTATTTAGAAAAAAAAAAATAATCTGCATAAATTACGACAAATTATAGATCTCTAGTTTTTTAAGATTATTGAGGTTTTGTTTTTTTAAAGAAAAGTTTTGAATTTCAATTTTAAAAATAGTGCGGTTTAAATATTGAAAAATGTGACTAATATAACTTGGGGACGTTTGCATGTAGAATGGGATTTAAAATACATTTTAAAATTAATATAAATATAGAAATGGAAATAAAGTTATTGTGCTTAGAGAAATAGGTTATTTCTGTTACAACTCTTATTTATTTTAACATTTGTAGCTTTGAGAAGTGGGTTCAATTTATTCTTTAGGTCTTAAGTAAGTTCTTCTTCATATCTTAAAAATACAATTGACAGTTGCACGATTGCTGATAAATCACCTTTTAAAACAACAAGTCAGTAATTGCAAAACATTATGAGTTCTTGTAACAATAGTGTAACTACTTAATTTTGCTGATTTTTTTTTTCGCCATAACAATATTTTCAGTTCGATCAGCGATGCCGTCAGTTTAGAGCAAACTATTCATAAGTCACTTTGATATTGGTTTCACTTCACATTTTGCTATATAAACGTTCGGGTATGTACCGACCACATGTGAATCGGACATACGATGACTCCAAATGGAATTTAGTTCTCAGCTGAGATTTAACGACGATTTGGCTAGATTCGATGAAGAAAATACAATTTATCATTTAGTAATCTTGCAATTCAATCAAAAAGTGGCGGAGAAAATTCACACATTTTTACGCAATCCTCCCACATTGAGTATAGGTTTTAAGCTCTAAAATAATATATTGAAAGAATTTACGCCAAGTGAACTTGGAAAGCTAAGGAGACTTCTGTCTCTGTGCTTCAGTCTCAAGCGACCGAAAATCGTCGTAAAAGCAATGCCTAACCTTTCGAACGATTCCATTGAATATAAATTTCTGGCTACTCTCTGGCTGGGATGTTTTCCAATTACTTTGCAGCAAATTTTCTTACCATGGAGCGAAGAGTCGCTTGCTATGTATTATCAATTCACCATCACTGATCATGCCTGGTAGCAGCAATTCGAGCTCCTCGATTCTCAGCTAGAGATACCTGCTGAACGAATGAGTCCGAGCAGATTGAGAGAAGGTTACCTTGAGATAAAACACTTACAATCTACATCTTCTCGACGAAGGCTGTATATATAGTTGCAGAGAAGGGAGTAATCAGAGTTTCTGTTGGTTGCATCCTGAGTTTGGAGAGAAAGCAACAAAATGTCACCAATAACAATTTCCTCACATTCACAATGTGCCGGGAAACTATAGAGACCCAAACTCATGTTGAGACGAATAAGTTTGGCGTTCCTTCACGATGAGCTTACTAATCAGGACTGTTATGTCTGATTCGCAATGCGACGAGAAAGCGATACGTCGACGTGACAAGATCTCTTCACAGTTAACCTTTATTAATGAAGAGCTTAACAAAACAATAGCCGTTTTTTTGCGAAAGCTATTCAAAGTACAGTAGATTTTTACACGAGTTATACAAATACAACATCCACAGTAGAATTACTGTCAATAAAAGCAGAAGTAGAATCGTACTGCGGATGGGTTTGTGATGTGTATTCGAGTATCTAATGGAGCTATCCATTTTATGAAACTAAAATTAATTTTTGGTTCAAGTTATTTTTTGTTTTGCTTTTCAATTGTATCAAACTTTCTTTTATTTGTGTATTTTTTTAATTGAAATATAAAAACTAGGCTACTGCCACTGCGGACGGGTCTTTTGGAAATTTCTTACTGTACAGCGGGAATTTTTCAACATTAAATTGCGATTATTGAAATACTAGCGGGTTGAGGTAAGCATTCAAAGCGCAGGATTTGCGGAATTGTTAGTCGCCATGAGTCATTGGTCGGGAGCGCACCGCGCGTTTGGGGCAATATTTGAAGTGCGGTGAATAATTCGTATACGTGCGCGTCGCGCTTTTTTGTACTCATTTTAATATTCGACGACTAAGTGATGGGCCGAGCACGCAACTTATCTGGTCGTGGGTACAAAGATTCAGACAAAAAGGCACAATGGTCAATAGACCTATCCATGGACCATCAACGTCAGCAACAACACCAGAACATGTGTCTGAAGTTCAAAATTAAATTATTCAAAATCCACGTAAATCGATAAGGAAGATTGCGGACTCCACAGAAAAGAAATTGTAAAAGAAATTAAAGTTCCACCCGTACAAAATGCAAATTGTTCAGTATCTCAACGAAAGTGACTATCCTTTGCGAGAATCTTTCGCAAGAACAATGCTGGAACATTTTTGGACGGCATTTACGCTTAGAAACATTTTATTCAGTGACGAAGCACATTTCCATATTGATGGATATGTTAACAAACAAAATATGCGATACTGGTGCCCCAACAACCCCAGAGAACGCCATCAAAAACATTTACATTGTTTAAAAACGACAGTTTGGTGTGCCATTTCAGCGAGCGGGATAATTGGCCCTTATTTTTTAACCAAGGTGAGACAGTCACTGCTCCGGTGTATTGTCGTATGATTGATAAGTTTCTGTTACCGCAATTGTAGCTGTATTCAGGATACAACAACCGAACACAATTTAAACAGGGTGGTGCCACTCCGCACACAGCAAAAGCTAGGGTGTCGATGGAAGGGCTAAGGACAGTTTTTCCGAATAAACTGATCAGCAAGTACGGAGACATTCCATGGCCGCCTCGGTCGCCTAACCCCACACTTTGCGATTATTTCTTTTTATGGGGATACCTCAAATCAAAGGTTTACAATAACAATCCCCGGACAATTCAGGCCCTGCAGGAAAATATTCGCCATGAAATTCAAAGCATTACTCCAGCGCTTTGCCGTCACGTAATCAACTGTAAGGGTCCGACTGCAAGAGTGCATTGAAAAAAACGGCCATCATTTGGATGATATCGTTTTTATAAAAAATAAAATCCGCATTGTTATTTGTTACTCTGCATTTAATTGAAATAAAAATAAATAAAAACGATGTAGTTTTTTATATTGAATTTTAAAGTTGAAAATATTCACCTTTCACAAGCACATTTTTTCATGTTAAGATAATTATATACATAAATAAAAATCAATAATATCGTATTTCACTAAGTTTAAGCGAGAAGATCTTTCAAGCTTAAAAGTATAGGTATTCCAAGATAATAATGTTTTGCGTGTTACAAAACTTGTTGATATCTGTTGATTTTATTCAAATGTTTCCTTTTCAACAATTTTGTTTCATTAATAAATACGTACAAAATATGCGGTACACCATTTGTCATTTGTCATAAAATAAAATTACACACACTTACCTAAACGACACCACGGGTGTTCGTGGTGATCGCAAAATACTAGTCAAATTGGCAGAAAATCTCACAGATTCACAATCACGATCGTTGCTATTCATGATGTTGTTTTTTTTTTTATAATATTATTTTGCACTTGAACTCAGATGAATTCAATTTGAATATTGGTTATTTTTAATAGCACTTAAGTGTTAATTATTTGTTAACAAATTGCAATTAATTATTATATGATACTCATTTAAAAGGCTATGTAGCTAAACTAATGTAGTTAAGGAATTTGGATTTAAAAAAAAAATAATTGTCTGTCACAAAATTAATAAAATTTATCACAACTGAAACAATCAAAATGCGAAAGATATTTGCTCATGTATAACAATAATTCAATGTAAACACCGTACGGGTTTTCTTAGTTAGAAAAAAAATCCCAATTTAAAAAGAAGAAAAAAGGTTAGAGCACATTCCAAATAAGTGAACTTAATAAAAAAAAATATGCTTAAAATATTAAACGAGAGTTTTGTAAATTTTACAATTTACGTCATTACGAATATAAGGAAAATGAAATTCTGTCTGTCTGTTCGCTACAGGCTAAACTTTGTACCTAGCTATTTTTTAATATTCCCTCGAAACGTATTCTAATGTTTGTATTACCAACAAAATTACAGCACTTGTCAGATGACAATAAAGTCATCTAAATTATGTGACAGCTTTATGACAGCAAGCCCATCTACAGAACCTCCAAAAATTTAGAAATCTGAATGATTAGTACAGTTAAAAAAATTAGTAGCACGGTCATCATAATTTGTTAGTTTGTGAATTCTCTCGTTTTTAAAATATGTAGGTACATATAAAATAAAAATAACTCACTTAAAACTCTAAATTAAAAAAAAAAAATACTAAAATCATCCAAAGAAACGATAGATTTTTAATAGATATTCTTTTTCCTCTCAAATCTTTAACAATGAAGACTTTCACCGTTAACAACTTTTTTTCTTCATCTGCTTGTAATTTATGAATGAAACAACACATAAAACACTAAATAATTGAAATGTGAAGCAAGTGACACCTTTTCAAATAAAAAAAAAGCAAAACCTCAAATCATATTATCAAACAAAAATAAATCGGTCGATTTAAATGAATTACAATTTCTCAGATAATATCTAAACTACAATTTTTTAATTCTCTTTGACACATTCGAAAAGCGGCAGTAGGTTTTAAGAAACAAAATGAAGATAAACATAAACGTTATCAGTTTGTTTACGGACACCCGAAAATTGTTTTAGCAAAATTGTACTCGCGTGAGTCATAAACTTACTTTGAATGGAATTAATTCATTAATTCAGTAAATTGTTTTTTTTTTTTGATTTAACAAATGAATGCATCCATTTTTATAAGTATTATTTTGATTTTTGATAAGAGTTCCAAAATCAATAATATTTAAACCCAGATCGAGTTTATAAATTTATTACTAGCAGAACTAAAGCTAAAGCAAAAGCAGAACTAAGGTTTAGTCGTTCAGGATTCATTAATTTGAATAGGTAATTTTAATCGCTGACAAATTCCAGACAAAATGTTTGTCTCGTAAATATTATTTAAATTCAGTAACGTTTTAGAAGGGCGTTGCAACCATTTTTAATCTTATTTGCGATACATAGATTATGAGTAAAAACAACATCGCGAAAAATTATTCAATGTTTTAATAAAAAAACGTTATTCTTCAGATCGTATTTTCTTCCGCCAATTTGTTTTCTTCTTTTTGTGACTTGTTTGAGGTTTTTAAATTTTGAGACTTGCTATAGGAATAATAAATAAAATGCATGACTGGGTCGCACGAACTTGCTCTTATGTGCGATCACACTGTGGTTTTAAAGTCTTAATAATTTTAAAAACTTTTCATCCGATAAAAGAAATTTATTAATTATTGAAGCGAATATTTTATGCTTCCTGCCAAAAATATAGCGTAATTTAAGGAAGTATTATGTGTGTACATAAATATGAACAATATAGCACCATGCTGTCTTGCACTTCGCACATATGCATGGAATTTACAGTTTAGACTGAAAAAATGTTAAAAAATCAATAAAGTTAGAAATAAATCGATTTGATACCAACGCAATGTACATCAGCATGGGATTTATTATACAAATTTCAATTTATGATTAAAAAATTTAAAAATCGTTGGAGCAGTTTTTTAAAAAAAATATTTTTTTTTTGTATAAATTTTGAATATATTTTTAAGAAACAAAAATTGGCACGCAATATTATTCCAACTTATTAGTAGCTTTTGTGTGATAAATTTCATTAAAATTGTTTCAAAAGATAATGAGATAGTCGAAAACCCAAAAAAAAGTTCTATAAGAAGTACCTACCATTTTTAAACGATAGATTTTTTTTTTTCAATACTATGGTAGATCGTTCTGATGTTAGTTGACACAAACATTTTAATCAAAATCTTAGGAGCCGTTTTTAAGAAAAATGAGATTTTTAATACCGGTTTTTGAACATTTGTATGGGAGGTACCGTTATTTTTGGTTATAAGAAAAAATTATATTTAAACTCTGCTAGATAATGTCAAAAAACTGATGTGTGCTAAGTTTATTAAAAATCGATTAAGTCGTTTTCGATTTATTAAGTTCTCAAACAAAATTTTGAAACTTTTTTTAAAAATCCAAAAAAAAAAAAATTTGGAAAATTTTGGTACACAATATTTTTAAAATTATTTTTAACATTTCTCTATAAAAAATTGATTGAAAACGTTTTTGACAAAATTGAAAATAAAAAAAATGGTTCTATGGAAGGTATACCATTTAAAACCATTTTTTCGAAATTTTTTCTTTTATAAAATGATTTTTATAAAAAAAAATACAATTTTCTTTTTAAAGTTGTGGGCACGTTTTTGAGAGAAATAAGATTTTCATAATTTGGTAAAAAAGTTTGTACCGTTATTTTTGGTCTTAAATAAAATTTAAAAAAAATAAAATTTAAGTGTAAGTCTAGTTTTTTAATGTCTATTTTGGTGAATCTGTACTTGAAAACGTCGAAATTTGAAATTGTTGTTGCCTTTTACATTTATTTATTGATATAATTACAAAAAACAACAATAATAACAAGTTTTTTATATATATCACAATCTTTATTCTGTGCATTACAAGCAGAAAATATAAATTCGTGACGCAATAGCTCATTAAAGAGAACCAATCCTTGACTTTCAATCTTAACCACTCCGGTGAGCTTGTTGTTATAGGAAGGGACCTACAAAGTCCAAACGGTTAAGATGCGAGGTACTTATCGAACTTTTAAAGTGATGACTTTTTTGACAGCAAATTAATGTTCAGAACTCAACTTTTGACAGAGCAAAATTATTGAAAATCCTGAAATATAAATTGCCTAAATAGGTACCTGTTAATTAAATTCTGAAAAGTTCTTGAAGGGCCTTAAAACTAGTTGTATTTTAAAATTTAAATAAAGATTTTTATAAATAGGTACAAATATTTTGTTTTACAAAAAGCTAGAGTATAAAAGTTGGAAGGGAAGGGAAGTTAGTTATCTATAAAATATACTTATAATGAAAAAAAAAACTATTATAAAAACATTATCTTTTACCAAAATATTCTTTTATTTTTCCTTGAAATCAAGTTGTTTCTTTTAATAATTTTTGATAAAAAATACTTAGTGGTAAAAAGCAACAATGTATTAAAAATATTGTTAATATAGAAAAGTTTTTCAATGTTCATACATATTAACTTATAAAATAAAGAACTTGTTAAGTAACAAATATGACCACTCAAGTGGATCTTAAAAAAAACATAGGTATAAATACCTTCTTAAAAATAACTTTTTTCCTTAAAAAAAAAAAAAAAAATAAAGATAAAAAAATATGAAACCACCAACATACATATAAAGTCCTTTGTTGGCCATTAAATAGTTTATGGGTGGAAAACATTCGATTATCCTTTTTACACATATTTGCTGATGAAGATGATCATCATATATGATGTAGTCCTTGAGGGACTATATCAGCCATATCTCCTTACACCGATTTTCACCCTATTTCTAAACCCCTTTGTCGAGGCAAATGGTTTAACTATACCACCACCACCACCACCACCACCATCGCCACTTTAGAAGAGGGTTAAAACAAAGAGATTTCCAGATTCCATCGTCCTTGTGGGGATATATACATACATATATATTCCACACTTGACTTAGTCGAAAAAGGGTTGTAACTCGTGTTTATGTTCCTCGCGTATGTGTCATGCAAAACATTACCGGATGGATAGTCATCTTTCTCGTTGTTTTCACACAGAGTAAGTTTTTCTATGTAGGACTATATACCTATGTATATATCTCGTAGGTACAGTGCGGTTAACTTGGTTGTATATGAACTTAATAAATCATTTCATCGGTAAATGTATGCTTTATAGAAACATATCACACCAAAACTATTTTGAAGAAAATTAAAAAAAGGAAAGGAATTTAGTGGATTTTTTAAACGTAGATTGACTATTTTGCTGAAAAAAACTGTCTTACGTGGGTACTTTGAATAAAATATTACAAAATAACGGATTCAGAATAAAATACATGGAACATCTTTCTGAAAAAATTGTCTAGTTCCTTTAAATCAGACTGAGAACCCAATAATTTAGTTGCTTTGATTCCGTATTTGTTAATACCTTACCTTATCGATTTGTATAAACTTGCTCATATAAAACAGAATGATTCCGAACTATATGTAGCTTAGGGGACGAGTCTCTTATTCAACATCGAATAGACTTAAATCTGAAACAAAATTATTAGGTGGTTTGCATGAATTTTTTTTTATTAATTTGTACCCAATTAGGTGAACCGCACTGTAAAATGTAACTAATCCATATGGGATTAGAAGATTTTTCCTTTGATTGACCGTCCGCAAGAGTAATCGGTAAAATAGCGCTCTCATCAATATACCCGGCGAAAAATGGCATACATTTATCCGGAAACAACATTATATGGAATTCCGCTTAATTGCTTACAACCGCACGTGCTAATACAGCTATGGACAAAATAAACCCGAGCCATCTCTTTAACTCCTGGGCAATAATTAACGGTCAAATGAATATTCAACACTAAATGGGGCGTTCAATGGACAAAAAAAAACGTCATGCAAGCAGAGGTGTACAATGTTTTTTTTTTCAAAAAATAATTTGCATATGTGCGTGCAATCGAATGGAAATTCAGCGCCACCCTCTGTATGTATGTACATACGTATTAAACGAGAACTGTCAAACACTGGAGGCTGTATTCGTTTTTTAGAGACTCAAAAATGCAGCGACCTTTTTTACGTAAAACCCATTTGACCGTCAAATATGTTTGACAATCGAATTACAAATACAGCTCAGCGGTTCCGGCAAGTGATGAAAGCATCAAAAGGGCGTTTCAAATTTCGTTGTTGTTTTTGTTGGTGTTCCACACCAAACTACACCGCATCGCACCGCACAACTCTCACTCTATATACTTTGTGATATTTTTCGAATGAGGATAAAATTGATGATGGCCGGTGAGTGGTAAGAGGTTAGGAACATGAATATACATACAACAAAAATATCCTCTTACACTGCCTGAAAGAGATTTTGTAGGATTTTCATTCAGGGAATAAACAATTAATCAACAGAGCTTAGAGAAAGCGGCCACTAGACTGACGACGACAACGACAACGACACCATTTCGACCAGTTTATTGGATTACATAATTGGCATTCAATGAAATTTGATGCATTCAGAGAGTCAGATGAATGTCCTGATGCTGATATGGAAATTATACCAGAGAAAATGATGATTAAATTCTAAGGATTCATTTTGTAAATTTATTTGGTAATGATTTAACAGACTACAACAAAGTATGTATGTATATATACAGACACAAATGTCTTATACAACAATCGATATTTAAAGCGGATGTGGGCGTTTGAAATTCTAGGATTTAAGATTAATTTTGAAGATGAAGACATAAGTAAAGTAGTAATGGCAGAATTGGAGATATTTTTTTTCAAAAAAAAAAAAAACAAGAAGGTATATTTCTTTCGATTTTGCTGGATGAGTTCCCACGCAATGAATTATTTTGTGCTTCAGTTCTTCCAAAAGAAAATCCGCAGACTAGGGCATCAATTACACACAAAATAATAAACCATGTTTTTCAGCTTGTTAAAATATTTATAACATGAGTACGAGTAGTTGATATCTCCTTCCTCCTTAAAAGTGAATTACAATTGAAGATGTATAGGTTTTTTTCATTTTGCGACAACCTTAAGCATCCCATAGACACTACACTAGTGCCTGCACCGGTATACTGACACCGGTGTGGCATTCCGCCACACACGCCACACCGATCGAGACACCGACACCAAAAATCAAAAACTTTTGATTTTACTCGCACCGTGTCTGACACCGAAAATCGGTGTGCACACTAGCCAACACACAGCACACATTTCCGTACACCGACACCGGTGAAGACACAAGTGTAGTGTCTATGGGCTGCTTTAAACTTAGATGATGAGGCTCGAAAAGTCAGTATGTGTGAGTGGTTCTGGATTCATGTGATATCACAATAAACCAACCAACCAATAATTGGCTAAGTTTTTTGCCCACAATAACCTAACCTTGCCTTCTTTTCATTGTCTTTCCCTTTATCCAAAGCTTTTTATCATGTAATGTTTAAAAATGCAAACAAAATAATTAAACGTCATGACTTTGACGATGTCAACGGCCGCCATAGTGGAAAATACGGCGCAGTGAGTAGTGTGAATATGCGGGTATCAGGACAGCGGCTCGGCGGCTAAAATGGGCGTTTGGGCGTGGCAGTGGGCGTGGCAGGGGTGGTGGGCGTGGTAAATATTGAGCTTTAGGGGCGTGACAAGTGGGTGGAGCTTTTGTGTGCTTATTAAGGGGCGGAGGGCGTGGTAAAATTTGTGTTTTTGGGGGGTGTTGCATTTTTGAAGCTTTGGTAGGCGTGACAGGGGTGGTGATTTTAGGGTGTGGGTCCAAGTAATGGAGATTTTGGGGGCGTGTCAGGGGGGCATTTTTTTCAATATATCCCTGGCGGCTCAGTGGTTCAGCGGCTCTGTACTTGGCGGCTCGGCGGCTCTGTACTTTGCGGCTCGGCGGCTCAGGTTAAGCATACATAACTTTAGAACCAAAAACGTAACTTAAAACGTGACGTTATAACCCAAAACGTGACGTAAACAACGTAAAACGTAACGTTATAACCTAAAACGAGTCGTTAAGAAGCTAAAAACGTAACGATAAGAACCTGATATTGGGGTTCGTAGGTTAGCTTCCAACACATGGGTTGTTAATAGTGCGTCAAGAGAGAAAAAAAAACACCCCCCTGACACGCCCCCAAAAGCTCCCTAACTTGGACCCACCCCCTAAAATCACCACCCCCTGTCACGCCTACTAAAGCTTCAAAAATGCCACGCCCCCCCCAAAACACACATTTTACCACGCTCTCCGCCCCTTAATACGCCCACAAAAGCTCCACCCACTTGCCACGCCCCTAAAGCTCAATATATACCACGCCCACCACCCCTGCCACGCCACGCCCATACGCCCATTTTAGCCGCCGAGCCGCTGTCCTGGTACCCGCATATTCATACTACTGCAGTGCAATAAAACCCTGGAAATAAAGCCCGTTTGTTTTATTTCCTAAAATAAAACAAAATAACACCTGCGGGCTTTTTTTCCTCTTTGGATTGGCACTAAAGATCCACCACAAAAAAAGAATTAAGACCCGCGGTAGTTATTGCCTTTCTTAATTGGCATTAAGACCCATACTTAAAATGTGATTCAATATTTATGTACTTTACTTTAAGTTTACTGCTGTTCAAGAAAACTGTTTAAATTGCGCCTGCCTGATGAAATGATGACTGTTATTTCCATGGGGCTTATTGCACTGCACCGGCACACTCGAATGGATCCACCGTCTATTTATCTTATTTATTTAAAGTAGAAGGATAAGAAAAAAACAGTTGAAACAGTAGAACCAGAATAAGGTATTTATTACCTCATGAAATCCCACAATTGGAGTACTGGAGTCCAGATGAAGCTGGGGCCCGGGGTATATGGGAAAAAATGCTGACTAGATTTGGGCTCGTCAATATGTCAATACATATGTCATATTCAATAATGTGATTAGCTGATTTTTGTAAAGAAATTTGTATTCGTTTTAATTAAAAAAAAAACAATAACTATTTTTTTTATTTAACCGAATAAAACTTGTATTTGTTCTTCATTCTTTAATTTTTACTTCAATACGTCACTTTCTTTTGTTTTTCTTAATGACCAAAAATAATGGTAAAATTTTATAAATTTTTTTTACCATATTATGAAGATGATATTTTTCTCTTACTTTTCACTACTTTAAAAAAAAATCAGAAATATTTTTTACAACAAAATTTTTTTTTCGGAAAAATGGTTATAAATGGTACCTCCGAGAGCCATTTTTTGATTTTTGATTTTCTCAAATACGGCCCAATTGATTTTGACCAATTTTTTTTATAGAAAATCTTTCAAAAAGTCTTAAAATTTTGATTTTTAAAAAAGTTTTTAAATTTTTTTTCGAAAACTTAATAATTCGAAAACGACTTTGTCGATTTTCATTTAACTTCGCATTTAGTAGTTTTTTTTAACATTATCGAGCAGTTTTTAAAATTAAAATTATTCTTATGCCAAAAATAACGGTACCTCCCATAAAAGTGTTTAAAAACCGGTAAGTAAATTTATTTTTTTTTTCAAAAACGACTCGTAAGATTTTGATTAAAATTTTTATTTTTACTAATATCAGCACGATGTATTATATATTTGGAAAAAAAAGTGTGAATGCATATAAGAACAAGTTCGTGCGACCCAGTCATGAATGTTATTTGTTTTTGAAATCTAAATCTCTGTTTGTTCGCCACGCATGGCCTGGCCAGGACCTAAAAGTTTATAATAGTAGTGCTTTGTACTGAAAAGTAGATTTATACATAATTTTGTTTTTCTAAGATCTCTCTTTTATTTATTAAATGATTATTTTGTTTTTGTTCAAAAAAAGTTACACTGGATTTTAGGTTTTCAGGATAATGGTTTTTGGGATTTTAGGTTTTCCAGATTGTGGGTTTTCGGAATTTTGGATTTTCCATAATATCCTCCCAAAATGAAAATATCAATGTACCAAATTAAAGCTCAGGATATAGCTCAACTTACAAGATAGACGCATAGATCATAGCAACGCAGACGGACGCACAAATCAACGATAGGTAAAACCACGTTTCTGTAACTTTATCTTTCAGTGGTTAATATAATAAATATGATTTCGAAGCCAAATAAAAATTCCACGAAACATTTTTATACTCTATCAAATTTTGTAATAAGCCCATCCATGGTTATAATTTAAAAAGCGAAACAACTAAAAACTTATTTAAGTTTGAAACCAGACTTTGAAACCATTGAAATGTAAGATATGTATATGTATAATTTAAAATAAATCTTATACTTAATCTCAAGAGAATATTTCAACCCTTGTAAATGCAATTAAATAAAATTAATATGTCTTCAAAAAACAAGTTTTATCAACTACAAGTTAGATATGATATAACGCATGAAGATATGCACTAATAAATTCTTTAAGTGTTAAGTTTAAATTTTACATATTTTTAAAATCCACTCAATTAGTTTGATGCATAAAGTTTTTCTCTATTTCGAAATTCTCACACCAAAATTTTGCGTATGTGGTATTTTTGAAATTTCCAAATATTTATTCACACTAAACCCTGTTGCTGATGCATACCCTTACCCTAACCCATTCTACAAAACACTCAACAAAACGTTGAGAAAGAAGAGAATCTTCTATCCTACCTATAATTTTTCCCAAACGACTGCAATTGAAAATCCCAAATCCTTATGTTGAATCCTTCGAAATGATGCAGCCGGATTTTCTTTCCATGAAAACCAAGGAAGAAAATCTCAAATAAGTATAAGACACCCGTGTGCAGGTAAAGATGTCTCCTCGTTTTGATATCTTTATATATGTATATTCACATATATACACAAGAAAGACCTTTACGAAATGATATTATGAGCGTAAACACTGAAAATCGCATCCTTTCGGTAAATACGAATGCGATTTATTTGCTACCACCACACTCTAAACACATAAATATCCTCCAGTGTTTTGGGATATATTTATACGACCGTATCTTGTGTGTTTTTGGGTGGAAATTGGAAAGTGAGAGGACCTCTTCTAAACTTATTCTATATATGTTGGTGCTCTACATTTTTCGTCCAGACAAACCACCCATACCGCATTTGAAAAGATAAAGGAAGTGAAGAGTGCTTGGTGTAGCTGGATTTTGAACGTCTCATAAAGTTTAATCCTTTTCTGAAAAATTCTATTCTATTCCGCTTGATGTGCATTGTTGCTTTTTGGTTCTCTTATTTTATATCATCATTTCAGGTGAATATACCTACGTAGGTATCATCCTCGTTAAAGAATTCTATTTTCAAATAAATATAAACGTTATCGTTGTGTCAGGGCATGGATGGGTGGTGTGTAAAAAAGAGTTTTGTTTAGCTGATACATCTGATACATCTGATCCTTGTTCTTTGTTTAAAGAGATTTATATTTTGGAATAATGTTTAGTTTCCTATTTTTTTGTATTTTTGTGTTTGTGTGTGTTTTGGAATAACTGAAGATCCACTGTATTTTGACAAGTATAATAAGTAAGAAATTTGGATTTAAGAGGTATCATGTTTAGAGTCAAAAAGAAGGGTAAATGGTTACTGACAAAAGCAAGTTTTTGATAAAAAGTATTAAAAGTATATGGTTATACTCTATCATTGTGGAAAAAATAGATTTGTTAAAAATGTTTTCTATTTGGAACTAATTCGAAAATCCCTTAAAAAACACTCAAAATATCGACGTATTGTCTTTTAAACTTCATGAAAATAATTGATTATTTATTTATTAGTTTTATTTATAAAAAAAAACTAGCTGGTCAATTGAAGCATTTAAGTATTTGAAAAACCGCTTACAATAATTTTTTTGATACGTGCTAGTAATTTTTAAACACAAGTAATCTAAAAAATAACGCGATCTGTTGGCGATTCCATTTTCGCAAGGGACTAAAATTTCCGATTCCGTGTTTGTCATTCCTTAGAATCAATATTTTCTACTAAATTAAAAAATATATGCGTGATTAAACCAAAACTAACAAAATTTTCTCAAAAAACTTAAAAACTTTTTGCTCATTACAGGTTCAAAGTTTCATGAAAATCGCTAAAGCCGTTTTCGAAATAATTTGAATAAAAAATGAAACCGTTGTATAGGAGTTACAAGATCTTGATGAGCTAAAACAAAAATTCGAACGTTCCCTCTAAAGTAATAAAATAAAATAGCCTTCCTTGTACCAATTTTAAAACAAATCAGTCCACCCGTTTAGGATCTATGTAGATTAAAATTCAGTGGAAACACCTACATATATACAACAATTTGTTTTTTCTCTTAATTTTCTTGAAATCGGCTCCAAAGTTTTAATAAAACTTTGTACTTGTAATGACAAAAGTAATTGTAAGAAAACTGTGTTTCAAGTTTTAGGCATAAAAAAAGTCACATACATATGTGACGGAAAATTAATTTTTTAGCCATTTTGACTTTTTCACTCTCTCTCTAACGATGAATTATAATGTTATTGAATCATTACAATTAATTTGTAATACCTTGCCAAGAAAGCGAAGAAATCTTAGTAGATAATTTGCCGTTAATTAGTTGTGATAATTATGAATTTCTCGTTCAATGTTTTCTATGTTTTTTTTTTTGCTGCTTGCTAATTTGATATGAATATCAGCGAAGCACCCCGAATTGTTATAGTGAATGGTTAATTGGTTAATAATTTACCATTTTTATTAATTTACTAGTTTTTAATTAGTTGTGACAGTTTCAATTATGTTGTGCGATGTTTCTTAAGTGTTTCTTTTTTTCTAAATTCATATGAACCTCAAAAAAAAAAAAACTAATATTACTAACTAACGGTAATTTATTAAGTAATAATCCACTATTGGTAGTTTTTACCACTTTTTGAGGAAGAGCATAACTAACTTGATATTAACTTAGCAAGGCAACAAAGATAGAAACATAGAAAACATTGAAGTACAGATACTTCACATTCATCTTTTTTTTTCTTGTTCTACATAATATTGTCGTACCTATAAATATACAGTCGTATTTATTAGATTTTTGTCTTCTTAGACACTGTCTAACTATTTTCAAATTGGTGGAAATATGCTTTAATTAATAAAAATAAATATAAAAAGCTATTTTGAATAAATATCACATTATTCACGGGTTAGGCAATCTACTCTTGTGTCTAAGTTAGGCAGCTATAAGACAACAATAAACAAGATTTTTGAACACATTTTCTACAGTAGGACAGCTGTCTAAAGTTAGACAACGTTTATAAATAACACCAAGAATGTTTAATTAAAGTTTCGAATTCAATTTTTTTACGATTTCAAAATATTGCTATACCCTAAATTAATTTTTTTAACAATATCGTCCAATAAGTCCAAAAAAAATCGAAGAAATTGTTAAAAAATGGAGAAGTTCATTTCCAGCATACCTAGGCCAATAACATTATCCATAATATCCTAAGGGTTCTCTAAAGGTTTACCAAATCTAATAAAGATATACTCACTTAAAAATCTCTTCACAGTTGTTACTAAAAAGGCATGTATATACAAAAAAATAGCCCTTAAACTAAAAATCTAAAATTGCTAAGTGTCAAGATCATAAATACCGAAAGAAAAATGGAAATGCATGTTTTTTTTTTATTTTCTTAAAAAGCGAAACTATACTCTACACTTTTCCAGTTTTAACAAGCACTCAAAAGCATTTAGAAAAAAAAAATCCACATCTTCAGGCAATTTAGGAAAAGAAACATAAACGCATAAATTGGGGAAAAAAATACCGTAGGTACCATTAAAAAAAACCCTTATGCGAAAAAAAAAACAGTTACGTTTGCCAAAGACACCTCCACACAGAAAGAGCTTTTTTTCAAAGAGCAACAGGTTCAAAAGGATTTCACTTTTAAGTCAGGCAAAACTTCAGACACAGAATGAAGAACTGGATTGCAAGCAAGAAGGATGAAGTAACCTCCCTTTATATACTTCATCATTAGGATGAGAATGAAAATTAACGTTTTTACGATATAATTTTTTCGTTTTTGCGGATAAGGACAAAACTTCAATCGGTTGTGACGTTCGAACAAAGCCAATAACACAGTTGAATACGGCAAAGGAAAGAAAAAAAACAAATTGAATCGACGACCTGAAGGTCCAGGCATTATAGTGAAGTTGCTATAGGAGTTCGCTTTCTCTACTTTGGTGCTACGCCCCCCCCCCCCCAACTTTCATCTTTGGATGGATGGATAATGGCTAACATATTTTTTTTCCTACAGTTTTTTTTATTCGTGTTTATCCTGATTTTTTTCTCTTCAAAAGGATGTGCCCAGGTAGAGGGCAGCATAACATCAGGATAGGACAAGAGAGGAGATGCGAGGAGAAATCTAATTTGCACCTAAATTGATGCACCGGATCAGAGAGAAAAGTCCATATAGCTGGGGCTTTTTGGTTTATATTATATAGGGTTGGGTGTAATATTGGTTGGCTTGAGTATAGTGTCGCGACTCCGTCCTTGTTGATTTTGAAGAAGTTTTTTTTTGCCTGATTTTTTGTATGTCTTCTTTCCAGCATTACCGTAAGTTTTTTTATTTTATTTTATTTTATTTTATTTAATTTTTTTCTCTATGTCCTCGCTATGGGTGTTTGGTCAAAACCAAAAGAGTTTAACTCTTATTCAGAGATGTTTTTTGTATTACTCTGGACAAAAAAAAAGAAACTGTTGTTGTTTGTAGGAGTCCAGCTACGATCTGATAAACTGGTATTTTAGTTGGATGTTAAAAAAAAAAATGTCAAGTAGAATAAAATGGAAAAGGACAATTTATCCTTTTTTTTCAGTCGTTTTATCTTCTGTTGTTGCTACTACTAGGTATGTACATACTTTTCCTGTGTTGTGGGTTGGTTTATTCTGAGTTTTATTTTTTATTATTTTTATTTTTTTTTTTGTATTCTTTTCTTCTTTCTCTTTTGCTACAATGTCAGATCGTATCAGTGACCAATAAGCTCTAGCACAAAAGATTTATTCCTAAAAGCAGATAATTTAATTCAATTGCATTCCAAAGGCACACCACGACCACATAAACTCACACTCAAGGATGAATGCACATATGGATGTGGATTGTGGAAGTGTATTATGTGTATGTAGGTGTATGTATGTTGAAATACAGCGAAACGGTAGATTTTGACGTGAAATTCAATTAAAGTGGACACTTTGAAAAATGCACTTTAACTAACCACATATAACTGGGTATTATAGTTTTTACAATGAAAAAACAAACAAACAAATAGGTAATAGAACAACATTTGCATTGGAAGTTGTAAAATGTTTGTCATAAAATAAGTTTTGAAAGAAATGCCCTTTTATGTAAGTGGGAGATGGATGTTCAGCCATTTTGTTAAAAGTGGTAGCTACTTTGACAAAATAGTTCTTTTTAAAAATAATAACACTTTTAGGAGCAAAACAATAATATAAAATGCATGATTGGGCCCTGGAAAAATTCTGATAAGTTTCCTTATAATTAATGTTTAATTGAAATTCAGTCGATGAATAAAGCTCATCAATTACTCAATGAATATTCATTCATACAGGGTGTCCGCCGGGAAGGTATACTACTCTGTTTTGCCAGGCTTGATTAACATGTGGTATCAACAAGACGGTGCCACATCACATACAGCCAGGATTACAATGGAATTACTGCGAGACCTCTTTCCACAACAAGTTATTCCAAGAAATGGTGATGTTGTTTGGCCTCCACGGTCGCCTGATTTGACTGCTCCGAACTTCTTTTTGTGGGGATATCTTAAAAGCAAGGTTTATGCAAACAAACCAGAAACGCTTGAGCAACTCAAACAAAATATTCGTGATGAAATTAATGAAATACCGCGTGAAATGTGTGAGAATGTAATGAAAAAGGTGCTCAAAAGGGCTCGCATTTGTGAGACTAACAGAGGCCGACATTTACCTGATATTGTATTCCATACATAATTGCCGACATTAAATAAAACCTTTATTAATATAAGATCCATTCTCTTTCATTTAATCAAAAATTATAAACAAACAAAGTAGTATACCTTCCCGGCGGACACCCTGTACATTAATGAACATATTAACCAACTAGTTTTCATTAAATCAATTTTCATTTATTTATTAACTTTAAAGTTCATTCGTTTATTAGTGACTTATTCGTTTAATCAACTAATTATTTTTGTCGATTTTGTAGTTAACACTTGAGGCTTGTAAAAGATTCTTACTAGAATAATCAATGAATTTGTGATCACGGTCTCAACACGCAATTTCCATATTCTGTTCCGCTCATAAATACATAAATTATTTGACCAGAATTGGTTGTGAACTAAAACCAACCAGATTTAAATTCGATTTTGACTAATGCATGATTTTATTTCGATATTTTTGTTATTATAAATTAATAACTAAACATTTTCATTGTTGAACATAATTTTTTGTTGAGTTTTTATTTTACAACATGTATTATCAAAATTACAAGTAGTCACTTTAAAGTAAAACAAAAATTTTCGTTGAGATAATGGAAACTTCTTCGAGCATCATAAATTTTAAATGAAGTATTTCATTGGGCCAACGAATTTTTCGTTGATAGAACGAAAACTCAGTTAATGTAAGGAATTTCATAACATTTGGGAGAATATTATTTGCAGTGCAATTATTAAATTTTTACTACATACATATTTCGGCTTAGTCGGTGGTGCTGTTTAGCTTGGATAGTTAGGTGTTGAATCTTTTCCTTGGCTTCGTCGTTTATGCACGCAGGACCACAACCATAGATCACGCAGAGAATTTTTATCTCAAAACAGCCTAAAACGTTTGCATCCACAAAGTATATGCCTTTAAACTGAAGTTGTGATCTTTCAGCAAAATTTACAGTAAGTGGCTTAAAAAATAATGGAAAAACTGTTCTACAACGCATAAAGAGTCACTGGAAATCATCCATTTCAGAAGCATTAAGTATAAAAAGTTAAATTTTTAAGATTTTAAAGAGGTTTTCCATTCCATCGAAGTTATCCTTTGGTAGAAATTGACAATTAATTTTGGTAGTCGATGTACAAGGAGTTTTTTTTTTAAATGTCACCGAAAAGCAGTTTCCTCTGTTACACTCACGCAACTTTGTTGCTCCGCTTAGGGTATGTTCAGCCGTAAGGCAGGAGCCAGTGTCAACAGTTTTCTTGACCAACAGTAATCCATTTAAAGTAAAGTACATATAGTATTTAAATGAAATATCGAATTACACTTTAAGTCTGGGTCTTAATTCCAATTCAGAAAGGTAATAACTCCCTAGGGTCATAATGTTTCTTTGTGATGAGTATAATTGTGAATCCAAAAAGGAACAAATCCTGCTGGTGTTATTTCCTTTTATTTTGGAAATGGAATCCACGGGCTTTATTTCCGTGGGACTTATTGCACTGCAACGGCACCTGCCTACGTTATGAAATTTGTCATGCAAATTATATTTATTTCCTAATCAAAGTCCACTTTTCAAGAAATCAACCCAATTTTCTTTGTTTACTTTTTGTACATGCTCTATAGAGCAAGTAGAGTTTGTAATCATTAGAAACACTATAAATTAGTCCCGAAGTTCAAACAAGTGGGTTTCACCATTGCTCTGTGGGTCCATGCCCTAACAATTTTGATTAAACATCATCGTAGGTACGTGTAAATGCCTGCAGTGATTTGAAAAAAAACTGCATTGAAGGTTTTTGGCATCAAACTCACACAATGGAAATAACCAATTTTAGGTTTTTTGAGAAAATGGATTTATTGCTGGATTTTTCGATTTAATTGTTCGAATAAATTCCACAAAATACGAACAACTGACTCACATAAAATTGTAGTAGATTCTACTAATAAAGCCATTTCTGTGCATTCCATTGAAAATTTGAACCAAAAATTAAACCAAATCACCTTAAGAGAAATTGTTACTATTTCGTTGGACATCACATCCCTTTTTTTTTGTACCTAATTGGTGTAGGAATATTTAGTTTGCAAATAAAATATATAATAATTATTTAATACACTAATTTAATGGATATTTTCCTAAAATTAACTACATTTGAAGATGCATGTCCATAATACAAATAAAATAAAAATTATTTACAGGAAAGCTTTTATATCTGCATTAATTGCATTTGTTATCCCTTGATGAATTTATTGCATAAATCAAATCCACTTTTAATTAATGTATCATCAACACTGTCATCATTACTGCATCAGTGATGGACTTCTAGTTGCAAATGAATTGTGTAAAACATAAACATAGATATAGAAACATCACTTTGAGTTGTGTCACTTTCCTAGCATTTTTGTTTTTTTTTTTTTTTCCCTGGAAGGGTAACTATATTTTTTTTTACTGTTTTGCACGATTGTCCATCCATCATTTAATAAAATATTTAAAACTCCAAACGCAAGGGAATAATAATTTTTGTATTACACTGATAAAAATATTCGCAAAAAAAAAAAATATTTAAAAAAAATATGTAAAGGGTCTTCCAATAGGGACTTCCATATACTTTGACAGCGGCCTCATTGTGCAAGCCACATCTGTCAAATTGGCTCTGTCATTTAGTCAGTTTGTTTTGTCATATCAACATGGATGGATATAGCGTTCAACAACACGTGTAAATGATAAAATTGTTTTATCAAAATGGGTGTTCTGTTTTGGCATGTTGAACACATGCTTCGCCCATTTTACGGTCGCCGGTATCACGGCCATAACTTGAACAATGTTGGTTTTTATCTTCAGCCATAACTAGTCAACTAATATTATGACACTTCAAATGACAGCTGAGTTTGACAGGTGTCAAATGCCAGCGCTACTAACTTGAAACCAAGAAATGAATGACCCTTTACTACCGAAAGAACTATTCGCAGTGTGGTGGATAAATTTAAGTCAATTGTTTCAGTAAACTATAAATCAACACCCGTATTTCGATGAAACGCAAGATCTGCCGAAAACATCGCCGCTGTCCATGAGATTGTGCAGGAGAATCCGAGGCAGTCGATTTCGTGTCGCTATCAGTACTCGGCCTTTCACCAAGCAAATGATTTCACTCAAAAACAGATGATTTCACTGATTGCGTAGGTAAATTGAATTATTTTTGTTGTTAATTTTTTTTTGTTCAGTGTAGGTAATCACTGTTCTTCGTTGACAGCGTCGCGACAACATATGCAAAACTTTCATAATACCATTCCCAGACCATGAAGAAGGAGATACGCTTTCCTAATTTGATATTTGAAGTTTCGAATTTTACTGGGACACACATGAGAGAAGCCTCTTGAGTTTCACCTCACTTCCCATAGAAGTATATAGTCCATCATCTATGATAATTCACAAGCGGTCCAAATGATGATGATGATGTTGATGGAGATGATGAAGGGACATGCTGCCATCAGTGTGCCATGAACAGAGCGCCAATTGGGTTTCTATTTAGCAGTCCATTCATAATGGGCCATTGTGAGTGAGTGAGGCGTTTATTCAGGAATCAGGAGGTTGGAAAATGCGGAATGAGATTGCAGTCATCATGATGCAGTGTACTTTATACGCAGTCCTATGGACAAACCCCGACAACCATAGCCATAAAGCCAATTGCATGACCACTGACAGAAATGAACATTCGTGTGACAGATGTACTCTGGCTGCTACAGTTGTATCACATCAACAAAACAGTGAGAGTATATACCACTGCCACCTCTCATCATCGTCAACAACATCATCGTTGTCGGAGTCAGAGCACATACATTTGAACATACCTACATGCATAGTCATCGTCGTCGTCGCAGCAATCATCATCATAAACGTGGACATCCATGATGAGGGAACTTGAAAACGCAGGCACAGGAAGCTAATGCTGCCTAACACCGTCAAGGACATGATGATGACATTTTATTATTGTATATGTATATGAATGTATATAGCAACACCAAGAATAGCTATGAGGATGTATGATGTCCAGAATGCTGGTTCTCGGGATAGGATGGTCCTTTTAGATACTATACAATATACATATACTTGTTCTTGTTCGTCCTAATGCGGCTACCCTATGGCATGAAGAATGGCGGCCCCATAGAGAACCGGACGACAGGGTACTTAACTGAATTATGGCTTTTGACCATTTTACATGATGTTTGTCTGATGTAATTATTAGCTCTTAGTGGAATAATTTGAAGGAGATTCCGTATTTTTTTCATAACATATGGTCGAGAAAGGAGTATGTGGCAAATGCACATACAAAAAGATCTCTCTCATATTATGTCCTCATATACATATATTTAAGCACTCACTTTGTTTAAGGACTAATTTTGAAGTTGAAAATTTCATAGCTTCGGGTAGGTAGTAGGTAGCCACCGATAATAATAGAAAACCTGAAATGGACTAAATCCTCATTGTTATTATGATGTTCATACAGAATTAAGGTTATTTGGAATTAAACAAAAGCTATATAGATTCATGGGAATCTTATTACTTCTTTTGATATATTGCACCTTTTGAATTAAGGAAATCCGATATCAGGCATCAAAGGATTTTTTTATTTAAGTTTTTGCTATGCTAAAACCAGGATTTTTCAAACTTTAAACGATTTGGCAACATACCAATATTTTATCAAAGTTAAAATTACTAAATGCCTGTTTTTACTTTTTAGTATCATGCTAACTATAAATGTCACTTTCACAATGGTATGAGCTGACTTATTTGCACGAACTGATACTTTTTTCGACGCGTTCAGCTGTAGTTTTTTTAAGAAAATAGGTATAATATGACACTATATAGTTAAAAAAAAAAATGTTTAAAACTAAGAACATTTTGATAAAGACCTTTAAAGTTAAAAAATTGTTAAGTAGTATCATCCTAATAATGCCTTAACATTAGGCTGTTTAAAATTTTGCACCAATATGTTTAAACTATTTATAAGCACTAGAAATTGGTGACGTCATTAAAATGAATAACTAAAAAAATAAGACAGTTCTGAATGAAATTATAAAAAAATCAAAATTTCCTCAACTATGTCCCCTTAACTCCCTCGTAGTCAAAATTGTCATCATAATTTACTATTTAAATCCTCTAAAGCAGTGTTTCCCAACCTTATTTTGGCTATGTCCCACCAGAACCTTTCAAAAATCCTCATGTCCGTATAAAATTACGCATTTTTCAAGAAAATGAGATCTTGAAAAGCTCAGCTATCTCAGTTAAATAAACAAGACTCCTCAGCAAAATTTTTTAGTTTTGCTGTCAAAATTCTGAGGTCAATTTTTCTGAACGCGTCTATTAAACCTAAACAATTTTTAACATACAATATCTGAAATGTTCAATAAAAAAAAGATGTATTGGCTGATATTAGGGGGTTTCACATTCAACGACGTGTCGCCCGACCCAAGTCGTTTTGATAGCGTTTACATTCAATGACTGTCGTACCGACTTCATTTGAAAATAAATTTTCAAAGAGCGAACATGGCGCACAGTTCATTATTTGCACCAATACTAGCGTAGCGCATTAAATTTACTTGTTTCCTCTCTCATTTTATTATTTTGCTTACATTTCAATCCATTCTTTTTTAATCTAATGAAAAATTGCAA
Source organism: Epistrophe eligans (assembly GCA_951394125.1). NCBI lineage: Eukaryota > Metazoa > Arthropoda > Insecta > Diptera > Syrphidae > Epistrophe > Epistrophe eligans. The sequence goes on from OX596029.1 coordinate 94,517,061, forward strand.
GAAGCCTTGAAATCGAAATTTTTTACATTTACTACAGCGGCGGTCGTTCGACAGAGCAAATTATTAAAAAAATGTAAATTCAGAGCTAGTCGATCGAACGGTCGGTTGACTGCTGTTCACATTACAAAAATCTAACGACACGACGCATTTTGATGACCATGTCGTTGAATGTGAACGGCTCTATTAGGAAGAAATCCATAGAAAAAAAGTAAAAACAGTAAGTTTATTTTCAAAACATTGTATGTAGAACCGAACTTCAAGTAAAAAAACTTCACTAATAGTAATATTAATATGTATCTATTACATATTTAAGTTTAGTGAAATCCTTTCGCTAGATAACTCCAGCAAATAGATTTTATGTCGGGTTAAAATTTAGAAAACTTCTATTTCATTTCCTATTTTAAATCCAGAATATTTCTATTTTTTCAGCAAGTCATTTATGGTATTAAATCCGCATTTGATGAATGACAGATCCTGGATGCGTTCAGAAATATATCTCCAAGGGTGGAAACACAAGAAGCATAGATTTTTCGGAATAAAGTGTAATGCAGCATAATTTTAAATTGCCCCACCTATGAAATCAAATTGCCCCTGTGTGGGGCGTGGGCCCCACGTTGGGAAACACTGCTCTAAAGTAAGCTTTATAAATTTTATAGAAAACAAATTATGATTTAATTTTTTTCTGACCAGATTAGATTTGCTAACGGAAATAAATATATTACAAAAACAACATCAGAGCCAACTTTGCTTTTTAATTTGAAATTCCAAGTCTATTTTGAACATACATCCTTAATTTTCAAATGGCGTCAATAGCTTGAAGAAGAAAAACAACAACAAATGAAAAAAATAAAAAAAGTGTTGGGTAGGTATATAATAATGTTGTCACTATCATCTTGGGATGTTTTACTTTCATGATCTGATCTGGATTAGATCTGGGGAATAATAAAACAGCTAATAATATTCAATGTTGACATTTAACCTAATTGGTTTTATTGCTGAGCAATTTCGGTTAAAAGATCAATCGATATTATTTTTTCGGGCCAACAATTTTACCTATAATCATTCATAATCATAATCACAAGCCTGCTTCAATGTACCTTAAAGGAGTAAGAAAACTAAAGGAATTTGTAACAATACCTACGTTGTTAAATATTTGGCTTAAAATTTTGAAATGTTGCTTAAAGTATTAAGAGGCATCAGATTGCAAAATTATAACAAAATTAGTGAAACCATTAAAAAGATACCGAGGAATAACTTAAAAGTAAACAATTTTCTCAACAAAGTTCTAAAAGGCCTTTTCCATTATGAGAATTTTTTGGCGAAATACAGATATTACTTTAGTCATTAGAGATACGAAGAGAAAATTTGTATGGCAGCTACCCGGCGTACAGACGCACAGACAAACGTACGGACAGACGGACGAATTCCCGAACGAACAGATGAACAGACCGACGGATGGTATGACTAAATGAACTCTTTCCAGATTTTAATACTGTATACTGTTATTTTCGAAGTGTAAAAATTTCAAAAGCTTACATTTTTCAGCAAAAAAATGATAATTTTCGACCATATATAAAAAAACTAATATCCACTCCACAAAATCAAATTTAGGGTTCTATTTACAAAGGGCTTAGTAAATAAAATCAACTTTAAATGTTAAATTATTATTAAAAAAAACAATAAATTCTTGCATAACGGCTAATACCTATAGAAGTTTTATTTTTATTAAGAGCATTTTACAAATTTTTTTCATAAAATCTAATTTACCACTCAAAATGACTTCCTTCCATTTTTAATTTTGCTAACACCTAAAACAGGTTTAAAATCCTTAAACGAACTTGTATTGTCAATTTTTACCAGTGTCCATATAATTGCTAAATTACAAAGTACTGTTCCATTTGTGGCTAAGAGTACAGTTTGAAGAGAAACAGCAACATGTTTTAGTTCTTTCACTGCAAAATGGTTCCTTATTTATACTTTATAATAAAAAAGTTTAAAACACCGGTTTTGTATTATTCTAAGCATTGATAAAAATTCTTCTTAAATTTTAAAAATTATACGTTATTTTTATTTGCAAATAAAATTGAAACCCAACGCACATTCTCACAAAGTTTTTGTATAGTTTGGAATTGATTTATAATAATTACTTGCCCGTTTGGCTTTTTCATCTTGTAATTAAGTTGAACTTATTTTCTCATGTCTTTAAGCTTTAACGCTGAATCGTGAATATAAACCATATGTATCTTTAAACTTCATCTTTTCAAACAATAAAAGTCATTTAATATCTTCTGTCGGAAAAAGGCCTCGTATAGGTATGGTTTTCTCCTCGAACACAATTCTCACTAAGTCAAAAAACTTATCACCTTGAATCTTTCAATTTAGCTCAAAACAACTTCCAACAACCAGTGCCATTCGAGATAATCGATTAGTACTATTCGAAACAGCTTTCAGTAATTATTTGCCACTTATCACTCAAATATTTTCGCTACACACACATCCTCTCAGACATGCCTCTATATACATATATGTAGATACCTATAAAATCCCCTACACCTTAAAACTCGATGCAAACAAAATTTCCATCAAACCAAAATGTAAACACACCACAACAAGCCAATCTTCTTCTTGCACTTGGCACATCCAGAGAAGATAGACTCCTCAAAGAGTGGCAGCACTGCCCACCCAAAAAATACCCCACACTAAATCAACTCAAGAGGATTTTCCGGTTCGAAAAATTTTCATTACGGAAGTTCATATCCGGTCCTGAAATTAGTAGAGCATCGCCCGAAAGCGTATGAATTTCATTTTGGAACATCGTTGTCCTCATCATTCAGCTGCAGTACGACTAAAGCAGTAACACAGGAATATATAGTACCTAACGGCACCGCACCGAATTCTGTTCCTCTATTTTGCTGACTCTTTGTGCAACCTTGGGGTTTTTGGAAATTTTTGTGGTTGGACAAGGCTCCTGAGTCCTGAGTTTTACACTCAGTGTTCAACTTCTCACTTCAAGAATTTACAATCCAATTTAAGTACCATCGAAGTAAGAGGGTATGTAAACACACTGAATGGGTAACTGTATTCCAAAAGGAGTGGAATATTCTCACATCCTTTTATTTCACCCCAGACCTAAAGCCAACATCTAAATTGCACTTTTAAGAGGACTAAAAATTATATTTCAATTTTGTAACATCATGACGTAGACGTTGTCGTTGACAGGGGTGCAAGCTAAATATATAGGAAAGTTTAGGAGAGGAGGATCCGTTTTGTAGTCGACACCTACACTTATACTACGATATTATATATGTATTGAAGCAATTCATCTTGGTCGATAGAGGAAAATATGCACTTAGTTAGACTTTTCGACAAAATTTGTGCTTTTGGCAATTTACACCTTTTGATGGGAGACGGAAGGTTTGCAAAAAGACTATTGAAAGTTTTATGCGAAGGGCCGTATTTAACCAGAGATAAGTTAGCAGCGTTTTATTGAATTTAGTGTAAGACTCAATAAAAGGTGTGCTGGTTAGGAAACAGTTTGTGATATACAAACTTAAGTCGATCGAAACAAGGTGAGAATTTTAACGATATTAAATGAACTTTCTAATTAAATGACGAAAACAAGGATGGTGTTGTTTGAAAATGAATTATTCTAAAGCATTTGATCAAGAATATTAATTAAGTAAGAAAGAGCAATATATAGGAAAAGGAAATTATTTTTGAGACATTTTAATAAAATTATTTACATGTATCTCATAATCCCGTGTTATAGAGCTTTAGGGTTGTAAAGATTTCTTCAAGATTTAAGTTACATCGTTTTCAGATAGAGGAAATTCAGAAACGCATCAAATTGATATTGATCGATCTTTTCAAACTTACTTTCTTTAAAATGACGGACTTAAACTAACGGTGCTTAAGTGTCATACAAATTGATACGAACTTGCACGCCTTCTTAAGGAAAGAGAAGAGCAAGATTCCAAGATATAATTATGACGGTCTGAAAATAAAAGAAACAAACATTTTGTTATTCTATTTCGATGATTCGTATAAGGCCCGCTATCTTTATGCTGGGCTGCGACCATTACCGTTTTGTGTCTAAATTAACTCTGCTCTTCCTAACATTTGGTTCTCGATCTGGATGTGTCACCACCCTCGATCTCAATAAATTCATTAAACAACCTCTGAAACAACACCGCAATGTATAACATCTGTTTTCTTAAACAAATCTCAATTTATGAGACAAAAATTTAAAATTAAATCGTTAAAGTGATTTTAGAAAATAAACTATTTGTTATAAATAAAATTTTGAAAACATTTTTAAGACAAAAAAAAATGGTATACCATCTTTTAGTATTTATTAATGCGGAGTTAAAAAATTAATTTTGAAAAAAAAAAATCATCTACTCAATTTTCAAATACCTATCGAATTAAAAAAAAAAAAAAAGAATTTTAAATTTTGGTAGGTACATATATACATTTTGCCAAATAGGTCTTGTGCCAAGAATTTCATAAAAATCGGTTCAACAGATAAGGAGAAATTCGAAAACCAAAACAGAACCATTTTCTTATACTGATACTGTAAATAAACGATAAATAAAATATTTTTTTTAATGATATTTTTTGTTTTTTATTTTCTAATAATTTTAAGTGTATTTTTAGGTAAACAAATTTTAAGTATTTTAAGAAAACTCATTGGGCTCTCATAATAAAATAAAAAAAAATTATACTTAATAACGTGTTTTTGTGAAAAAAAATCATATCGAAATCAAAAAAATAACCTAAAAATGCTTAAAAAATGTGTTGGATAGTAAATTGCGTGAAAACCGTTATACACACAAAAAAAAATTAAGTATTGCTACAAATTTCTAACTGTTAAATTACATATTTCTAAAATCGGTTGTAGTTTGGCAAAATTAGAGCCAGTCAAAGGAAAAAAGTATAAAAACTATTACAACCGTTATAAGTCGAAAACGAAGCGAAAACGAGAAAAATATCTCTTATGTTTTTCGTCTTGAAATGACCTCATGAACTCATGGTTTTCTTCCGTGGTGGCGATTTCGGGACACCCTGTAAATGTAAGGTTATTGAAAACAAGTCTATAGAAAAAACGACACTATGTGTTTAACTTTAAGAAAAAGTTAATTAAGGGCTCTTAATTTACTGACTGTGTTATCATAAGGTGGTTTTATAGCTTCAAAAAGCAATATTTAAACATTTGTGCCATGGATTTTGACATTTTGGTAAGTACACTGTGGCGTATGCGTACTATTTTTTTTATTTTTAAAAATAAATCAACTTTTGTGATATGTATCTAGTTTGTATACAGTTCGGATATTCTGTAAATCATTGTATTTAAAAATAATAAATTATATAAAAATCATTTTTAAATAAAATATATTTGTTGTTAGGAATCAATTGATAAAAATTTAATTTATTAATTTTTTTTTTTTTTATTTTTTAATAAATTGCTCAATCCTTTTTAAACTTAAACTTTAAAATTAGAAATACTTTATTAAGATAGTTAAATATTTTGTTTTTATATTTAAATATCAGACTTTTGCTTTTTCCTCGTTTCGTAGCACAAATGAATAATGTATAAAACTTGCGCTACAAAAAAAAAATATTTTACTGTGTAAGGATATTCCAATAAATAAAGAACTAAACCTAGTACATTGTCAGATTGCATATGTATAATATTCATATAACTTCATACTTCACAACCACATACATACAATACATACATATATATATTTCGAAAGCGAAAACCAATTTATTGACAATATTAAAAATTTTCCATTCAGAATCAGTTATTTTATTTTCCTTTTGAGGTCACACGTATGTATGATGATATTGCGTAAATACATATTCATCATTTGTAAGAATATTTCAACTTATGTTGACATATATAAAGCATATTTTTTAAATTTCCAACAGTAAACAACAAAAAATACAGGAGCGTGTCGATAAAAATATAAGCCAGTAATAAAGTTGATAGCTACAAGTTGTTATGTTGTTTACCTAGGGAAATTTTATTGGGCTAGCCTAACACCTTGTACGCCTTTAAGAGTGTCCAAAAAATTCTATTTGATGATTTTTTTTTCTCCAGGATTCTATTAAATATGCAAATTTATTTTTGTATAACTTAAAGTTATTGTTAGCATAATATGTACATGTAAAAGAACTTTTGATAGAGGGTACGATAACAATCTGACTGTCCATAAGAGCTTCTGGAAATTATGCCCACATATTAAAAATTGACTTAAAAATTATTGTTCTGTCTTTAATGTGTTGAAGGAAAAAAATTAAAAATGAATTAAATAAAGCCTCATTTTGTGTGTTCATACATTTTTTTTAATGTATCGTTTTTCTTCACATTTTGTCATTGAATTATTTGACTGTGATAAAAGATTTATCATGTGGAGCTGTTTTGATATTTCAGTTTAAATTTTCAAACATACCTTATTGAATAATAAACGAAATTATTATTTTACAATTTCACAGAACAAAAAGTGACTCCTAGGTGTTTAGCTTTCGAGAATGTGAGGAAATGGAGAATATACAAAACCAACACAAAAAAAGAGGTTGGATAACTGGAATATTATTTTGTTATAAGAAAATTCCTAATTCAAAATCTTGGAAGACCTTATCAGGTGTTCAATATGTGATCAAATGAAAACTAAGCTGAGGCATATTTTTCAACTATTTTAGTAGTTTTTTTGGCAGATTTACTACTTTAAAAAAAAAACTTTTAATTGAATATTTTTACAAACCCCATCAAAATTGTGAGTAAAATAAAATTATTCCAGAATCCATATCATTTTTTGTTTACGAGATATTCGAGCCGAAAACCATTTTTGAACAATTTTTAGTAGTTTTGTTTTAAAGTTTTGTTTTTCTAGAAAATAACCGTGAATTAAATGTTTCTACAAACTTTAGCAGTTAATGGCTACGTGTGTGTGTAGAATTTAATTTGCCCGGGTTCAAAATCAGTTTTTTGTTCTCGTGATATTCAAGCCGAAAAATGTGTATCAACAATTTTTAGTATTTTCTTGTAGTTTTTTTTTTTTGCTTAAAAAAAACTGCCTATTGATTTTTTTCAAATCATATTAGTAATCAAATAAAGCATCATGTATAGAATTAAATCCGCCCGAAGGCAATATTATAGTTTGATCTCAAAATGATAGAACCGGAAAATGTTTCTCAATAAATTTTAGCATGTTTTTTTGTAATAAAAAAAACTTTCGGTTGTTTTTTTTAATTCTTTTCAATTCTTAATTTTGTTATTATTTATGTGTAGAATAGAATTAAAATTAATTGAGACGACAGATTTTTGTAAGATTTTTGTTTAAACTGATAATGAAAGAGAGTGGCTAATGGAATGGAAAACTTTTCTGCACTTTATAACGTTATCTCTATTTGTGCTCGAGATACAGTGAACGAAAAATGTAATACGAACGTATGAACGTACGTACACACACACACATACCGATATCTATCTAAAAACGATAGATTCTTATTCTTGGGACCTTGGGAATTTTTGATTCGAAAAATCTGACCAATTACAATAACTTCCAATGAGAAGTTAATTAAATGCTACTATAAAACAAAAACGCCCTCTAGAATTGTACACTTTTAAAACAAACATCTCTTTCTTACGAATATGGACAGAATTAGATAATACATTAATATAAATCTCGGATACAAATTATTAAAATAAAAGGCATTTGAATCAGAAAATTGTTTAACCTAACTGTTTCACCGATTGCAATTAAGTTCTTCCACTTTTCCGCAAACCACTTTTTAATATTTTTGAAACTACATCGGGTAAACTTACATTAGAATCAGCGTTGCCAAAGTGGCACTATCGTGGATTGTTAAAGGAGTCAAGGCAACAAGCAGATAACTTCATTTTTTTTTTCACGAAATATGTTGCGGAACAAAAAAGACAGCTACAAAAATTTACTCAAAATAAGAAAAAATACAATTTTCTATTGATACCTATTGCCTTTTGTTTTTCCACCGCACGTAAAAAACTTTGAATAACGGGAAAATAGTGAAAACGGAACTAAAGCCTTAAAGATTTGGGTCTAAAATAGTACTTTTGATTAGATACATATTAGGTATATTGATTTGAAAAGCAATAGCTGTAGGTATTTTATTTTTCAATAGAAATTCATTTCATTTTATTGTTTCCGATTTTAAAAATAGTTTTCTTTTAAACAGGTTTCAACTTTTCAACTTTCATCAGGAAGTTTCAAATTTAATATGAACAATTGTTTAACCTTAATTTTTTGAAACTTATCATCATCTTACCTTCAATGATTGATTGATTGATTGATTTTAACTGTTGTTTAATTTAACATGTGTTTGTAAAATTTATAAAGGCTCAAAAATCCTTTTTTTTTTATTTTACGTTTTTAAATATCTGTTCGTCAAAAATTACAATCTAATAAATTAAAAGATATATTTTAATTAAAAAAAAAAAAATCACTAATAAACTTACATTATGATCTATGTGAAAAAAATTTCTTTTTGAAAGAAAGTCATTTAATTAAATTTTATTTTGTTTAGCTTAATATGATGTGTTACCAACGCAATATGCAGGTTTCGTCGACAACGAACTTGTATTTAAAAAAACAGCCCGCTGCTAACGAAACCCGAGTTCTACGTGGCTTGTCATTATTTAACAAAATTAACAAAAAAAAAAACTGGTAGTCACCTGAAAAAGAGAGGTCAATAATAATAAAAAATGACTCCCAACCTCGAATACTTCAAAAGGTCGTTAAAAAAGAAAAGAAGAAAAAAAAAAAAACAGAAGACTTATGTGTCGTCCTAAGCGTTAAAAGTGTCATAATAATTGTTAACATTCCACACTCTCATTCACAACATTCCGACAAAGTTAATGTGATACTAAATTGTCACACACAAGGACCTTACCACACCCTAACCTTACCTCTCTCTCTCTCTGTTCGTCTCTTCATTATCTCACGGAGTACCACAGGACGGATGGTGAGAATATAATATTGGTATATGCCTGCCAGAATAAAGTCAACGCGTGGGTTGTAAGGAAAACACAGATGTAGATAAAAGAAATAAGAGAAACAACAGAAAATTGAAAACTTTTCCTTCATATAATCATAGCCTGCATGCCGCCGCCAACACCACCTCCCTACGTCGCAACCAGCACATAGCACCACTGTGCGACTCCAAAACATAAATCACTTCAAGTGCAAAAGTTCTGACAGTTAACCAGCAAAGCCATTCCCAGAAAGGATGCACACGCAAACACTGGTAAATAAAATCTATATATATAAAAAAAAACAAAAACACAATAGAAACACCAAGCAGCAACTAAGTCTTATGAATCGCGAATAAAAATAAAGCAAAACAAAAGTATAATGGGGCAGGAGAGGAGAATATAAGAGAACAATAAACTTTGTTTGCTTGAGTGGGTGGTCTCGGTGGCGGATGTAAGAAGAAAAATTATTTTCATGTCCTTATAGGTCTTTATGACAAGAGAATCCACAATGGGAAAGCATCGCTAGACGCACAGAATTGTGTGCAATGATAATAAAGCAGGGCTAAGTTATTTAAATAAAAAGGCCCTAGTCCACCGAATATAAAAATTAATTTGATTCACTCTTATTCTGCTTCAAATCCTGAGTTAGTCTCTATACAAATATTTACATCGTTAATCTAGTAGATTAAAAATTAATATGATTAAACCTTCATACAATCAATAAGTTTAGATATAAAACAAACCTGAAGTCGTTTCGCGCTGAATGCATTCATTCATTACTGTCGAAGTTAATCTACTTCTAATCTGTGAATAATTTTCAACTTATAAATAAAGAAAATCTATTTTAGGTGTTTAATTTTTTTTTGGAAGTAGAAGTCCTGAGACAGAAAGTTTCATTTTTGTCAAACAATTTTAATCATTCATTCTAGATCTGAATCACAGCTAACCCAATAAATTTGGTATATATAAAAACTATAACTAATTCTTAATCGAAGACGAGAATTAACCAAGTCTGATTTAACTCTGAGTTAACTCTGTACTAACCTTTACCTACTGAAAAAACAAATACTTTCATCGTAACAGTTATATTTAGTTTTCTTAGTTTTAGTTTAAACAAATATTTAAACTATGGTTTAGCAATTTAAAACCACTAATTTCACCGGATTATCTAAAGTTAAATGATAATTCAAGCATGTATGTATATTTTCACATATTTCAATGTTGAACTATCGTTAAACCACAGTTAATCCGTTGCAACTGGTGATTGCTTAATCACGGATCAAATATTTGAACCACGTTTGAAGAACTGCCTTTTAAAAATTTATCTCAAAAACAATTAAAAAAATTAAAAACGTGAACAAAAGTAGGGATTTTAAGAATTATGAAAATATGTAAGGGCTAAACGGGCCTTAAATGACAGGCAGATCAATAAGGCCCACTTTGCCTACTTTTTTTAAATCTGGCACTGAACGTTATACAGCTGTGATATACATATTTATAAACATAGCCGAGAGTTGTACACATACACACATAGGTCTATGGAGGTGGTGGCCATGGACACTCGCATATAGAACTGAACTGATAGAGTATACTCACTATTTGTCGTCAGTAGATTTTGTCAGTTTATTTGCGTGGTATTTTTCTAGAAAAGATTTTTTTTTTAATTTCCACGAAGGAAATGAGTGACGATTTAGTAGAAGAAGAAAAAAACAAAAGAATTGAATTCAAATAGAGAAAGGAAATTGGCAAAAAAAATTAAAAACAAAAAATGTAGAAAATATTTCTTTACTCTTATATCCTTTTGGTAATGCTCTGAAGGTAATTAGGGGATTACAAGATAATTCCCTGTCAACTGTCAAAATGAAAAGAATGAAAACCAATTGTAATACTTTGTATACCTACATTTTATTGTGAGTGAAGTTGGTTCTACATTTAATTTAATTTTTTTATTTTTGTTCAAAGAAGTGTCTGGGAACCATGGGATTTATTTGTCATTTTAAAAGGATGTAAGGACATTTAAAACTATTGATTTTAAAAATGCTTAGACAAAAGTGATTTTTATACCCACTTGAGATAAAGAAGTTGTTTTTTTTTTTGTTTTTATTAAAAAGTTACAGAAATTTAGTTTGACTAAACCAAGTCAATTGAGTTGCTTTGTAGTGATTTGGTATGGTCAAAATTGACGAGTTTGACATTAGAAATGAGTTTTAAATAAAACTTACTTACAATTTTTTTTTCTTAACATACATACATATAATTAGTATGTGGTTCCACATCCTATCTGATGTGAGTGGTTTGTTGTATCGCCAACAATTTTGTGTTGAAAACTGTTGTTTTTGTTTTCGCTATTTCGCGGAAAAGAATTGATCCCAACATAACACAACACAACACAACACAACACAACACAACACAACACAACACAACACAACACAACACAACACAACACAACACAACACAACACAACACAACACAACACAACACAACACAACACAACACAACACAACACAACACAACACAACACAACACAACACAACACAACACAACACAACACAACACAACACAACACAACACAACACAACACAACACAACACAACACAACACAACACAACACAACACAACACAACACAACACAACACAACACAACACAACACAACACAACACAACACAACACAACACAACACAACACAACACAACACAACACAACACAACACAACACAACACAACACAACACAACACAACACAACACAACACACCACAACACAACACAACACAACACAACACAACACAACACAACACAACACAACACAACACAACACAACACAACACAACACAACACAACACAACACAAATTTCAGAAATTTTTATTTTTTGTTGGATGATTGGTAAATCATTTAATGAATTTAATTTACAATCATCCCGATAAGCAAACAATTCACTAAGCTTTTTCATTGTTGCATCATTATAGAGTCGAAATTAATTATTTCCGACTGGAATTATACTGGAAATCTTGTTGGTTCTTATACAAAACTTCAATGCAACTCGTCAACTATGCATATAAAGGTGAAAGACAGCAAAGAGGAATTACAGTCAAACTGGCATTAAACATCAAATTATTTCTGGATTTATTGCGATAGTAAGAAAAATATCTAAAATCGATTTCCTGAAATAATTTATTTCATGAAATTTGTGGTCTCCAATTCTCCATTGAATATTTTCATTGTACAATAACTGGTCAATTTCTTAAATGAATTAAATATTTATTGTGGACGTCAAATCTCGCAATATTAAATTCTTAAAATCTAAAATTTAAAAATTTATAATGTTACTTTAAATTTACTAAATATCGCATGCGACTGATGTGTGGTCAATTCTACTACTCCCATTTATGTATATTCTTTATTAAGCGGATTTAACAAATTTTAGCTTAAAAGTTACTTAAAAGCATTCTCAAGAAATCGGCTGTTAGAATAACAACATTTTTGCTTTGTCCATTTTCAATAATATCATTATTAATGTAACAAATATACTAACCATATTCATTTCACTTCAGTTATTTATAACAATCAGCTTCCATTGTCCTTCCAAGAAGATAAGAGAAATAAATCATTTCTATATAAGCAACCAAAAGAATCCAATAATAAATATTTGTGCTATTTGATCAATTTGTGAAAGAATATAAAGAATATTTTTCATGTCCGAATAATTTTAATATTGCGTCGTCTTATGAATTTTTTTTTGCAATTTTCTTTGGGAAAAAAATGAAAGAAGGAATAAAAAAAAAACACCATCACTATTCATAAGTCATCCCTAGAGTGGCAGCAGTGGCAGAGGACACCACAATTTATCGTATTCTCCTCCAACCTCAACAATAATATTGTCTCTCAACTCAACTGACTGTGAGACTTGTAGGTATAAGAGCTCTCCAGGCTCTTCTATGTCATTTACCTTGCAAATAAAAAATGGGCGAAAAGAATTTCAAGTTAAAAAAAAAAAAATAAATATATTTTTTATTATTATAACAAGTCGTCACAGTAAAAAAAAATGTGCGTATACACATATAGCAAAGTGTCCTTATAACGTTTTCGATTCCTTTGTTTTTTTTTACTTGGTTTGCTGTTGTATTTTAATGCGACTTTATGAAAAATTCTTCTAAGCAGATAACTGTCATAGTTATTTTTGTAGCCCTGTCCTTGCGTCCGTCCTGAATTGGACCTTTTTTGTTTTTTTGCAGACCAAATATAGAATGAATAATAAATAAAGGTTTCATGCGGAGTGGTGTAAGAGAAGCAATGAAAACAAAGGGTAAAACTAAAATTGTTGATCTTGATTATATTGCTCAATCTTTGGCCTTGATTTATAATAAAAAATAAAAACAACAATAATTTTGCATCATAAGGAAATATTGATTTTGTCATGATTTAAATATATGAAAAAAAAACATTTAAATAAATTCGAAGAGACACTGCACTCTTTAATTTCAAAATTCGATAGTTTTGCAATATTAAGGGTATGTATAGCATTTGTTTAAAAAATAGTAATACAAAGTAATAAAAGTTGCAAGTATGTAAAGTTTTGTTTGTACCTTTGTTTTTAGCAGCATAAATTGATCAAAAAACAGTAAAACTTTAATTTTTTAGAAAATCATTATCTAAAAAAATGTAACTCCTAAAATTTTGCGGATTTCAAAAAAAAAATACAAGCACATACATAACACCATAAGTTGAGAATAACTTTTTTTTTACGAAAATGGCGGTGCTTATTTCATGCTAAGGAGCTTCGCAAAATTTAATTTTATCATAGAAATTGCATATATGCAAAATGGTTATGCTAACTTTAAAGGTCTAACTTTATAGCTATAAAAGTTACAAATATGGGATTTTTTAATCTCTTCGGTCCTTAGCAGCATATTATATTGTTAAACATAAACGCAACATAAAAGCACAAGTTCAGCAATATACGGAACATTTTTTTTTTTATTAATAGAAAATGGTTGTGCTTAACGTGAAGTTTAAGGGGCTTCGCAAAATTGGATTTTAGCTGTAAAAGTTGCAAATGCGGGGTTTTTTATTTTTCTCGGTTTTATTGTTTTTATAATAATTGTAAATTTTGCAAATCTGCGAATATTTAAAAAAAAATTAAGGGCACATAGTTGAGGGAGGACATTACAGCACAAGTTTTTTTTTTCTTGAAAATAGAAAATGGCAGCGCTAACTTCACGTTAAGGAGTTTCGCAAATTTTTTTTTGTCTCTATGTAGTTTTTTTGTATCTCTTCGGCATTTTTCAGCAAACGCCACATGGCAGCATAATTTGAGCACATTACAGCACAAACATTTTCTTTTTGATTAAAAATGGTGGTACATACTAACTTCGGCACGCTAAACCACTTCACAAAATTAACTTTTAGCTTAAAAGTTAAAAACAAAAATTTGGTCCGTAATATTAGGGGTTCTTTATAAATATTTAAAGCACAACCTGTTTTTACGAAAATAAAACATCGCGTAGTGAAAAATAAAAATCGACATAATTGGCGCGTTCAGAAAAGTGTGATCTTAGATATTTTTCTCACTCAAAAGGTGAGCAAGGGAATCAATGATTTTTTTTCTTGAGAGTAACTGAGGTTGCTGAGATCTCCGAGATCTCATTTTCTTGAACACGCTTGAGAATAAGAACCGATTTTTTAATCATCATTCAAAAATTCAGTTAACTGTCCGAAGAATGAATAGGAACAAATGTTTGCTTTATCTGAAGAAGTGTTTTAGGGCAAATTTTTGAACAGTTGGCAATGTTCAAAAATTAGCCCTAAATGGCCTTTCACCTGTACGCTCTTCAGACTTACAGAAATAGAATAAGTGGTGAGTTGATTTCTAATAACGTTTGACTTTTCCAACCATACTGTGGCATTCGTGTGATTTGGTTAAAATGAACTTCAAACTTTTCGACACTGATAGCGTCACCGCAATTAACAACTCGATAACGTTAGTGTTTACCTTCAAAAATTCCCTTTCAATTACTTTACAGTCCTTAGTTTTTATTGATATAGTAGTTGGTAATATCTTTAAATTGATACTATTATCGAAAAGTATAACATAGGATAACGGACATTCCAACAATCGTTTCTTTTTTTTTTTTTTTAAATCAATTTTTAAAAGAAATATTTCGTTTCCTCGGAAAAATCACATAACCCATTTTTTGTGCAATTCATTTTTCTTTTTTTTTTAAATCTAAAAAAACAACAAAATAAATTCCATTCCCCACGCCCACCACCACAGCTCATGATGAACGATTATTGAGATTTATGTCCTAGGTTCACCTTCGGTAGACGGGTATAAAAAAAAAATACAAACAATCATGTCGAAGTTTTTTTTGTTTTGTTTTTCTAGAGGATTTTCTTTTTCTAAACCACAGTACCACCACCCATTTTAAGAAAAAAAAAGTCCTTTAAACTGAAGAGAACATTGAAAAATGCAAAAAATAAAAAAAATGAGTTTTGAAGATGCAACAGGCCACACGTTGTATGTATCACATACAACCAAAACTAGCTGTCCACGATACGCATCCCTACTCCTATACTTAGAGGATTAACTTTTGGAAATGAAATTTACAAAAAAAAAGAAATATATTAAAGTCTGAAGCAAATTACGGAACCAAATCTTGAGAATTCAAGTGGAAGCGAGAACATTATGCGCTCAGTTGAACTTTACTTGAAAAGCAGCTATATCACCTGACTTGTGTGTGGGTGTGTGTGTCAAAAATCAATCCCATCAAGGGAGCAATCAAGAAGTAACCATTGCTACTTCTGCTCTAAGCAATAAGGAGACTATATACACACGAAGGAGCAAATTGAGCATGCCGAAAATCCTGGTGCGGAACAAACGGTACGGTAAGGAAAATCAAATATATACCCGGTGTGTGCAAGGAAATCGAAAAGGATGCTCTTCTAGGAGACGAAGAAGAAGAAGAAGATTGTCTGTGTCCGTTCTGTGAGGTAAGGAAGCTTCACCTCTCCAACTCTATAGGTAGGTAGGTATAGGTAAGAAGGTAATCGCAGCTGGTTTATTCTTTATCCCATTTTCTTTGCTTGCGGTACGGATTGTCATCGTCTTTATTGTTGTTGTTGTTTTTGTTGTTGGTGGAAACTAACTGTCTCCGTTTGTCTTCGGAGTTTAAAACGCAAGATATATACAATATCTATCTACCTTTACCGAGGTGACACCCAGCTGGATACAGTTTTTTCTTGCACCGTCGGAAATTGCTGGAAAATGTGGATAGTGGAAGTGGATATGCAGCAAACTCATGCTCAGAAAAAAGGTAGTCGAAGACGACGACGACGACGTCAACATTGCGAAGGAGTGTCTTGACTTTGCTTTCGAATAAAAGACAAAAAAAGTAAAAAAAACATGGAGGATGTTTACCAAATTGGGATTAAATTTGTGAGTTTGACTTTTGTATTAGGTGGTAAAGTATTAAGGGGCGTATATTCGGTAAGGTTTCTTGAAGAGAAAATTAAATTTAAAGCCATAAGTATATTATGTATTACTGTTCAGCAGAGGTAGAATAAATAATAACTATTTATCTAAAACTAGGTAGCTACAAAAAATGTTTAGAAATACATAGTTTAAAAGAGTTAGTTTATTGTAAAATAAAATTTGAAGCCAAAATTAGTTATATAATCAGACCAAAAAAAAATGTTCTCTCGAAAATTTTCCACAGTTCAGTTAAAATTTACTTTTTCTTCTTTTGCTTAGAAAATTATAATTTTAAAAAATTGGTCAAAAGTCAAAAATGATGTATTTTTTTGTATTACATTTTTAAAAAGTGGGCTTTTTATAAAATATTTTTAATTCACTTTATGGACTTTGATATTTTCTACAAATAATAGCTTTAAGTATACTTTTTCCAAGCCAACAATTTTTTAGCGCCAGCTTCAAAATAGGCGAAGTTAAAACATAACCTTTAATTTATAACTCTGGTCATAATGTGGCTAAAAATAAGATATTTTTATACCCTAGTTTGCTATACGGTAGAAAAAATCCAAATATTACCCTAAGGTTAATTTGGGTAAAATTTTCTCTCTTCGAAAAAGATTTCGTCACTGGTTTGAAAAATTCCATTTTAAATCTAGAGGTAAAATTTGGATATATCTTAACCCTTTAATAATTAAAAGGTTAATTTTGGGTACTTTTATCACTTATTCCTACCCATTAATTAAACATTTAATACGTCTTTTGAACCATTTTGTAACCTCATGGTTTGGAAAACTAATAGCCTGTAAATTAGCCGCTTTCTAACTAAAAATTGTTAGTTGGGTTTTTTACTAGCAATTATTTAGAAGATGTTGCTGTTCCAAACAATTTCAAATGTCGAGGAGGACTAACGTTAATGAGATTCACCAATAGAACTCAAGTTCCAAAATTTATCAAAATAGTTTCAGCAGTCTAAGCTGCAGAATTGAGGAAACTACTTCTTCGTGTTCTCAATTTGTTGCAGTTTCACATTTTTACCAAATTTTTTGTAAGAATCCAAGACTTGCTGTATATAATATCTAGAAAGTTTTCAAGGCAAGTACAAATTGATGTATGAGCTGAGCATCCCAAGAAAAGAGATCGGTGAGCACTCAAAAATGTTTAAGTAAGCCAAAATTTTCACCTGAATGCAGCTCTTTAGTTTGATATTTTAATTGCAATTTTGTTGTTTACAGACTAAAACGGTAAATAAACAACAACGACTTGTTGTGGTTGATTTGTTTGACTCTCCCTTACATTAACCTGTATCACCCAACTGATTTCCATTATTACCGAATGCCAGCAAAAAAGAGGAATACCGAAACGGTAAAGGGTAAGGAATTCAACAACTGAAAGAACGAGAGGAAACGGATACTCAAGAAATAGGCAATATGATGCAATTCATATGTAATTAGATTAAGAATAAAGAATTTTTGTACAAATAATGAAACCCCAGTGTTCCGACGAGCTAAACTTTTAAAACGGAACTGACTTTTTGGACGCACTTTGCCTTTGACAAAACACAATATGGGGTGTGTCCAAAAAGTCAGTTCCTCTTAAATTTAGTTATAAAGTTAAGAATTGGAACGGTCTAGTGAAAAAAAAAATTATTCATTATTAAAATATAAATTTTAAGAAAAATAAAGTTAAAAATTACTCAGTTACATTATTAACAAACTGAAGACTGGCATCTTGGATCTTTGTTATACTTTTAATTTTGTAGAGAATTTATACTACATCAAAATAATGTACAAATAATTTATGTCCATAAATCTTATAAAAAAACCCTTTATAATAATTTAAGTGTTAGTAAAATTTGCTAACATTATTCAAATTTTCATAGATCGTTTCTAGGGCGTATCTTTCTTTTAATAGCCCGTAATTTTCATAAAAAATTGACAAATTGCTGGATTATTTTAGTTTTATTTAATTCGAAATTATGCAATGTTTATTTCCTCTTCCAAATATGTACCCTCAATAATCTCACTCTGTTTTATTAGAAATGGGTTGCAAAATAATTTTTACCATACCTTTATATTTTATCATTTTAAAATTAAAGTAGATTAAAGTTCATACAAAATCAAAACCAAAGCAAAAAAAAAAAAACAAAATCTGAAAATTTCGAATTCCAACACACATTTTCCACAAAAAACCCGCACGCACATTTGTTTTGTATAAGTAACACAGGCACACCCCTACCAATGCATGTATTGTATAAGGTTGTATACCCACCACTAGAATGGAAAATATTTTCCAATCATTTGAGCAAATTACCTTCGTTAATTGAACGGAATTGGCTCTGTGTCCCGAGGCGAAATACCATCGGTGACTGGTTTTTTGTTGGATTGGAATGCATTCGGCGGAATGGCATTGGTGTGGCATTGGCATCGGCATGGCATGGTATGGATGGGATCAGGCATGGCCTGGCTTATGCAACAGCCGCTCCTCCTATCGGTGATAATAAAAATCATCGATTCATTAAATTGCAATTCTGTGCATCCGATGAGTTTATGTTAAACTAAACATTTTCACATATAAAGTGTATTACTCGTATTGTAAATTTGTGTATTTGTGTGTAGTGTGTCTGTAGGCATTTTGTGTCACATCTGCGAGGCTTTACCGTGTGTATATATATATACGACCACGGTGCATTTGGTCCAATACACACGTCGACCATATAGTTGGCTCTAAATTAGCGTTTTCGTCTAATTGGCGACTATTAGCGAAGAGCAGAACCACAAAACCCAAAATGAAAATAGTCGCCTCTATCCACAATATGCGGGGATTCTATTGTCGCCCGCCTGTTTTCTGCATATTGCCTGATGCTGTTGCTACTCATCGACCCCAATATATAGCTTGGCTTGGCTAGGCTAGAGCTATAGGATATACAAATGGCGAATTAATGGCGATCGATTGAGCCTATTGGCAATTGGCATTTCGCATTTGTTTCGAACGTTTGTATGTTTGCAGTGCCGAATGTTGTGCCATTAAAGGCAACAACTGTTTTTTGGGAAATGAGACAGCCGTGTGGTTTGGTACTTTAATCTTTCGGTTAATATTTTTAGGTTTTGGGTTTGAGGCTAGAGCGTATAGCAGCCCAGCAACTTAAATAGGAATCATCAGCCTAAGGCATTGCACGTGCCATAATGGCAGAAGGATTATCTCAAATAGCTGAAGTTGGTTAAATGTTCAATATCTATGATAACCTGGTGTGTGGTTCGAATTCGAATAGCAGAGAATACAGCAAGGAACAGACTGGTGATTGCCAGGAAATAGAGTAGAACCCCCCCATACAGGTTGATAGTTATACAGTGAAGTGATTTTCCAATTTTATGGTATTGTGGTGGATTTCCAGATGCAGAATATTGAGGGTTATGCCAAACTCAATATACCATGTACAAATCAATGAAAAACAAATTGAAATTCTTGATCGATAACCACTCGAAGTAATTTCAAATAACTCAAGGTCAATTAGAGCATTTTAAGGAATTATTGTTAGTGACTATCCGGTAATGGAATCATATGTATGAATAATAATTTTGTTTGCCATAATTCGTATAAGATAAATCTGAAAGTCAAATTGATTCATTCTGTCGTTACATTGAATAAAACGTCTAAAAATTTAAGCATTTGGTTTTTGACAATTTAAAGAAACATTCGTAAATTCTTTAAGTAGAAAAATATAGTTTGTTTGTTCTTTCTCTTCTGTGGCTCATAAAGTCCATTTTATGTTAATTTCATTACAAAGTCGTTCAGTCACTTAAAAAATTGTAGATTTTGACAAAAAAGAGTGTTTAAATGCTAACGAGAGAAGAAGAAAATTCCATTTTCTGTGACTTTTTGTCCATGAAATTTCTTTGTATTAAAGTTCACCGTCTGTGTACTCAGACAGACTTAATTTAGGTCTATCATTCCGTCTTCCTAATCTTTGTAGCGTGTTTCAGGCGGAACTTTTACCGATTAAAGAAGCTTTATCTTGGCTTAAAGAAAACGTGATATCAACTACTGATATCCGCATCTTCTCAGACAGCCAAGCTGCCATCAAATCTCTGGACTCTGTTTCTACAAACTCTATAACAGCCCAAAACTGCCGATCATCTCTCATTGAGATGGCGGAGCAGTTCAACATTCACCTTTGTTGGGTGCCGGGCCACAGGGACATTCCAGGAAACTGTAAAGCTGACGAACTCGCTAAAAGTGGAACAACAGTACCCATACTACCAAATAAGACAACTATTGGTATACCTATCGCTACTTTTAAACATATGCTAAAGCAAGATGCTATAAAGAAAACAAACCTTAGGTGGAACAACCTCACCACTTGCTTAACGACAAAGCAAATACATATGGCCATTGCTGGATCTGAAGCGCTCTAAGCAATTGATATCTTTAAGCAGATTGCACATTAGTTCCGTAATAGGTGTCATAAGCGGACACTGTCTAATACCAGCATGCGACTAGGCGTTCACTCTAATGATTTCTGCAGAAGCTGCATGGATGAGGAAGAGGAGGAAACAATTCCTCACCTTTTTTGTACATGTCCTGCTCTGTCACAGAGGCGTAGACTCCATCTGGGAGACTTCTACTACAACGATACAAGTGATCTAGCAAATACTTCTATAAGTAATCTCGCACGCTTCATAAGGAGCTCAAATTGGTTTAATTGAGTAAGGAAAAGCTTTCCTAGATCCATGTGTTATCACAACGGGCTAACAATTGGCCTAAGTGTGTCGGTTTTTCCACCGACAGCCACTTCAACCTAACCTAACCGCTATAGCTATAACAGGTCTGTTTCTTTACTGTTTGGGAAAAACTTCACGAAAAAGTTTGAAATGCATTTGGGATATTTCTGATTTGTTTCATTTTAAATTTGAACCTTTAAAGTCTAGTTTTTCAATTCGAGATTTGGATTTAAAAAATAAACGGGCTTAAGCCCGTCTAAACATCTGATATCTGTTTTTAAATCTCGAGTTAAGTCTGAGTTAAGACCACTTGTGAAGTGGACTAGAATGTCGATTACATTTTATACGAGTTTAAATTTTGACATTTCCACATAAAGATTAACTTCAATAACGTTTGGATAAAATTTAACGCGGTTTTAATCCATTTCACACACGGCATTTAAATTGAAGAATTAATTGTGCGGTTAACTCCTAGATGAACTGAATTGATATTTATGACAGATTCGTGCTCCTGACCTCATAAAAATAGAGAGAAAGAGAGAAAGAGAGAAAGAGAGAAAGAGAGAGAAAGCGACAATATGTTAATTACCCTTTTCATAATGCCACATAGTGTTGCTCTCTTTCTCTCTTTCTCTGTTTTGATATCGAAATCGTATTTTCATTGTGTGACACTTTAATTTCTATAGATTTTTGACAGCTGAAAGTTACACTAAAAAACTACTTTTCAGCTAACTCGGGCTTAAGTTAATTGAAGGATTAACTAACTCCTGTCTAACTCAAGAACCGAAAAACTGAATCTAAGGTTCATTTTCCAAAATGAAACTTAAATATTAAGAATATTAAAAATCAAAATAAGAGCATATTTTCCGAGTTTCTGTGCAAACAGTAAGCAGTAAGCAATTAGCATCAGATTATAACTATTATTGGATTAAATTTAAATCTGAATCCTAGTCTTACAATAATATAGATTTCTTCATACAGGAATTACCACTCCTTGTTTTATTTATTTATAACACCAAAAGTATAAAGAAAATATAAGAGAAAATACTACTTAAACAATTTTATTTCTTGAGAATTCTTCCTTGTTGAGGCACTTAACTTATGAAAATAAGTGGGCTCTAATGTTTTCAATTTATTTATTTCTAATGAAATAAATTTACTTTTATTTTCAATATTTTGCAAATCGTTTGTGTATTTAAATTAATTTTATTATGGCTGAACTTTTTAATTTTCCATATTGGGGGTAATTTTATAGACCCACGGAAGTTCCAATAATAACCCTAGACAAAGCTCTGAGAATTTTTCCAATCATTAACACCTTTTTCTAGGAAGTACAGTATCAGCAATCTATGTATATCAGCAATCTATGTATATAAATCATTTAAAAACAAAAATAACACTGGTTATAGCATCAATATTTTTAGCAAATAAAAATAAAACCTTTAGTGTGAGGTTTTTTCTCTCCTTCTTGGTATAGCCCACTTATAACAAAGCATTCTGGTTTGGTTTCCTTAATTCTACTTACCAACTTCTTGGCAAAGAATATTACGCATTTATAAATAGTTGAACGCATAAATTCAGCGCCATCAGAAAGCTTCAAGATGTTAGGATTAAAACTTAAATAGTTGAGAAATCATGACTTTCATTGCATACTTGATACTTGTGTGATAAAACTTCTGTCGGCTTTAGTTCCATTCAAAATTATATTTAGAGTTCATTTTTAAATGTAGCCCCTGAGTAGACGAGTACATAATATTTTAAAGTAAGATTTTATATCGTTGATTAATATCAGTGCGTATAGAACATATAGAATCGAAGTAAAATGTTTTTTTCACTGGTATACACCTCTCGGGGGGAATTCTTCAAAAGTATCTCTTGATGTCATTAAAATTGCCTTCCAACTTTAGCGTTTTGGATTTGAAAGAAAATTGTAGATCCCCTCCATTCCTGCAAACAACATGCACACATGAATGGTTGAGAGTTGCAAGTTTCCCTCAGCCCTGATTCTTCCCAAGCTGTATTTCTATCAATTTTATTTTTTTAAATAAAAGATTTGAATGGGTTTCCTTTAACTCAACCATTAATTCCGTCAGAAACTAGTATTGAAATTCTTAATGCCAATAATATTGTTTTGTGCTAAGAGATGCTGAAATATTTTGTTTGAAGGATTAAATGCAACAGTAGGTATATTCACCTTCATTAAACTGGCAGAAACTGAGAATTATAACAGTTCTTTTAGAAGAACCTTGTTCACAGAAGCAAACACAAACATATATATGCCAGTAAGACCTAGGGTCTTATAAATTAGGCAATGGAAGGAATAGAAGGATAGGATAGATTTTTGTTGGTACAGTGGATTGAGAAATTAGGTTTTGATTTTTCTCATTAAATCCCAGGGATGGCGTTCAGTTGAGAGAATATAGACAAGAATGCTGCCTATACCGAACCCACACATCCAAGTCAGCAGTCAAGCACTACTTTCACTTCGTCGCGCCGCGCCGGGGCCACCCCCGGTTCACAGAAATCAAAAGTATCTTCTCATTCAAAGGGTTATCATAATTTTAAGTGACCATTTGACAGCCAGGGAACGGAAAAAAAATCCGTAATACTTCAATACAATTTTTTTTTTTGAGTTATTATAAGAAAGATTGCTGGTAAACAAAACATATAAACATCAATATAACCAATATTTGAAAATTGCGAGCTTTTCAAGCATGCGAGCTGTAAAAGTTAATAGCGTATTATTTAAAGCTTTATATTGGTACTAATCAATAACAATAATAATAATAAGGAACAATACATTTTCATTCATCCGTTTGTTACTAAATATGATTAATAGGCATGTTTTTTGGAAATTAATACACGATGCAGTAAGAATTACCCGAAAAAAACGCATCGGCAATACCATGGTTTTTATATTAAACATTTGGTACTATTGAACACCTGTCTGAATTATTTGACAGGTGACAGATACAAAAAATTCATTCACAGTAGGATTTTACTTTAGCTTTTATCGGACGTAATCCTATACCGGCGATGTTCTATTTGTATAGCTTTTCCAATAAAATACGCCTAATATCATGTATTCTCAGAAACATATCGTGATTTGCAAACCAAGGACAATGAATGTTTCCTGCTTTAATTCTTTTATTTCTAAAATCATGAATTGATATCAACTGTTTTTGATAATGACACAATTCACTTCTATAATCAAAAGTCACCAAAGACCAAACAACGCTCTTATGCGTTTAATTTTATTCTAATCGTATGTACAATTGTCTAAAATATTGTATGATAATTATCTTATTATGAAAATTAGCTTAAAATCTGCTAACCATGTTTAAATTCCCTGCGCCAATGTCCCATTTAGGTACGCACATTCAGCACAATTTTCATAGTCCTCTCTCTAAATATCAGAACACATGTTGGAAATTCCTAATTGGTGATAACAGCAGCACGTCACTTACAATATACATACATCTTTCTCTCTCTACACACGCACAATATTCACAACACGATGATGATGGTGCGGTGATTTAATTTAATTCAATTTAATTCCCCGAACGAAGTGTGTCCCCAAAAGGGTACAAGTATATGGAAGACAGGTGGAGGTTCACCGTCACCGTCACCCTATCTGCTGCACACATCCGCAGGTGCGTGCGGTAGTGTTGCTGTTGATGTTATTGTCCCCATTCATGGTGCGGTAAGGCTGGTGTTGTCAGTTGTCAGGATATTGTGTAGTTAGTGGTGGAATGATGATGGTTATTGAAATATAATTAACATTTATTATAATAACTTACCTCGCTCGGTGTGCCACCAAACACATACATACAATTTATATGTACATATCACCCTTATAATTTCTTATTCAACCGGGGGTAATCTGATTAAGGGAAATGTTCATTCATGATGTCTGGAGGAAGATGGTTGGCGATGATGGCGACGATGATAGTGACTTCTGTTTATCTGTTTGTTGCCTGAACTGATTCAAAGACTATACCTATACATATACGAATACGTATTTAGTTTGGGGAAGTCACATTTCTGCGTCTTTTGGCGGAATGAATTAATCGCTAGCTGATGTAATCAAAAAACCGATATTCAACACTTCATGATGTTCGTCGTGATGTTCTCCAAGTGGAGAATCCTTTGTGAGGATTTCTTGCCTTAAAGATATTTAATATGAATAGGATTCACATAAAAGAACTCGCTGCCTGCCGTTTGTGACAGTTCTGCCACTTCGGATATACTGATAAAGACGTGGAGGCGGTGTGGCTTTTTCATCTTTTTTGTGTACCTACATCCTTATCTCACACAGAATAATTAAGTCATTTCATCGAGGATATTTGTATTTATATACAAACGCCGCCGCCATGTCGGTCGTGCGCTAAGGATGCCATCACATACAAATTTCACCATTAATGATGTTCTTCCTTGAAGTGAGTACGAATTGGGGGGATTGTTTTTTTGTTTTTTTTTTTCTCATCAGCCATTTCCTCTACCCGGAATGAGAATAATTATTATTTGTGTGTGAGGGGGCAAGATAACGAGATCCTGACGCGTATCCTGCAAATAAATAGAGAAAAGGGGGGAATTTGAATAAATTGAGTATATAAATTCCATTATGAATGCTTAATGCTTTATTTCCGGTTAATTTTTGTGCTAAAGAATGTTGGCTATGTAAATATTTTCGGTTAGGTGATGATGATGATGATAATGATGGTATATAGCAGGACGAGAGGTAATGTCGGTATGATTGTTTTTATGTGAATATTTGGTGGTTAAACCTTTAGCATTTATATTTATTTATGTAGGTACATTGAAAACTCTGATATAAATTACGGAAAATATTTGTTGAAAATATACGTGGCGCGCGCTGAAATGCTTTATGGATTGTAATTAATTTCGCGTGTTTAACTGAGTGTGTACTGCTATGTGTAATTTTGGTAATATACCTACCCAGTTAAGCATCAAGTTATAACAGCAAAACCAAAGAGGAGCTTCGGAGATTTATTTACTTGGTGACATATCAAACAAGTATTTGCGTTAAATTATGGTTTATTTAGCATGATTAATTGTCAACTTGCTGTTAAGTGAATGGTGTAATATAATGAAGCTATATATAAATTGTATACTTAACTATATATCTATATAGGAAGGTTAGCATATACTATAACTACAAATATATTTTAGGATTTACATTGCTTCAATGATGGCAGCAGCAGCGGTAGCAGAATTATAAAGTCTATTTAGGTATTTATCATTTGTAACTGGTTAATTAGTCGGTTGGTTGGTGTTATTGGAGAATAATTATATAAGCGAGAATTTGTGCAAATAAATTGATATTAATTAAGAATGTAAATCCACAGAGAATTTTTGTCGTTAAAATGTAATAGTCATAGTTTATACTGTTTATAGGATTTTGTTATATCAACGTTTTAATTCAGGACAAAATTGTTGGTTTGAGGGATTATTGAATACTATGCGTAAATGTTTTTTATAATCACTGCAAACAGTTAAATAATGTTTTTTTTACTTTTCATATTCACGTTTTACAAACATTAAAAATCTGGGGAGCGTTCTTTACATCTAATGAAAGAAAAATGTAAATGAAACAAGATAAACTTGGCCGATCATAATAATATCTTTGTATTCGCTTGATCCTCGGATGCTTTCCCAAAAATATCAATAAACCGTAGTTTAAAAGTGGTGTACAGATGTGAATATAATATAATAATTACCACCATATGTTTTACATAGTTAGACATTTGTTGAAGAAAGCTTAAAGTTATCAGCAACTTTATGTAAGTGGCACCCAATTGAAGGTGGTTGAAGGTAGTGGTTGCTCTTCGAAAGCATACTGAGATTGCAAATATGCACCAAATAACTCACTAGTTAACCAAGGTGTTGTAAGACCGTAGTTATTATGATATCAAATACATAAGCATTTGAGTTCTTTAAGAAACTGAGATATATCTCAGCTCTTTCCAACTCTTCCCCATATATGGTGATACCTCTTCGAGGGTTCTTCGCCAAGTACTTCTACATCAGCCCATTTGTTTGCCTGCCTGTTTGATAAGGTTAAATTGAATCGCTTGACTCGCATTACACTAGTCGCCTTTCGAAGCGTATGGCCAATCCACTTGTGTCTTCGTATAAAAGAGCCTATGGGTTCTGTTCTTGGTTCGCCATGGGAGATACGGTTGGGTTAGAAAATCTTCAAGATGCTACGAAGACATTTATTAACGAACATTTGCAGCTTTTTTGTGACAACAGATGTGACTTTCCAAGTGCTACACCCATAAAGCAGCACAGATTTAACATTTTTAACAGAACAGTCGTAGCTTAGTCTTTAAGGTAATATAGTTGTTGCTCCATATTTTCGATAGCATTGCGAACACAGCATTTGCTTTCTCGATTTGAATGTTTATATACAGTTCAGTTTCGCCACCAGTAGGGACGAAATTCCCAATATATTGGAAATTGTCTATACCATCTCTGATGTTCCAAGGCTGATCCTTTTAGCTTTTACGTTATCAGCCCCACAATTTCAGCTTTTCTCTCCACCCTTGTTGTCATTTGATGGAGATCCATAATTCTGTGAGAGAGTAAGTATACGTCGTCTGCGTAGTCCAGATGTGATTGCACAGTCCACTGAATTCCTCCATTTCTAGTCGAAAAAGCTGCGTGCGGTTCCAATAGAAAGAGTAATGGTGACAGTATACCGCCTTGCCTAACCCCATTTTAAATTTCAAGCTCCTCTGACAACCTTCCTCTGATAATCTTCTATATGTACTTGACATTTGGATCCATCATAATGTAGCCTTGATAACAGCAATCAATTCATCTGGGATACACCTCCTGCGCAAAAAAAGCCATATAAATTCTCTACTGACAGTATCGAACGCCTTTTTAAAGTCGAAGAATAGTAGGTGAAGTGGTGATCGGTATTCAATGCACTTTTAGTGCAGAATACTGCTTGTTCGGCATCAATAGTGTCTTCGAGGTGGTTTTTTATTCGCTCAAATACTATGCTTGCTATTGTTTTGGCTACAGGCTGCAGGAAGCATGCATTTTCCTGTACAGTTTCCACATTGCGTAAGGTCTCCTTTTTTTTGAAAAGCTCTTGGTTAACCAAGTTCTTTTAATAAGTAAGTGTAGTAAGTAATCGTGGTTGTTGGGGTTCCTCTAAGCTCTGCCGGAATACTGTCAAGTCCGACCGTTTTGTTGTTCTTTAGAAATACTGTACGTATTCGAGAAATCGCTTCTTCGGACGGTTCATTGGATGTTAGGTTTACTTCACTGGCGAAAACGCTATTTAAAACCACAGAAAATTACTCCTTCCACCTTTTGAACTGGTCCTCATTCGAAATTAGCAGGGATCCACCCGTATCTTTTACCAGGTGTTGTTAACAGCTGGGCGCAGGGTCATCGCCCAGGGTAAAAAATTGGCTAGGCTATTACTTCACGTGATTGTGAGTTATATAAATGAACTAATTAATACTTTTAGCTTGTGTACCTATGACACTATCCCAATATGTATGTTCCAAATAACTAATCAGAAGTTTACTTATATAGCTATTTTGAAACAGGTTCTTAAGAGTTAACTGAACCCACAACCAAGGAAGGACTCAGAAACCGATGCCCACGTAAACAAATTGCAGCCTTTCGATGTTTTAATAAATTTATAGAGAATCAAAGTTTTGATTTTATCTTCCTTTGTAATTTTTCTCTCAACAAAAACATTTAGTGTGTTTAATTTTATTCCTTTTTTTAGTAAGTCCCAGTAATTTTGTTCAATTATTAATTTTTTAAACTTCAGAGCCCTCATGCTAGAAATAGTTAGCTATCTTGACTCATGTTTCCTAACATAAAAGGGTTGTAGGAAACCGCCTGACTCCATTATTCATATATAGTCAGAAAGTCATTTTTATAGCCAGCGCATCACAAGCCACGGCAACCAAAATCCAGCAATTCATTTATAGTTCATGTCCAAGACATTTACAAATTCGATTGGACATATTTCAGACAAACACTCTACGTGTGAACTTCAAATTCACTCATAAGCTTTGTGTGTAAACACGAAACCAGAACACTTAGTGCATTCACTACCACACTCGCGAAGCGAAAATCAAGTGTACTGAAGATGACATTCACATACAGGGAAACACAAACACGAACTCAAATTAGAATATTATAATCTAGTAAGAATATCTTACAAACATTATTATTATCTAAAAATATATTAACACAACAAATAATTCCAACTCGAATTATGTAGTTATTGGTATCGAAGTATAAACACACCCTAAACTACAATTCGAAACTACAAAAGCATTCAAAGAGAAATGTCATTCCAATGATGAAAGATACATTCCATGTCGATCCAATTGGAAATGCTTTTCCAATTAGTTCCAGGAAGCCGACGTTATTTCGATATCCGCCAGAATCGTTCTTTTCTAGTCTGGCCATCGAACAAACAAGTAACCATCTTAACTTTTATCAAATAGAAATTTCCTGAAACATTGGTAAGAAAAATATATTAAGAGATCTTTAGTGAAACAAGAAAATTAAGAACATTGTTCAATCTATTAGGAAATATTAAAGTGAACAAATTTACAAAAGGCAATCTGCCTTCATCAAGAAAATTCGCATTGGCACGAAATTCTGTTTGTCGAGACAAAGACGCAGAAGCCATGTGAAGAACAAAATGTCTGCAGCAATACAATTTGGATTAAAATCCTAAAACAAAAGGTAAATTATTTCAATTTGTGACGCATTAAAAGTATAGCAAAAAGAAATAAAAAGAAAAGTAGAAAAAGTTGATACACGTGTAGAATTCTTTATCTAAAGTTTTTTTTTATGTCCCTACAGGTACAATATTTCATTATGGCGCGACTGTATGTACAAAGAAACTTTCAAGATACTACGCGATGGTCAGACTCAAGCAACTTATATTTTAACTCAAGCAATTTACGTTTTAACTCAAACAATATTCGTTGTAACTCAAGCAATAATTGTTATAACGAAAATTTCAAGTATATAACTATTGCAAAAATAACATCTAGCAATAAATTTTGTAATCTATAAAGCTCATTAATACAATTCAGTGTATTTAAAAATTTCAACAAACAATATCAAACAACGAAAAATACCCAAAAATATATACAGCAAAATCATGCTTTGTCTTGTGAACAAGCACTAGAAAATCGTACGCAGTTCCAAAAGAACAAGTAAAACCTGTTTTAAAAACATAATTACGTTCAGTTCACGGAAGCACAAAAGAGCTCCCGATTGAACAACAAAATACAATCCAGTACATTCTTCGCTTTTAAAAAGTAAAAATTTTCTATGAAAATACATTCAGTCCGTCGATTTTATTGCGATCATAAAATTTTAACAATAAAAAAGTCAAGAATCAGTCAAGTCAATATAACAACATAATCAACTCAGCGAACATCAGTCCAACAACAAGTTCCAGAGATGAATTTTGCAAATCCGTCAAGAAACCTAATCAGAACTATATGTTAAGATTTGTTTTATGACGTGTGAAAATCCTAATTACCTAAAAATAAAAATTCCCAGGATAAGATAATAATCTATAACAAGCATAAGAAAAAGGATATTGGTATTTATATTTGTATCTAAGATTTTATCCTATTGAAAATTTAATGACATATTTGAGTTTAGATTAGATAGATTTTGATTTAGCATTTTGATTTTGATTTTGATTTAGATAAAATAAATCTAATTTTCGAATTGAATAATTTTGACTTTGGTATCTGAAAAGAAAAAAAGTAAAGTAAAACAAAAAATCTATAAGCAAGAAAAGAAAGATTAAATTAATATAAAGTAAAGTAAATTTGGAAAGTAAAATAATTAAAGTAAATCTGAAAAGAAAAGTAAAAGTAAGCTAAAGAACACATATTTTGAAGATCATTTTGAAGAGTGTAAAGTAAGCACACATTTAAAGTTACAGTTGTAATTCAAGTTATCGCAAAGATAAATATTTAGTTATGTTAGGAATATTATAGAGTAGGAATATTTTACTCAAGACAAAGTGTAAATTCTTCCGCTCCTCTGTCAATTCAGAGTTTTTAATAAATTTTCAGCCTAAACTAAATTTTAAAATCAAAGGTTATAATATAACTACAATCAAGCGAACGAAATTAATCAATTTGTTAAAAACAACTAACAACAACAATTTATACTAACGAAAGCTGAACATCAATCATCTTCGTAAAAGTGCACTTCTACAAGGAAAGATCTGGTGAGTGAATTTTATGGTAAAACTATATTTTTCATTATATTTTGATTACATAACAACATTTTGATTTTTACAAATTGAACTATTTATATTTTGATTTTTGAGAACGCTAACAAGAAAATAATTAAGGAACAATTTTGATTTAAAGACAAAAAGTTACGACTATAAATTTTGATAATTTTGATAAATTAAGAAATATTTAAACAAACTACAAACAACAACAATTACGAGACGTTATTGAAAGTTGATACTTTCAGTTCGTCGTATTATATAAAAAAAAAAAAAAAAAATTTGAGAATTACAGTCAATACTATAATAGGGTACGGAAACCATATTGTGGGAATTTAATAATATTTAAAAAAAAAAAGAATATACGGAACATTTTTGATTAAAGAATAAATAATTCGAGTGAGCGGAAGCATAAATAATTATGCAAAAATTTATATGTTTAGATTTAAATAAAACCTAAGAATAAAATTAAAACTTATGTAGCTCAGTGAAAGATACTGAGTTATATATTATGAGAACAATATTTAGAGATAAAGAAATTTAAGATTTATAAAATTTAAAGTTTAGTATTAGAAATAAAGTTTTGGAGATTTTAAGAATGATTTTTAGATTTTTGATTTGTTAAGAAAAAAAAAAATTAAATTCATAATGACATTTTGAGAGAAAGGAGTGTTGAGGGGGCGAGAGATGTTGGATCAAAAAAATTAAGGGAAGTTTAATTTAGACCTCTCTTCTTCACAAAAGGGGGTTTTCAAATAAATATAAAATTTCTAAGTCCGCTGAAAACCATTACAGGAAAATGAAAACTTATTTTCATTTCATAGGGTAGGGTATAGAAGGACAAGAGAGCGATAACATCTACGTCTCTCACATAAGGG
Organism: Epistrophe eligans; assembly: GCA_951394125.1. Taxonomy (NCBI): domain Eukaryota; kingdom Metazoa; phylum Arthropoda; class Insecta; order Diptera; family Syrphidae; genus Epistrophe; species Epistrophe eligans. Next base: position 94,549,416 of record OX596029.1, read on the forward strand.
GGTTTCTGAACATCGGAACCAAACGGAAACCATAGGTTCATATCAGGAGGTACATCTGATTTGATAGGGTGGGTCAAGTAGGTTCAAGGGACATGATCATCGGTGTTTCCCTCAATAAACGCATGAATTACAATTCTTTTACTAAACAGAAAATTAGGAATGACCGGTACAGTTATTCTATCCTATATTAGTTTACAATTTCGGGCTCAGACAACTTAAACATTTTTTTTTCGGTCCACAACAACAGGATCAATAGGGTCTGTAAAATAATGTAACACCGTCCGCACTCCGGCTACAAGATCCTCCCCTCATCCGGCGAGCTAAGCGATCGTGCAACCAGCAGGCCCAGGTGGCTGTAGAGTGGTGAGACAACCTTGTTCTGAGGCAGATTTAGTTTTCGATTCATGGTTTTGGAAAGGAAACGAGATCAGTAGTAGGGATAAGGAAAGATTCCTTAAGATGAAGAGAAGCTTTAAGAAGCATTTATAACTTTCTTTTATGAAGTTGAAGTTGGTTAAACCTGACTCTAGAAATAGATATACTGCTTTCGTAGAGATTTTCTCTGTTCACTCTTTTGGATATGTTCGATGTCTTTCAGTTTGAGTTATAATAATCAGTTTGAATTGTAAAGATCAAGGAGAGTCACGCAAGTCATTTGAGTTATTATGCTCATATTGAAAGGAGATATGGTGATTGAGGCAACTATAGATAACTCGACTGTAGAGTCGACATTTAGGTGTTTGGTGAACTGTATATGCATAACATCGATGTATATTCAAAATTAAAGGTGGATGGTCAGATGGTAATCTTGTTATGAGGTTGCGATCTTACTTTCTACTTCTGTAAGGAATCTAGAATTGTTTTATATTAGTCAAAATTCTTTTCATTTGAGATGAGTACGTTACAGATGGCATCCAATGTGAAGCATCTTAACATAATAACATCCTAGCAATCTTTATATATATAAAATTTTTCTTCGTTACGGATGGCATCCAATGTGGGGCTGAAAGTGACGATGATATATTGGAGTCATGAAATGAAATGGAATTGATGATAAATATAAAATCATTTTTCTTTTACGTTACAGATGGCGCCCAACGTGGGGCCCGAAAATTTCGTAAATTTAGGAAAAATTTTTTTTGTTTAGTTAAGAATATGCAGAGTTAGAAACAAATTTATTTTGTTTAAATTTTAGTTGAGAAAATTTTGTTTTTGTAGGAGTTCACTCGAGGTATACCATCGAGGGGAGTTTAGTCGACATTATTATCCGGAAGTTTTTATGAATAGTAGAACTTCGTCTGTTGTAATAAGCCGATTGGTTGTCCTTGACCTCGAAATTTTTGTATCAAGTACTTATGTCCGCACTGGGTGTAAATTTACCTGGTGGTCTGTTGCATTAAGGCTAAATATTAGATTTTGTGAAACGAGTTTAGAGTGGAGATACTCTTAACCTCTTGACCGGTGGTTGGTGATATGTTTCCCGACGCACGTCTGTTGCAGGAGTATAGAGAGAACTACTAGAAATTCACTTCTTCAAGAAAGAGATTACTCAAGAACAACAACATCAATTTCTGTTAGAGTTTAATTCAAGTAAAAGTTTTAGTAGGAGATTTCGGATGCATTGACCGGTGGTTAGTTGAACATTTTCCTGACGCACGTCTGTTGCAGTGTGACGAATATCTATCTTTTTCCGATACGAGAATTTAAATTCAATATTCATGCGTAAAAATATAATAACATTTTATTTTAACATCTTTTACAACACATTGAGATAACAATTTTTTTTTGAGAGAAGGATATTGTTGTCGTTCCAACTCTCGATCCACATCTCGAAACCCCAACAACAATTTATGATATAGTTTTTTTTTAGTTTAGCATTTTCAGTTTAGTTCAAGTCTAGTTTAGCAATTTCAGTTTAGTAATTCAAGTTTAGTAATTTTGCCTGGTGGCGTTTCAGTTTAGCAATTTCAGTTTATTTCAGTTTATGATTTTTTTCAGTTTATAATTTTTCAGTTTAGTTTAGTTTAGTTTAGTTTAGTTTAGTTTAGAGTGTTCCTCTTAACCTTTTGACCGGTGGTTGGTTGATTTAGTCCCGATACACGTCTGTTGCAGAAGTATAGAGAATACTGCTAGATTATTTTTGGATATTGAGATTTAGTTAAGTCAAGTTTTCAGTTTAGAATTTTTTTTTTGAGATATTAAGATTTAGTTAAGACACAAAATATTTAGTTTAGAATTTTTGAGAAACTTAATTTAGTACATTTAAGATAAAAGCAAATTTAAGTAATTTAGTTTAAGATAAATATAGATATTTTTTTTTTTTTTGAGGACCAATGAGTAGACGCGGAAGTCGACGTTTTTCAATTCCAAGTACTCATAATTTGAGATCCAGGCGAAGAGACAGCATGCCTATGAACCCAAACAATACTAATTGTAGGGATAGCCCTACTGAAGTTGATGCAAGTCGCGAAGCTTCAAGAAGCAATGCGAATGCAGAGAACAATTCAAATGAGCATGTTGAACGAAGCACTCCACCACCTATAGCTAGTTCCAGTCTCCGCGAAGGACGGGAGTCTTTCGATGTTAGTCAGTTCAATAATTATGTACAGGAAGTCGTAAGCGCAACTGTAGGACTAAATAGAACTGCAGATCAGCGATTTTTCCGGGAAGAGTTAGCGAAAAATCAAGCATTGATTCTAGAGCAGGTAGGAAATATTGTGAGAGATTCTCTTACAAGAACTACTACTGCAACACAGCCGACTGTTTCCGATAATAGGAATCTTCACGAAAGAACAACACCAGCAGAGCGTCAAATTGATAATAATTTACCAAGACCAAACTACTCACACACAGTCCAAACTCAGACACAACACAACGAACTTAATGTTCACCCTATTGATATGGCTAGAGGTTCTAATGTAGATAATTTCCTGACTCAATTAAGTCAGATGAATCTCAACGATTCACCAGCTACATCGAATCAACCTAATTCAGCACCATCACCAGCTAGTTCTCATACTAAATTTCCACATTATCACAAGTGGGGAATTAAGTTTAATAACAAAGACATGTCGATAGATGATTTCTTGTTTAGAATCGAAAGAATTAAAGACAGCTACAATGTCTCATGGGAAGAAGTAGTTGCTAACTTTCACCATTTTGTTAGCGGTTCACCCGAAACGTGGTACTGGATGTTTTTGAAAAACAATCCTCGAGCATCATGGATGTCTCTTAGATCAGCATTACTGGAGCAATACAGAAGCCTGGAAACAGACTCTGAGTTGTCAAGGAAAATGTCGGATCGAAAGCAAGCGTTCAACGAAAGCTTTAACGAATTTTATGATGATCTCATCAAAATAAATTCAAAATTGAAAATACCCAAACCAGCTAAGGAAATAGTAGAGTTAGTGAAACAAAATGTTAAGAGAAGAATGGGAGAATTGTTAATAACATTTAACACAAATAGTCTCGCAGAGTTAGTCTATGTCTGCAGGACGATAGAAAAATACCTGAACGGTAATGATAATCAACGTTTCAAAACGCAACCGACTTATACGAACAATCCTGTTCGAAAGCAAGTTCATGAATTAGATCAACTAGATCGTGAAGACGTTCAAGCTAATTCTAGTACTTTATTGGAAGCTTTCCATAGGAGAGAAGAATTTAAGTGCTGGAACTGTAAGGGCGTGGGTCATCTCTTTATGGATTGTCCAGATCCTAGAAGACGACTCTTCTGCTTTAAATGTGGTCGTGACGGAACGGTAACACCAAAATGTCCTACCTGTTCGGAAAACTCTCTAGTGAGCGATTCTTCAACCGAGGGAGCAATTGTGAAGAAAATGTACTCGGAAAAGTAGTTAACCCTAATCAAACAACACCAAATGTAACTCTATTGAAACATGTAGCAAAAGACTCTTTAGAAAAACCAAATGTGATTTTATCAAATAACATCAATGATTTTCCTCTTAAAAAACCTATTGAAGAGCGACGAATACAGTATTATAAAGCTCGTCGAAGAATTTTGACTTTCCCTTGTCGTTCTAAGAAAATATCTGAACTAAGAAAACGAATGAAATACAAAAAGAAACTATATAAAGCAATTTCGGCAACAAATTTAAAGAATATTAGTGATGATCCTCGTCCATATATTTCTGTGCAAATATTTGGCAGATCATGGTACGGTTTATTAGACTCAGGAGCTAGTATTAGTTGTTTAGGCTCTGGAGCATTAGAGTTTTTGAAGGATAGCAATATACCTTACAAGAAGTTTACTTCGGCAGTTTCGACAGCCGACGGAAAGAAGCAAGCCATTGTTGGTGTGGTTACAGCGACTGTTCAGTACAAAGGTAAAGCCTGCGAATTGGATTTGTTTGTAGTACCATCCTTAACCCAACCACTTTATTTAGGGGTTGATTTCTGGGCTTTGTTTCAAATCGCTCCACAAATAATTTCGTCTCTAGACACAGCTCTTGATCCTGATGTGATCGAACGTAAAGAACCAAACAAATGTGTTTTATCCAACCAAGAGGCAAAGGAATTGGAAGAAACTATAGAGCTATTCCCATCTTTTGCTAAGAGAGGTTTAGGACGGACTCATCTTATTGAACATGTAATAGATACGGGTGACGCGACGCCAGTCAAACAACGTCATTATCCCTTATCTCCGGCGATACAATCTCTCGTGTATGAGGAGTTGGATCGTATGATTGAGTTAGGAGTTATCGAAGAGAGTTCCAGTCCATGGAGTTCACCTGTCGTATTGGTACGAAAACCAGGAAAGAACCGCATGTGCTTGGACTTTCGGAAGGTAAACTCCCTGACGAAAAAGAATGCGAGCCCGATTGCTCATATTGAGGGACTGTTAGCGCGACTTTCGGAGACACACTTCATTTCGAGTGTGGATCTGAAGGACGCATACTGGCAGGTACCGCTGGAGCAAAGTTCAAGGGAGAAGACAGCGTTTACCGTTCCCGGAAGACCGTTATATCAATTTAAGGTGATGCCGTTCGGTCTCTCTAATGCCGCTCAAAGCCTTACATACCTTATGAATCTGGTTGTGCCACAAGAATTACGAGATCGAGTATTTGTTTATTTAGATGACCTTTTAGTCATTTCAAAAACTTTCCAAGAACACATGGAAATATTACGAGTAATAGCAAACAAGTTATTGGAAGCAGGATTAACGATTAACGTTGAAAAATCCAAGTTTTGTTTTCAAGAACTTCAGTATCTAGGATACGTAGTAGGACCAGGGTGCTTGAAAGCAGATCCAGCTAAAATATCAGCAATTGTAGAATTCCCAGTACCGACGTCAATGCGACAAGTACGCCGTTTTCTCGGCATGGCAGGATGGTACAGGAGATTTATAGAAAATTTTTCTAGTATTTCAAGTTCAATGTCCGATACTTTGAGAAAAGGACAGAAATTTCAGTTCGGTAAAGAAGCATTAGTAGCCTTCGAAACCATTAAGAAAGCATTAACATCAGCTCCAGTTTTGATAAACCCTGACTTCAGCAAACAATTTATTATTTTATGCGATGCATCAAATACAGGCATTGGTTGCGTGCTGTGTCAGAAAGATGAAACTGGTATCGAAAGACCAATTTATTATTATTCGAAAAAGTTAAATGCTGCTCAGCGAAACTATACAGTCACCGAACGCGAGTGTTTAGCTGCCGTAAAAGGAATCGAAAAATTTAGACCATACGTGGAAGGATATCACTTCTTAGTTATTACTGACCACGCGAGCCTCAAATGGCTTATGAGTTTGAGAGATCCAACGGGTAGATTAGCACGGTGGAGCCTCAAATTGCAAGGGTTTGATTTTAGAATTGAACATCGGAAGGGTGCTCTAAATGTAGTACCAGATGCGTTATCGCGCACTTATGAAGTAGAAGGACTACATTCAGACATAACTCAACCGAGATTTAAGTCTATGTCAACCAACCCCTCAGAAGTGTTGCATATCGATTTAGAAGATCCGGCATTCAAATCGGAAGAATATCTTCAAATCGCGCAGCATATCAGAGACAATAAAGAAAGATTACCTGATCTCCAAGTTTCGAAAAATTTCGTATATAAGAAGATCAGGCATACTACAGGTAATCCGCTTCAGGACAACCAAGTCTGGAAGTTGTGGATTCCATCAGTGTTGACCGATCAGTTGATATCTCAGGCTCATTGCCCACCGAGAGCTTCACATGGAGGGATAGCTAAGACACTCTATCGCCTTCGTCAACAATTTTTCTGGCCAGCTATGGCAACTCAAGTAAAACATTTTGTAGGTAACTGCGAAACGTGTAAAACAACCAAGTCTCCCAATGTGATATCGCGAACGGAGATGGGGAAAGCGTATACGGTTGAAAGACCATTCCAACACATGTACGTAGACTTCCTCGGACCCTATCCGCGATCACGAAGTGGAAATACATTTATTATAATTGCGTTAGATCAGCTAACAAAATTCGTTTTCATCAAACCTTTGAAGAAAGCAAATTCAAAAGAAGTAATCAAGTTTTTAAGGGATGATATATTCCTAATGTACGGAGTTCCAGAAAGTATCTTGTCAGATAATGGTTCTCAATTTTTGAGTAAAGAATTCAGTAAGATGATAGAAACTTTTGGTATTAGACACATAAAAACCGCAACTTATTCTCCTCAAGCAAATGCGAGCGAGAGGGTGAATCGTTCTATTTTATCCGCAATTCGATCTTACATAGATACCAGACAATATAATTGGGACGAATATTTGTCATGTATAGGTAGTGCTCTACGCACATCAGTACATTCAGCTTTAGGTATGTCACCTTATGAGGCTCTGTTCGGACAGAGAATGATCGAACATGGTGCCGATTATAAACTTCTTAGAGAACTTAATGGCTTAAATAACTCGGAAATCGATTGGTTACCGAAAGCAGCGAAAATGAATATTTTGCACACACACCTCAAATCAGTTTTAGAGCAAACACACGATACATATAGCAAACTTTACAATCTTAGAAGTAGGATAGTAAATTTTCAAGTAGGAGATACTATATTCAAGCGCAATTTTGTGCTTAGCGACGCAACGAAACATCGTAGTGCGAAACTTAGTCCGAAATTCGTAAAAGTCACCGTTTTGAAAATAATCGGAAATAATCTGTATAAAGTCAAAGATGAAAAAGGTTTAGAATCAGTAGTACATACGAAAGACCTGAAAAGGTAAAGTAGTTAGATAAGTCAATAGCCCGGCAACAGCTGTGCATGAGACTCTCTTTAGAATATACAAAGGAAGCAGTTTCTTTTCTTGTTCTTCAGACGAGTTGGGAACTAGTCTGACGATCAAGCTTTGTAGGAAACCGCCTGACTCCATTATTCATATATAGTCAGAAAGTCATTTTTATAGCCAGCGCATCACAAGCCACGGCAACCAAAATCCAGCAATTCATTTATAGTTCATGTCCAAGACATTTACAAATTCGATTGGACATATTTCAGACAAACACTCTACGTGTGAACTTCAAATTCACTCATAAGCTTTGTGTGTAAACACGAAACCAGAACACTTAGTGCATTCACTACCACACTCGCGAAGCGAAAATCAAGTGTACTGAAGATGACATTCACATACAGGGAAACACAAACACGAACTCAAATTAGAATATTATAATCTAGTAAGAATATCTTACAAACATTATTATTATCTAAAAATATATTAACACAACAAATAATTCCAACTCGAATTATGTAGTTATTGGTATCGAAGTATAAACACACCCTAAACTACAATTCGAAACTACAAAAGCATTCAAAGAGAAATGTCATTCCAATGATGAAAGATACATTCCATGTCGATCCAATTGGAAATGCTTTTCCAATTAGTTCCAGGAAGCCGACGTTATTTCGATATCCGCCAGAATCGTTCTTTTCTAGTCTGGCCATCGAACAAACAAGTAACCATCTTAACTTTTATCAAATAGAAATTTCCTGAAACATTGGTAAGAAAAATATATTAAGAGATCTTTAGTGAAACAAGAAAATTAAGAACATTGTTCAATCTATTAGGAAATATTAAAGTGAACAAATTTACAAAAGGCAATCTGCCTTCATCAAGAAAATTCGCATTGGCACGAAATTCTGTTTGTCGAGACAAAGACGCAGAAGCCATGTGAAGAACAAAATGTCTGCAGCAATACAATTTGGATTAAAATCCTAAAACAAAAGGTAAATTATTTCAATTTGTGACGCATTAAAAGTATAGCAAAAAGAAATAAAAAGAAAAGTAGAAAAAGTTGATACACGTGTAGAATTCTTTATCTAAAGTTTTTTTTTATGTCCCTACAGGTACAATATTTCATTATGGCGCGACTGTATGTACAAAGAAACTTTCAAGATACTACGCGATGGTCAGACTCAAGCAACTTATATTTTAACTCAAGCAATTTACGTTTTAACTCAAACAATATTCGTTGTAACTCAAGCAATAATTGTTATAACGAAAATTTCAAGTATATAACTATTGCAAAAATAACATCTAGCAATAAATTTTGTAATCTATAAAGCTCATTAATACAATTCAGTGTATTTAAAAATTTCAACAAACAATATCAAACAACGAAAAATACCCAAAAATATATACAGCAAAATCATGCTTTGTCTTGTGAACAAGCACTAGAAAATCGTACGCAGTTCCAAAAGAACAAGTAAAACCTGTTTTAAAAACATAATTACGTTCAGTTCACGGAAGCACAAAAGAGCTCCCGATTGAACAACAAAATACAATCCAGTACATTCTTCGCTTTTAAAAAGTAAAAATTTTCTATGAAAATACATTCAGTCCGTCGATTTTATTGCGATCATAAAATTTTAACAATAAAAAAGTCAAGAATCAGTCAAGTCAATATAACAACATAATCAACTCAGCGAACATCAGTCCAACAACAAGTTCCAGAGATGAATTTTGCAAATCCGTCAAGAAACCTAATCAGAACTATATGTTAAGATTTGTTTTATGACGTGTGAAAATCCTAATTACCTAAAAATAAAAATTCCCAGGATAAGATAATAATCTATAACAAGCATAAGAAAAAGGATATTGGTATTTATATTTGTATCTAAGATTTTATCCTATTGAAAATTTAATGACATATTTGAGTTTAGATTAGATAGATTTTGATTTAGCATTTTGATTTTGATTTTGATTTAGATAAAATAAATCTAATTTTCGAATTGAATAATTTTGACTTTGGTATCTGAAAAGAAAAAAAGTAAAGTAAAACAAAAAATCTATAAGCAAGAAAAGAAAGATTAAATTAATATAAAGTAAAGTAAATTTGGAAAGTAAAATAATTAAAGTAAATCTGAAAAGAAAAGTAAAAGTAAGCTAAAGAACACATATTTTGAAGATCATTTTGAAGAGTGTAAAGTAAGCACACATTTAAAGTTACAGTTGTAATTCAAGTTATCGCAAAGATAAATATTTAGTTATGTTAGGAATATTATAGAGTAGGAATATTTTACTCAAGACAAAGTGTAAATTCTTCCGCTCCTCTGTCAATTCAGAGTTTTTAATAAATTTTCAGCCTAAACTAAATTTTAAAATCAAAGGTTATAATATAACTACAATCAAGCGAACGAAATTAATCAATTTGTTAAAAACAACTAACAACAACAATTTATACTAACGAAAGCTGAACATCAATCATCTTCGTAAAAGTGCACTTCTACAAGGAAAGATCTGGTGAGTGAATTTTATGGTAAAACTATATTTTTCATTATATTTTGATTACATAACAACATTTTGATTTTTACAAATTGAACTATTTATATTTTGATTTTTGAGAACGCTAACAAGAAAATAATTAAGGAACAATTTTGATTTAAAGACAAAAAGTTACGACTATAAATTTTGATAAATTAAGAAATATTTAAACAAACTACAAACAACAACAATTACGAGACGTTATTGAAAGTTGATACTTTCAGTTCGTCGTATTATATAAAAAAAAAAAAAAAAAATTTGAGAATTACAGTCAATACTATAATAGGGTACGGAAACCATATTGTGGGAATTTAATAATATTTAAAAAAAAAAAGAATATACGGAACATTTTTGATTAAAGAATAAATAATTCGAGTGAGCGGAAGCATAAATAATTATGCAAAAATTTATATGTTTAGATTTAAATAAAACCTAAGAATAAAATTAAAACTTATGTAGCTCAGTGAAAGATACTGAGTTATATATTATGAGAACAATATTTAGAGATAAAGAAATTTAAGATTTATAAAATTTAAAGTTTAGTATTAGAAATAAAGTTTTGGAGATTTTAAGAATGATTTTTAGATTTTTGATTTGTTAAGAAAAAAAAAAATTAAATTCATAATGACATTTTGAGAGAAAGGAGTGTTGAGGGGGCGAGAGATGTTGGATCAAAAAAATTAAGGGAAGTTTAATTTAGACCTCTCTTCTTCACAAAAGGGGGTTTTCAAATAAATATAAAATTTCTAAGTCCGCTGAAAACCATTACAGGAAAATGAAAACTTATTTTCATTTCATAGGGTAGGGTATAGAAGGACAAGAGAGCGATAACATCTACGTCTCTCACATAAGGGGGTTTCTGAACATCGGAACCAAACGGAAACCATAGGTTCATATCAGGAGGTACATCTGATTTGATAGGGTGGGTCAAGTAGGTTCAAGGGACATGATCATCGGTGTTTCCCTCAATAAACGCATGAATTACAATTCTTTTACTAAACAGAAAATTAGGAATGACCGGTACAGTTATTCTATCCTATATTAGTTTACAATTTCGGGCTCAGACAACTTAAACATTTTTTTTTCGGTCCACAACAACAGGATCAATAGGGTCTGTAAAATAATGTAACACCGTCCGCACTCCGGCTACAAGATCCTCCCCTCATCCGGCGAGCTAAGCGATCGTGCAACCAGCAGGCCCAGGTGGCTGTAGAGTGGTGAGACAACCTTGTTCTGAGGCAGATTTAGTTTTCGATTCATGGTTTTGGAAAGGAAACGAGATCAGTAGTAGGGATAAGGAAAGATTCCTTAAGATGAAGAGAAGCTTTAAGAAGCATTTATAACTTTCTTTTATGAAGTTGAAGTTGGTTAAACCTGACTCTAGAAATAGATATACTGCTTTCGTAGAGATTTTCTCTGTTCACTCTTTTGGATATGTTCGATGTCTTTCAGTTTGAGTTATAATAATCAGTTTGAATTGTAAAGATCAAGGAGAGTCACGCAAGTCATTTGAGTTATTATGCTCATATTGAAAGGAGATATGGTGATTGAGGCAACTATAGATAACTCGACTGTAGAGTCGACATTTAGGTGTTTGGTGAACTGTATATGCATAACATCGATGTATATTCAAAATTAAAGGTGGATGGTCAGATGGTAATCTTGTTATGAGGTTGCGATCTTACTTTCTACTTCTGTAAGGAATCTAGAATTGTTTTATATTAGTCAAAATTCTTTTCATTTGAGATGAGTACGTTACAGATGGCATCCAATGTGAAGCATCTTAACATAATAACATCCTAGCAATCTTTATATATATAAAATTTTTCTTCGTTACGGATGGCATCCAATGTGGGGCTGAAAGTGACGATGATATATTGGAGTCATGAAATGAAATGGAATTGATGATAAATATAAAATCATTTTTCTTTTACGTTACAGGGTTAAAATGAAATGACTTAGCTTTTTGATTAAATTTTGACGTACATGTTCCTACAATGTTTGTCTAAGGACTTCAAGCAAAAATCACAGAATATAATGACTGAATAAGGTCAAATATACATTCGTAAAAAGTTCCCAACAATTCTTCCTAATAAGGCGAAGGCCTGTAAAGAAATAAGCTAAGCAAACCCTATATGTTTCAAAATCACTTCTCCTCCTTAAAATAATGGACTCCTCTTTCTCAGTTATATGTATGTACGTCTGGCCTTGGCATAAACATAAAATCCAAATGAAAACAGGAACAAAAAAAAAATAAGGAAAAATCACTTCATAACAAGGGCGAAGGCTTTGCATAGATATAGATAAATAAACCACCCTTAACCTTAACACAGAGAGCGGGGGCTTGGCTTTTCAACGTGATGCTGCTGCCATACCTACAATATCGTGCGGAGGATGTGGATTGTTGGATGTGGCACAAAATGAATTGTCTTTGGGGATAAAATGTTATCACTTTACAAAATTGCTCATTAGCACGTGCTAATATGGAACTTTCATCCCGTTTACCTTATATTTGCCTCCTCCTCTCCCAAAGACTCTATCGACCTCTTTCCAACAACGTTTTGAAGGCACATTGAAAGGACTATACCTACTTAATATAACAAGGAATATCTCATAGTCAGGCTTCTGTTGAATATTTTATGCTCAACTTTTGCCCTGCGGGTGCAATTCTCTTGCCGAAAATTTCAGGTCATATGATCCAGACAAACGAGACGGGTGGCATCACAGCTAGCAGTGTTTGGTAATGTGACGGGGGACGGGGATGAGAAAGCTAAAGCAAGCACAAGCCATGACGGTATTAAAGTGGGTGAAACATGAATGTATGCGTAGATAAGCCCGCGAATTTTTGGCACTAAGTTGCCGACAAAAGTTGTTGTTGGTTTTGTTGTTACTTCAGCTATAGGAAAAATTGAGCAACCAGCGAAAGCATTTATTAATCCGTAATGTTTCCAGAATGAATTCCCTTTAGGAAGCGATGAGCACCAGCGTGTGCAAAAAGGACATCCTTGATGTTCGCATCGTCGTCGTCGTTGTTGCCCCCGGTATGTGTAACCGGTTTGCAATTACAATCATTGCATAGTGTAATTTACACCATTTAAAGTTTTAAGCCTTCTGTCTAGAGAGGGCGCGTAAAGCCGACACCATGAGTGTGTTATATGCTTGCGAAGTTCACCGATGGGGGGAGTTAGTGGATTTCGGTTGACATTGTCGTTGGTCGTTTGTTTGTGTTTACATTTGCCAAGCAGATATATTTAGACACCATGTGAGTGGACGGGTTGGGCACATATGGTTGAAACGTTGTTATACCCGTAGTCGTCGGTGTCGTCGTGTCGTTGTTATTTGTGGGTGAGATGGGTAAACAATAATATCCCAGATAGACAAGGGGTGGGCGTGTCAGTGGGGGAGATATGGTGAGAGAGACAGAGCAAAAGAGAAAACAAGAAAAATGTGACATTTCGATGAAAAATGAAATCCTCCTCCTGGTGCAGTGCAGATAAGTCGCCAAAGTGTGAAATTGGGATTTTCTGCGTTTTAATAGAGGTATAGGTATTCGTATATAATAGGAATATCCTCGCACATTGTATTTGCAGGAACTGAAGTAGAAAGATTATAGATATTGCAAGATGGGTAAGGAATATGACAGTGACGGATTAGAAAAGCTAATATTTTTACTTCGCAAAAGTAAACAATTATAATTATTTTATGATAGGAATACTAAAAAAGAAATGATTTCTGTCTGAATTTAGTTTAGAAACTACATATAAAGACAATCTCTATACTGGACCAACTAGGATAACAAAAATGATGTATTACTTGGCGGTATTAGGTATAACCTACAATTTATAAGGTTGACTGCGTCTACAAACCATTGAAAGTTTGTGTTGGCTAATTAATACGTCTTGAGCTCAAACGAATCATAATATACACCACTTGGTATAACTATTTAAGTTCAAAATCCAAGGATTTTCTAAAAGGGTCGGGTAGTTTTGTATACTATGTTACGGATTCGTAAAAAAAATCGACGGATGTGTCGATTTTCTTTAAACATGGTGCCTAAGATTTTTGGGGAATTCCCCAACTATTTTTAATTTTTTAAGGACTAAAAATAACGGATTTTTTAGCAATAAAAGAAAATTTTATTTTTCTTAAGAGAGAACTTTTTGTTATTTTGTTGTTATTTTTGATGTGTAAACATCTATGCCGGCGGACAGTGGGCCCAAATGGGCTTACGCGTCTCAAAAATCTGTAACTTTTTTGTTTCTTGGAATAATTAAGTCAAATTTGGAATATATCATCTTTTATATCTACGCTATCATTTGAATAACTTTTTTTTTAAATCAGGTTTGTTTTTAGTACTAAAATTTGTTCCAAAGTTAGGAAATACACGTTTTTGGCATGATTGCACATGCACATTTAAAACTTCTGTAACTTTTTCGTTTCTTTGAATAATTAAGTGAAATTTGGAACATATCATCTCTGATATTCATTTAATCATTTAAACCTCTTTTTTTTAAATAATAAGTTTTTAATACTAAAATTTTACCTTAGTTAAGAATTTCGAAATTTTTGCATTAATTAAATGTTCAAAAATTCTGTAAATATCTTGTTCTAGTTTTTTGTTTAATTTTTCAACTTATATCTTTAATTTCAAGTTTGGATCCTGTTGAAAAACATATTTTTTTGTTATTTTTCATAATTTCTTTTTCTCTATCATTTCTTTCACTGTAAATCTTATTTCCCAGGTTACCTATGCAATTAGATATCACACCTGTTAACTGGAAGTTGTTTTCTAAATAGCTGATAAGTTCTGACTTATCGGTCCCATTGCTTATAAAAAAATCACTAAATATTAATTTCGAAATTTTAAATTCGATCATATTTTAATTTTGTTTGCACTTTTCACAGAATTAAGAACTTGACTTAACAAAACACTTTGTTTTTGTTTTAAACAAAGGTAAACAAAAATAAAATTTCAAAATTAAAAAAAAATGGGAAATAGAATAATACAATGCAAGCCAGATCTACAGAAAAATTAAATAAATGTATGTAGTGTGAAATTTACAATAAAAACCTCAAAAAACACATCATTATATACGATGTGGTAGAAAGGGAAGCAAGGCCCCCCTTTCCATCACATACGCCAAATTTGTGTCGGAATTTAAGTAACAATAATTCATGTTAACAAAAGAAAAGGAAGGCAATTTTATTATTTTTATTAAAAACTTTCAGCTGTAAGATTCCTGAAAATGGAAAAAAATAGGATGCTCAGTCATGGAATTGAAAGAAATATTATACTTTTTGGGCCATAATAAAAAAAAAAAAATAATACCGATACATCGGAAACAACGAATCCCAATAACTTTCACCGACACACAAAGAAAATAGGCAAATAAATTTTACGTCAGGTTAAAATTTAGAAAAGTTCTGTCTCATCTCCTTTTTTTAAATCCAGGCGATTTCTCTTTTTTATCAGCAAGTAATTGTAGTCGCGTTGTAATGCATTACGTTTTACATCTGAATTTTTAGAGTTTCTGACTGGCCAGCTGTCATAAAAAGTACGATAACTTTTAGTGACTTTTAGAGATATCAGATGAAAGATTTTTCAGACAGGAAATCCTCATCTGAAAATTCAGATGAAATTTGTTTGTAGTGGGGGAATTGTTAAAGCATCTGAAGTACTACACATAAAAGTTGAGCTTTATAATTTTCGCTCTCGTTGGTAGTTGATTTGCTAAGATTTCATGCATTGAACCCGCCCATTTATGGCACTAAATCTGCATTTCTTGAATGACAGATCCTGGATGCGTTCAGAAATATACTGAAAGGGTGGACACATAGATGTAAAAAACATTGAAGATGTAAAAAACATTGAATGTGAAGCTGTCACAACTATAATTAACGGCAAGTTATCCGCTCGGAACCACTTTTCGATCAATAAATATTAAATCGCTAAGTTATGCCAACTTATAAAGTTTTAATAAGAAATAAGATTCAGGTTTGTGAAACAAGGCCAGATGGACTTGCAAAGTGCTGTGCGAATCAATAAAAATTTCTTAAAATTTAAGACATAAAATTCTATAACTGTTTAATATTATTTATTGCTTTTATCCTTTTAATAAAGTATGTATATCTAACCTGCATTCCTACAGATTTTAAATTAACTTAAAACTATTATATTTTATTATAAGAACCATAAACAACATAACATGTTATAAGGATGCATGTAAAAATTGTATGCTCTCGAAATGACCTGCATTACATATTAATTTGGGTGCACTCAAAATATTTGTGTCATTTTGGAAATAAGATCTGAAAAGCCTAAACCCCAATGATGCTTTTCCAAAAGTCAAATGTTGTGTATCATTTCTTCTGAATATTCTCTCTCTAGTTTGATGTAGCATAACCTAACAAAGTTACCCGGAAAATTGTTTAGAACTTCCAGTGAAATTAGAGATACAAATACAGTAGAGGCTTGAGAGAGTATATATATAGGGAGAATGAAGTTCTTTTGGCTTTGTCGAAGGTATAAGTACCTACGTCCTGCATCCTTTACTTGGATTTGATATTCAGGTTCTGATGTGTATTTTGTGTGCAGAGCATGGAGTATTTTCGAACATTGGTCTGAAATGTTCACAACATCGCATGATGCATGAAGATCCAAAGAATCCCTTGCATGCGATTATACATATAGAGGTATATACATTTATACAAGGATACGCTGCTGGTGACTGTGCAGCATCCCTGGTATAACGGCAAACCATCCTCAACATGTAGGGTATGGATTTTATATAGCTTTGGGTAAAGTATGGTTACACACAGAGAGGAGCTCTTGAAACACTTGCTCTACATACCTCTTCATCTTTTTCAAATTCAGATACACAATCCGACTTTGAAAAACATGAGTGTTTTTGGTTGATGGTATTTATATGTGGAATCTTGTTTTTGGTCTTGTTTAAGAGGATGTCAGAGCTGTTGTAATAATCGCCTTGATACAAGATAATCCGATTGATGTTGATGATACTTTCGAATGAATATCCCTAAGAAAAAGGATTCAAAGAATTGAAATTAAATTGGAAGTATAAAGTTGGTAAATACATATAAAATATTGAATTAATTAAGATAAACTACAAAAGCGGTTTGTAAATTGAAGTAAGGTTAATTTTATATAAAGTTCATAAGGTATATGAATTTAAAATGAAGTTTAAAAATAGGCTGGGTGTAACTTAACTTCCTATTGGTGCCCTTGGAAAATTGCCACCCGATGTTATTTTGTTATAAGGAAATTCCTAATTCAAAATCTTAAAAGACCTTATCAAATGTTCAGTATGCGATCAAGTATAAACCAAAGTTGGGGCGTTTTATATTTTTTCAATTATTTTAATACTATTTTTAGCAGATTTTTCTGCTTTAAGAAAAAAAACTGTCAGTTGATTTTTTTCAAAATTCCATCGATTCTTACTTACAGCATTGTGAGTAAAATAATATTACTCCAGAGCGTTGAGAGTTTTTTTTCGAGATATATGTACGATCCGAAAAACATTTTTTAACAATTTTTAGTAGTTTTGTTTTGCAATTTTGTTGCTTTTATAAAAAACTGTCAATTAAACGTTTCTACAAACTTTATCCGTTATTGAATATGCCATTATGTGTAGAATAAAATTAAGCTGAATTTGATGGCATTTCTTGTTCTCGAAATATTCGAGACGATAGGTTTTTTACAACTTTTTTTTTTTTAATTGATGTTGCCAAATCGGACCAATTACAATAACTTCCAATGGGAAGTTCTTAAACTTTCAATGGGAAGTCAAGATTTTTTAAATTTATAAATAAAATTCAAACCGAAAAATAAATATCAATTAACTTTTGCCGTCAATCCAAAAAGACATTGTTTGTGAAAAATAATAAACGTCGTAAATCCTGACATTGAGTTTATATACTATTTGAGATTATATTTCCATATTTGAAGTTCGCCGTTTTCTCCGGGATAAGAAATAAGCCCCGAAAATTCGTCCTATAAAAACATAATGCATTCTTTTGGTTTAAGAGGTTCTTATGAGACGTTGAAAAAAAACAAAAACAAAAAACATAGAAAACATTGCACGACAAAATTTAAACTGTCGCATTATAGCGAGTGCATAAAGTTATACACTTCTAATTATGCCTCTAAACAAGAAAACGTTATATATATAAAACTTATACATCGTTGAATAGAGGCATTATAAGCTAAATGGGTTTGGGGGTTGAATATTGCGTATATAATGATATTTTAGTATCAAAATGTCACTTTGACTGACATTCAACAAAATAATACATAGATATTAGGAAAGCGCTTATTTTGGCGATGTTTGAATTTCTTTTTTTTTTTAATTAGTCAAAAAACATGTATTTTTTGTTTAAAAATATTTATGTATTTGCAAAAAAACACAAAAACACACAAATAACAGTAATTGGAATAATATTAAAAGAAATAAAAAAAGAATCCAATTTTTTTTTTTTTTTTTTATGAACAGCTGATATTGATTTGTCAGTTTTGGAAGTAAAACGTAATAGATTTCCTCTTTGTGGTACTTTATTTCACACAAGGCCTGTATAACTAACTATTAAGGGTAGGAAAATGTTTTATAAATACGAATTACGAATTCATGCAACGTTGAATAGTACATAAATAAAACATAAAACCTTATGTAGTGCATAACTTTTACTTCGTTTAGCGAAATCTATTAAATTATAATAAATTAGGGGTGCTTTCCTAACTTCCTATGCATTAAGCGAAAAAACTCAAAACATAACAAAAATGAACAAATTAACGACTTGCTAACGGCAAATTATTATCAATAAACATTTTAATTTAACAAATTTTTACCGCTCTTTGAAGGGTTGCTTCATTAACAATTTAGCAAAGCGTCAAACAAAAACATAGAAAACATTTTTAACGACGTTGTTTTGCTTATTTCACATTCATCATAATTTTACCAAGATTTTATGTTTTGGAAAATTGTTGCTCTTTCTTAAATAGGGGGTAATAAACAACCTCTTCTTTTTTTTTCGTTTTTTTTTTTTTTTTTAAATACATGACCATGTTTCATTTTTAAAAACATAGAAATATAAAAGAAATAAGCGTTTAAGTGTGTCCAGGGTTGTATTTGGAAATATCTAAGTTATTGAACGTTTAAATCTACAAGTTCTTTGATTTGTAAGTTAAATTGATATCAACTTTTAAGCAATTCTGTACCACTGTGATCACGTACGCTCTCATCTTGTCAAATATAGAGCTAAAGCTTAAGTAGAAGGACGCATTTTGCTTGCAATGTGGTAGAGTACTTTTGTTGTTGTGTTTTAGAGAAGTAATTCGAATACAATAATTTAAGTTTTTTTCAAATTTTCTCTAAAATTGCTTCTACGATTTTGATTAAACTTCATATATTCAAATTTAGGGTTTTGAAAAATTTAAGATACATAATAGGTATTTTTGTAGATATATGTATTTTATTTTATATTATGTTCTTAAAATATACGAGCGTTGAGATAAAAAGGGAGATATATTCCAAAGGATGGACATTTGTTTTGAATTTTTGAATACTAAAATTGGAGGTAAAAATCGAGCCGAGTAGAGCTTTTGATGGAAGCTGATCAGAAGCTTTAATTTTCCAACCATGATAGCCTCTTATACCTGTGGTGGAATCGGCTAAGGTGATTTGTGATAGTTGACAGTCACAAAAAACAAATTCGGTCTGCGTAAGGTGATTGTCACATGTGACAATCACATTTTTGTAACTTTTACTTGTGACAGCTATTTTGTTATCATATCAACGTAAAATTGGTGTGTTTTCAATTCGATTTGTTAATTTTTCTTATATTTTCATACAAAATGAACGTGTTTGTACCAAATGCAAAGTAAGCTTTCGTTTTTTCAAGATTTTTTGTATCTTAATGACTGTTCTTTAATTTATTTGAATCCTTAAATTTATTAGATTTCTGAAAAATTTTCACGTAATAAAAGAGACATTTTCATATATTATATCCTTCGGCTTTTGGATTTGCCCACTTGAGTACGAACCACCCATATTTCACCTACCCTCCAGTTAGCTGTGCCGCTGACTTTCTTGGGAGCCTGCCAAAGACAAGTTGGTTCTGACTGGTCGACCTCCGAATATTATGGAGAAAAATTGTGTCCTTTGGCAATTAAATTTATCACCTCGAAGACAACAAAAAGATTTTACTTTGAAAAATTTAAATTAAATAGAAAAAAAAAACAGAAAGATATATGAAAAGACAATCTTCAATGCTTTTCTTCTTAAGTGATGCCAACCTTTGGATAATTTTTTGTGATCACCTTACCCAGATGGAAAATTAAAAGTGATCACGATCACAGATTCCACCCCTGCTCTAAAACTATAAGTTTTTATGCGTTAAGCGCTTATTTTCGAATTCAGACCAACATTTTTATAATTCCGTACAGAATTATATTTTTTAACATAACTGCGATTTATGTAAACTATTCATGCATAAATTATCTACAGTATATATACTAATCAAAATTTATCAATCATTCATTGCATGCGCCCCAAGTTTTTCCGCTTAAGTGTATTGGAAACAATTGTCTACTTTTAATATTTTTTTATCATTATCATTTATTTCTCTTTTCCTCACTCTATTTTTCTTTTTCTCTCTCTACTTTTTAGTTTGCTATATTTTGAATTTCAAATATCTTAGATCTATCTAGCTGTGGTTCGTAGAAAATCGATTACCAAATTTGAATAGAAAGGAAAGTTAACTGACACTGATTATTTTGTGCCTCAAAAAATTATTTTTATTGTAAAAAAATAATAAAAAAACAACGTGTTAAAAATAAATCACTAGATTATTCCTATTCTTATCTATTTCCCTCCCACTGTTAACTAAGTACCTACACATTTGCCTTCAAAGACGTATTTAAAAATACACTACATAAATCTTAATCCCGGCAGTCTAAGCCCTTCAATGAAAAAAAAGAACCTTCTAAATTCCTTGGTCAAAATAACAAAAACAAACCCTTCGTTTCAAACTGTCATCCAATTGAATTAAATATTACGTCTCCCTTTTTCGTGTCCTTGTCTCAACAAAATAAAAAAAAAAATAAATAATGTACAATAAACATTTAAAGAGACAAAATAGAACCACTTCCTGTTTGTTTTTGACTTTAGCTCACCTTCTGCCGGCTGCTGCTGGAGCTGCTGGAGCTCGCGATGAATTACGTTTTCGATGAATTAACTTTTATCAAATGAGACAGTAGGGGTAGTATTCCGCTACTTTATCCCTTTATCCTAAGTAAATTCATTTGGTCACCTGGCTACTGGCTTTTGTATAAGAAATATAGCAGTTTTCTACTATTCCTTGTATGTAGGTGTGTTTTATTTATTTCTGTGTTGGTTGTTTCTTTTTTTGTTATTTTTTTTTGTTGGTATGTGTACACTTTTTAAATATAACACTACCTGTCTGTTGGTTAAGGATCGGAACCTCAGAACAGAAGAACTACATAGAAGAGTTTCCTATTTGAGTTTGGTTTTTTGTTTTTTTTTTGCAGTTGAAAATAAGTGTTTTTTATCTCTTAAATTGAAAACAAGCTGAAAAAGTTAGTGAAGTTACATTCAAAGAGTCACCCATCCGGTTTAGATCCTTTATATAAAAAAAAACTTACACTCAAAGGATTCCAATTTTCCAATTTCAAAAGGACACACATATTATATACAAGGAGGGGGGGGGGGGGGAATAATCATTGTATAGAATGATGCGCATACAATAACAAACTAAGCTTTTTTCAAGAGCATCAGCAGCAGCAACGGCGGCGGCGGCACAAAGTTCAAAACAAATTCAGGATAATAGTTGTTTCGTCCTTGGTTTATATAAATGTAGACTGTGTGTATAGAAGAGATGACTTTACAACAAACTTCCTCTTTGGTTATAGTTTTCTAAAATAGCCAACGGTTAAATTGACAAGGACATTTTGATGGTGGGTAAAGCATTTAGGACATCTCTATACTACAACCAACTTGCCCATTCAAAAGTCGAAACTTTGGCAATTCTTTTCGTGTGGTGGCAATGACAAGTTGCGGAAGGGGAATGATGATGATGATGATGATGACGATATGGTCTCGAAGTAAATGACGGAAATATCATCGCATGTGCAAACACAAAGAACCGGAAGCTCGTGTGCAATTTCCACTCCACTCACCATTCGCAACTCGCCATTTCCAGCCCCAAGCTCGAGCAACAAACCTCTTCTGTCCCATATACATATATAAATCGGTACATGTAGGTATTGGTCTAATATGGTTTTTGTCTGCAGCATGTCCTGTGCAGGATGCAAGAATGAAGCGAGGTGAGATGCCAACCAAATTAATTGTGGCTTACATGTTGAAGACAAATATTAACTTTTGGTTTTAGTGCGGTTTTAATTTTATGGGAATTGTACATAAATTATTTTTGTTTGTATCCAGTGTTTTGGTCTATACCTAGATATTTAGTACGAGTATATGTGTTTGTTTTTATGTATTTATTTGTGTTGTTTTTTTTGGGGGGCGTTTTTTTGGGGAGGAGAGGAGTTATAGTTTGTTTATGGAAATCAACAACTATATAGGTATGTCGGTCGGGTGAGTGTTGATAGTGCTGGTGGTTATTTTGTGGTACCAAAATGGAGTTACACATAGTGAATTATTATGTTTGAGCTTCATATTCACATATTAAGAGATAGTTAGCACAAGCACAAAGTGGGTAAAGGTAGGGTTGATGCAATGGAGGTACATTTACCTACTCGTATGTATGATGCCTTTGATTGTCACAACATTTGGTGTTGTTGAATATATCTATATAGGCGTGGACGCGAACGACCAAATAGACTTTATTGGGTAATTAATTAAAGCGTGCTTTGATATTGAAAATACAAAAATTAGAATATGTAGAACTATTTGAGCAAACAGTACCTATATTTGTGTATATATAGGCAAAGGTGTTCTTTCTAAAAATATTCGAGTAAAGGTCATTGGGACCTCTTAAGGCAGGTAACGTTTATTTGATTTTTTTTAGGTTATTGAATTTTTATATTCAAGGGGTGGTCTGGTCATAGAATTCACGAAATTTGGGCAATGTTAGCTATTAAAAAAAAAACTTAAAAAAAAAACAGAAATGTATGAGATTTAATTCTTTAGCTCTTGAAAAATCTGAATGCCCGATGACATTTGAGGTAAAATATTCTTTCAAGCCATAAACTATCAAATTCCAATGAACGATGGCTACGGTGTCGATGGATTAAAAAAGCTCTGAGAAAATTAGGATTTTTTGAGTAGAAGCCTCCTGCTCTCAAGCATCAATATATAGATTTTAAATGCAGTGTTGCCAGTTTAATAGTTATTTAATTCAAATGTGTTCATAACTTTCCACGTGTGTCGGAGTCGCGTAGTGCATACCAACCAAAACTCTTCCAAACCCATTTGGTTTCTGATTTGCCGCTCCTCAACTACTCTTTGTATTACTCAAAAGGGGTTATCATTTTTCTCTTGTGGGATCATCTTATACAGGTTCAACTGATTCCTGATAATTTTCTTTTTCTCTTGTTTTTCTAAAAAGAATATTTTTCTCATTGGGTGCAGATTTTTCGGCAATTTAAGTCATTGCTCAGGATTTTGTCAACTGTGTTTTCTGGATCGATGAAACCAACAATTCTTTCCAGATCTCGACGCTCAGAGCTTCTCCCATCTGCTACATCAAGCAAAGATGTTCGTTGTCTAATCAATGGAAATACCAAAATAATATGAATGAAAACAAAACAATAATAGTTCTTATTGAGAATGCAGAGAATTTAAGCATAACTAGAAGTTTAATTGAAAACAAAATTGAATATGAAATATCACATTGTCAATTTGGCTGCTTGTTGCTATCAACTGTCAACTGTCATTGTCAGAGAGATTTCAAAATGGATGTGTTTATTAATTTCACTTCATACAGATACTGATGTTTATTTAATTACCCAAAACTGCCCATTTCTTCCAATTCTTGTCAAAAATTCAAATAATAAAATTTAAAATTGGGAGTTTTTAGAGGTCAACGAATAAATCTATATTAGTTGGTTGCAAATTACAATTGAAATGCTTTTGTTTAATTAAATGAACCTGATTGATTATAAATTTGATTGACAAAATAAATAAATTACGTATGTATGTTGAATTCAGTCAAAAATCATTTCACTGTATTAGCATTTTATGTCCAGTTAACGGGGTGATGTGTAGTAGCAAGTGACGTGATGGTTAGTGCATTGAACTGTTACGCTGAAGGTCTTGGGTTCGATTCCAAGCCTATGCCACCTAAAAACAGAAATGTTTTTAACGGATTACTGCCTCTTTCGAGGAATTGACAAATCCTCAAAGAGTATCTCTTGTCACGAAAAAGTGCTTCTCACCCTAGCCGTTCGGATTCGGCAGAACATTGTAGGTCCCCTCTATTCCTGCACATAACACGCACGCAGGAATGGTTGAGAATTGTAAGTCACTAGGCCCAGGTTCTACACGAGCTAGCGCGCCTTCCAATTTATTTTTTTTAACGGGATAACCTAAAGTAGTACGTAGCGGTAAACTAAACATGTCCAAATTTTAACACCAGAAGCGCGCGTGAAGCTAGGAAAACTGATACTGATATTAAGTGACAGCTTTTTAGGTTTCGTTTTCATACATTTATGTCATTTTCATAAAAAGTTTGATGCGGTTGACTAAAAATTGGTTGTTTTTTTAATAAATAATGTATATAATAGTAAAAAGTGTGTCTTAAGAATAAAAAATAGCAAATTAGTTGAAGTGCAATGTTTACATCAATTGCAATTTTTCAAACCCCACAGAGAGTAAAGAGTGAAAATGCTATTTTTGGCGATCGATTTACACAGAGCAGAGCAACGAATAGTTGATAATCAACGACAATAAAAAAAAAGCGACAATCAACTTTCGCGATTTCACCCCAGTATAGTTCCTGAGCGAACTAAAGATCTAACGAACAACTGTGAAGTGGGTAGTTCTAGTTCAATTGAACTAATTCAGTAGATCTCTAAGGAAAGATCGAACTAGAGAGAGATACACGTGAGCCAGAGCAGCGGTGAGCCAGATAATAGAGAGTTTCTTTAATTGAGCTTGAATAGCGACTTGCTTTGCAACAGGTTATTAACAGGTATTTAAGTTTTGTTTTATTTTTGTGTCTGACTATTTGTTTTCGATGTTTTTTGTGTTTCATTATTTATGTTCGATTTTGTTTGTACCTCATTATTTTATTTTAGATTTTGTTTGACTGATACAGGAACCAATTTTATTAAATAATAATTGTTCTTCAGAATAAAACGATACATATTTACAAAAATCTTAACCCAAGTTGTTGCTTGTTTTGATGTGAGTTTGTTTTAATTGCAGTTATTATTTTGTAGTACAGTGCATCGGGCATTTGACCTCAGAATCCAATAATTACTAGAAAATTATTTGTGCAAACATCTTAAGATCTGGTTCTTTTTAGCTACAGAAAGAAATATCTTTACTGTTGTTGCTTTTTATTTTTGCTAGGTATTTATACTTAAGTACCTTTATCATTAATGAAAAAATCAAAAAAAAATAAAAAACTGATTTGTTTATTATCTATGGATCTTAAGTAAAAAATAAATGAAAAATGACAAGCATACATAGTTTGTGAAGGCTTTACAATTAAAAAACTTAATTTCTTAATTTGTTGATTGTATTGAACTAGTGAACTCAATGAACTAGAAGAACAAACTAGTTCAGTAAATACTTTTGAACTAAACAGAGCACTCTTTGAAGTGAACTAAAACACACAAGCCCAGTAAACATACAAATTAATATAAACAAGTTCAACGAATTGTTGACTTATAAATCGAGTACGGAGAAAAAGAAAGAAACCGAATGTACAACAACAACTTGTGTGTGGCTAGTAAAAATGCTGGTTTCAAATGCATTTGTCAAACAACAAAACCTTAATTGGGACGGACTTGATCAGGTTGCCTTCGTTAGCGCACTGCGTAGTGCATTGGCTCTGAGTGAGCTTGGTCCAGGTTCGATCCCCAGCTGGGGCAAAAAGTTTTTCAAATAAAATTGAACAATGACCAAGCACCACTAAAGGAGTCTGATGATCGGCCTGGCAGTCGTGAAATAGCTATAACTCCAGCCTATAAAAATCTTGGTGGTAGCTCACCCAATTGTTGTTGTTTCATTCAAACCTTCAAATATAAACAAATTTATTGCTTTATTCAATTATCACAACCATCACAAAAAAGTTTTAAATAATTTTGAAAAAAAATTAAAAATAGATTCGAAAGTACAAAATCATCATAAAAAGAAATTACCCTACTTATTTATTAACAGAACAGTTCACAGCAAGTGCTTCCCGGATGTATGACGTTTTCTGCTATAGCTTTCAAAACTTTAATAATTCTGTTGGCTATTTGTTTAATTAACATTTCGCTGCTAAAGTGGTACATTAAAGAAAACATATATTATACCTAAGTTAAAATCCAAATTATAGGTAGGTATGGTACATACACATCGACCCATTATCAAAGAAACTTATTCAGTGATGTTCCTATAAATTTTATCCATTAATTCCACAACCCGCAACACACAGTCCCACACCAGGTCATACCCATACTCTTTACTTTTGAATCGAATTAAACTGCATTCTAATCGAATTTAAAACCAACGCACCGCAGAGCTGTTAGTGTGGTGATACCAAAAATAACTTCACTCTTGTAATTGTATTAAAACCCGGGTTTCACCAAAAAACCATTCGCCCCCTCATCTACTACCGCCCACCACTGCTGTCGCTAGCACTATCCCACTATTCTATCAACTCAGAACGATGGCTGAATGTTGAAAAAAAAAAAAAAATAAAACATAAAGCACTCCCTATATATAGATGATGGTACTCGTAAATAATATGTATATTCAGGTATAAAGGCTTTTCAGCAAGTAAAAACCGACAGAAACAGGCAAAAGTTGTT
The DNA here is from genome assembly GCA_951394125.1 of Epistrophe eligans. NCBI lineage: Eukaryota > Metazoa > Arthropoda > Insecta > Diptera > Syrphidae > Epistrophe > Epistrophe eligans. Next base: position 94,576,172 of record OX596029.1, read on the forward strand.
TTAATTGAATTAAAATCTCACCTCGCAACAATATTTAAGTGAATTGTTCGAGCAACATACCTGCCCACCTACCTTACCTACCATCTATTTATAAATTGATAGAGAGGCTTTTCCTGATGGGAAGCCCGAACTTTTCTAAACAACAAAATAACACAAACAAAAAAAAAACATCGAACAGCCCTTACACTCGAAGCTTGATGTTTGCATTAGAAACTATAATTTTAGAGAACAAACTCAATTGAGTTATGAGCTATATAGTCATAATAAAGTGATGGCTTTGTGTTGTGTTGTTGGCTGTCGTCCTGCAGTCTAAAGTATCTAGATTCAAAATAGATACTTTAAAGTTTGTGGCATATCATATACTGCCTGCCCGGCCACCGCCGCCGCCACCGGTCCCCGGGCCTCCGCCGTTGAAGTTGTTATATGACTTGGTATATACATAAACTCATAAAAGACCAATTTGCGGGCTTAAATGCATCATATAAATCGCTCTTACACCCTCTGACTCTTGGCAAACACACCCATCTTCAAAAGCGTGTGTAGTGTATAGTGAGATATTTATTTAAAACTGCACCTTTTCACTTCAGGTGGAAAGGACGACTCACTTTAACAGGGACATAACTCATACGGTTAATTCACTTAAAGTTTGAATTAAATTCAAACGGAACACTCACCGGCATCAGGCACACCGCACCACATATGTCCTGATCGTTGAAGAGGGGTTTCCACTCTTCCATATACAATCCACCCAACAACTCACTCTTATACTTATACTTGCCTGTCTGTCTATCAAGGAAGTGCAAGAAGGAATTTATTGTTTTTGTTATCGATATCAAGGATATTTCATATATTATAGAATATATAGAAGGACGACTATAATATGTGTGGCAAGGATAACGAAGCGTTGTATTATTTGAGAACAAAATGCTCGCGCGATGACAGCCGAATAAACAATCAGATACTATATATAAAGTGGTGGAGGCGTCTTGCTTTCGAGGAGTGCTTCTGAGGCATAGAGGTACCTACATCTCGCTGGCTGACATTCTTGTGGTGTGGGAACAGGCGGAAAAGCATTTCATCCGTTTTATAGAAATGTGTTTGAACAATGAAGTTTGGTGGCGAGGAGCAAGAGGTGTAAAGTTATGATGATGTGGTGGCAAAACGAAGACACTTCCGATAGGTGTCGTCTCTAAAGGATAAAGGATGTGTGTATATCTGTGTCTGCGTGATGTATAATATCTAGGTACCTCCTTGTTTCCCGCTGATTGTATGATGGAGGGAATGTTGTTTTTTTGTTGTTGTTATATTTTAATATCCATCCCCACCACACCAGAGTGCCCGTTTTTGATGTTTTCTATTAATTTCATTTAAGGATCTCAATGGAATGTGTGTTGATTTTGTTTCCCCTGAAAAAGTTTCTACTTGCTGAATGAATAGATAAAGTACCTACCTACACATTCAATTGCAAAAGTATAACGATAAGGTTCGTCAACTAGTTCTGGTAGGTATTGTTTCTATCTATTCCTAGTCCTTACTGAACTTATAGAAAAACAGTTGCAAAAAGTATTGAATGGCATCATCACAATCTATAAAGGAAATTAAAATATTTTTAAAAGTGTGCACAGGTGTGGTATACATATTTTGCAAGAGTTTGTTGTTATAACACTCAACAGGGTTTTGAAAACTATATAATGGAGTGCTGTTCAAAAATGTGTAATTTTTTTTTCTTCTGCTATTTCCTTTTATTAAAAAAAAAAATCTGATTGAAGTGTAAATTTAAGATATCCTCCAGAGGGCTAAAATAATTTTGTTTTAAGAAACCTTAAATCTTACTTTTTGTAAACCTATTTTCATGAGCTTTTTTCTTCATAAAAAAAATGGAAATTTAAAGTTTCTTGGAGAAAAATGTGTTTTACTTATTATTAAGACCGCATTTTACTTATTATTTACTTATTAAGGCCGCATTTGCAATGAAGTTTGACGAGGAAAAAAAGGTGAGCTAATTTGTGTTCAATTTCATTTTACCCGAATAACCCAAAATAGCATACGAAGCAGAAGTCTTACATGTTGAAATTTTGTATATCAAATACTGAATCGATTCTTAAAGATAGTTCTTTTATACGTTTGGGGTCAGAATGCCGACAACCGAAATGGTAATTGATTAGAACCGACGTCGTTTTTTTCGTCCAATTCCCCCCAGGCTTGCATAAAAAACACGCCTGATATCGGACAACTATATACAATACACTACTTGTCAATTGACATTTAAATTCGAAATTTTGTTTTTGTTCGAACAAATTTTCACAGAAACGAAGCAATATTATCAGTTTTAGGACTTTGAGTTTTTTTGGATTATTTGTTTTCTAGATTTTGAGTTTGTTGGGATCGAGCTTTTAAGATTTTTTGTTTTCAAAATAATGGGTTTGGGTTTCCTGGGTCTTTGATTGTCGTGATTTTGGGTTTTCAGGATTATGGATTTCAGGATTTTGTCCGGGTCCTGTTTTTAATTTTCAAATTTTCACCTGCGATATAGGAGTATTAAGTACAAACATAATGTATATAGGTAGAAAAGTTTTGGATTCGTTAAAAAATCGAACATGAAATTTTAAACAAACCCAATATGCTATCAGGATCAACGAATTCGAGAAAAGTTAATTTCAATTCTATTTGTGTGGTACCTCGATATACAGCCTTAACTGCTGAAGTGATTTTCTTCAAACTTGGGACTTATATTTTTTAGGGGATGTTATCAAAATTACGTTACCTGTCATAAAAACATTAGGGAAAAACTTGTTTATCTCAAAAATCAATCTAACGGTTATGATAATAATTTGTCTGTATTAAGATTTGATAATATTGTACAAATACAATTTAGTAAGTCATATTCAATTTTCTAATACCAACGGTACTTGGCAAAAATTTTTTTTTCGACTTTCTCAATATAGTGCCTCGTTATGAATTAAAATAATATTTTTCTTATCGAAATTTAAGAAAAATACATATAAATTATTTTAACAATTTTAAATTTTATTCTAACAACATAAAATATTATTTTTTTAAATCTGACGGCTACCTGTTATTTTTAGCTCAAGTTTATTTTTAGAAATATTCAGCAATTATAAATTAAAAAAATTAATATTGTATTTTTTTTTTACATTTTTGTCTACATTTTATTTATTTTATATATTATAATATAGGTTAATTTTTTTGGTTAAATTTACTTCATTTTTTTTTTAAATTTGACTGGAAAAAAATATAGATAATCTTAGCAAACTATTGGTCAAAACTAATTTTTACTTAAAAAATGAAGGTACAGTAGATGACGGATATAAGAAAGTCTCATATATAAGAAAAACACGCTTATTAGACGTTTGGATATAAAAAGAAACGCAAATATTTACATTTGTAATCCACTATTTTATTTAACTATAATTCACTTAAATCTAAATAATATTAAATGATTTCGATAATTCTCTGCGATCAAGTTAATCCCTAACCACATCGACTGCCACTCTACTCAACTTCTCCTTTTTGATCTCGTATCCTTTTCCGCCGTTAAGTTTCTGTCATTAGATATGTTTGTTTTATTGTGTCATTTGTTAGTTCGTTTAGATGTGATCATTTTATTGTGTCTGCTTGTTGCGACCACAGACGGACACTCTAAAATACACTGCGTATTCCCATAAAGTTACGTGTTAAATTTAACGTTAAACGTTTATAAGTTTATAAAAACACTGTTGTAATAAACTGATTCCAACAATCAACAATCGCGTTCACTACATACCTAGTACATTAAACGTAAATAATACATTTTTCCGTGTAAACATTCAAACTTCTTACTTTCACAAAATGTCTACATTCATCCTTATTGAATTGTCAAAGAAGATTGAAGATGAGCAAGAAAGAAAAGAGCTCACACATTGTCACATTCCACAATGTCACTTTGTAACTGCTGCCTTAATTTTATTTAGTGTTTGTTGTGGTTTATTAAAAATGTCGTTTCAGAAGAGAAATATATTATTTATATAAGAAATTTTCTTTCTTTAACTTATAAATTTTTTCTTATATAGGGGAGCTCAAAATTAATCACCGAGTGCTTAAGTTTTCAGTCAAATCATGGCAAATGTCAAAATCGAAACAATTTTTGCGCGTTTTTAAGAGTATAGTGATTCATGTCTTGTTGACGAATATTTTGTGTTTATTAACTTCACAAAAATATCAAAGTAGAATTGAAATTTGCAACTGATGACAATAGCGCAAAATTTTAAACGATTTAGTAAAATGTTAAAGCCATTTTAGTAAGTTACTAAGTTAAAAAGAAGATTTTAAACGATTTTAGCAACTTACTATCTCTTAACATTTTACTAAAAGGCAAAGAGTTAAATTGTGTTTTTTTTAATAATTCGTGTGCTAGTTATTTTTCAAAATAAATAAAATAAACTGTTTTCGGAAGACGAAGATTTCGATATGTTCGAAGACTCAGCTTTGTGCAGTGCAATGTTTTAAGTCCAGAGCAAATCCTTTTGAAGAGCTGGACGATGGAGAATTTTACTCCAGGTATAGGTTTGATAAGATTACAGTTCGGTTCATGGTTGAAAACCTAAACATCCAAGACCGAATAACAAACCGTGGGCTTCCGATTTCACCAGAATTGCAAGTTATATGTACACTACATTTTTTTTGGGAGAAATGTTTATCAGGCTGATGTTGGTAAGTAAACTTCTTAATGGAACACAAAGGATATACCTTACAACAATTAATCTTATAGGAACATTACATGGAATGGTCTAATCCACAGTGGGGAAAATAATAAAAAACGTTCACGTACTTTCATTGTTTGGACGTGTTTAGATGCGCTGTTTTTAATAAAAGAGAATTAGTATTTTACTAGTTAATAAAACGAAAAAAGGATTGAAATTTCCGAAGAGCTAGTTAATTAATTACTAAATGTTTAGCAAATTGCTAACAAGTTATTATGCTGAGCCCTTAACAATAGGTTGTTTAAAATTTTGCGCCAATGTTTCCAACCGGTTATTCATTTTGCGCTACCCTGTATAAGAAACAACGGATATAAGAAAGGAATTCTTTCTTATATCAGTCATCAACTGTAAAAACAGTTTTACAACAATTTTACACGTACACAAATTTGTGTGCTTGCTTTGATGTTGCAGTTTCCGAAAAATACCGCATCTAATTTATCGACATTTTATAACATTTTCGAACTGATGGCCTTTAACTATTTTTGAAAGCTTTAACTCGAAGCACAAAAAAGACAATTGAGGGTTATTGAAAATGGAGTGCTGGACGAAAGAAAAACTCGTTTTCATTGTTAAGCAACAGTTTAAAAAAAAAAGGAAAATAATGATGAGCGGTGATTTTTCGAATAAGTTAATTTTCAGCGATCAGGTTCATTGTAATCTTTAAAATTCTCGTATATGGAGTTCAGAAAATCCACGAGTGATTGTTGAGAAACAAAATACATTCACAACTAGCTACTGTTTAGAGCGGAAGATGAAAATTGCGGTATGTCTATATATCAACGATATTCAGTCATGTTTATACACGAAACGGTCATGGAATATAACTCAAATGTCACTTTTCGGTACACAATTAATGGACATGGCAACTAATTCTTTGCGAAAAATTAATAGACAATTCTCCAAATAATCTACTAGAATACAAATTAGGTATGTATATGCATTTTGCTCGTCGAACAGCGAGAGTACTGCTGAATGAAAAGCACAACGAAATGTTCGCTTATGATTTCGTAATGTCAGTTTTGTATTATGAAGAATATTTTGCAATAAAACTTCAATTTACTCGTATATCAAAATATAACCACACATAAACTCAATAAAGTAATTGTGCATATAACACTTGGCACTTCATAGTAAATAACATTCATCTTGAATTCGTGTATAACTTAACTATACTTTATACACAATCGATGCACACACCACTTAGTCATTCATGAGTTCACACATTGTCATGGTCTATTGACCCGCTTTGTGAATCTGAATAATATTCTATTTGGTTTATGTTAAAAGCATTCATGCGTTGCACCCTTGGGCTGTCATAAAGGGGTGGCGTTTAATTCTATACAAAAGGCGACCAATTGTGTTTAGTGATGATTTTCTTTTAAATATATTTAAATATAACTTAATAGGAATATAATATTGAAAAAAAAGAAAAGGCATTAACAAAGCATTTACCCAAAATATCCTATGGGTATGTTCTTAAATTTAAAAATAATAATAATTTTAACTTGAGATATATGTGTACGAACTACCTACACGGCAAGATAGTACTTTAGATTTTGACCAAACTTGACAAAAACTTGGTCTCTGCCTCTGGTATTCTGTCTGATCGACAGAGCCGATAGATTGATTCTTCTTAAACTTCGTACCAAATGTGACTTAGATACAATCTCCAAACATAATATCTTCCATTTTCTTAGGCCAAGAATAACAGAAACTATCATATAAAATATGTAAGCCGTTCCACTGATTGAAAAAAAAAATCAGTTAATTAATGTAAGACCACTTTTTGGTGCAACAAATTTCCGAAAAAAATATAATTATTAAAGGGTTAAAATTGATATGAAATTTCATGAGAATCATGTTATTAAAAATAATTTTACAAAATGATTTGCATAGGTATATAATATGTTGATATAAACCAAAACTTTTTAATCAGAATTAGCAAGAATAAAAACGAAAAGTGGTACTAAATTTATAATTTTAGTTAAGATTTTGTCGGTGTGATGGTTCTTCGGGAGCACCACTTAAGTTTTTGTTGTTATTTAATCAATAAACCCCTGACTTAGCTCTTTCAGAATTACATCTTTAAACCTCTTTGAAGACTAACATGGGTGGTCAAATATTTTAAGCGACACCAACAAGGAGATAAAATAAGAGGTCTATAGAAAATGGTGGAAAAATTATTTGACGAAGTCATCAATAAGCTTCTGGCATGTCACAAAACTTACATAGAAGAGGAAGGCCAGGAACAGAAACAGGAAGGTCAAAGAAACCCTTTTGTGTTAATATACTTTGTTTAAATAATTGAAAAAATCGAGTACATACTTTTATTTATTTTGATGCAAATTTGTATAGCTCCTGAGTCCTGGCTCAATTATTATTTCTTGTCAAAAAAATATTTCATTTTAGCATACAATAAATTTTAAGATTTTAATGATCAATAATTATATTGGTAAGGTAGTTCAATCACTGAAATAATACAATCTATTTTATGCGGAATGTTGGACCAAAATGAAAATCTATTTTGGCTAGATATAATAATTGAGTCATAAACTTCATTTTAACAAATAAATAAACACTGACTTCGATTTGAAAACATCTCAAAAATTAAAAATTTCAATGATCGTTTTGAATGAAAGCTATAGTTAGTGCCCTACGTTTTATGTTTTTATTTCTGAAAGTTTATTCATTTTATTAGATAGGTATTCCTATTATAAATTTTAGCTTTTTTCAATTTGTATCTTCAAATTGACTATAATTATTTATTTGTTAAATATCTCGCAATATAAGAAAAACAGAATTGAGTTTTAATTTATTAAATATTTTTTATTTGTATTTTTTTTTGTTTTTCTTTTACTTGTTTCTTTAAATGTTATTTTTTGAAAATACATTTTGACTGAAGAAATCAAAGGGCAATTTAAATCTGTTAAATAATATTTCTTTTCAAATTTATAATAAAAATTATTTTCACAGTTTTTTTTTTTAATTATAAAAATATTTAAGGCCCTTTCTCTAATAAAACTCAAAATTAAGAGTTTAATAAACTTTTATTTTGTTAAATTTACGCAATCCAGAAATTTTCAAAAAAATCTCAGTTTTGATTGCTATACCTACATGTTCCAATATGTTTTGCGTTCAAATGATTCCATACTTCTAATTTTGCTATTCAATCCATACACTTACTTCTACCTAACAGATTTAAGTCCATTTCTATCACAGTTTTGGTAAGATTCAACTTGATTTTTAAATTAGGTATGCCGGTTTTTTTTTTTTACTAAACAATTCCTCAATTCAATTCAATTTATTTTTTTAATTCATCATAATTAATATCAGACAAAAGAATCAAATGATTGAGAGCGCATTAACACAAAACATCAATATCGAAATAATATCAGTAAATCACATTTTCACTACAAACAAACCTCGAATTAAATTAAACACAAGAAAATTCACATTCATATACTACCTACCTAAAAACCTATACCTACATAAATAATCCAACAAAACATCCGATTTAATAACTGAACCTTGACCAAATGACAAACAGACCACTATTTCCGTAGTTCCTAGTTATTTGTTCCTAAAATAATTAGTTCAACAGCGCGAAACATTCGTACCATATGGAATGAACAATATTGTGGAAAATAACGCCCAACTTAACACCGAAAAAAAAAAAACGATATCAGATTCTAGGTAAGGTAGGTAGGTACATTATTTGGATTGCTTTGTGTTTTATGAATGTTTTCACTAAGCAACAATTTGTTTATAGTTCTTTTATAAACAGAAAACTTCAAACAGCTTGAAGGATTGAGTTTTTATGGCGTTCATGTAAATTTTAGGTTTTTTATTTGTTCATATTTTGATTTAAAAAAAATAACTTTTTTACTCACCTTTACTTAGTTCTTTACAAAACAGCATTTTTTATCTTTATCATCCGCGCTTCATCGAACAAGACAAAAAAAAAACACCACAACCCTCCATTCCATCACAAGACAATTATCAACCCCGCCATCATCGAATACAACACCTTCACTCCCTTTTCATTCGGGTGCATATACTTCTTTTTAAAGTAACCCTTAAAGTTCATTATGCGCGTAACACAATTAGTTTTGATTTTGAGAGGAAAAACAAAATATCCAAGGGTGTATTTTCTCCTATAAGTTATTACTCACTGTAGGTACACAAAATAAAAAAAAAAAAACACCAAACACAAAAACAGATACGAGTACGCCTTGAGCTAAAATAACATCACGAAATCAAATTATCTGCGAATAAGCGTTATTATCTAATCACCGTTTTATAAATCGACAAAAATTACATTTTTCCACCAAGCGGCGCTTACTTTAGTGCTGACTGCTGACTGTTTTCTGTACTAGTTGTTGTTGTTGTGTCGTCCGTTGATGCCGAACGAAAAGAAAACTTATAGCTGTACAGTGTTACTGAATCCGTTGTGTTTTTCTCATCCGAAATGTTGTCTATCGTTATGTTCCGGAAATTACTTTTCCATCAGCTCAGCACACACGGACGGACGGACGGAGAAATAGTGTTAGTACCTCCATTCTGTGCACACGACCAACTAACTCTCCCGACATCGCGATACAACTGATAGAAAATATTTCTGTATCAATATCCGATACTCCAGTTTTCAAATTATTATGAATTCCGAATAGGTAGAGTTTTTTGAAACAAAAACAAAATAAATTGATAGAATAATAAAGAAAAAAAAAAAGCACAAGAGCTATAAAGAAAATGTATCTGGATGGTTTGAGTTCAACGAACGACAAACTGCGAATGACACAACCTCTGCACTCGATCAAAAACGAAAACCTCGAGGTGTAGAAAAGTTAGCAGCAAACTATGAGAACGACAACGTAGTACGAAATAATAATACGAACGAACGAACGTTTTCCGTTTTTCCATTTTCAACCCCCGAAAAAAAAAAAAAATTCAACCAAGAAGAGCTTGTGCCTGGTTTTTGCGCATATCTCTAACAGTTGCGACGCGCAGCGATGTCCAATGAGCATGACACGGGAATGTGGATGTGGAAATGGAGTGGATGTGACAATTCATCCGTGAAAGAGGCCAGTACTCAGTAGTGAGGAGATTTTTGGGTGCTCAACACTGGGTTTTGCTGGAGCTTTGGTCTTATGGCTGCTTGTTGTTTTGGTTTGCCTTATAACTCACCCCATTTTTAGATGCACACAGAATGAAGTGTGGGAACGGTAAGGGGTAAGAGGTTTTGAGATGGACACACAACACTTTTCGCCGAAGAGATGCTAAAATCTACCTAAATGAGGAATCGAAAAGGGGTTAGAGGGATGTGATTTTGATGATGATAACGATGATGACTATGATTTAGGGAGTGAGTGTGGGCATACCTACTCGACTCGTGCTGGGTATATAACCGGCATAGATGATTTTGACTATGAGTTGGAAGAAGGGGTTTGTATAGGTATTAGAAATATCTTTGTTTAGCCCTTCCCTGTGATTTTGCTTTGGTTCACTTGTTAAGAAAACCACTCTATCGGATGATGAGCACATTGAAAATCAGTCAAAGCAGCCGTTTTTTTGAAGTGCTCCGATGGGTGGAAGAGTCCGCTTTATAGGTTGGTACCCTTATTGCCGTTTTACATCCATTCATTCATCCATCCGTCCAGTGCATCATTTCTATATTATGTATGAGGGGAGAAACAATTTACACTTCTTCTTGTGGGGACCGGAAATATCCAACCTATATATTTTTGTAAATATCACTTACATTAGTATGTGTGTAGGATGGCAATACACTTTGGAACCGGAAGTTTGTTGTGTACCTTACATCGACTTGTGTGAAGAATTTTCGATATGCTTTTGTGCGGTGTGCGCACCCGATCGTCACGTGGTTAAAACGTAGTGGGTGTGATTGTTTTTTTTTTTTTTGCCTAATATACATATACCTACTTTGTCAATTTTCTATACTCCGTTATAGTCCAATGCGTGCGGTTTTTCATGATTTTTTTTTCGAATATGTGAAGGTAAGTAAATAATTATAAACTTTGTAAGGCATCTTCTAACCTATTACTGACGAATAAGGTGCATCTCGATTAGAACCAAACAAATCAGATATAGCTATATGCTTAACTAGAATGGTTAAATGTTTCCTGTGTATATGTGTTGTTTAGCTATAAATATTTGTTGTTATTAACATTTTTGTAAGCCTAGTGATTTTCATAGCATACCATATCGTTGATTGAAGGTCCAATAAAAATAGCTAGGATTATCTATAAAATATCTCGTTAGACCCGCCTCCAGCAAATTTTACATATAACGTTCCACATGCTTCGTATGTATCACAATTTTTTTCTGTTAAACCTGAGATAAACATTTTATTGTATAGCCTGGGAATATATAATATATGTATGTACATATTGTTATTCTGAAGCTAGAACATCGATATGAGGTATGTGCATAAATGTGATATAGTGTTGGATATCCGTTATTGGGTTGAAAATGTTGAACAAAAAATGTGTCTTTGTTTTAGGATTTTTATTTTATCCCTTTCATTTCCCTATTTTCACGTTTAATTTTTATTCATAAACCCGAAGCGTTTAAAAAAAAAATTAACCAAGCATATAGTGTTGCTGGATTTAAGGATGCGGGATGCAGACTCTTCGAAACAGCGAAGGTTATCTATTAGGAAAAGTAGAAGGATTCTGCATTTCCAGCAGTTGCCAAATGGTTATCATATATAAAGCAAGTGATAGTGCAAGAAGAGAATCAACCTCTAATAAATGAACACCCAGTATAGATGTCTATAGGTAGATTCATTTGTACATATATGTATATCTTTATCGCGGAATGTCCCTATTAAACATCGCATCAGTGCAGCATAATGCTGTAAAAATTGGTAAAAAATTCAATCTGTACGCCTATGACTTAAATCTTAATTAAGAAGCATTTGCAGCTTAAGTTTTTATTCGACTTTATTGAGATGGTTTGAATCTTATTTAAAGGGACGTGTTCAATATGTACGCATTAATAACATAATGTCTGATCCCATAGTAATTAATTCTAGTGTACCACAAGGAAGCCATTTGGGTCTACTTCTTTTTTTTCGTGCTTCTTATATTTTATCAATGATATTAATGATATTCCTAATTTTATTAAATTTCCTTTTTGTCTCATGTTCGCGGATGTCATAAGAATATATCGATGCATAAAATCAATAAGTTCAAAACACGTCACTATTGTTCGGACAAATCAAGAAAATCAACAAAGATGCTCCAGCTGAATCTCATCAAATCCCAGCTCCCATCCCAAGGTTTCAATCAACACGGTAGATCCAAAAAATGTTGTATTCATTTTATTTTTTTATTTGATTTATTTTTCGGAGGAAAAATATCTGCAGCTTCAACCAGGGCCTAGTGACTTATACTACTCTCAACCATTCCTGTGTGCTTGATATTGGCAGGAATAAAGGGAATTTAAGGTGATCTGCCGAATCCGAACGTCTTAGGTGAGTAGCACTTTTTCATGACAAGAGATACTCTTAGAGAATATGTTAATTCTTAGGTAGTAACCCGTTAAAAACATTTCTGTTTTTAGGGGGCTGGCAATCGAACCCAAGACCTACAGTGTAACAGTGCTACGCATCTTACCATTACGCCACGGACTACTACTTCGTATAACTCTCAGGAATAATAAAATGCAAAGTCTAGCTTTTTAGAAGCCTAATTTGACTGGTTCTATAGGGAACAACAAATCCGTCAATTGGCCTAGGCTTAAGCTCAATATAAATATAACTTATTATAGTAGGGGTTGGGTTTGACTATAACTCCAATTTTTTGTTTATAGGCCAAATAGAGAGAGAGAGATGAAGAAAGAGATAGAGTGAGAAAGAGAGAGAGATAGAGAGGGAAAGGGGGAGAGAGGGAGCTAGAGAGATAGAGAATGGTAAAATTCAGACTATCTAAAGCCATTAGAAAGACTTGCTTAATGAATGAAGCAATTTGTTGCAAGTACCATTAGCTTACTAAAAATTCCAAGAACTAAATTAACAAGAACTTAACTAAAAATTATTTTTGGTGTACCTACATTTTCTGTTTAATTATTAAGTTAAAATATTAAAGGTCTTCGCTGTTGTTTTTAAAGCTCATTGAAAGTTACATAATACATGTATTACCTATGAATATATTACAAGATTACAAAAGTAAAATAAATGTTTTGTGTTGAATTTTTCTCACATGTTTTTATTGATGAAACCATTTAAAAACGAAGTTCAGACAAGCCATATTTTGTTTCCCAAACATTTTAATTGAGAAAAAAAAGGATTTCACTGGAATTTAAATTATACCAAAGCTGCCAAGCATCCCAACCCCTATATACCTCTATATATTCATAAACAGGCAGATATCTTTTGTTATTCATCAAACAAAATTCTTCTTACACCATAATTTCCGAAAACTTTTCCTTATAACTTTTTTAGGTGTTACTTGGAAAATATTTGATTTTATTGGCAAGAAAGAGAAGTAAAAAAAAAAGAAAAAAAAATACAAATAAACTTTCTCTGTTTAAAGAATTCTTTGGGTAAACTTTGCGATGATGTTCAATTTTTTTGAGATGGAATAAGTAAATTGCTGATTTTAGATGATAGCTCAATTTGATTTTTAGAAGTAAATAAAATATATTAAAGTAAAGCTTTAAAGTGGTTACTAAGAAGAAAGTGATTTTATTTAACGTTTTTTAGTACCACTTTTAAATAACATTTGGGTAGAAAAGGCAAGAGATTTTTTGTTGCACGATCGTGCTTTTTTGAGACGAAAATTTTATCATGTAAAATTCAATACGGCAAGGTTTGTTTTTATTTCCATTTTTTATTATTGCTCCAAATGGAGGAAAGACTGGTAGAAAATATTTTTTTGACAACACAATTTTTTGTTGTATTTCACCCCACAATTGAATTATATTTTTTTTAATACATATACGAATTTGAGGTTTTTTTTTCATTTGGCACGAAAATGACACAGGAGTTTTTAGAAAATGTGCACGGAATTTTTTTTTTGGGCGGCAACGTTGGGCTGGAGTTTTCAAACAATCATGTCGATTATGAAATACGCAATACTGGAGTGATTCTCAGTAAAGTGTTCTCTTTTTTTTCATGACATATGGGTAGAGAGAAAGGGGGCACTGTACCGCGCGGTTCACTGCTGTTGCAATCGGCTAGATGGTAAGTGATTGTCACATCAACCATAGTCAATATGTGTTTGTCATTGAGTTGTCCGTCTTGGTAAGGTGATTTAACTCAATTCAATTCAATTCAGTTGAATACTTTCCCATGACATTTGTCAAAAACATGATTGCCATAATGAATTTTTCAATTATTTGTAAAGGGTTTTTCAACAGGGACGCTACAAAAGTAGAGCAACAGGGACAGCAAACGACGCCATATTTCTTGCCGCTCTTTTGACATTTCTCTTCAGTAAGGTTTGCCATTTCATGATGGAAAGATATACGAGTCAACAACGAGTCAAAATTATTAAAATTTACTACCGAAATTCGGAGTCAGTGGCCTCAACGTTAAGAGCGGATTTTCATCGAAAAATCATCTTCAGCGATGAGGCTCATTTCTGGCTGAATGGCTTCGTCAATAAACAAAATATGCGGTATTGGTCAGGCAGCAATCCACACGTACTCCATGAGTCATCATTGCATCCCGAAAAAATTAAGGTTTGGTGTGGTTTATGGGCCGGTGGCGTCATTGGGCCGTACCGTGATGATCAAGACCGGCACGTTACTGTGAATGGGGATCGCTACCGTTCAATGATAACCGAATATTTTTGGCCCCAATTGAATGATATGGACTTGGAGGACATGTGGTTCCAACAGGACGGCGCCACAAGCCACACAGCGAATGTCATAATCAATTTATTGGAAACCAAGTTTGGAGTCGCTTGGCCGCCTTGGTCGTGCGATTTGACGCCGTTAGACTATTTCCTGTGGGGCTACGTCAAGTCTATGGTCTATGCCAACAAGCCAGCGACGATTGATGAACTTCGTACGAATATCGAATGTGAAATTGCAGCAGTATCGGCCGATTTATGCTTGAAAACCGTCGAAAATTGGGTTCAGCGTCTGGACTTCTGCAAGCGTGCCCGTGGTGGCCATGCAAAAGGAATCGAGTTCCATACATAATGGCATCGAACGTACTTTCACAGGAATAATATCGAAATTATATTTAGAACGAAAATGACTTCTTTGCGATAAAATTCTTATATTTTTTTTATCTTCTGGAATGTTTTTTGGTCACAGGAATGATTATTTCTATTTATATGAATGCTCAGAATGAAAGAACTCAGACTCTTGTCGTACTGCGGTAGAAACGTCAAATTTGTTGGAAAATGACAATCATATTTTTGTTATTATAGCTCTTTAGCTATCAAATGCGATATCATCTTACACAGACTAAAATGGTTGATTGTGACTCTCACTTATCGCAAATCACCTTACACGAATCCACCCCAGTATTGCAAATTCCATAATCGAGATGAATAAAATCTAAATTGGGATGGACCTGATCGCGTGACTTATGGCTCTGAAGAAATTCGCTTCCCAGTGACCCCAAAAAGTTTTTCAAATTAAATTAAACAAATAGACAATACGCTCACCAAAGTGTTTGTTGTTTCATTCAAACCTTCAAAAATTTTATTATTTGTTGATGGTGTGATTTATTTGTAGCCAATAGGTACTCACATTATTATTACCAATATCATACGAAAACCCTTATATTTTCTATATCATATAACTATGGTATAAAAAAGGTCAATAGCTTCTACCTCCTGTGTGTCTAATGTCTCTTGTATTTAATTCATCTGTATCTTCAGTCCCGCCAAACAAAAATTGAGACAAATATTTATCCTAGAACCAATATAGGTACGATCACAATTTATCTTGCGCTTCTCGCCACCTTGTCTCGCCTAAAAAGTGCTATATAAGGAACTTCCCAGCTCAGCTTCTTTTTTTCAATATACCTTCATGCGGAGTTATAAGGTTCTTTTGCAAATTCTTCTGCGAACAAAACTAATTAACCTGATTGTACAGAAGTCGTGCTGATTTACATCCGCACTATACCTTCTGCTATTGTTGTTGTATGGTAAATGGTAAATATAAATTGACATAGGCATTTAAGGCTCCAGAGCTGCACCTTCTGTTAATGTATCCTATATCTACATATAAACGAAGTGAGAGCCTCTGTCCACATCTAGATATAGGCTTACCTCATAAAACTCAATCTCACTCACATAATTTTCCACTCACCCGTAGTGAGTGCCAATTAAATGCTAGAAAGTGTGCAATAAATCGATTTCCCATCGACGATGACGACGACAACGACGACTATACCAACGACCGACGAAGCCGATGACGATAGCTCTCCCAATATATGTAATAGAAGTATAGAATATACCACCTCCCGTTGTTGGCTGAATGTCCTTGGTCCTTGGTTTTCTTTTATACCGCGACTATACCATACTATCTCTCTGCCACCATTCGGTACATCCATTTGCATACTAAAACCCCTACGAGATTCAGAATGCCAGGATGATTTGGGGGAGTTGAAGAGGTCGAGGGATTCAATAAAAGTGATGACAAAAAAAGAAGAAAAATAAACGGAATAACGGAAATCTCATCCATTTCTTCCAGCACCACCACCGATGGAATGCATGTGTACACAACATCTGTCCAATGGGGCAAAAACAAACAACACAAAACTTAGAGAGAATGAAATCTATGAATGCCAACGTTTAGTTTTGTTAAAAAAAATCATATTTGACTTTTGGTGAATATTTAAGCTTTCATATCATTATATCCCGATCACGTAAATACAATAAAAACATTTATAAATCCTCCTTATTATTTCATTGTTCCCAAGAAGAAGTTTATACTCTGGCGGGTAGACGGCTATTTTGTCTTGCAAATAGCGTCAGAAGTGAAAGAAATAAAGACGGTAAATTCAAGAAGACTAAAATAAACCTAAGGTAAAAAGGGAAAGGTGTCCAGTCCATATAAGACTGATTTAACTGTGATTTCACCTTGTTTGTACCATGATCTGTTCTGCTATTATTATTGATTATTAAAAGGTCATGAAAAAATATTTATCTGTTTATCGGTTTTTTCTCAGAAAGTTAAATTAAAAATACCACCACAGTTGGCAACCATGTTCATGGTATACAGCCAGAGCAAAAGCAAAAGCAAAAACAAGAGCAATGATATCGGACGAATGAATGAAGTTTTCAACAAATCTTTTCCAATTTTCAAAAGTTCTCTCGTCGACGAGCTCCCCGTCTGCCGCCCAAAACTCCCCATCATATAGGTAGAAGGGTTGAAAGCAATCAGGCACAACGCAGTGTGTACACATATTTTTCGTTTTGAAAATGAACTTGGACCGAGATGTATGGCTATGTATGTATATGTTTATTCGACTCGTGCATACAAGGCAATGCCTGGGTGCTTCCGCTGTCCGATTGCTTCAGCTTGGGCAACAGAAGTGGAAGCACCACCTCTGCCGCCACCCGCTATCCACCCTCGACGAAGCCTCTGGATACAGCATTAGGCACAATTCATTGATAACCGATTGTTATGGAACCCAAATATTCACTGAACTGTAATGGAACGAATTAAACGGAGCAGTGCATTTCATATTAAAGCAACAGTGGAGTCTACCGATGGACTCATAGTCATAATACATAGAAGCAAAAGGTGGGAGAAGCGGGGTTTTGAAACACTCTGAATCGTTTTGTGTTTTGCATGTCGAGTCCCTCACTGTGTTCCAAGTCCCACCTAAAAGTACCTCAACTGGCTGGGCATGGACGACTGGTCAACGTGAATTGGGTTGGGCGACAATTGGTGAGATGAACATTGAACATCCATCATGAGGAACAGTACTGTTATTGTGATTGTGAGTTCCTTTACATAAATGTAGCTATCTAGACCTTTTGCAGGTAGCAGTAAGGTAGGTACCTATAACCTAACCTATCCTCGTGTCGTTATATACCTGTAGACCTGCAGTAGAAATAGAAAGAACTCCAAGTGAAATGGGTTCATTGTATTGTCCATGGCTATAAAATCGCTTTTTGAACATTTTGAGGAAAGCAAATTTCAAAACTCTTTTATTGTTGAATATGATCGGCGATGGCAGAAGTTTTTTAGCGTTTAGTGAATCGCTTTTTAAAAAAGAAAATTGATAGAAAGGGTGTTGTTGGATGACGTCAGATTCGAAAAATTCAGTAAATAAGTACCTAATTACAAATGCATTATATTTTGTGGATATTATTTAGAAAAAAAATTAAATGTCTATACAAATGCGATGGTGTCTATGTAAAATGTGGAAGATAAAGATAAATAACAAATATTTTTCATGGCGTTATCTTAATATTGATGGCGGTATTCAATTTGGAGTTTTTTTTCGAAGATTTTCCAAATACGTATGTATATACCTACATACGTATGTAGGTACGTATAAATTATATGAGTTTATTACGGAAATATGATTTTGACGTTTTATGAGAAAATTGCTTTATTTCGCAGTAACTAATTTACTAATTTTGTTATAATTTTCTAATTTTATGCTTGAATTATTAATTCAAACAATACTACATTGAACATCATTTTTAAATATTTGTTTTTTTTTTTAATAAAAAAAGCGAAAGAAAAATTCCTTTTTTTCATTAAATTGTAACTCAATGTGTTTTTAATTACAAGAGCAAATTTTTGCGATACAATTGTGCATATTTGTATTATGTGATTATGTCCCAATTTATTTCACAAAGAATTTTTTAGAGAACATCTTTTAGAAAGAATTAATATGAAAGTAGCAATAATAACTCAAAAATAATATAATCAAAATTAACGAACAAAATTCGAGACTTTATGAATGCTTGCAAAGCTTGCAAAGTCCACAGGCCAAAAGTCCGCAATGGACTGCCTGACGACTGGACCTACCCTAAGCGTGAGCGGTACAAAAGACCCAAAAAGGGAGTTAAAATCCCTTGATCCACGCGATGTACTGGTTTTCTAAGAAAATACGTTGGGCACATCAATCTTGAGCAGCAAACAAATATTATTTCACATTGAACTCTCAAGACACATCTACACATATACACTTAAAGGGCTTACCAAAATTAACGCAAGATTTTAATTTGCCGCTATTTGTATATACATACATACATAGTAAAGTGTTAAAAAATTAAAAAAAATTTATTTGACAGCTTACAGTTTATAGGATTAGTAAAAATGGAGCATTAGACGAAGGAATAAAAAGTTTACATTTTTGAACAATAGGTGTATTTTTTTGAGATCCCGGGGACAACTGTTTGAAAAAACGACAACGGGGATTAACAAGGCCTTCACAGAGATATCTATAATTTTTTTTTCAATTTGTTTTTATTTATAGGGTGAAGTGGGGTAAACACAAAAAACCTTTTTGTATTTAAAAAGTTATATTTAGAGGACGGATGTTTACGATAATTTATAGGTAAGCCACTTTTATATTAACAGGTCAATTTGGGTAAAAATTGCATCCTATTTTTAAAATATTCTTTTTGCGTTTTGACAGCAAGTGAGTATAAGACATTTGATTTTGGAAATCAGTCATTATACATATGTACATATGTACCTATTTATATTGTTTTTGTTTTTATTGTTTTACGCAACTTTGAGTTAGGTATGCGCGCAAAACTATAAGATTCGGTTAGCTTAAAACATGTAGCTTTTGCAGAAGTAAAATAAGATATGTCCTCACAATTTGGCCACTTACTGAGTCACCCGCAGCATCTTCTCTGGATAATAAATAATAATAGTCTTATTGATTAAAAATAACTATGAACATAAATTCATTTCTGATGAGTAAATGAAACAAATGCATAAATATGTAAAACAGAAAACAGACCAATAAATGACAGAAAATTGTATGGTTAGTGCTCAGCAGAAATATACTGCCGCATTTACTTTCTTATATGAAATGTTTGATCATAAATCACAATGAAACAAAAAATTTTAAAAAATATATTTCCATGAGAATACAGAGTTTATATTAATTAAAAAGCAAACACGTCATCATGCCCTTCGGAAAAAAGAATTAAAACCATTTAAGTTATATTTTAATCGTTTCAATTTACTTTTTTCAATTTAAAATATTAATATAATTAAATATTCTCCAAATCCGATTGAATTTTTTCTAAATCAAAATCAGATATTAATTAAAACCCTAAGAATATTCTTATTCTTATTTTTTCTATCTGCTAAAGTGTAATTATATTTTTTTTATACCTTAAAAATGTTTAAAAAAAAAAGAATGACCCCCAATTCGAAAACCATTTGAAACTTTATTAATTGAGTCAATTAAAATGCAAATATCTTGCAGTTTATAACTAAAATACGATAAAAAAATTTAATAAACATTGAAACGTCTTTAAAGTATACCACAGGTGTATGTATAGTCAGAGAATTAGAGTTGAAAAAAAAAAAAAAAAACTAATGGTATCTATATCATTCTTGATTTGATGACAGCCACCTTTCTCATAATATTTTTCGAAATATAGACAAGCTCCCCATAGTTTAATACAAAATCCATAAGTTAAGAGGAATTGAATTTAACATATTACCTGAATTTATTTTTTTCTACAAGTTATGGACTTTGTGTACTTTAATAAAAAATAAAAAAATAAAGTTGACAAAAAAAAAAAATAATTCAACAAAATTATTTGGAATCCTTTTTAGACCAGATTATACCAATCTACGTATGTCTAAATTCATTAAAGAAAGTGTTGGATTTTCCTCTCCAATTCACTACTATAGTACCCTTAGTGCGTTGGACAAGACGTGTTTTTTTAAATTTATTTATCCCTTGATTGGTATAACATTTTCTGACCCATATAGTAAATAGCCATTTTATAAAAAAAAAAAAATAAATAAATCAACACTGACGGCAGAGACTATAACAACAAAATAAATACCTAACTTCTTTTGCTTCCAAAAAAAAAATTGCTAAACAAATAAAAGAAAGTCAAGAATGGATAAAGAGCGTATATACATTTATGAACATAGGTACACAAAAAATACATATAAAAATAATTTTAGTGGACAAAAAAATATATATCTATATAAAAAAAAAAATCTAATTTCGTGAAAATTACGAGGATGATTTTCGTAACACCCCCAAGTCACTCAGTCAGTCAGTTCTGCCACAGTAAAAGCACCAACAACAACGAGATACGACGACGACAGCGATGATACAAATTAAGTGAGATAAAAATAAAAGAAGAGAGATAAGGAATATGAAGATGAAGACGACAACGACGAAAGAAGAAAATAATAATTAATTTTTCCTCTGCAATTTCCTCATTTCTCCCAAAGTCGCATTTAATAAATTCCATCAAGGGTAGTATGAGGGATGAAAATCCTCTTTATCATAATAACCACACTGCTCTGCTGAGCTGAGACTGCCCAGCCTCCGAGGATGACCAAGAGGTTGCCATTTAAGGATAACAACTTAAGAAAATATTTTCTCTACACCTTGGCATTTGGTTTGGTTTGTTCAAAGACACATTCTTTGCTGTCACACCAGCCAAGTCTGGGCCATGACTTGTTGGCTACAAAGTGCACAGGTTTACTGCCTGCATACGTGGTTCTGAGTTTTCTACTCGACAAAATAAAAACACATATCCAGGTAGGTGTAGGTATATCCACGACTTATCAGACTATAATCATCATCATCGTCATCCTTGGGGCAGATTGTTTACCTTAACGCGCGGATAGAAGTGCTGCGGAAGGGAATTTCTTGAAGGGAATTTATAACGCCTTAGACCATTACGAGCCAAGCGGTCGTTAAAATGAATTGGCACGTTTTTATGCCACCCCTTTAGTGTTCCTCCTCCTCCGTAAGGACCGTAAGGAGAGTCAAATGAAATGTGGTCCGTAATTAAGCCGGTGAAATTGCAAAATTATAACTAACGCCATCGCATCGCTGACACCACCGCGCCGCCACACCGTTGCGATGGTCTCGCCACCACATCACCACAGCATCAGCGGTAATAGTGGTAGGTAATGGGTTGAAGTTATGAGAGACGCGAAGGGATTCCCCTATAGCGAGTTAAGGTAATGAGGCGCGAAAAAGATGCTCGCTGTCCACATTGGCAGCATCCCTTAGTTTTTATTGCCATTTGGCGAATCTGGCATTTTAGACAATTTTTTTCGTGTTGGGGTTTTCATTCATTTTTTTTCTTCTTCTTCTTCTTCGTTTACCTTTAATGGGATACAGTCGGAAAGTTAAGGGAAATTGCACCTGGTGCACTATATGCACACACCTTATGCGGATCCAGTTGGATTAATGACGGAAATATTAAAACTGTAATTATTGAAACACAACACCGTTTAATGGCGGCAGTAAAAATGTCGTCTTGTGTCGACTATATGATGGGGTAGAATTTTTATGTTAAAATAAATAAATAGGTAGGGCATATACCTACCGTTAGAATGTTTAAAATAAAAACCAGTTTAAAGGATTTAGAATGTTTTGTGGTATTATTAAATTTGACGTGTGGCAGTTTGAGGGTATATTCAATTTGGAAAAAAAAAACAATTTAAAATGGGGCACGTGACAATGTTTTAAGTAGAACCGGTCTTGGTTAAAAATTTTGAGTTTTTTGTAAACTTAATGATGCAAATAATTATTGAAAGTCTTTTTCTTTTTTAAGGAAAGAACGTTATTCTGTACAAGCAAGAGCATAAATAAATATGCCAATATAGGTAGCTAAAATTTTATGTTAATATAGAGAGTTGGACATTAAAAAGGTGTATGTAATTAAAATACATATAATAGATAATAGATATCACACTAGATATTCGTCATGAAATCTATGTCAGATGAACTGAACTTAACAAAAATTGCGTATTGACAACTATTCAACTGATGAGTCCAAGTTAGATCGCCGGGACGAAACGCCAAAATTTTTGTGGACTAAAGGCCGTTAAAAGCTATTGTGAAAAATAATTGAATTTTCATAGTTTGGTGCCTCACGTCAATTTCCCTAAAATTAAAAAAAAAAAAATATGCACGACTGGATCGCAAGCACTTGAACTTGTTGTTAACAACTATAATAGCACTCAAAGAGTGATGCCAGATGGGATTTTTAAAATCCCATCGGATTCGAAAAAAAATCCCACCAGTTTTGTACTGGAAGGAAAAAAACACCATACTTTTTCTCCATAAATATGTATTGCCTAAGATTAAAAAAAAAAAAACAATTAGCTTTTGTGAAAGGTGAGAAATGTGAACGAATACCTAGGCTAAGAGTCTTATTATTGATGGGAATACAAATCGTCAAAAATTAATTTTTCTAAACGTTGCTATTTATTTGTAGTAAATGCATGCATTTTCACTAAAATATGAATGTTATATTTGTTTCGGATTAAAAAATCGTGTTACTGAAAACCACAAGTGCGTGCATAACAATTAACAAGAGCAAAGTACACGATGAAAACAAAACGCAGTCTAGGTAATAGCCACTGACAGTGCAATAAGAGACCATCCACTGATGGAAGGGTAAGTTTTCGGCCAATTGTTTTACGTGAATTCACATGTGAATGGGTTGCCTTAGAGTCTGACTTTAGGACAAAAAGGTAGGGTTGTTGTAAACAGAATACTGCGTTTGGAATATTTTCCCATTATTATTAAATGGATTCGAATCGATAATGATTTAGAAAAAAGAACAATTCCAACTATAGCTCTTCCACGGCTGTCAAATCATTACTTGCTCAGGTCAAAGATCCTGGCTGAAGCTGGCAACTAGACTTATTTTCAATAACAGTCTTTAATTCGTATAATAATTAGAAGATAAAGAGCCATAGTGCTTTTTGACCAACATTTAAAAAAAAAATCACAAAATTGACTTGTTGAATAACCCAGGTGAGTCTAGCAATTTGAAGCCATTAATCCAGTAGTCGTATCTACTTAAAACATATAAAGTTCATATTTTCACCTTGTTAGTGGCGGATCCAGGATTTTATCATAAATATAAAAAATTTCTTGTTCGAGTCCCAGCTGAGCATAAAAGTTTTTCAAATTAAAATATTGAAAAATGACCAAGCACCACTGAAAAAGGAGTCTGATGATCGGCCTGGCAGTCGTGAAATAGCTATAACTCCAGCTTATAAAAATCTTAGTGGTAGCTCAACCAAGTGTGATGTTTCATTTAAACCTTCAATATTTTATCTGTTAACTTAAAAGCATACTAAAACATTACAATATGTTTCTTCTTTTTGAGATTCTTACACAGGTTGCGCTAATTTTAGATGTCATTTCCCTCCAAGCATCAGATAAAACCCTAGTTACATTTTTTCAAAAGAACATTTTGGAAAATATGTCATTTAAAACAACTGTTTTCTGAGAAAAAATTATATTTAACCATTCCAAAAAATTTATTTTCAATATTTCAAATGAAATGGATTCTTTCCTTTGGCTGAGATGAACCGTTTGTTCCCAAATATTTCTACATTTCGAATTTTATTTTTACAAAACATATTTCACACAAAATTCATTAACTACAGACTCTGTTTAAATTTATCTTGAAAATGTGCCGAACAATTGTTTCATGCACTTGATTTTGACAGATAAGCCATGTACAGTAAGAAACAAATATTTGATTTTTTAGCTGGAACTGTGTACCTCTCGGTGGAAATGCTTTGCTTATTTTTGGAGAAAATTTTGCGCGATCTGCGTTCTAGGCTTGAATCTAAAGTTGATGATTTCTGAGAAGAAGATTCTTGCAATTTAAAATAATACACTCGATAAATAATAGTCATTGCCTATCATTCTTATTCAAATTAAACAAATCAGTTTAAAAAAAATTCGAAATGAAATTCATTAACGTGGCATCCCTGGGGCCTATTACACTAAATTATGCAACATTCAACTACAAATTTGTTAACTTCATTTACAAAACTTTAAGACTGAATTTCTGTTTCACAAACAACAAAAATAATTCCAACAAATTTGTAACAAAGAGTTTTTGCGCTTAAAAGAAATTTATAAATAAAACAAAAAAAAAAACCTTTTACTACTAGTTTCTTTATTTCTTCTGTAAGTGAACAAAACTAAATTTTCGTTAAAGGTTTAATTCGTGATAAAAAAGAAGTATCTATTATTTTTAAATATTAGATTTGTTTTTTTTTAGGAAAAATATTCAATTAATATAAAAGTGCAAGAAAAATACACGTAACCACTTAGAAAAATAAATTAAAAAATCTCGCCAGCACTAATATTTGAATGGATATTTCAGCTCCCAGCTGTATTTTAATTTTTATTTAATAATATTAATTCAAATTTCAATCAATCGATGATTGATTTCAAGAATTTCTACCAAATAACAGAATTAATATTTAATCCCAACCCAATCCACAATCCAAAAACTTGAAGAAATCCACACCAATCAATTTGATTTTCTACAAAAATTAAAAAAAATATATATTTTTTAATACCGACCCAATACAATTAATTTTAAATATGTATTTGTTTAAATTCAACATAAAATAAAATAAAACCTAGTTAATAATAACCGAATCAATAAAACTCTCGATACACCACCCAATAACTTTGGCTGCGATGACAACGAGGTAATCAGAAATCAAATAACTAGTATCCCCGAAATTAAATTATTCGAAACTCTGTTCACCCCAAAAAAAAAAGAAAAAAAAGAATCTGATTTAAATACGACCCGAACCGAATTAATTATACCGTTGTTCCGAACTCTGAAGTCCTTTTGATGAGCATCGGTATTGAAAAAAAATAAAAAAAAAAATTAAATAGAAACAAATTATATTCAAAAACTGGAACAAAGCGAAAATTTACATAAACATTTTTGCACTCTGCGTGGAAACACAAAAATATCCATAAATCGGTATGTGATCCGCAGGATTCGTGTGAAGGGAGGAGAAAGAGAAAAAATATATCTATACATACAGATATCCGTACGTATTTGAAAAAAAAATATTGCCAATGTCAACATTCGAACATTTTCCTGTTATCGCTGTGGAACTGAAACCTGCGGACGGACAATGTATACACAGCACCAGCGTCGTCATCGTCGGCTAGCATAGACCCATCATTCCCGACGAACGACAGCAACGCGACGATGACAGCCAACTAATCTCAGCTCGTGCCAATATCGCTTACCAATTTAATCCCGACACGAACTCCTCTTTTGAATGGACCCCACTCAGCGATGAGTGAAAGGCACACCCAGCAATTGTTGGTAATCGTATCGTATCCCTGCTGGACTGGACGATGAAAGATTCATTTACTCCGGGAAGTTCCGTCATCCATCAGTGGTCCTCTGATGTGTTTTCATTATTTCAAGTGGGAGGCATCGGGCAACAATAACAAAAATCGGAGTTGGGTCAACCACTTTAAACGATTTTCCACATCAGTCCATAGGACTTTTCGCATGAACTAACGATCACACACGTTTTTCGTTCCTTAAAAAAAAACGAAAAAAGAAAAACAAAAAAACAAAAATAAAAATATCGCTCATCCATCCTTTGGCCAGGAACACAACTTTGACGCGGTGAATTGGGCGTTTAGGGGTTTCTTTTTTGACGCCTTTGTTCATCCTGCAACCAGAGACCGGAAACCTTTCTCTGCTATGCATAACGGGACAGGGATATACTCGTATTTCTTTCTACCTGTCCAGATAAAATGGTGGATTTGTTTTGACTCTATACCTACCCGAAATCAGTGTGCTGCACAAACTTGCTTCATTGCCAGGATTTTGGCGTTAAACTATGAACCATTCAATTTGATTAAGGGAAGAGCCATTCGGGACACATGTGATGCTCCGTGTATCCTTCTAAAATTTCTACATACATGTGTATAAGTATTTGCGTGTTTAAATGCTTTGGAGTTGGTAGCTCTCCACAAGGATTTAAGTTGTGGAACAAGATTAAGTGGCGTCAGAACTAGGCACTTGTTAAACAGCTTACATCGAGATTGGTGAGTTTTTGTGTTTATGTATACATATGTAGGTATGTGTGGTTATTCTATAATAAATACTAAGTTTGTGTGCGTGAATGCGAGGCTTCGAGGAAAGGTGAAACTTTTTCCCAGGAAAGGATAAGGATTATTAAAATGAGATTTTCCGAACTGGAAACTGGATGCATATTTCGGGAAAGATGAAATAAAAACTTTCTTGTTTAAGTTACCCTTTGCTTGAGTAAGTATTACGCTACAGCACCACTGAAGACGCTTGCCGAGGAAAAAGTTAACTCCTCTATAAGGAAAGAGTTATAGACGAACAGCTACGCACTTGAAGGAAAAAGTTTCGATTTTAAAATCCACATGCGGTATACTAATTATGTTGTAGAATTTTGTGTTAATTTTCCGAAGATTGAGTGCGAATTTATTTAAGTGGAAAAGTATTGAGTTGTTTTTCTGTTTATATCTAATAATGTAGTGATACATATGTTAGAGTATGTGATAGGATTGGGGTTGCATGGTAAGGTAAAATGGTTGAATAAACTTTATTGATTTGGAGTTGGGGACTACTAATTAGGCAGGGAATTTTCGTATGGGGAGGGAAAAATTGGAAACATAGTTTGGATAATTAAAAGTTAATGTGGGCAGCTCAAACTGTTATTTAAGATATAATGATTTAATCGCTTTTATATATATTCATATTTATTATATAATTATAAACTTAGATTGTTTGGAAACGGTGTTCGTTTTTCCTTGTTTTTTTTTTTTTTCGTTAAACTGTCCAAAGATAATTTTTAATAAACCATTGAGCTTGATTGTATTAAAAGAGTTATATCCATGTAGGTGACCTTAACGTTAGTTGCAACTTTGTGGTTCAACTGATTAACTAAAACTAGGACTCCGATATTTTTGAAATAAAAAAAATTAAAACCTTTTTGTATTTAAAAACTATAGTCTGCGTTGAAACATTGTTTTACTACAATCTGCTTTACAAAACACTTTTACCGCAAGAGTCCTTTTCGAGAAAAATAGATTTTTCTAAATCGTTTTTTAACACTTGTGTAAGCCTATATAGTTCTTTATTCATAAAGATGAAGTGCTCTGCAGTTACATGTTTATAAAGATTTGGCATAGAGTTATAGACTTTTGACATCTTTTGTGGCCAGTCGTTGTCTTAGAACAGCCTTCGAGCGAGATGGATATCTGGGCGTACAACTGGGCTATTACAACTTACTTGGTAGCTATGGTGATTTCTGTTTAAAATCATCTATACAGGGTGATTCGCATTCGGTCGAGACAAGAAAAAAGTGATAATGATGGAGGTCTATTCCGTTTAGGGAGGTGCGGCAATTTTCTAAAATATTGACTTTAAACTGATAAACAGACAAAATTCAAAAACAAATCTTACACTTAAAGTGCCATTTTATACCTTTTATTTTTAAATAAATTTGATTAATTGAATAGTTTTTGAAAAATTAATTTTCAACTCAAAATTTTGAAAAAAACGAAAAAAATTCAAATAAATTTTTTTGTCAAAATTTTACTTAAATATTTTTACTATTTTCGTTTAAAAAATTCAATGTTCTTATAAATTTTAAGTCAAAAACGGAAAACAGAAATTAGTTTGAAATGGTCATAGGAACTTTGTAGGCTGTATCCAAACGGACAGACAGACATAAGACGGACAGAATTGCGAAGTCCACTTTTTCGACTTTTCTGTCAAAAAAATGTGAGTTCTTTTTTTTTCACGAATTCACAACTTTCCATGTAGCACTTACATCTAGATAATAAAATAGTAAATTAAAATAGTAATCACTATCTGAAATAAATAAGATTCTTATCAAGTTTTTAGATTTAGAACAATTTCTATATACTTCCAGTTTTGTGAGACATTTTTTTATTGACCGCAAAATATCATCAAAACTTGATTCACAGATCATACTGCTGTTATAATATGATACGAAAATTTTTAGTTTTATATTTTAATAGCTGAAAGACATCAAATTGATCCAGAAGTAACCCTTCTGTACTACTGTACTGTAGTATGAAATTTTAAGGAACTGTTTGTAATTTTAGAATTTAACATTTGAGAATAATTCCGTTTTTCAAGAAAAATTATTGAAATACACTTTGGTAGCGACCTCAAAATGTTGTTGAATTTTGAGTTTGTTGGCCTTGATTATTTGGTTTCAATTGCAGCTTGAAACAGTGGAATTTCGAGAAAAGTGTTATTTTGAATTACCCTTATGCTTATGTATCATATATTGGTGATTAAAAAATTAGTATTGTAAGGAACCAGTGATCTGTGAATAAAAATAACCTCAATTACGCTAAAGTTTGTTGCTTCTTTGATAAAACCAACATGGACCTGACGAACATAATTCAGTCTATGATAAAAAGCATCTCACAAAGTAAATTGTAAACACAAGAGAAACGTCTCAACTGAAGCTACTTATATTTCAACCTGAAGCCAACAAAACTTTATAATAAAAAAAAGGGTCATTAAAAAGGGAATTCTAGTGTTGTCTTAAAAGTTAAAAGATTGAACTCCTGAGCTGCTTGGAACCGAGTATAATTTTGGTTATAAGAAGATATATAGAAGTTTTTGTAGAAAGAAAATAGACGATGCCACCCTTAACAAAATTTTAACAGCTAATAAATTGATCGAAATTATGAACGAAAATAATCCGGCCGATATCTATGTGTTTCTGGCAGTTTCTCAATTATCCAAACTTCTTGTGTTCTTATTTATGCTGATTACATTAAACTTAACAAAAGAATAAAATCTGAAACAGACTGTTAACAATTACAAGACGATCTATTAAGATTCAGGCGGACTGGTTCAATAAAAATAGACTTATCCTAAGCGTTGACAAGTGTAAGGTTATGAGCTTTACATGCAAAAAAAGGCCCTTAACATATAACTACAACTTTGATTCGTACTGTTTAAACAAATTTTCAGTGCTTTCAGATCTAGGAATTATTTTAGATTCAAAATTGACCTTTAATGATCACTTAGATCACATTATTACAAAAAAGCCAATAAAACACTAGGATTTATTAAACGATTCTCACGTGACTTTAAAGATTCCTATGTTCAAGCTTCAGTTTATTTCGTTTGTGAGACTCATTCTTGAGTACGGCTGTGTGGTCTGGGTACATCACATACTCTATTCACAAATAAAGACTTGAATCAGTTCAACGAAGGTTTTTGTGATTCTGTTTCCGTTTTCTTCCTTAGTTCCAGGAATATCAGCACATCCCTAGTATTCTCATAGGTTAGTTTTGATAAATCTTCCATCACTTGAAAAGTGAATCGAAAATATATCCAATTCTGTTTTATTACTGGTTTATTAAAAGAAAAATTTCACCTTGGTCAGTTACTTGCAGACTGAATTTTACCTTTAGCCAAACAAGTTTAAGATTACGGCAACCTTTGTGCCAAATTTTTAGTAGGTCAAACTATGGTACTAATAGTCCTTCGAAACAATTGATTGCAATATAAATATAATAAATTTTACTTTCTCATATCTTCTGTAAAAATGACAATTTGAAAAGTATAAAGTTCAAGACTATGTTGTTAAGAGAAATAGATTAAAACTAGATTTAAAGACAATATGTAACGTTAGCATTATTAACGGTCTACAATAAAAAAATAAATATAGAATGAGGTGCAGCAACGTTCTGTTATATTGTTAACTATAGAGGTCAATCTCAACATTCTAGAAATTCCATTTGAATATTCAAAAAATTCTTCTTAGAATCATTATCCCATATCAATTCACAGAATAAGCTTTTTCTTCTTTTGATATTTTTTTTTTAAACACACAAAACAATTTCTATTATACAACCCGAAAATGGTCAAAGGATACAAAGGTGTCTGACATCATTCAAATGTCTGGGAAGTATACAGTACGCCAGCATTGTGGTGATTGACGACGACACTTTTGGTATTGACACTTTTGACACCTTTTTTTTTTGGTCACCAAGCAACATTCTTATGTACATATATCTAGTATGAGTATAGAAGCCCTTAATTCCGTTACTTAATACAACCACGCCATAACAAAGGATCTAAGTGACGTGAGTGTCATTTGAAACGCCTGGTGAAACTTCCTGTGAATGTTGCTGATGTCGTAATGTATACATAGTACATAAATGTGCCTAAGTTCTTCTTTCCGAATTTGTTAGAAATTCAAACGTCACCACCAATATCATCTTCAAAAAAACAACCACATCCTCCTACAAAGACACAAAATTTTGTAGGTATTGGACAATCAGTTGTGTAACAAAACATATACGTAAATATACAGTACATCCTTATAAAACTCACAGCTTACACACACATGATAAAACAAATTATGACCTTTTCTCCTATTCAACCAAGAATCGTAAGTAAAAACTGATAGATTTTCGTTTTCAAAGAGTAAGAGATCTACAGTGGTGTTTTGACAAAAAAAAAATCAAAATCGCAAAAACTCTACAAAATAAAATTGATTTTTCATATCACCGCTGCGCTAGCATACCCAACCGAAAATGATTCTTTTATTTTCAAGAAAGATGGCTGTTTGGCATGGGATCTATTTTCTTTTGTGTGTGTTTGTATCCCGTTGCGTGGAGTATGATGGAGAAAATAAAACCCATATCAGATGTTGGACTGATTAGGCATCTAAGCCTATTCCGCACAAAAACTGAATGCATAAGTAAAATTGAATAGAAACATATAGTGGATGTACAGTACCTATATAATGTTGAACGGGAGCGGTCTTCTTGTGAAATTTAAGGCCCTGTTTCAGAGTGCACATTATTTAAATAAGTGACACTTAAATCTTGTGTTTTACTAACTTTAGTCCGCCTATCAATTCAAGTTTAAACAACATTCCCACCAACATTTTTTATTTGAATTATCTTTATTCTTTTTAAATTAATGCAGATTAAGTTTGTAAATTTAGCAGATTAGAAAATAAACTTGTTAAATCTTCATAGAATTAATATTTTTACACCTATTGCGACAGTTGTACGTTTTTAATCGGTATAAGCCTGTTGCGCTTTATTGGACAACAGTAGCTTGGGTGGCACGCTTTGCGTATTCAAAGAATTTTGACTCGTCTTCTTGGGTTGTCTTTCCTGCTCACCCAACCCCTGTTGCTTCGTTAAGTCCCATCAGTTAGGCGCCTAATTCAGCAGTCTTTTAGAAAAAAAGTAGCTTGGGTTTAAATGATTTTAACTCAATCGTTGGTGATAAAGAAGGTTCGGGTTTTGCACACGATAATATAAATACAATAGATAGATCTCCAAATTGGCAAACTTAAAGCATCGTTCTTGTTCAACATCTTAATGAAATATTTTGGAATATAAAATTATTGTAGGCCTCAACTGAATCTTGATAGAAAAAAAAATAAAATCCATCCCTGTTTGTGTGAATTTATTTCTGGCAAAGAAACTTCCCAATTGCAGTTTAGTGTTGTAAAAAGGAGAAGATTATTGTTATTACAAGGATATGTCTTTTCTTTTCATCTATTTTTGTACCTACCTCTTTTTGTTTTTTTTTTTTGATTTCTCATCATTTCCTCCTTGTAGATTTGTAAGTCAGCCTCTGACATCATCATTGGATTTAACAGAAAAGCTCATACACCTTCAGATCTGTCAAAAAAAAAAAATGAAAAACATTTATATATGTATTGAATATATACGGAAGAAATCGAAGGAAGGATGAAATAATAAGTGAACATAGCTCGTCATTTCCAGAAGATATGTGTGTTCAAATTGGCCTTTTGTGTAAAAATCCAATGAAAGAAAATTGCCAGGATTAAGTTTAAGGATTTCGTCCATAGCACATACATACACACACAGTCACGCAAAAATCACATGGTCACATGAAGTTATATCATTCTAGATTTCAATTTCAATGTTATATCTTTTTATTTTTTGTTGCTCTAGGTTCTTTGCTTTTACTACTTATACTGCTTCCTTTTCACTTTCTTTGCAAGTGCAATACTCAGTTGCTGCATTTGTTGGCAATTTTAATTCAGGAAATTGAATGTGGGGTTTGGGGAGTGCTTGTGTTGGTAGTTATAGAAAGTCTTGGGTGATACCACGCATCCTTCCGCTTAGCAAACTGAAACTCAGCAAATGTACATACGTTTTTTTTTTTTTATAGAATTCAATATGTTTTAAGTGGAGATGTGTGTGATTTTCTTGTTCTCTGTATAATAAAACGGAACTAAATTAGAGCCGTCAAAAAATAAACAACAGCTAGTTGTGAGAGATCTTAAGGACGGCTATTCTATGATTTGCTTCAAATTGGAACACATTATATGCTGTGCACATGCAACAGATGGAGATGGTATAATTTGTTCGATGGTTTCTTGTTCTGTTTATATTGTGTAAGAATTTTGCTGATTTTTATAGAGCTTTGATAAGTAAATGGATTGAAGGGATATAAGTGCTATTTTATTATTTTAAATTTTACATACATATATGCCAAATTTATAGAGAATTAAAAAAAAATTTGTTGATTTTTTGTAAGTCTAAAGTTAAAAATTTTAAGTTGGTGCGAGTTATTAAACCAAAACTAATGTTTTTTTTCAAATGTTATTATCAATGAATAAACCAGAGAAAACTTTAGTCACCAACATAACATTTTATTTCGTAGGCTCTCATCACAAGAACTTAGAGTTATTTCTTATTCACTTGGAGGCGTAATGGTTAGTGCGTGGGATTATTACATCGAAGGTCTTGGGTTCGAGTTACTCCAAGAGTAACTCTTGTCATGAAGAAGTTTTTCTGGCCTTATTCGTTGAGATTCAGCAGAAAATTTTAGGTCCCCTCCATTCCTACCAATAACACGTACACAGGGATGGATGTGTAAGTCACTAGGCCCTGGTTCTATAGGAGTTATTCCGTAACTAAATTTATTTTATTTATTTTTAATATGAGTTTGACAGCACTGCCAACATAGTAAGAAAGCATGAGAAGTGAACCCAGAGAAAAAAATCAGTTAAAAATTTAACAAGTGTCTTCTTAAATTTACAAGGCGTACTTTTTCATAAAAGTTGGAGAAATTTCAGTACAATAAAACTATATTTGTATAAAATAAACATTCATAATTCTCCGCCTTTTGTAAAAAAAATCAAGACAGCAAAAATTGCGATCCATTTTCCCTATACAAATGAAAAGGACATTGGGATGTGGCTTAAGATTCCTTTGTTTCCGGTGTTTCAGACAAACTCTCTAACCCACTCCTAGGAGCTAAAATTAAGCCAGCTATCTTCACTAATTTCACCTTAAAAAATGCACTATGCAACAACAAAATCAAACAACCTATCGACAAAGCTAAAAAAAAGTGGAGTTTACAAAATCAAACAACCTATCGACAAAGCTAAAAAAAAGTGGAGTTAACAAAGTTATTTGTAAAGAATCGAATGGAATTTACATCGGAAAAACAGTGAGACCTTGGGGTAAACGTATTATGGAACATATAAAAGCCTCATCATATCATGACCCTTCTTCAGGACTTTCCCAGTATCTAAAAAGCACGGTCCATGGATGTTCCATCGAAGATGTCACCCTGCTGCATAACCTTCCGGCATATCTTATACAGTGTATAAGAGTATAAATAATTAATATATTTTTAAGTGTTCTTAAAATGTTTGCAATATTATATTTTTAATCTTTAATTTTTAACGTTTTTATGTTTTTTAATACCTACCTATTATATTTACCACGAACACACAATTTTGCATGTTAAATGTTAGTGCCCTGAAGATGTCCTAAGAAGACGAAACGCCTTAATAAGATAACTAAATAAAGTGTTTTTAATTTATTTTATGCTTTTATTTCTTTGTTCAGAACAATTAATTTCCACAAAGTGGGTAACAATCACTCTATTGAGCATATTAATAAAATTTTAGTTGATTTAAGAAGGTGTTGTTAAAGTAAAAGTTAAAGTTTGAGCTATTTTGATTCTGCATCTTGTAAGCTTTAATTTAACTCTATGTAACTGTTGACTTAACGCTTCATAGAGTTGTTTTTATAATTGTTTTCTTGATCAATTTGGTCTTGGCATTGTTAAAATTACACTTTGTCATGTTAATTTATACCTGTATCCATGTTTTATTTTTTTGATTTTTGTGCTAATTGTGATTAGACAGCATGAATTATTTTAGATAGTTTTAAGATAACAAGGTGTAATGTAGATTTTACAATTTACATTGCTAATCTGTTAAATATTTAACATGATTAACAGTGTTGAAAACTTACACGTTATGGTAATTGGTTAATTTCTGGTAAATTTTAAATGAGATAAACGCCAATCATTTACCAATGAATGCATCGTAAAAGCCAAGGTATACGGAATAAAATTTATTTTTAAACTTTTATCATATCTCTGAGGTAACATTAAATGTTAGTCAATTTTAGGATTTTGACGAATTTGGGGGGCTTACAGTAACATATGGATGAAGTGTGAAAATGTGAAGTAGAATGCACTTTAAAGTGACGCTAACGGTCGAAAACTGGTCTAATCTAATTAACTCGATCCGTTGGCGGGGGTCATATTCACTCCCATTATCTATATGATTACAGAATCCGTAAAATCATTGAGACTTCCATCCTCATACAAATATTTTTTATTGATATCCGCTCTAAAATTATTATGGATCAAAAATAATACATTAGTTTGGTAAGAAAGTGTCGTAAAAAAATGTCTGCAGTCCTCGCCTGTCTTCGAGAGTAAAATTATGCGAATTCCATAATCGGCATGAATGATCATTATTCATTAGGTACCTAAGTACTGGTTTTTTAATATTTTTTGAATTGTATACGGTTATAAAGCCAATATAATACTAATATTGTTTTCCAAATGAATTCATTTTTGTTGTAAAAACAAATAAACATCCAACATTTTTGCATAAATCAGATGAAAAATCTTATTAAACAAGCACATACACTGATATACACCACACATTATGCAAAGTAAAAAATTCTGTAAAGCTTGTCTTGTGTGGAAATTCACAAGAAATGAAAAAACCGCCTTAAAAAAAAAATGACAACAAAAAAAGAATAAAGAAGGACACAATTCTACTTCCAATCATCATACATAATATTTATTCACAAAGCGCGACGATGAACCCAGCTTATCCCTGTTATTATCCTCGTATGTCATGCAAGTAGCAACGCTGCTTCTTTTGTGGCGGACTCACTGAATAATGCTACAAAAAAAAAAAAAAAAAAAAAACTTTAAGGATATTGAAGCAAAAGAAAAGCGACAACAACGTAAACGTACACAACAAAAACCACCCTCTCACACATTCTCTGAACAAAAAAAAATAAAAAACCAAAGCTGGAAAAAGAATTATTTCATAACTGAATTAGAATTGAAAAATGTTGTTAACTTTCATTTCGCGAAATTGAAAAGGATGTCGCGTTTGGCCCTTTCATTTCGGTTTTTTTTATACCACTTCATCTTAGTTTTTCTTTATTTTCTTTCTATAAAGAACGAACACGAAACACACATGAAAGTGTAATTCGACAAACACTTACACATCATATATTCGTTTTATTTCGTATAGTATCGTTCTGCTGGTACTGTTGCATGATAATTTGTGAATCAAGTTGCAAATTGAGAATGAAACAGATAAAAAAAAATACTGCTATACCTACATATGAAGAATGTAAAAAAAAATACATATATTTATATGAATGAAAAGAGCACTTAAAGTAAGGGAGTGAATTATTATATGCGTGTCCTGATTTGAGACAAAATTTTGAATATTATTGTGTGAAGAAAAAAAGACTGGAATTATCTTACATTGAAGGGGGTTTGAAACAGATTTATTTTATTGAAATTAGCTCACTTTAAGGGCTTTAATTCAAGGTAAAAAAAACAATGGCGCAAATTTTTAAATAGGCTTATGTTAGGATATAACCATGATATTATATTATTTAAAAATTTTCTAACTTGAAAGCTTTTTTCTAAAAGTATTCTGTTGACGTAACTTTACAAATAATAAATAATAATTTAATTCAAATTTGTATTAAAAAAATTAAAGCCTACTTTTAGGCTCTTCATAAAATACACGTTAATTAAGTAACTAAATAGTTATTATGTTTGAAAAGTACACTCTCTAATTTAGTTATTCACCACATGTACTAAGCTTTCACCACCGAGCTAGTCGCTTTGACTAAGATCGCTTCTTAGTATTTTATTCAAATTGTTAAAGTTAGTTATATTTATAATTCTGAAGATCGAGGTTGCTTGTGCAAATAAAAGATTAAAAAGGTAAAAAACTGGTTATTTTCATTTTTTATCTCTCCGTGGTACTGCAAAGGAAATTTGTTATTTTTCAGAGTAAGGCGATTGATTTATACCGGGCTATATTTGAAGCTATATATATATTGGTCGATGGGATTTGCTGCCAACCCATAGCAGCAGATAATATAATAATTGAAGAAAAGACGCGGCGTTACGACGAGAATTGCTTCATTATGTATTATTTCATCATTATTACGAACTTAAGTAATTAAGAGAGGAAAACAGTGAAGAAATCTCGCTTTCTCGTCGCATTGTGAATCAGGCATCATACTTAACCTATTTTCTTAGCAAAAAAGTGAGCAAACACATCATTTTCATATTTGAAATTTTCAAAGTAACATATGGAGGTAGGTACTATAAATATATAATTTGCAGTTGATAATTTTAATTTTATTACAAAATTGGAAAGAAAGTATGTACGCTCCTAACTTATTTAGAATTGGAATTGGAAAATCGTTTGTTTTTAACCTTAAATTATTATAAAAATGCCTTAACATCGTAATAAATCATCTTGAATTGTACGATTATTTTATTTACACATAATTACCCTACATTACATTTATACAAAAATAAATTGTGTTGAAATTTGTACCAATCTTATTTTTAAAGTTGTTTAAAAAGCTAAATTTTCTAATAAAATTGATTTGTGTTTATAATATGAACATAATTTTTTTTAAATTTGGGTAGTTATGTAAGCTTAATATCAAATCTACGATCCTAATGATTCTAATGAAATCCGTCTAACCATTAAGGAGCATATACATATTTATAATATTCCTAAAGATATTTTTCATAATATACTGACAACAACATATATTTATTTCCACTTGGTGAATTTTTGAAATAAATCTGTTCTTCTGTTAAGGCTATAGGTCGAAGAACAGATGGAGATAAAGATGAACAAACGCAGGGTAAGACCGACATGCAGACGACAACGTATGGTTATCTAAAAGAGAATGTAGTTTAAAATTATTTTATTATTTTATTTTTAAGAAA
This sequence comes from Epistrophe eligans, assembly GCA_951394125.1. Lineage (NCBI taxonomy): Eukaryota > Metazoa > Arthropoda > Insecta > Diptera > Syrphidae > Epistrophe > Epistrophe eligans. The sequence continues at coordinate 94,614,243 of OX596029.1, forward strand.
ATTTAAGTGAAGAGAAAGCTTATGGCATTATCACTCTGCTTGTAGCTGTAGTATGTGTTTAGCCTTAAGCAGGAGACTCGAATTAAAAGGAGACTTGACCCACTCGAAATATTTCCCTCAGATTACGGTTAAATCATATATATTTGAATATTACAAGATACAGAAAGTGACCTTTTATCAACTTACAAAAACATTTCAGAATAAAGTTTGCTTATGGCCCCCGAACGAGTTAATGCATTTTTTGAGTTAAAAGTTAAAAAAAATATTATTTCCGATTTTTTCAATAATTTTTATTGTGTCGCAAATCATTGAGAATGATTTTATTCTTTGAATATTGTAATGATTAATTACACCTTCCCTCTTCTACTACACTTCATCAAATTCTAATAAAGGCAATTCCGAATTACGGCTAGCTATGACTCTATAGAGAAGATCGTTTGGTATAAAAGCCAAAAATAATATCCGTCAAAAATTCCTACATTTCAGTCCAGTGTCCATACCACTCAAGCAATCGCTGGTAATGTGGATTAAAATATTAATATTAGTTTTTCTGTGAATTTTTAAATTTTTAAATTGATGTGAAGTTTTTGTATTCTAGCACCGTCAGAATTTCTGGACCTCAAAAGAACTATCGGAATTGTGATCCCCTTTTGAGAAGCGCACAAAAACTCACAAGAAAACAAAAAATATTCAATTAACAATCAAATATAAAATTCACCTTGCTGTGGTCAGTTTTTTGTGAGGTTTCTTGTGAGGATTGTCAGTGAATACCGAACATTTTATCGAATCATAAGAAATCAACTCACAAGATTTCGTGACTTGTGATCCCTTACAAAGCCAGAAAAGCCCGGTTATATCCATCAACAAGAAGAGGTGAAATTAATTTTGTGACCACAGTCACAAGAAATCACATCTAAAAAATATCACGTGTTTTGTTATTTTGATTAAAAAAATAATGTATAAAAAGTGAAAATGAAACCGGTGCCTCTTATCCTTGCTTTATTCAAAATAGCAAGAGCAAAACAAATCAAATGGCTAAGACTTCAAGAAAATTATTGATTACCTCTTCAAGGAATTATTTTTGTTTTATTGTTTATTTATCAACACCAATTTATTGCTAAAAGCCGAATTTAAACTTGTTTACATATATTTTTAATAAAATCAGCTGTTCCAATTATGACATAACAAATTTACCTTTGCTGTGGTGAGTTTTGCAGTGAATTTTACTGTGAGAATCAGAATTGCTGAAGTGGCACGATCGTGCTTTTTTGCCACGAAAATTTCATTGTGGCACGGCGGCGCGGCGCGGTGGCACGAAAAAATTCAATATGGCACACTCCTCTTATTCAAATTTTATACTTCAAATAAAGCGAATTTTGAAGAAATTTTAAGAAAATTGTTTAAATGGAGTAAAAACTGGCAGAAACTCTTATTTTTTGACAATACACGAGTAGATCAAATTATTGTTTCTAATATTTTGTTGTACTTTACCCCGTAAATGAATGAAACTTTTTTTTTAATATACATAAGAAGTTGCGTTTTTTCATATGGCTCGAAATGATACGTTTTTTAAGAAAATGACACGTTTTTCTAGAAAACATGTCAAGGAAATTTTTTTATGGCTTGCAATGCTGCTGGTGGGAATTATTGGAGAATTAAAAAAAATGTTATCGAATCACAACTTTCCTGACAAAGAATAAAGGAGGCAATTGAGCTGTAAGAGTCAGTTTTTCAATAGTCAGTTAAACATTGCAATCATACTTATTCTTCAGACAAAGCAAACATTTGTTGATGATTAAAAATCGGCACTAAAAAGTATAGGTGAATTTTTCCTTGAAAAAATAAAAACATTAACAAATGGACGTATTTAAAAAATGGCACCTAAGTACTTTTTAGTTTAATCGATTTTTATAAGTGTGACACCTTTTTATGTACCTACAGTTCCTTGAATATATTTACTTTTTATTATTCTTTTTTGTATGTACAAAATTATAGAATTTTAAGAAAATCGTTTTTTAGATATTTAATTTTTCAAATAAACTGACATTCTTCCATAAAAATAAATTAAGATAAGAAATATTTAATATTAAATTTAACAAGCTGAAAATAAAATGGTTTGACTGTTCTATACTATTGCGGACTGACTAAAGGTGAATTGAATAATGGTGAGGTTAACTTTCAACCCAAATAGTTTGAAACACACAATTACTTTAAAATATTGATTTGACAAACAAAAGAAAACAAATAAAATATTAATTCACTGAATTTCACAACAATAAATCTTTTTTGCTCATTCCATAAATCTCAAATAACACACAAAGAACATGTGAAGTTCAAGGTAAATTTATCTCTATACACACTTTAGTTGTTTCTATAATCATTTTTGGAAAATAGCCTTAAGCTATACAAAACCAAACCAAGTAAATAGTGATATATGAAGAAGATTTTGGTTTATCATTTGACCAAAAGGTTAAAGAACGTACAAATTATGATCCGAAAACATGACCCAAAAAAAAAAAAAAAAAAAAAAAAAAACAAATAATTATTTATTTTGGCTAAAAGCGATTACAACTTTTTGGCAAAACGATTTTATTATCGATTTTTCAGTTTGGTTATGTTCAAATAATCGAAATCGCTAGATTGATGACATTTATATTTTATTTGACATTGTATTGTAGAAGTCCTACGGGGTGACAGTCCCGCTCACTAACCATAAGGCAACGCGGGCTACTGCCATACGAGATTTTTCCTTATTAAGCGTCCTTAGAACGTTTAAATTTTTTAATTAAACTCAATTCAACTAAAGGATGACATTTATTTTTTTTCTCATTTACTGCCACTCCCACTTTTTTATTATTTATTTTTATATGACGTCCTTAGATGTCTGAAAATTTATAATAAATTTCTCTTGAGCCAAATCAATTACAAATGTAGCTTTGTTTTTAAATCCACATACTACTACGCCCACTTTTCTTATAAATTCTTATACCTTCGTACTTTAAATTCCAAAAATTGAAATTTTGTTATTGAAATCTCTTAAGTCCAAAGGATGACATTTTTTTTAAAGTCCCACACTTTTTTTATGTTGTTCGATTTTTTTCTCATACATATAAAGATTTCTTTGAAAGTTTTAGTTTAACAAAATGTCCAATAGCTGGCACTGCGAAGCTCGGCAGGGTTGTTTTTCGAATTTATTTTCTCCTGCGATAAAGAAGAAATTTAACCTGCGAAAGAAAACCACAAATCTATTTTTTAAAACCGATAATATAGCGATTATAAATTCGGTTATAATTCATTATTTTAAATTTAATTTTAAAAATTTTTTTTTATCTTTTAGTTGACCAATATTTTTCATTTCTCAATTTTACTTTGAGCTTTTGCATAATAGCACTGCTCAAATTTGTATTTAAAAGTTTCCAATTTGACCCTAATCAAGCAATACAGAGTGTATAAGTCGTTTGCAATAACTTTTCTGTTTGTTTTCGAGTATAATGTTGCGTTAACAGAGCTTTATGTAAGCATATACATACATCTCATGTAACACCTCATCTAAGCCTCTACAAAGCAATTCTCGTTCGGAAAATTGAGTTGAAATTATCAGAATTTCCCTTGCTTTTATGGGATCTTTCCGGATGTGGTTAACAAATTATTTTACATGGATATATTATATTCTTATATTTACCTACGCTTAAAAAAAAAATGTAATATTTTTTGATTTGTTTTTGGGGCACACTCAAACCATACTCAAAGGTTATATTGATATCGTTATTCATTTTTATGTGGTTGCCATGGTTTTTTTTTATTTTCAAAAAGGGAAGTTGAAATTTCCTTTAAAGAGTATGTGTGTTATTTTTTTTTTAAATTGATTCGTTATTAAAATATATTTTTTTATATTCTTCATTAAATGTGAAAAACAGCTTTATGCACTTTAAAAAAATAAAGGACAGCAAGGAGTATTATTGTATTCCATCAAAATCTCACATAATGTTTAACAATATTTGAAAAATGTTGTTGATGGTTTTGAGTATTTTGGTAACAAAAAAAAAAATTAAACATAAAACGAAATTACCTAAACAATCCATTTCATTCATAGAAGGGGGAGAAATGTAATCCAATGACACGTTTAAAAGGGGCAAATAAAATATTATGTAACGTTTGATGGAAAAAAAATGAAAATGAAGAAATACTTAGAAGGGTTTCTGCTTATAGGGAGGCTGTAAGTGCTACCTTAAATTGTTATTATGAAAAAATATATGAGAAGGTAATGAGTTTTTACAAATTGACTTGTGCAAGGATTTTTAAATGATGGGGTTGTAAGGGCAAAGATAATAACAAGGGTGAGTTATAATTATCTGTAAAAATGTTTTTTTTTTTTTTGTAAAGTAATTTTATTGCTAAGTTGAATCTCTGAGAGTTGAAGTGGTAGAACTTAAATTGTTTATTATTTAGGAAGAAACCATTTAATAACTTCCTTTGTTTGACAATAATTTAGTTCCAGTTGCTATACCTACTTAAATATGTAATGTAGATTGTAGAAATTTGTAGATAGATATGTGTATGTATGAAAATAAAGCATCGTTTATCTACTAGATTCAATCGGAGACAAATTTTGTAGATTTTTATTTGACTGAGTTTATCATTTCAACAAGATATGACTTATTGCAGTAGTTTAGAGAAAGACATGAAAGACTACGACCTTTTTGGTATTGAAGAATTAAAGAAATTTTTGAACTGGAATGAAATTATTGAATTCTCGATCGAATTGAATGGAAAAAAAAAAATAAAATTCAGTTAATTAAAATAAATTGCTAAACAAGTGAACAACTTAACTTCATTATTAAAATTATTTTTAAATAAGGTGAAACTTGTAACATCAAATTTTTAAAGATTTTTCATGTAAAAGATTGACATTCTAGCGACATAGCGGACGACGTTTTTTTTTCACATATCAACCAAAACTAATGTACTTTAATTTTACAATAAAAATAAATAAAGATATCAGAAAATTTATTTATTTTATTAGAAGTTTGAAAAAATATATGAATTTTAGTCGATATGAAGATTAACGTTTTTTTTTTTATTTTTGACTTTCTCAAAGGCTTAAACTGTTAAACTAATTGTTTGTTGTAAAGAAGTTTCTTAAAACTACTAATCATTATTATTATTATAATTATTATTATTTTGTTTGTTATTATTTCATATATAAATATTATTTTCTGGAACTTCGATGTTTCGAAAACGGGTTAATGATTTTATTTTGAAATTTAATTTTTATCTACATTCACGTCATGCGCCCCACGGTTGGATCTGATGAATGTCATCCGAGACAAAAAGTTTTCGAAATAAGAAAGCAAAAGAAAATAAGGCGTCACATCACAAGATATTAGAGTCCATTTAACAGGTTCATTATTCGAGATTTTACGTTCATGTAATGTTTTTTTTTTTTAAATAAGTTGATTGTTTCATTCGATGTATGGATTGTAGCGCCCTTTACTGGAAGCATATCTCTTCCACATTCCCTCCATTCTATTAGGAAATGCGAAAGTAAATTATAATTGTTCTACAGGATGGCGCATAAGTGAAGTTATGATTTAATTATTGAATAATATTTTTTTTAAGTATTTTTTTTTTTCAGAAAGAAAAAAGAAAGAAAACGTTGTTTAAGTTAAAATACGAGGAATAAAGTTCTCAAATGGTTGATTATGTCGGACGGTCCAAGCGCTCAAAAATTTTGGCAGAGAGAACCATAATTTTGGAACGAAATTTCAAAAATTTGCTAAAGTTGTATGTCCTCACGAAAACATTTTATAAACTACTGAATTATAAACGACAGTTACAATTTGCAATCTGACAACTGATTTTATATATATAAAACTGTCTGAAACTAGTGAATATGGTTTAAAAAACACCCATCTCTAAGAATGCTTTTAAACAGCCGTATTTGCTTAAAACGTCTCTTATTTAAGTGTGCTTATATATTTTAGTTGCCTTTAAATGACGCAAACCTTAAATTTTTATTATATAATCGTTTTCGCATTGATACTTAACTAAACAATAATTTTGAAACATAACGTAAATGAATCTACAAATTGCATACTTTTGGCTTTTATATTTGAAAATTTCTAAAAAAAATGCAAACAAAAAAACGAATTCATTACCAAATAATTGGGAAAGAGAGGCATCCTGGATGTATACTCCAAATCAAGAGAAATGAAACCAGACTCCATTTTGCTTTATGATGTTTTTTTCATGATTTTTTTTCGTTTATTTGGTGATATAAATATGTAAGTAAAAAACAACCGAACAATTTAATTTTACAAGAAAATTTATTATAATTAAAACAAAAAGCTTAAAACTCTGTTTACATACACACACACACATGTACATATGTTCATATTTCTCTAATAAATAAACAAAAATAATAGTAATTCTTCGCAAATTATATTTAAGAGGGCTTTAAATAACCTTTAAAGCGTTTAAGTTAAGAGGCCTTTAAGTAACGTTGCTTGAATGTGAAAATTAATTATAAATATTCATTTCCTAATTAAGAGCTATTAAGATGTATTTTAAACTAAAACAGGCTTAAAAATGTCTTTATAGATTCGGCTAAAAGTATTTAGAAAAATAAATACATTTAGGAACAATAAAATATTTCACATACGCCATAGTGACCCCATGTCTTTGAAAAATAAAAATTAGTTTAGTTCTTAAATAAAAGGTTCCTGACTTGGATTTTAAAGGAAAATATAGGTAACAAATATAGGATTTGTGGAAACAATTCAATTCACCATTATATCCTCAAATATAGCAATGCATCCATGCAACGATTCGGAAGTCATTTTATGTAGAAGATCCCTAAAAACTTTAAAAAATTAAATTTTTATTTTTGAAGTTGATAATGTTTTGGCCTGTGTTATTTTTGCTCTAAAACAGATGTCCTTATATCGGTTTGCAGTTTGCACCTGTATTTTCTATTTAATATCCTTGTCCCATAATGTTTTTTTTTTATCCCAACAAAAGGATAAAAACAATAAAATTAGTTCAACAAATTATGGTATCTTCTTGTATGAAGACAAAAACAAAAATTCAAAATAGAAACTTAAAGAAAAAAATGTGAAACACAATACAGCAACAACAAAAATCTATCTAACTGACTTTGTGTATGTGTGAGTGTGTATATTTGGATAGAGCAAAACTTATATCCCCATCGCATCGAAATATAAGAAAATAACAAAACAACAAATCCTCGTAATCGAAAATAAAAGGATTTTATCCGAACGCAAATTGATTGAGATCAAAGGTTTTTGTTTGCATAGGACTTTAAGATTTATTGATGTACGGATATGTGCTCCAAAAAAGGTGCAGGGTTGGCTGATGGGAGATTTAAGGTGTTTTTCCATCAGAACAGAATGTGCGATGGGGTTGAATATATATAGCTCTTGCTCTCCTTGGCTCTCCGTTGCTATATACGTGCGCTATATATGTATATATATAGTCGCCAGCAGCATCGCAGACAAAATAAGACAAATCCTGGCTTCGGAGATGGTAGTGGTAGCTTAAGGGGATATAGTAATGAGTTTCCTTTTTGGCAAGAATTTAAATTTAAAGCAATTTTGATATTATGGAAGCACCACCAACTCTAGAGCAATCACATAGAACGATGCCAAGCAAAAGGTGAAACAGAATGAAGATGACTTTCCTTTCAATTTAGCCGTAGGGACACTTGGGATTAATTCCGTGACAACTCGTGTCGTCGTCCCTTTGGAATTTGTAATTATATTTAAGTTGATGCCACTACTTGGCTGATATCTCAGGATTAGGCTGTGATGCCTTCAGATATGTTGCCACTCTGTTTCCATATGTATTTGCAAAACAAATAATATTAATTGAAACATAACCCGAGTAAAAAGTTCGAGAAATATATACAAATATAGATACCAAAGGTGAATAATATACATACAATACATATATCATTATAACACACTCAGGGATGCAAGGATATTTATGTGTGTGTTGCGTAGCACACTGACACGTACAAATTTGGGAATATTGGCATTCAGAGAATTGGGATTGAGTGGATTTAAATTTAGCTTAGGTAAACGTGATTCAATTTCATAAGTTAATCAAATTCAATTAAATTCTATGGGGTAAATGATGTGTGACATACCAATGATACATGCATAATACATAAATACATTCGTATTCGGTATACTAACATATTTATTTGAAGAAGTCATAGGGAGGATTTCAATAATTTTTTTTTTTAAATACCAAACTGTCCATTGAAGATTAATGTTTTGCGGTTCACCACTTCTGGGGATGAGTTTACGGTGGTTTTAAATTAATATAACCCTTTTTTATGGTACCAATTAAAGATGAGAATTTTTGATCTTAATAGAGATACATTTTGCAAAGCAGAGGATGCTTCAGAAGTATTGAATTTTTTTTTCGGAAAGTAAAAAATAGTAAATAAAGAGCTTTTCAAACTGACTGAATTCTAGATATTTGACAAATGATTTGTTGGTTGCAATAATTGAAAACTTGCTCTTAAGCGGGATTTGACAGTTGGTCATGATCAGTTTATTTTTTTAAAACTAATATTTTTTTTTATCTGCTTGTTGAATTGGTTTTTTTGTTTGTGCGCGGATAACTCATTTTCCGATTTGGATGGGTAGTTTTTTTTGATTTATTTTGAATCAGGTATGATGAAAATGGACCCAAAATTTTTAAATTTCTACCGGATAAGAAAAATCGTAAAATTGCATATTTTAAGGGGTCAATTGTGGTGATATCTAAAAAATTCTTATTTGTATTGGAAGGAAAAAATATTGATTCTCAGGAATAACAAACACTATAGGATTGACAATCGGCTCAATTTTGTCCGTTGCAAAAATGGAATCGCCAACATATGGCGTTAATTTTTCAAACTACATTTCTGTATAAAAATAGTTGGAGTGTGCCAAAAAAATTTATTTTCCGTTTTAAAAATGCTAAAATTGATAAAAAATTCCATGCAAAGTCGGGCGGACCCGCTAGTACTTTTTATAAAAACTAACAAAGCCCTTCAAACTTTGCAAAAGGCGTTTTTTTAAAGACATTGTCAAGCTTTTCTGAATTGTTATGATATTATAGGGCCAGTAAAGCACCTATGTTACGTCAAAGGCGGGGGGGGGGATTTCAAGAAATATATCATTATGGAACGTTGGAAAGATTAGTTCCATGTTGCCATTTTACAGGCAGAATTTTGTGTACTTTATATTTAAGTAAGTTATATTTATAAATTTTTATACAAAATGAAAATGACGTAGAATTGTTTTTGTTTTGGAATACACAAAAGGCTTGCGAGCGTATATGTTGGGTCGAGCCAAGACAAGAATTCTCCCTCCCGCCTAAGTGGGGGAATTTTTTAATCCAGAGTTAAAAAATCAATCTCGAAAAAAATCAAATGTTTGAAATGTTTTCTAAAAATCAAACCTTTTTTGTTGAAAATTTTGATAAGCAATATTATTTGAATTTATAAGCAGTTATAGTATGGAAAATTTAATTTTAATCTATAGTGTAAAAAAGTAGTTCTATGAGAGGTACATATTGTTAAGTATATTTTAATTTTTAGTTTTAAGACGCTTTAAAAGAAAAATCTGTGATTAATTTGATGCCAATTTAATTATTTTATTTATTTTATTTTAATATTTTCATTTTGAACCAACCATTCTCATAAAATTACTTTTATTATTTCAATGATCGAGCTACCTTCCCAATGATCATTAAAATAATTAAAGTCATTTCATGAGAAAGGTTGGGTCAGAATGGAAATATGCTTTAATTTTGCATCAAAACAATCAATGATTTTGATTATTTAGTATTTAAAAACTGTTGCCTTAATAATGGCTTAGTGTTAATTTTTGTTCCTGTCGGATAGTACTATACTAATATTACCATACATACAAATTTTAATCGAAATCTTAGGAATCGTTTTTGAGAAAAATAAGATAATGCTTTGATAATATAACGGTTTAAAAAAAAATGTATGGACTTTACAATTAATTTTGTTAATATAAGAAAAAACTGCTATATAATGTTAAAAATCGCTTGGTGTCAAATTAAAAAAAAAATCGTGCGCGTTGGTTCGAAATATTTTTTTAAACAGAATCCAAAAGAAACTTCATTAAAACCAGTTGAACCGTTTTCAAGAAAATCTAAATTTGAAAATGATTCTATGTATAGGTGGTGCCATTGATGAAAATAAGTGAATTATTAAATATTTAGAGCTTTTTTTTCAAAAATGAAATTAAAAATAAAAAAAATTTAAATTCTATCAAGTTATTCCAAAAATTTGTCAGAATTAAAAAAATAATTTGTAAAATTTTCAAACAGTATTTTTTTTAAATTGTATGTAGATACTTATTTTTTAAATTAGGTATTTTATAAAATATACAAGTGCCAAATTTAAATTTTAAAAATACTGTGGTTTTTTAAATTAAAAAAAAAAAATTATTTAAAAAATACTGTTTTTTTAATAAAAAAATTTTAATTTTAAAAAATTCAAATTTTGACGTTTTTAAAAAATACTGTATAAGATTTTCCACTCATAAATTTTAATTTTTCAAAATTAAAAATTCATTTTGCAAAATCGTATTTTTCGTAAATTTTAATTTTTAAAACATTAAATTTTTTAAAATGTTGTTTAAAATTTACTTCTTCATGTTTGCGTGTCTTATAATTATTTATTAATTTTCTCTCGATTTTTTTTAATAATTTCTTTATTTTAAGGACGAGACTGTGGAGACCCATAGTTTTTTACTCATTATTATTTTTTTTATTTTGATTTGCTTCTTTTTTATTTTTCCTTTTCCTTTTCTTTATTTTTATTTTTTTATAAAGGTATTACTAAAATATTTGATTTCTTGACTTGTATTTCACCTAAAGTGCTTCAAAAATACACTGATGTGGACAATTTTGCATGGAGACTTATGACCTAAATCGATTGGGTTTTTGCTTCTGGCAGAAAATGAATAACATTTAATCTGAAAGTTAAATTTTATAACCTTAAATTAAAAAAATAAAAATAAAATAGTAAACAGTATTTTTCAAAACTTTAAGTTCAGAAATATTTTTCCAAAAATTATTCATTGAAATAAAATACAAAAATAAGTAATAAAATGAAAAATTTCTGACTTTTTTCTACGGGACAAAATTTAAATTTTTTTTTTTTAGCTCTTTCACCTACCTATTATAATAAACCATTACTTTAATTACTTATGAAAAACTATCTAAAAGTCTAATAGAAAACATTTTTCTTTTGCAAAAACAAAACTATCACAATAAAAATTAATCTTCCATGAAAAATCCTTACCTTAACCAGGAAACGTAATTTTTTATTTTCAAGTTTTATAAAAGTATCCACCCCACTATACCTTACCTATTGTTAAGTTTTATTCATAATTGAATTTTTAAAAGAAGGACTAACTGAAAAAAAAAAATGAAAAATATACAAATATTCACTTTTAGTATAGCTTAAGAAATTTCTAAAATAATCTCCGCCAATGAAGTTGAATTAGGTTATAGCGAACTTTTCTTGTTTAAACTTTTGTTCGTTCTATACATTTAACAAAAAACAAACAAAAAAAAAAACATACATAAATAAATTTTTTGCATTTCGTCCTTCTTATAAGAAAGAAGTAAAATCCTAGTCCACTGAACGTCGCGTCGTCGTCAGGAGAAGTCAACAAAAGGTGTAGAAGAATATAGCTTCAGCTCTTCAAGGATATCAGTAAGAAAAACTGAAATTCACATTTATTAAGTGCAAAACTTTTCCAATACTCATTTTTTCTTATATACTTCCACCAGGAAAGTGTTTATAATACTTTGAAGCTTTTTAACTTTTTTTATTTTTTTATTTTTCCTTGCAACTTGGTTCAGTTCCATCAAACATCTTAAACAAAATCATATAAAAAAAAATGAAAATCATTTTAAATGTGATATTCGCGAGCAGATCCTTTTCTTTTGCCAAATTGCTACCGTTTTCCATTTCCTTTGTGAACGTGTTTCCTTTGCGGTTTTTATTCATGTGTATTTTTTTTTTTGTTAAGTCCTTCTTCGTTTTGCCATTGAACAATGAATTGGCGGATACGTCATACAATTGCCGCACATTTACTGCTCAAAAAGTCATCGTTTATATGCAAATATTCAAATGTTTCGAGTTATTGTGCTTGCGTTTCAGAATAACAATCCGTTTTGCGCGGGAAAAGTGTGAGGTTGAAAAAAGCAGATTGCATGGAAAATTGAAACTATTGTTATACAATTTAGAATGATTTTTGTTTTTTTTTGTGATTTTGGATGCACAAAAAGGTATCAAGTGAATTTTATGGTAAAACAGAAAAAATGTTTTGCCAAGAATTATACAGTCGGGAAAATCGACTTATAAATATACATAAATCAAAGAAACCGTATTTTTAATTAAAATATTTTTGAATTTTTTTTGTAGTTTTAATTGCACTGCGGCCTTAAGATCTATTATGCCTCCATTCATAGCTGGATGAGGTTGCTCATTTAACAGCTTAACCTCAAAATTTGTTTCTTTGAGAAACTTCAATGTTGGGAGGGCGGCATCTCTTTCTGAGCGTTGCAGAATCTGCATGGGACGCTATTCACTAATCCGAGAATATTCAGTAATCTTCTAAGCTTACAGTGGCCAATGAGTAGAGCCTAAATTATCCTTAGATTATTTCTACTTAAGCTTATACAAGATATAAAACTTTTTTTGCTATAAATAGTAAGTGGCCTCGCCTTCTGTTTCAGTTTAGTATTTAATCACTAATCCTATATTCCCCAATATGGCTCTGGACCCGTTAAGGGTCCTTTTCGATTTCCTGGAAAGCAACTTGGCCTGGTATCCGCGCACTCTCATCACTTTACAATTGCTACTGTATGAATTAAGTGCTTTTAGTGCGACTTGGCTGTTCCACATACACCACCGTACACCTTCGATAGGCTTCGTAAAAACTATTATTATTGATGTGTAAACATCAATGCTGTTTGTTGGGGTTATTAAAAACGTATTTTTTACCTAAAACATGTTACGTGTAATACCTTACTTGTCACACATACACAGTACCATATGTAAACCTTAAATCTGGCACTCGGGCGAAGGTTTATGTTTACACATCTTGTCCGTGAGTCCGGGCATTTACACATTTTTTATTTTTAGGAAAACTAAGAGCAAATAAAATGTTGGCACTTAATTTTGTTTGACAATTAATTGGCACTAGCTGGCATATTCAAAAGTTATTTATGACAAAATAAAAAAAAAATAAGTATTAACAAACAACTTTAAACGTGAGTTAATGCGGCAGCTTTTGGTTTAAAAATATTTTTTTAGAGATCTACAATATTTGAATTGTATTGCAGCGATTAATATTTTGATATGGAAATTTGAAAAAAAAAATGATTTTTGGGAGTGTTGCTTCCCTCTTACTTTGTAGATTTTTAGAAGTTTGACTTGTTTTAGTTTCTTAAAATTTTAGAATCTAAAACAAGTTAAAATTGGCCAAATTATTTTACATTTAAGCAATCCAAAGCCACGGCTATATTTTGTTAGTTATTGACTTTTCAATTGACTTAACTTCCAAAATGCAACAAGAGAGTTTCTTAATTCTATAACCTTTCCATAAAAAAAAAAAGATTTATAGTGTGGTTGAAAACTAACACACTACTCTATCAATTTTTCTTCCTACAGTTACTTTCCATGTCTAATCAGTAATTCATGTATGTGTTTGTATGCTTAAAACACCGCTTAACCAATATTGTTTCATACTCCTATATAGGTAGGTTTTCCATATTAATTTTACTCAATTGCCTTTCAAAAAAGACAAAAACATCCCTTCCAAAAAAAAGGGTATATTTCCAGACGGCTAGACGTCCAAAATTTGATCGGAAGTCTCTTAAATACACTTCGTTCTAATACTTCTACAAAATACACTGCTTGTATCGTAACATCAGTGTTCATGGTATTCTATATACGATTGCTCACTCAAAAAGCGAGTGAAAATAAAAACACAATATTGCAAGGATTCCACAGCGCCATTACCAATACGAGCAATTCAATGTGTAAACCTAATGAAAACACAAATTACTTCCGCACATTGGCACGTCCTTGCCATATCCACCCCATACTGCCACACCCACTTTAATATCCAAAAATTACCCAAAATCATACTGCTTCGCCTATATGGTACTTACAAACGAATGAATCTCGAAAAAGTAAATAAAAACCAAAGAGCAGGGAGATAACATCGAAAAAGGGAGAAGAAGATATCATCCTTTTATGCTTTTTCTTCCCAGCGAGTCTGCTACCAACAAAAAAGATGAAGATGAGACAGAGAAAACGACGACGACGACGACGACGATGACGGTAATAAACCCATAGAGATGCAATTATTAGATTTTCTTCCTCCTTTCACCCGAATATTTCTTCTCTTCTCTTATATTTTTTTTTGTCGGCCGAAATGTATTGGGGCCGCTTGCTCTCCTGTGTCAAGACTACCCTTTATAAAAGTACCCACATATCCTAAGGTTTAGCAGGATCTCTCTCTCGTATTCATTCTTTGGTTGGACTTTTGTGGCGACCGGCTTCGATGGGGAAGCACACGTTGGTGTCAGCTTCATAGGATGACTAAGAAAGGGAAAGGTGAATCATAAAAAGATGATTTTTATTTATTTTTACCGCCGCCGCCGCTAACATTCCATACATAAAGGTTGTGTGTCAATATATGATGAGCATAAGGAAAGATACAGGCGCATATACACAGAAGTTAAGGACTTTCCTGTGAAAGACGCAAGCACAAAAACCCTAAATCATAGGAATAAATAAAATCGGAAATAACTCATAAATAAATCGACAAAAAATTATTGACATCATCCCATCAGAATATGTATACGTATAGCAGAATCAACACTTACACTCTCACTCAAGAGTCAGGACTTCAGGATAGAGTTTTCTGCTAATGGTGGTGATCAAAAATCCAGAAAGAAAGACGTCAACAAAAATATCATACCTTTTCGCCATGTTTGTGTGTCTGCGTATTTTTGTCAGAATTTTTACAGAAATATTTGAAAATGTGAAAATGAAGAAGATAATCGTTATAGTGTCTCGAAGGGAGGAGGTACATACATATGTACATGAAGCCCTTTCAATGTGATATGAAGATAAAAGATATATACACATATGGATGTGTCTTCTTACCTTTGTGGCCCATTTATTTTCATAAACGATGAACCAAAATTGTCTGGTGAGATAAATTTAAATAAATGATTTCTTTTTAAGATTAAAAAAAGGAAGATAAACTATCATTACGCTTTAAAGTTTTTTTTTTTTTTTAAATAAACAAGTAAAGAGTATACTCTCTTAAATCATTATTAGGTAAGAAAGATTGTCAAAAATTATAATAATTTGAACACAAAAAAACAAAATGGGTCAATTATCCATGAAAGACTACATTTTGATAAAATTCCAACTGAGCTGAATGTCGATGAAGAGCTTTATTTCTATATGTTAAGCATTTCCTAAATTTGGACCATGGGATTTTGATGTTGTGTGATGAAAACAAAATTAAATTTTTGTAAATTCCTCTAAAACTGTCAGTTTCAAAGTTTAACCGTGAAGTAAAAATTTTAGCTTATAGAATTCTACAAAAAAAATTATAAAATTAAAAATTATAACCCTATATATGAGCAATAGATTTTCGAAAAAAGTACGCAAACGCGCCAAAAACTTTACACCATGGAAAAGAACATAAAACAAAATACTGATTTTTAACGAGAGTGCACATTTTCCTCAATGCGATATACACCATTTCATTTCTTAAGAAATCCAAATTTATGAGAGTAAAATTTAAAAATCGTTAGACAGTTTTTTTTTTTATTAATTTTGTATATATAATTTTTTTTTTAAATATGTTTAAGGAAGAAAATTGGGACGCAAAATATTAAACTTATTAATGTGAGAGTTATAAATTGAATTTCGAAAAAAATTATCAACTTGTTTTTTTTTTTTTTTTTAAATTTCGTATTAAAAAAAAAAAAAAATAATTCTGATTTTTTTTTTAAAACTAAAAATGTATGTTTTTTAAAAAAATTGACATACAATAATATCCAACTTATAAGAAGATTTTGTTCACAAAATTAATTAAAAATTGACTAAACGGATGACGAGATAGTCGAAAATTATTTAAAAAAATTGTTTCAAATGAAAGGTAGCGTTATTCCCTAATGTGTTTTTTTTTAATAATATTGTAGCTCGCACTAATATTAGCTCACAAAAAAGTTTAATCAAAATCGTAGAAGTCATTTTCAATAAAAATAACATCGTACATAGAATTGACCAATTTTGTTTTTCAAATTATGTATTAAGTTCTCGAACAAATTTTTAAACTTTTTTAAAAATTCCAAAAAACAAAAATTTCAAAAAGGAGTCTGATGATCGGCCTGTAAGTCGTGAAATAGCTATAACTCCAGCCTATAAAAATCTTGGTGGTAGTTAACACAATTGTTGTTGTCATTCAAACCTTCAATATTAATAAGATGGTGCGAAAGCTTGGCAGCCTAACTGCAAATGTGATATCACAAAAAAAAAAAAAAAACCCTTAAAAATTTCGAATTTTTTAAAAAAAATATTTTCCATAAATAAATTGATCAAAATCAGTGGAACAATTTTCAAGATAACCGAAATCAACAATACTCATGGTTCCATTAATAATGGTGTGCCATTAATAAACATTTTTTGGAACTTTTTTTTTTTTTACAAAAATGTAATTTGATTCACAGATTTTTTGTTTTCTCATTAAGATTTTCATTGATTGCTTAAACATTTTTTTATGGCAATTATCATTATTTTTGGTCCTTAAAAAAAATTAAAAATGTATTTGGGGAATGCCCAAACCGAAAAAACTTTAGCCCTTGGCCAAATGCAGAAATGAAGCTTCTTATTAAAATTCAGCTTTGTCATAATTTTGTCTTATTTTGGTCTTTTTTGTCTAAAAAAATATATTTTTTATCAAAACAAAATTTGAGTTAGAAAATATTTATTATAGGCATTTTTTATTTTTAACCGAATCTCTTCCATTTGTAAGCTTTATCATTTGTCCTACTCTATTGGTCACTATTCGGCTGTATTTAAAAAAGCATTTGTCCGACCTGTACTCAAGAAGGACGAATTTTTTTACCCCAATAAATCGTACAATGGTAATGCTGATTGATTTAGAAATATCTTAAAAAACGAAGGCTTTATGATAAGCAGTTTTTATAGCAATAGATCCATAGATGATCCGATAGTTAATCTCACTGAAAAGTGGCACATAAAAGTTTTGGGATTCTGGTCATTCATTTTTTTTTTTTTTTAAGGAATTTATATTTTTTTTTTGCTGTGGCTGGCCAATTTAAAAAAAAATTGACCTGACCTTTTAGATCAGTGTTTGTCAACCTTTTTTTGCCTATGTCCCACCAGAACCTTTCCAAAATCCTCATTTCCCCTCATGATCTCGGATATTTCAGTATTCATAGTTAAATAAACATGACTCCTCAGAAAATGTTCTCAGTTTTGCTGTTAAAACTCTGAGGAAAAAAAATCCCTGAGATCCCATTTTTTCTGAACGCGCCTATTATATACCTAAACAGTTTTTAACATATAAACAATCTGAAATGTTCAATAAAACAATTGAATTGCTGATATTAGGAAGATTCACATTCAACAACTGTCGTACCGACATGAAATACATTTTCAAAGAACGAACATGGCGCACAGCTCATTATTTGCACCAATACTAGCGTATTAATTTCATTTGTTTCCTCTTTCGTTTTATTATTTTGTTTACATTTTAATCCATTCTATTTAATCTTACGAAGCAATCTTATCAGCAAGTCATTTATGGGATTAAATCCGCATTTGATAAATGACAGATCCTGGATGCGTTCAGAAATATATCTCCAAGGGTGGAAACACAAGAAGCATAGATTTTTCGGAATAAAGTGTAATGCAGCATGTTGGGAAACACTATTTTAGATGATATACTAATTTTATGAATATAGGATATATGTACATAGAAAAAAACTGCTAAATACCGAAACCCCAAAGTATGCCTACAATCTCCTTATACCTCTCTTGCCTAAACTTAACGTTCAATTAACTTGATTTTTAGTTCTGTGAAGTTGGGTTTTTTTTAAATTTATTTTTTGAGGAATTCAATTCTCAATTTTGCAGCTAGCTCATCAAAAAATGGGTACAACCAAATGTTACATCCTGAGTCTCTGGTACTTTATTAAAAAGTTTTTCACTTAACTGTTTGTTTAAAGGGTTGTCTAAATGGGTACCCAAGCTACAAAACCGAAATCCTCAAACTAAAATATCCAATCCATAAACAATTAATTTCTGGATTATTCGAAGATTGGGGATTTATTGATTTAGAGATTTTGTGTTGGCAGATTGTGGAGGTATCCCAAATGTCAAGTGGAATTCAATATGATCACTTCTTAATTTCTATGAGCGTGGGCACTATATCCTGAATGGGGTAGTTCTGCTGTATTCTTTAATTCCCCTTAATTGATAGGAAGGCTCTGTACATCAGTCGTATAACTTGTATTTTAAATAGGTATGTACATTTATACGTTTGGCAATAGTAAACGCAGTTTATAAAAGTATCTCAGTAAATTGGAAATAGCTAATATGAAGTTGTTTTGAATGATTCAACAATGACAGGCTTGATAAAGCAAACATATATATATATGTAAGTTGCATTAAACTTAAAAACAATTTTTGAACCAATAAAACAAGTAAATCAATGATCCAAGGACGAAGTTGATGTGTAACTGCAGATTTGTTATCATCAAATGAGTAGGTATAATCTAGAAATTATTGTTTCTTTTTTGCACAAAATCTTAAACTGTATAGTTTCCTTACCTGGTAATCCAGAAAAAAAAATGAAAGTAAACACAAATTAAATAATCATGGTTTAAAATCATCTAATTAGGGTCTTATCTAATTACAAATTAAATTAAGAATAAAATAAATTGAAACCATTTCAATTTCCAGAAAGGTAGGTATTTTCTTGATAATAGAGTTGTGGTAAATCACCGTCCTGTAAAATAATCAGAAACACAACCCCTGATGAACCACTGTCTTAGTTAGGGTAACCCTGTTGACGAACTATATATAGGTATATAAATCTATAAAGTTTTTATTTCAAATAAATTAAGGGTGAATCTTATTAAAAGTCAATTAAAACACTCTTAGCCACACGCCAACTCATTACCTGTGACTAGTAAGACAATTTTAGGTCCCCTATAGCCAGTATCGTTGCTTTCTTCTGTTATCCCATAAAGTTCTGTAATTTGTCTCATTCCGATTTAATTTCTAACCTCAAAGTCTATTTATATTAAAAAAAAACTGCCAAGGATTTCTAGTTCATCACAAATTTCATAACAAAAAAAAAAAAAAAAACAAAAAGCAAAAATACAACTAAAATTTGATTTAGAATTGTACCTTTAACTTGAATTTATAAAGTTGATCCTTATCTCACAAGGACAAACAAAATAGGAAACAAAAATTATATTAAAACAACACTACGTCAGGTACACAAATAAAGTAGGTATAGTGTAGTGTGATAACGAACTAAAGGATAAAAGATTGTGGAACAAAAATTAAAAAAAAAAAAAAGAAAAAATTAAACTCAATTCATCTCATATCCTGTGGATACATATCATACCATATCCATTCAACCAATGTTACTCTGTACCTACCTGGCAAAAAAAAAAAAAAATTCAAAAAAAACTAAGCAACGCGCCAGGCTAACAAAAACTAATTAAAAGTTCTGAGACGAAAATTTTGCCATTTTATCATTTTCTTCATCTTCCTGTGGAGGCTGTGATGTTGTATAGTTGTGTATATTAGTGTGTACTTTTTGCCACATGACAAATCCGTTATTTTTTTTTTTTTTGCATCAGTTACTTAAGCCAAGACCTCAACCCAACCCATGCAAGCCACCTGCGAAATCCACAGGAGCTATCCAAAAATTGTTTTAAATCAAAAAGGAAATGTTGAACGAACGCAGCAACAAAAAATATGCACACCATAGGAGATGCATCCCAGTAGCTAGAGAACAAAAATCACAAAAAAATCCAACGGAAAAACTACGACCGTACCTATACCTGATTGTTATGGGGTTGGGGAGGGGCTAAGGTATGATGATGGGTGGTCCACGCTGCCATAGTGACAGGTAAAAAAACACCATAGCTGGGCAAAGAAAATATATGGCAAAACAAGTTGGAAATGTTCAGCAACTGATAACGTCAGTTCTTATACTCGGTGAATTACGAATCGTGTTTTGTTGCACAGGAGGAATTTTGTATGCAACAGAATTTGGATTCCGCATCCACACTAAAACTGTTGGATGTGTCTTAATTCATAATCACTGGGAATCCCGATGTTTCGACAAGAGGACTAGAAAGGACTACGATTTGGAATACGATGTCGACGTCGACGACGACGACTACGACGGAGACGCTTTAAATTTCAAGTCTTTTTTATTTCGTCTTTGCATTTTGCAGTTGGCTGGATCTTAGGATATTCCAAGTTCTCTGTCTCACTCTATGGAGGTCCTTTTGATCATAGCTTACAGCAGTTGTATTATATATGAAACAGAGGAGTTGTTTTACGGATTTCAAGGGCTTAGTTGGTTTTTGCTTCGTGTATTTATAGTTATTGTGGGTGTGGGTAAGTTGATTTAAGGATAGAAAACGTTAGATAGGTATATACCAAAAAAAAAAAAAAAACCTCAGGAGACTTCTTCTCTATGACTGTGGAAAATTACAATTCGCATTTCTGCAAAACGAATTATTACCTTTGTGGCAGAAATATTTTAAGTTTGATAAAGCAATTTGGGGCGGCATTGCAATTCGTATGACATTTATGCTGACAGGAGCAAGTTGATCATGGAGATTTCCTTAAAACACTTTAACGCGAGGACAGCTTTGAATAGGATTTTTTTTTGTAAATATGATTTAAGATAAGTAAATTATGAATTTAAAATTCTGCAACGATATTTATATAAGGTGTAGTAGCCTGTAGCGTTATGGTTAGTTCGTTGGACTACTACGCCGAAGGTCTTGGGTTCGACCTATGCCACCTGAAAAGAGAAATGTTTTTCACAGATTACTGCTTCTTACGAGGAATTGACAAATCTTCCAAGAGTATCTCTTATCATGAAAATGTGGTTCCTATACCCTAGCCGTTCGGCAGAAAATTGTAGGTCCCCTCTATTCCTGAAAATAAAACGTAGGTACACAGGTGTTAAGCGATACCTACACAAAATCTTTCGATTCAAGTTAAACTTTGCATTAAAAAGTTCATATACATATATAAGGAGTATTTAGGTAGTAGCTTACTTTTCAGCAAACTAAACTAAAGCCCTTAAATATACATATAACCGGAGGACCATCTTGTGGTTTCTTTTTAAATCATATTTTGACACTGACTGCTGTTTCCCGCTCGAAATCTTGACAGAAAATTAATATCATACCTCAGCGGAATGAAATGAGTCGCTTTACACTTGAACAATGTTGAAAAATATTGAAAACTTATTTCTATAGTAAGTGCTGTGTAACCCAAGCAGTGCGTTTCTTTTTTTTTAAAAGGCATCCACAGAGAGTGACAGTTTGGTGCCGATTGTGGAGTGGTGGCATCATTGGACCATTTTTTTCGAAACCGTTTCGGTCACCGGAGGGTGTTACAGAGCCATGTTAACAGAATTTTTTTTACTGAAATTGAAGACATGGATTTGGACGACCTGTGGTTTATGTAGGATGGCGTGCCATGCCACACAGCCTATGTCACAATCGATCTTTTGCGCACCAAATTCCCAAATCGTGTTATCAGCCGTCTTGGTGATGTCAATTGGGCCGCTTAGGAGCTGCGATTTGACCCCTTTGGACATTTTTTTTGTCGGCAACCGTGACAGACCGATGTTATGCTTACAATCTGGAAACGATTCAAGCACTTAAGGCCAATATCATCCAAGCAATTGAGCTACAGCCCGAAACCATCAACAAGGTCTTTAAAAATTGAAGTGCCAGAATGCACTACTGCGAAGCCAGCCGAGGTAGCCAAAAGAAACTTGTATTTGGCCCACCCTGTACATATATGTAGTAATTTATGGGTACCAATCTTTCCAATCAAAAACCTTATCTTCTTCATATCAAGTCTTACAAAAAACCTCTAAAAACTGCTTAACTCATCTCATCTTTCTTTTTTTCCTCGATTACACGCACCAAAACACCCTAAACCACTTTGTCAGCAAAACTATAGATACACGTCGTCGTCTTCGTCGCCTTCCAAGTTAAACTCTGCGGTGTAAATAAATCATTTTGGTTTAATTTAAATACAACCCTCATTTCTAATCTATACATTAAAGCGATTTCCACGCGATAATTAATGGTAATTAACTTTTCTAACAACTCATTCCTTTTTGGTCTCATTCGGTATGGTATATATAGATGTAGTGTCTATGTCAAGACAAGTAGCACAAGTATCTCAAGCTCAACTCCCCCTATTCTCTATTTGGCACTTTAATTTGTTCTTAATATTTACATTCTAGCTCTACCTATTTTCTTGTAGTTCAAATGAAACTCCTTGAAAATGATGACGGTAAGCAAATGAGAATTATTATTAAATAAAATTGAATAGGTATAAATGGTTATGATGACAATAATGAGATATTAAATATTTTAAAATTTTTTTTTTTAATTTGCATATTTAATGTAATGGTTGGGTTAAATTTACGTGGGTGTTAGAAGGGACGCTCGACACACTTAGACCATAGGTTAATCCACTGTGGTACCACAAGAATCTAGAAAACTTTCTTCCTACTATAATTGAACCACTTAGAACTCCTTACGAAGCGAGCAAGGTTAATCACTAGGATAATTGTATAGTAGAATTCTCCTAAGTGGAGCCTTCGCCTTTGAGATACAGCAGGACGTACAGAGAAGTTGGGGAATAGATTCTTTTTTTTCGTTTATACAACTTCTGCAGAAATCGTTAAAAAATACTCCAAGCCTCGTTGCGTGCTTGTTTATTAGACAGTGTCCGGTGATGACACCTACAATGGAGCTAATGTGCAATCTGCTTAGAGATATTAAACTCTTAGAGTTAAAGTGTTCCAGAATAGACCATCAGATCTGTTTTGTGGTCTGACATGTTGCGATATTGATCCATCATTTTTGAAAAAAAAAAAAAAATTTACGCCATTTTTTAGAACTTATTAATGCGGAATTAAAAAAAATATTTTGAAAAAAAATTAACCACACATTTTTTTTAAATCCAAAATTTGGGTTTTTGAAAATTTTGATATGCAATATTATTTGATCTTATTCAAAGCTCATGTGTAAAAAATTTCATTAAATTTGCTTTATCATGAAATGAGATAGTCGAAAACGAAAAAAATGGTTCTATGAGAGATATTATTTTTCAGACGATAGATCAAATTTTCTATTTATTACCATTTTTCGGAATTTTTTTTAAATGGTAGCCTTTTTGTAAAAAAAATTACTGGATTTTTTTTAGGTTGTGGGGAATGCCCAAAAAACGCTAGGTACAAAGTTAAAAGAAAATCGATCCACAGTCAAAAGGACAGACAGATAGACAGACAGACAGACAGACAGAATTTCAAGATACATTTTTTTCGACTTCGCTATCATCGTATCAAAAATGTCGAGTTCGATTTTTTTTACGAATCCATAACTTGTCATAGATCTAAACGAAGAAGGAAAAATAACATAATTTTGTTTTTAGATAAATAATATGTTTTTATATTGTCGTATGTACAACATTTTATTTTTGTTCATTTACTGTCGTAAGTGTGCTTATTTTGTCGTATGTGTTTGGATAACAAGCAGATGTGGTTAAACCGTCCCAGTCCCATACGACATCGGCATATTGGGAAAAATGTACCCTTATTTCTTTCACTATGGTTATTTATTTATTTATTTTAACGTTTGTGAGTTGGCAGATGTTTTTTGTATAAGCTATTCTATTTTCAAAACATCTACCATATAGTTTTTGAGAATTTTTTTTAAAATTTAAGTGAATTTCCCCAAAAGTAGCAAATTGTGACTTACAACAATATTTTACCCAGGCGACGAAATTTATAATAATATAACAGAAAATTTTACAATAAATGGAGGTGGCCCCGGCGCAGTGGAAGTAGTGCTTGACTGCTAACTTGGATGTGTGGGTTCGATCCTCAGTCTAGGCAGCATTCTTTTCTATATTCCCTCAACTGAACTCCACCCCTGAGATTTAATGAGAAAAATCAAAACCTAATTTCTCAATCCACTGTGCCAACAAAAATCTATCCTATCCTTCTATTCCTTCTAACATTGCCTAATTTATAAGACCCTAGGTCTTACTGGCATATATATGTTTGTATTTGTTTGTTTGTTCAAAAAAAAATTGCAAATAAATCTCTGGACACAAACGCCCTGTTTTCTTGAAAGAAAAAAAGAATAACCAGCGCAGGAAATTTTTATACACAAACAATTGCAAATCAATTGTTGTTTTGTGTATAAAAAATAACAAAATATTTCCATAATCACTCTTTTTATATTATATGCCTAAAAAAAGATCTTTTCTCACCTTTTGCAAATGTTATAAAGCATTTATAAAATTTTAATTTCATTTCGTTTTCATTTATTTATTTCTTGAAAAGCTTACATTTTAATCAACACATTATTTATTAAACTCTTTCTTATAGAAACTTTTTATACGTAGATATTATTTAATTTTAAAATCCATGATTTTTAAGATTGAAGTTCAAAATTCGGCCTAAGATCTACGTATCGTACATATAACGGGTGGTTAAATTTTAAGGGCCGATGTTGAATGTGAACCACACCTAAACGTCAAGTTTTTTTTCTGCATTTCATTTGACATTTCTCAATTTCAGACTAACTCAATTTGAACCTTGACCATTTCAAGCGTCGTCAATGGTCAGAATGGTGGCAAGAAATGGCAACAGTGGATGATCAATTTTCGAAGAAAATCATCTTCAGTGATGAGGCACATTTTCACCTCAGTGGATTCGTCAATAAGCAGAATTGACGCATTTGGGCGAATGATAATCCAAGAGTGATTGTCGAAAAACCAATGCACCCACAAAGAGTGACTGTTTGGTGCGGTTTATGGGCTGGCGGCATCATCGGGCCGTATTTTTTCCAAAATAAGGCCGGTCAGGCAGTTACTGTGAATGGTGTTCGCTATCGTGAGATGATAACGAACTTTATATGGCACGAATTGGAATATATGGATGTGCCACTTGCCACACAGCTAACGAAACAATGGCTCTTTTGCACGACAAATTCAATGGCCGTGTTTTCTCACGTGGTGGCGATGTCAATTGGCCGCCAAGATCATGTGATTTGACACCATTGGACTTCTTTGGGGTTATTTGAAAGAAAAGGTGTACATCGATAAGGCAGCAACAATTTAAAAGCTAAAGGATGAGATAATTCGGCACATTAACGGCATAGAACCTCAATTATACGTCAGCGTCATCGAAAATTTGGACCATCGGATGGAGGTGTGCCGCCGAGGTCGCGGCGGGTATTTGGCCGATATTTGTTCCATACATAATTGAACCATACCAATATTATCATAATAAAAAGAAATGACAATAATTTCCTAAATAATTTGTGTTTTATTCAAAATCAACATCGGCCCTTTAAATTTAACCACCCTTTACTTGATATTAAAAGTATAGTTTAAAAATTCATTCCGGTTTTTTTTTTTTATTTTAATGTCAAACGTGCCAATAAAAGCAATAACCCACTATCCTTATTATAAATTAAATGATCAAACTTATAAACCATTTTCGTATTCTACATTATACCTACATAGGTACATAAACCTTGTAATATTATTTATTAATATTAAAAATATTAAATCCCTCTTCAATCTACCATACGTTGTCTTAAAGTTATTAAAAACTCTTGAAGCTTAAGATTTCTTATAATATTCATTCTGGTTGTTCATAAAAAAAGTATGTATACATAAAGCGATGTATGTATAGTATATTCCAATGAAAACCTTAAGCAATAAAAATCAAAAGATCTCATTAAAATAAATACTGCATAAAAGGATCATAAATTTTAACCCCTGAACTGAATATGTGAAGCGCACCCGTATATAATGTATAATACCTCAATCATATTATTATCGTAGGTGTATCGCTCTCATAATTCACATATTATTGAGGTGGTGTGATGTTTAACTACATATATGGAGAAATCGTAAAATTTTAAATAAAACTTTCCACTGGCAAGACCTTGTGGTTTAATATTATAGGGTGTTTAAGAAATTATCCAAAATGAGTATGAGGTATGCAATTTTGTTAGACATTTAAAAATATATATCCAAAGATATTTATTCTACTCTGAAACTCCGGAACATACGAAATTAATGATTATCATGTTACTGCATGAGGTGGGGGCTGACAATTAATACAGAGAAGTCAAAAATGATGGTCTTTGCACGATCTCCAAGAGTTCACAATTCACAATAAATGGCAGTTGAAATACGATGGACATTCTTTAGAAACCGTAAAAGAGGTTAAATATTTGGGAGTTAAACTAAATCCAGCTTTAAATTTCAATAAACACCTATCCAAAAAAGCCAATAGCTCTCAAAGCCTACTTAACCATGGAATCATGGAAAAACTGTATTTTCAATCAAAAGAATTATTTTATCTGTAAAATATAAAATTATTCAATGCAGTTGTAAAATCAACTCATTGCTATGCTTCCCAAGTTTGGGGGCATATCATAGGATTACGAAGAAATCGAAAAATTCCATAGGAACTTCCTTAAAAAACTGTTCAATCTTCCCCAAGTTATGCTATGTATTTAGAAATCGGTCTTCCAAAACTTTCAAGTCACAGGCTGATTTTATAATTAAGATATGCAGTCATTATGAAGAATCCAGACTTTTAATAAAACTATTTTTGTATGAATTGAGGAATAAGGACTGTTGGTATTGTTATCTAAGATGGCAGACTAAATTGGTAACGCATGTGGAGAAACGTTAAAATAAATTAAATTTGTCAGCGCGACAGCTCGTATAGAACCAGTACCTAGTGACTTACAATTCTCATTCTTGTGTGCATTTTATTGGCAGGAATAGAGGGGACCTACAATTTTCTGCCGAATCCGAACGGCTAGGATGAAAAGCACTTTTTCATGAGAAGAAATACTCCTGGAAGATTTGTCGATTCCTCGCAAGAGGGAGGCAGTGACCCGTGAAAAATATATATATTTTTTTTTTAGATGGCATACGCTGAGAATCGAACCCAAGACCTTCGGTGTAACAGTCCAACTCACTAACCATTACGCCATGGGCTACTACGGAGAAACGTTACTTATCGTCTATCGACATGAACATCCTATCTAATTTGAAAGACCAACTCTTTGAGGAAAATGAAGACTCTATTTAAGATGCGTTTATCATTAATGCGCGGGAGTCTATAAAAGCAGGATTTTATACTGTCAGCTTAATTTTAATCTAAATCGTAGAAACTATTTTAACTACTCTTTAAGCTATGATAAAATATCCTTGATTTTCAAAGCAAGATGCGAGCTCCTTTCCTTAAATGGGAACCCTTATAATGCAAACTTCAATCAATTCTGTAACCTGAAATCGAAAGAAGATTGCTTTCACTTCATACTTAAGTATATGCCCTATAATCAGACCGCAAAGGTTAACTTTCCTACTTGGAAAACAATCGTTAACTGTGCAGGAAACAATCCGACTTCTAAATGAATGTGACCTTTAGCAATTTTTTAAAAGCAATTTACAAGTATAGAATGTTATTAATGTCAGAATATGTTTGAATCTTTAACATTTTATTTTATTTAATGACAATTATACTGAATTTATAAAGTACATATTTATAAATTTGCAAATCAGGCTGACGGCTTATCCACAGCTTTTAAAATCATATTTTGTACTCTTATTTTATATTATAATATAAATAAATAATTTATTTACTACTTTACTATTTTAAAAAATATCTAGAAATTATAAGATTTTACACAAACAAGATCCCGACACCTTTTTCCCGTGAGAGCAAATATAGCTTTTGAGAAATTGTTAGAATATCAGTTTTTTGTTAAAATGCACTATTTTCCACACCACTGTTAAAGTAAAAAAGTGAATTGACGAGGAACTCATGAATACGAATTTCCATTCCTGAATTCCGATAGGTCGCGTTCGGGGATAAATCGAAAGCTATCTGGATATGTTTGTGTTGTAGTAATCCCTTGTGATAGGTGGATAGCCTATCTGATAGTTCCTCGACCGGAAGGATTGATTCAAACTGGTATTATAGCCAAGTTTGAGGTGAAATATTCAAGCCGGCGGCATAAGGAATTTAAGTCATTTAAGGATATTTCAATTTTCAAAGAACACCCTGTTAACAAACATTTCAAATAGAATCGTAAAATCGATTAATCATAAATAAACACGCGAACGATGAATCCAACGATGAGGAAAAGTGCCAGGATGAATGTCAATACACAATACCCAGGCATCGGTTTTAACACACTTGTTGTGTATACGTGTATGTGTGTGTGTGTGTGCGTGTTGGTGTAAGTGCGTTCGAGAGAAAATAAAAGAAAATAAACGGAAGGAAAGTGTCTCATAAAATTTTTTAAATTATCTTCCAACTTTCCCTGCATTACTTGTGACTTCAGAAAAAAAAATGAAAGCCAACCCCCCCAGCTATCCCGATATTACAACAACAGTAATAAACGACCATATATATAGGCTGCAATATACGTAACGTTCGTTGGTTTGTTTGGTATAAGCACTGTTGGGATCCTATCTAACTGTCAGTTTGGCATAAGGCGCACAATATGCGGTAACAGAGGAGCAGTTTAAGAGGCGGAAGAAAATTACAAAAATCATCTGTCACCGCATCAAATAAAAGTTGACAAAACGAAAAGCAATGGAGGTGAAATTTTTTGTGTGGAAGTGCGATGAATATAGGAGTGGTGATGGAGGTAATGGGCCGGTGTAGATGTATGTAGACAGAGGCGTAGATGTAATATAATGAAGGATATAGTGGAAGAGAACGATGATGTCAACAAGGATGTTTGGAAATTAAATAAAATTTCGGGACTGTGCTGGATTTATTTTGCAATAAACATCTTTTATCTGTGACTTTGATTGTTCATTGTTGGTTGTGTAAATGATGGTATATACCTACTTGTGGCCAGTGCGAAGGCTATTAAGTCTTGGTAGTTTTTTCTCCATTATTTTTTTTTTGGGGGACAAACACATTATGATTTTAATTGCTATTTGATTTGTGGAAAGGCATCCAATTATAGATGAGATTTTTAATCTTGGAAGTTTAAGTTCTTTTTTTTTAAAGGTATTTTTAGTTATTTCAATATTTGCTTAGTATTTCTTTTTTTGATTTTGTAAAGTCATAGGATACCTACAACTTGAAAGAATAACTTATTATTATAATTTATACAATCCTAATTGTTTTGGTGGTATGATAAATCTAGTACACCTTTGAGCTTTGAGCGTAGACTCTTAATAAGTAATAAGCTTTTGGGATGGAGTTATTAGTGTTTTGCCCTTATGGCTGGGTTGGTGAAACTATATAAATACTGTACAGTTCGGTGTTATATTTCCTGCCCCTTAGCTGTCCTCTTCTGTTGACATCATATATTTGGTCTAACCCTCATTGACTGTTAAATCTAATCTAGCTAGTTTGGATTTAAGTAGTCAGAAAAGCGTTTCTGACACCACACTGTGCTATTTTGACAATTTGTATTAATATTATTACTAAAACGAGCAATTTTTGAATTGATAGATATGTAGATAGATAGATAGATACTTTATTTTTCATAGATAGAGGCTTTACAATATAAAAATACGCAGCTTGCTCAGAGATTTGATATTTAAATTATATCTTACAGCTGAAAAATTTTATAATATACAATTAATTTGGAAGTGAAGATTACATTCGAAGGAAAACTATGATTTTTGAATTGTATTGTGTTATTTGTTTATCGAAATCGACTTCAACGATTTAGATGAATATTTAACAATTATTTATTTCTATATGAATGAGAAAAAAAAAAAAATATAAGAACTAAATTCAGTTATATCCGCCCACAGCAACGCTTTTCTTATTTGTTAGTTTCTTGTAATCGGTCGGAAATATCTCTATTCCCCGTTAACATGTGAAATTATTTGAATATTCTTTTCAGAGTTTGTTTTAATGAATGACGCAAACATTTTGAGAAAATATTTAGTAGCCATAGTGCCATACCCAATTTTTTTGTTTCTTTCGGAAACGGCTCGAACGATTTGGATGAAATTTGTAGAGTTTGTTTAGACTAGCGATACAATTTTTTTTAAATTAGTTTTAGTTTAATCCGTCCACAACAATGCCCTCTTTTATAATATATTAAGTTCTCGGAAATGGCTTGAATAACTTAGATAAAATTAACAGGGAGTTTTATGGTGAACGAGGAAAAATCCAAAAATAATTTGGGGAAAATACGCCCACTACCACGCCCACTTTTATTGTTTCTTGGTTTTCGGACACGGCTCAAGCGATTTGGATCAAATTTTTAGGATTTGTTTTGATAAACGAGAACAAAATTTAGAAAATCATTTAATTGAAATCTGTCCCATGCCTCGCTCACTTTTCTTATTTCTTGGTTTATCTACAGTATGGATAAAATAAGCTTAAGCTTAGTTGTTATTCCAAATTGGGTGGTACCTCCGCACATGTTAAAATATGTTTACTTTTGTGTAGATACAAGTGAAGATAGCTCCACATAAGTGGAGATAGATGAGGAGATGAATGTAGAAATATATTTTGAATTACTTCAATATATGAACTTATGAAAAGATAAATGTGGAGATATCTTGACATATGTGAAGATGAATGTGGAGATACTTGGCATTTATATGTGGAGATGCATACATGCGGAGATACCTTCACATATGGGGAGATACCTTCTGTAACTCTCTTAATATTACTGTGGAGAGGGCGGAGAACCACAGCACTTTGGGTGGAATTCTTATCGAGTTCTGCATACCACTTAATCCGTTGCACCGCTTAGGGTATGTTGTATGTACCAAAATTGTACAGTTGCCAGGCAGACGTCTATGTCAACAGTTTGACGGACGAACCGTGGAATGACATCAATTTCTAGATCTGAGTTTGCCATGACAATAAACAAGACTCCAAGCCAAACATTTTTATTTTTCAAGACAAGACCAAGACGATATCGTGACTTTTCTCATCTCGTAGCCAGTTTTTATAATTGTAACTTGCATTGAAAAAAACTAGTTTTCTGAAAGAATTCTCCCGCCATTTCCTGCCATTTAAAAACGTAGTGAAAAATAAACGAATTATTCATTTGTTTAAATTTGCAGTTATGTACATAATATATTGACAAAAAAAATTCCCGGTAATGCCAAATTTAGTACATTAGATATTATCCAATAAAACATATATAATTTCAAAATCAAAATAAGTAGGTGTACCTATTCTTACCTACAGCCCCATTTAATCACCCATTTATGTATAAATAAAATTTAACCTGATCCCCCAATCACTGTTAATTTGCATTAATTTCGACTCAGACCTTTTTTCGGATCAATGTTTTCCTCATTCAAATATCATTTAGATTGTGCTTCACGGAAAATAATCAAAAATCAAAATTTTCTTCAATTAAATTGAAGGCCCTTTGACGTTGACTTCAACGAATTTTCCAAAAAAAAAAACAAAAAAAACTGAAACTTGTAAGCACAATAATTGTGTCTGTGTTACCATCTAACTTTTCCCTCCAACCTCCACAGCCGCTTTTCGTAACACACAAAAATAAAAATAAGAAAATCTTTTGCGGGCTAAATGTATACGCCGCCGCCGCCAATAAATTTAACCAAATTTCTTTCAGATACCCTTCGGATATGTTGTACCTTTCTGTCACTCGACCCTGCCTCTTTGTGCTCATAATCCAGGTGCTTATCTGCATAAATCAATAACAGAAACGCTCACTGTCATCGTCGTTCTCCCCTCGCTGCGCTGCTGGTGGGTAGGTTGGGTGACGACGACGGGTGCGGGTGGTTCGAGGGGGAAGCGTTGTCGTCGTCATCTACCTGGAGGAGAAACAATTTAATCGACATCCGTGTAGAGTGTATACCCAAGACACAGAGGGCTCATTCCATTTTCAAGCCCTTTTCGGTTTTATATGCGCCTTAACTTGCTTTTACCATCAATTGCCTTTAAGGATGCGTCCTCTTCATCTTTATAGCCACCACATTCCACCCCACCACCCTCTTCTCCTAAATATGGGTGGTGGATGACAGCAGCCAAGCAAAAGGAAAATAAATTCCTTTTACACTGCCATCAATGTCATTATCCATATTTTTGGAGGGGTCCACAAAATAAGAGTGAAGAAGCAATCCTCTGTTCCTCCACGTCTTTCTCAAGGAGGGTTATATTTATTTTTTTTTCTTCTTTTTTTTTTTTTTGTTTAAGAAAAATAATAACACAAGTTGCTTGTGTCTTCAAAGATATAGAGACATCGAAGAAGAAGCACTTTAGTCTATGGCTTCCAACATTCATACAAAGGAGCAGAGCACCCCTTGCGGGTGGTGCAACAAGTATATTCTTGCGTGTACGTAATTTGGAGCCATGTTGAAAAATCATGTAAACATGATAAAATCCGCTTTACCGCTTTTGCTTCCCCATAACTCTGCTCTTGAAAAATTCCTCATATAGAATGGGGGCCGGAGGATGTACAACCTACGCAGCTTATTTCGTTTTTTTTGTTTGTTATGTTTATTTTTTTATTCCAACTTTACCTATACCTACCTATTTTTTTTTTATTTACATAGAAGCGAGAAAGTCACAAAAATCTTGAAAACAAGATCAAGAAAGTTTTAAATTTGAACTTTGTTATAAGAAACAATTTAAATCATTCAAAATTAGAATTTTTTTGTGCCACCTATATAAAAAGTTGCCACATTTTAAATCTAAACTTTTGTAAACATTTTTTATTTAAATCGCTCTTATTATTCCAAATAAAAGGAATTAAAAATAAATAAAATTAAACACTGAATTGAACGAACTTTCTTTTATGGTATTCTAGGACTCAAAAGTAAGAGGTAAGGTTTTAAATTTGAGTACGATTACAGTATCAATATATATAAAAAATATACATATATAACCCAAAATATATAAATCAAACAAGTACATATAGGCTTTTTTCTAAAGTTTAACACCATATTTCGGGTAAATGTAATTTAAATGCAATCAATTTGACTGACACCTTTGAGGTTTTATTTAAATCGTTAATGTCGTTTTCGAGAAAAAGTCGCAAGCTAACAGGTAAAAGAAGGGGTCTCGCAAGCATTTCCAAAAAAATTAAAAAAAAAAAATAGTGGCAAGACAGCGCGTGTAGAACCAGAGCCTAATTAGTAACAACTCTCAACAATTCCTGTGAAATTTTTGTACACACTAAACAGCTAAAAAATGAATTGTGTGGATAAATAAGCGAGTAAAATTAGTGCATTTAAAAGTGTAGATATAGAGTTGACATGTTTGGATTTTTGGAAAAATTTGGCACTCAATCGGGTTGAAATATTTTTATATGGGGATGTGTTCGTTAATATATTTTTTTATGGTGTGTTTTCACTAGAAAATAATAATTTATTCAAAACTATATGAGTTTGAAAATTAATTTTTCCAAAACTATTCACTAGAGATATTTGACTTAAAAATATGTTAAAAAAATGGATTTCTGACTTTTAAAAAAATATATAACATGATATTGTAAGTGTTGCCGATGGTTTTAAATATTTTTTTTTTCTCTTCCAAGTTGAATTTTAGAAAATTTTCATTCACACCTAAACAGATGGAAGTATACCTCCCCTATTGTAGGTACTATTATCTCAACTTGTCCCAATCTTGTATATTAAAAAGGTCAAAATATAGTCAAGCCATAAACTGTCAAATACAATCGAAATATGGTTTTATGACTTTCTTCTTTTAACTGTCAAAATAAGACATATTATAATGGTTTAAGTTGCTTTTTCTTTTAAGGAAATGAAGATGAAAACACTAAATACCGCATCTGCACACCAGACAAATTCTCATAACTTCTCCATTAATATTTTGTAAGCTGCTACTATTTTTATCATTATAGTTTTAGTTTTATAGTTGAAGGAACAATTGACGTTTAATTAAACCATTATATTGTCATTGTCTAAATATAGTGCTTATAATTTTCTAAATAATGAAGATAAATTGACAACTAATGTACAACATGTATCAACAATTCCAGTGTTCGTTTATTGGCAGTAATGGAGGGGACCTATAATTGTCTGCACGAATACGAATGGCCATGGTTTGGGAGCACTTTTTCGTGTCAAGGGATAAAGAGATACTCTTGTATGATTTTTTAATTTATAGCAAGAGGTAGAAACCCGTAAAAACATATCGTGTAAATGCGACATAATGCTATCAGATTGTGGATTGTATGTATAACATAAGTTATGTCATAAAAAAGTGACAAGTGCAACTGACATTTAATTTTGACAAAAGATTTAGCTTCGTATTAATATTATGATGATACCATTTTCGAAAGAAGTTATTATACAAATGTTTCACAAAGAAATCCACTCAATTTTTTCAGTGTATCAACAGAAACATTTAACTGCACCTGTCAGAAATTAAAAGGGTGATATATTTCCGCTGATGCCATCTATATTATCTAACTGTTACCTGATTATTTTTTTTATTATTATTGTATATTCCAATACATTACCCTTAAGGTATTCATGATACATATAACATATACCAATTATTAATAGACAGTTATAACATTAATGTCATTCGATTGTTAACCACGGTGTAATTAAGAATAAAGAATTAGAAATAATATATGAAATAAACTGAACTGAAATATTAGAATGGTCGGTCTATTTATTCAGCATTAAAAAAGTAGAGCCACAACAATTATTATTATATAATAAAATAAAAAGTATTAAATACCTTTCACTTTTTATTTAAAGTTTCAATGGATTTTATTTATTTATATTATTTTATTTTATTTTTAGTTATTATGAATGAATTATTTTTGTTTGTATTTTTTTTTTAATCAAACGAATCTGTTAAGGCTATAGTTCAATTTATTCCAGGACGCACAGATGAACCGAAATATACACATATAGGCTGACTAACGGTATGAGGAAAACCACCATCATCCAGAAACACCACAAACATTTTTTTTAACAGAAAACCAATACTTGTTGCCTTATAACTATTACGAGTATAATAATTAATTTTTGTGGAGATCAATAATAATCCATGGATGCAGAGAGTGCTTGATTTGCCCTACAAAAGTTTTTTTTTTGTGGTTGAATATTGAATATCATTTAGGAATGATTTCCTGATAAAAAAAATCAAGTTTCTGACATTGACGGGGTTGCGCAATGCGCATAGCTTTTCATGACGGGTCAACACCTAAAAAAATTATTTTTATATAAAAATAAATAAATATGTATGTAAATTGTAAATTATGTATATGAAATGGTCAAACACAGAAAATAAAATACACGAACGTGTCGCACGTTATTGCCTTTAATGTTGTCAATTGTCATGTCGACATGTCGTAACATAAATAACTTATTTCATTTATTTGACCCAAAGTCAAATCAAAAAAAAAAAAAAAAAAAAAAAAAAAAAACAAACAAATGTTTTCAAAATTTTAAAGTACTTTCATATTGCTTTCAGATCAATGTTATTTTTAAAATATGACAGACATTATTTGACTAACTTATTGTCTCAAATAATATTTTTGTTTGTATAAATATTTAATCTTAAAATTTTAAAACTAAAATAACAATAATTTTTGTGAAGAATGTAGATGGGAAATGATTTTTTGTTGCCAAATTTCGACAAACGAACCACTGTGCATCTAATGAAGCTTTTAAAAATATTAAAAAAAAAACAAAAAGAATTTAACCACACAAAGGGTTTGTAAGTTTTTCTTGTATAAAATTGTATTGTTAAATCATAAGTTTGTTATGTTAAGACTTGACAAAGTATAAAAATAAAATAAAATTTTCGATGGATTAGAAATTATCTTTTGGACCGCTCAATAATGGGTGGGCCATCTAGTGGTTTCTTTTTAAATCATAGGTTATTTTGACACTGACAAGCTGTTTCCCACTCGAAATCTTGACAGAAAGTCAGTATCAGCAGCGGGAAATGAGTCGCTTTATGCTTGAGCAACGTTGGGAAATATTGAAGACTTATTTCCAAAGTGAGTTCTGTACAGTGCGTTTTTTGAAAAGAAGTTTTGGCCGAAATCATCCAATCAATCCATGAGCTACAATCTGAAGCCATCAATTAGAGTGACAGAATGCGCTACTGCGAAGCCAGCCGAGGCAGGCACTTGAACGACACGTTGTACTCCATAATTAATGGGAATGTTTGCTCTTAAATAAAGCCATTATACATGGACAAATATTAATTTTGTACACTTTATTGCTTTTTTAAAAAGAATCCTGTATTTGGCACACCCTGTACAAGTAGTATTTTGAACGGTTTCAAGTTTGAAATTCACAAAATTAATGGTGGTGTTCCTTAGGGCTCCGTTTTGTCTCCGACTTTCTTCTTCATATTCAGAAATGAAAAATGATGTTTTGTCTTAAACTTCTAATCGATTAATCTGTTTTGCAGATGACAGTTCCCATTTTCTTACATATTCGATTTCAGTCAGAACTTTGTGAATTGTTTAGGATTTCTACGACGATGCACGAAATTTTTCTCCCCTCCTGATTTGATTGTTATCAATAAGACGTAAATTTGCTGAAAGATCGAGTACAACTCCCATATTTGGGCGGTTGCACCATTAACCCATTTGAGTTTTTTAGACAGAATACAGAAAATAGTTTTAAAAATTATAGGTGATAAAATTATTCTGTGTCTCTCGAACAGTGTCGTTCCTTGTGTTTCCTAAATATACCGCTGCTTCTATAAAAAGTGTTCCATTGAAATAGTTATTTACATATATGTAGCTATTATCTATAGCTATTTCCCCTGAAAACAATTTAACCGTAGTACCTACTCGTGCTTCCAGGAATGTCCATCAGTTTATCCTTGAACCCAATATCGGACGAACTGTAAAATATAGAAATTCTTTTTTTAACCGCACTACACGAATGTGGAATGTTTTACCTTAGGTGCTCTATTTTTTCCCTCTTATTTTGATATTAAAAATTCAAAACCAATGTGCATCTCCTTTCAAATCCTTTACCCTGCCTTATTCTTTAAGGTCACTAAATCTTAGGTAGGTACTGATATTTTTGCACCTCGGCAAATTAAATTCGAAAAACCTTTTTTAACTATAAAATACTTAAAGAGAGAGAAGGAAATATTAATTAACTTCATGTGGATTTCGTTAAATAAATTAAGTAAAATAAAGTATAACTGACCACTTAAATATGTCCTTAACTAAGTCCTTTAAAGTTTAAACATACAAAAGATTCTCCCTCTTCTATATAAATTGATACCAAAAACCATCAATTTTTCTGATGTGATACCATTTGACTGAATCGCTTTAACCAATATTCATATCACTTCCAAGTGACATCTATGATCAAGTATTTTTCATTGAAACCTACCTTCACAATAAAAGAAAAAAAAAAAAACTCGTAACGTTCGGAAGCGTGTACCCAAAAGCCCAATCACGCAAAAGTGGATTCAACGATACGAGATTTCCTCAGATTTATTTTTCCCATTCTCCAAAGGGTATATATCAACCAACAAAAAAAAAAAAAAAAACCTTTGCTCTTCAGGGATAGGTATGAGGGGTTGAAGAGTGGGTGTTATTCTGTTCGTCACAATGATGATCCACCACCACTAGCAGCAGCAAAACATACATACATATTTATAGGATATGTGATATCGTAATCCCAAAGGTAGGACCCGAAAAATCCTCCCTTAGGGCAAAATGAAAAGAGATGTCTCAATCGGCTCATCCTTTCAAGGATGTAATTATTATTACATTTATTGAAGGCTTATCGATGATGATGGTAAGTCAGAGAATCAGGAGTTTTGTATTTCTGTCTGCTATAGGTATAGGTATAGATTTTGGATTTTTGAGTTTTCTTTTTAAAGGCACACACAAAAGTAAAAATAAAAAAAAAAAAGATGAAAATCGTGTTAAAGGTGAATTCTTCATTGGAAATTATACCATCAGAAAGGACCTCTCCTTTTCGATTCCAATAAATTTTTCATTAATTCCTCCCCAACTGACAGCCGCTGTACCATTAACGAGACTTATTTCACCATCAGTCTTTTGGTACATACATATGTACATACATACGTACATACCTACGCGCAAAGCATCCTTCTTCCACCAATTCCTTCACATCCACCTGGGTTCTTCTTCCGTTCGACGGAAAAGTAATTTGAAGAAAAAGAAGTATCCCAGCACTCTCACCCGGGCGTCAGTAAATTTTAGAAGAAGACGACCTCGAGTCCTTTAAGGACTCCTGATTCAAGATGGGAGGGAAAAGTTTTTTTTTTTTTTTTTTTTTTTTTTTTGTTTGTTGTTTAATTTTGTGTTTTTTGTTGTTGTATTTTTTAGTTGAGTCTTCTTTTGGATCTTATTATTTAAAATGAAACCCAATGGAACTTTAATGAAAGAACAATCAGGGAAAATCCCTTTTTTTTTCGTTCTGAGCAGTTAAGGGTGAAGAAGTTATAAAATAAAAATAACCCAAAAGCCAGTTGGCTTGTAGAATGAAGTTCTGTCTGGATAATCTCAAATGCGTGACTGATGGGTCGAACGTTCTTGTTCTCGCATGGATCAAGAGTTTTTACCTTTTTCATGACCTTTTTAAGTTGACTAATAATAATTATATCACATTTTGAAAAGTAATATTTAACAAATCTATTGCCCAAGTTTATCTAATAGATGAAATATTATAATTAATTTATTGGAGTTTTCTAAGAAAAATCCCATTTAATTTGCAACTGAATTTTGAAAAAAATTGGTATAATTAATTAAGAAAGCTTATTACATAATCTAACTATCTGATCTTGAAAATTAAATTTTATAAAATTAAGGTATAAACTATAGACATCGAAATAAAGAAGGAAATAATTTTATAACTTTAAATATCTTTGCTAAATTATTTTTAGTTTTAAAGTCTATTTAACTGGTTTTATACTTTAACCTCTTTTGATAATAAATTCCATCCGAACACGCCAAAAATTATTATTTTAAAAATAATTTTTTTATATCCATATATAAAATTTTTAAAACATTTTGTAGAAAAAAATTGGTACATCACTTTTGAATATTTATTAAAGAGAAGTTATAAAATTAATTTTGAAAAAAAATCATACACCCATTTTCATCGAATATAGGTGTATGATATATCGAATTTTCAAAAAATAATTTTGATTTTTTTTAAAAAATCCAATTAATTATTTCTCAAAATTTCATTAAAATTGGTTCAACAGATAATGAGAATATTTTTTGCTTAAAATCTACTAAATAATGTTAAAAAACTTCTTTCGAACTATTAAGTTTTGAAAATTAAAAAAAAAATGAAATATTGATATAGAAAACTTTTTAAAATAATTTCCATAAAAAAATTGTAAGATAAGTTGAACATGTTTTGAAAAAATAAAAGAAATTGTTCTATGGGAGGAACCAATGGTTATAATTATAATGGTTTCCCCCATACAACCAGTTTTTGATTTTCGATTTCCTGAAATTTCTTTTTACAGAATGAAAATACAGAATGATTTTCATAAAAAAATTATTTATTTATTTTTTAAGTTGTGGGCACGTTTTTGAGAAAAATAATATTTTCATTAATTGAGTTATGGCTAAAAAAAGTTCGACGGATACCGTAACCGCACAAACGTGTCGGGGGAGTGCCCAAAACACTCCAGATACCTTACAAAAGTTTAAAGAAAATCGACCTACCCATTTAGGCTGCAGACGAATGAACAGATAGACAGACAGATAGAATTTCGAGACCGACTTCGCTATCATCGTAATATCAAATTTGATCAAAATCTTGACTTAATTTTTTTTTACGAATCCATAACATGCCATAATATATTGCTTACTTATTTATATATCGCAAGTAAAAATGACAGTTTTTGACATTCGTAAATGTACTTTTGGTTCTTAGACTGAGGCTTGAGGCGGCCTTCATTTCGGGTCTTCTATAATAGACTTGAGAAACTTATCACTGGCTTTAAACAGGCTTATCAGCGGCTTTAAAACGGTTTATCAACAGTTTTTAACAGGCGTATTTTATCCGGCTTTTAACAGGCTTATCAAAGACTTTTAATTAGCTTACCGATGGCTTTTAACTGGATTATCAGTTAATGAATTTTATCCAGACTAACAAAGCTGTTTATCAATTGATTTAAACCAGCTTCTTAATGACTTATAAACGACTTTTTAAAGTCTTTTTATTGCCTTATCGGAGACTTATCAGCGACTTGTAATCGGCTTATTGTTTTTAAAGGTTCAAAAATGATATTGATCAAGCAAATATCGAGCACAAATTATTTATTAACTGTCAAATTTACTGTCACAAGAAACAGTGTGCTCAATGTTCAAACCACAGAAGTCAAATTTAGGGGCAGTTTTCTAAAAAAAAAACAATGACAAAGAATGTATTTGTAACAAAACTTTTATTTTAATAAAAACAAAAATGTTTTAACAAAAAAAAAAGGATAAATCAAATAATTTCCATTCATTTGCGAACAGAATAGAATTTTCGATTCAAAGTCAGTAGATATTGATTGAAAAATTAAATAACACACAGCTTTCATTTGCTTGAATTTGGTTAAAAAATAAAATTTTTCAGCATGAAAAAAATAAGAATATCCTAAAAAAGTATGTAGATTAATTTTCTTTTCTTAAAATTGAATTGAATTTACTTAAATTGGAGTAAGGAACGAACCCTCTTGAGTGCGCTGAAATAATTTTAATAGCTTTCTCAATTACCAGACGAAAATTCTAAAAAAAGTCTTACAGTGTTTTTTGTGTTAGCTTAAAAGAAAAAAAATATTAATATAATTCAATCCAGATTAATGCTAAATAATTTTATTCTTGTTGGAAATATGCCCAGAATGAATTTTTGTCAAAAAATCAATGTAATTTGAACTGAAATAAACAAACATAAAAAATATAAATATAAGATTCCTTTTGGATTGTAATTTTTGTATTTGTTAAAATCGCATTCAATTTTCACAGAGCAGTGAGCGTGTGTAAATATATCTTAAATAACCAGCATCGATTTTATGCCTCAACAATCTTCAGTCTAGGCAACAGTGACAGTCAATAATAACAAAAAAAAAAAACTCCTTAATGATGGGAGGAGTACCTATACTATTCTACTTCCTAGCACTTAGGAACTACAATGCCCTAAAGCATCTTCATTATAAGAGGCTAAAGCACCCACAATTTGAAATCAAGCGGAAAAAGTATCCTTTCGCCAAAGCCTCGAGTTAAGAAGCCCAACGTTGTGCTGCCGACATAATTCGCCATTTATTTGTTTGTTTGCTTGCTTGCTTTGCCTTCTGGTGGCGCAGTGATGTCCACCAATATTTATGGCCAACAGTGGTACTGGTGATGGTGGTGGTGGTGGTGGCGGTAGTTGTAATGGTGGCGGAGTACGGGTACTTGACCCAATGTAATGCAATTAAAATTAATGAATGGCTTTTGTAATTAATATCCCTCGACCCTCTGGTATCCTCAGCGGAATTTAAATTAGCCATTCGCTAACTTTGCTTATTCGCTTGTTTCTTTCTTTTGCCAAAAGTCTCCAAGTAACTAAGGATCTAATAAGAATCAAAAAAGGATGAGAAGAGGAAGGAAACCCCAGTATATAGAGGGTTCATTTTCAAATTGTGGATCTTCTTTTACTATCCTCTGTCTCTGTCTTCCTCGTCATCCAAAAGAAAAAGGATAAGACTTTCCTGCAAACAAAAAAACGAACTCCTTGCTGATGCGATGACTTCATTATATATGGCAAATGAATGATGAACGAGAGGGTGTATGTGTGTAGGTGATACCTAAGTCGTTTGTATTTTTGAAGATTTTTTGAGTTCCAATTTTAGTTTAAGTTCTTATTATTGTTTTTTTTTTTTGTTTATTTATTTTTTGTCGGGTGATGCTTTTTACCCTTGAGGCAGTGGTAAGGGTAAAAATTCCGATGTATCATCCAACTGACGTACTTGAAATTCCTCTTGGGCACCACCGCGGATCGATTTTTCTTTTTGTTTTTTTTTTTTATTCTGTGATGATGTTCAAGTTTTTCAGAAAAACGTTTAAAGGATGAAACTTATAGCTAACGGTGTTGGGTAAGTGGTGTAATTTTTGGTAAAATACATCTTTTTTTTGTATTTGTTCTGCCATCTTCTTTCACCGGTCGAAGGACCAAAATAATGATGATCCCCGTCCACTTTTCAAATTTGTATACCAACCTACCTACCCTAAGGATATTTTCTTTTTAGCTTCTTTTATTGTAGGCTTTTCTACATAGTATAAGAAGGCGTTGTCCCGTTATCCAAAAAGTTGTTATGGCAGGAAATGATTGTTATGAAAATTCAAAATTTGGAGAAGAATGGGAATAACGATGGTAACGCGAGACAGCAGCACTTGTTTGTGAGAAAATTTTAATTTTAACCCTTTAAATTGGACGATGATGTGATGGTGGTGGGGAGGGAGTTGGAGCACCTGTAATGGCTTAGAGTTTTTGATTGAATTTTTATTTGTTTTATTTAAAAAAAAGGAGTTTTTATATACCTATACCTACTACAAGTATTTAATGAGTGCAAATTAAATCAGGTCAATTTATATTTTTCATAACTGAAAAACATAGAATAATTAAAAAAAATAGATAAGTGACCTGACAGCTAGTGAAGGAAGAATTAGGGCCTAGGGACATACACTTAGTTACAGCCATTTGTCTGTGCGTCTTGTTAGTCAGAAAAAAATGAAAAGACCTTCAAAATTATGGTGAATTCAAGCGGCAAAGATGAGTGAAACTTTTCATATAGCAAGACAATATAGTCTTAAAAGATTTGTTACTTCCTTGAAGGAGGTAGTATGACTGGTGGCATAGGCTGGGATTCGATCAGTTTTTATAAAGCTTACTCTAGGTGATGAGGGTTTATGAAATTCTTAGCATTTTTAACTTCCCAATTTTCTTATCAACTTGATTCTCTACTGGTTTAAAAAATTCTTAATTCTTACATGCCAATTGATGAGCAATTTTAACTTAAACATTTTTCATTTAAATTCGCGATTTCGGATTTTACGTTCTGGGGATTTTGGTTTATTTGTAAAGTGTCTTCCAATAGGGAATTTTGACAGTTGATAGCTACATCTGTCAAATTAACTGTCATTTATTTAGTCTGATTTGCCAATCCACAATGGACGAATAAAGCGTTCAACAATACGTGCAAATGATATAATTGTTTTATCAAAATGGGTGTTTTGTTCCGGCAACGTTCCGCGCGCTTCGCCCATTTCACGGTCGTCATAATCGTCCTAACAAGAGGACTATTTATAATGTGGTAAATAAAACGATCAACCAACACCCGTACGTTAACGAAAAGCAAGATCTGCCGAAAACACTGCCGCTGTTTGTGAGAGTGTGCAGCAGAATCCGAGGCAGTTGATTTCGCTTGCGTCGCGTCGCGTCACGTCGCGTCGCTCAAAAGAACTTGGCCCTTCGCACACCTACAACTTGGCGAATATCACATCGTGACTTTGGCCTGCACCCGTAAAAAATTCAACTGACCTAGGAGCTGAAGGTAAACGACATAGACAACGACGTATGTTTGCAGTTGCAGCAGTAGTTGGAAACTGACCCTATTTTTTCTCGAAAAATCATCGTCAGCGATAAGCGGATGAGGTCCATTTTTGGGTGAATTGGTACGTCAACAAACAATTTTTTTTTAATTTGGGACGTTACCAATCCACATGAGATCCAAGAGCGTCTAATGCATCCCGAAAAAGTTTGGTGTGGACTTTGGGTTAGCGGCGCGGTGTCATCATCGGACCATATTTCTTTTAAGAACGACGCACGTTGGCTAGGCCATCACCGTCAACGGGGCGAGTGTTATAGGTCGATGATTACCAACTTCTTTTGGCCTGAATTGAAGATCTGATAGACCCCACGACCGTGCCACACAGTTCACGCCACATTGGAAATTCTGCACGAGAAATTCGAGGGCATGGCAATTTTATCATTTGCACGCGTTGTTGAACGTTTTATTCGTCTATGGTGATTTGGCAAAACAAATTGAATAAATGACAGTCAATTTGATAGATGTAGCTATCAACTGTTAAAGTTTGAAAGTTGAAAATCCCTATTGGAAGACACTTTACAAAATAACCAAAATCTCCAGATCCCAAAAGGCAAAATCCCAAAAGGTAAAATCCTCAATGCCGAAAAATCGCAACATTTCGGATGCGCCTCACTCAGAGAATCCGCGGCGGACATTTGCACGAGGAATAAAAAGTTTTGATGATATCTCACATACACTTTATTTTATTTTAATTTAAAGATAAGAAGAGCTTTATGAAAGACCCTGTAGTTTACATAGTTGTCGGGATTATAAGATC
Source organism: Epistrophe eligans (assembly GCA_951394125.1). Taxonomy (NCBI): domain Eukaryota; kingdom Metazoa; phylum Arthropoda; class Insecta; order Diptera; family Syrphidae; genus Epistrophe; species Epistrophe eligans. The sequence goes on from OX596029.1 coordinate 94,658,991, forward strand.
AGGATTCGCAACTATGCTATTATTAAGTTATATCTATTTTGTTTCATTCACTGAGGCAAAATCGGTCGTTTACACATCTTCACCGAAAGTCCTGATACTAACTTTGTATAAATATGTCGCATTGATGTCAAATTTGATTAGATTATATTTTTAGATTTAATTTAGAAAACTATACTTGGGTACTCATTCAGGTATAAGTATGTACATATGTATGTATATATCGGAAGAATGTCACTTAAAAAATGTAACGGAAAAAGGACACTCTAATATCCCTACGCATTTGCATTTATGTACATAGGTACGTGCTTCCTTCTACCACTCATATTCTTCAAACAAGAACCAAACTAACTTCCAGTGACACTTTGTCAAGTGAAGTAATCCTTTTAAGGAAAACACAGAAAAATGCAAAACAAAAAATTTTATAGCAAATGGCAATGAACAAAATCTGAAGAAAATATTAAAATAAAAAAAAAGAAGAATGAACAATACAGACTACAGAGTGAAACAAAATATGCAACCAAAGGAATTCTAAATCATGGTTTCTACCAAGGACATAATTGTTGCTCTAGCCACAGTGAAACAGTCTTTCTGGTGTCTTTTTTTATTTTATTTAATAGTCCTTTTGAATTGGCTTGTTGAGTTCTCTCTTTCTATGTACAATTGACCTATCCTGATAGTTAACCAAGAGTAGAACAGGAAGTAAAAAAAAGCCAATCACAAAAAGTTGCAAAAGAATAACATGGTTCCATACTCGTATATGCGAATACGACCTCTTATACATTGCCTTTAATGGCTAACTCTATAGAATTGCTCTACCTACTGTATATATGGGGTCCTGATCCTTCAAAAGAATTATATAAAATAAAAGGAGCAATAATAGCAGACAGGAAGACTGCACAAGCAGGACACTGTCGAAAACGATAGAGTCACGTGTTGCCATTTAAGTGCGGACGTGCAAAATGAGCCATTTACAGTCGAATATCCTTGCCTTGGAGTACTATATATAACACCCTGGTTATAAGACCATATCACCCACAAAATTCACATTCCTACAAACAAAAGGGTTGTCGACAGTCTCGACATTGGTTGGCAACAAAATTATAGCAAAGCGGTGTCATACCACGAAATATGTTTTAACCAGCAATTGTGTTCTGGAAATGGGGATATCTAGAGACCAGAGAAAAATTGTCCCAACTACTTTAATAGGGTAGAAATCCAGCCCCAAGGAGATTCGAAAGGATGCGGATAAATGGATCATGATGACGACGACGACGACGACGACGACTAAAAGGAGGAAGTCAAAGAAGCGCGAGAGAGTAGGTGCAATAAAAAACGATGCCATACAATTTTTACGAATTTCAATTTCGCCTCGCTTAATTGCACCCAAGACCGCAATCTTTTCAACTTTTAGCACTCCATTTAGGAAGAGCTATTCTCGAACAAGAGAGGCTGTAGTTTGGTTGGGCGAAGAAAAAAGAAAAATATATATGGCAAGGTAATGGTGTACATCTCCGGCACAAATGAAGACAGAGACTGGAAATTGGACCTAACTGGCAACGGGTTGGTTTGTATGGAGTAACAGAGGGTCTTTTCTGAAATAGAGTTCTTTTATGTGAGAGTATACATACATATATGGTTTACTCCGGTGAAGTGATTTAGGACTGGCTCCATGTGGCCGCGAATAGCACTTCTTGAAAAAATAGTCACAATGAAGCAGGCGATTCAATTTCAATTTTTATTGTGGGCACTGTGTACCGGATCGACTGAAAACGTGGGCCGTCGGCGGTGGCGAGGAGAAAGCAGATGAGAAAGAGCTTATTGGTGTTTTATGTTTTTTTTTTTGTATTATTGGCACATCTGTTGGATGATTATTATTAATTGAGTGGGTTCAATTACTATGAGCTATTTTTTAAGGTTTATTTAATTTTAGTAAATCCACATTCAAGAATTTATTTGGTACTACATATATGGCAAGTTATGCATTCGTAAAAAAAATCGAACTCGAGATTTTGGTCAAAGTTGACATAACGATGATAGCGAAGTCGAAAGTCGCTGTCTGTCGGTCTGTCCTTCCGGTTGTAGCCTTAACGGGCTAGCCGATCGGTGGATCGATTTTCTTTAAACTTGGTACCAAGCGGTTTTTGGACTTTCCCCTACACATTTGTTTCACTTTTTTAAGACCAAAAATAACGGTATTATTTTTTTAATTTAAAAAATATTGTTTACCAAAACTTTCAACCAATTTTTTTTTTTTGATTTTTAAAAAAAGTTTCAAATTTTTTTTTTTTAAAATTTATAAATTTCGACAACGACTAAGTCTATTTTTATTAAACTTAGCACCCAGCAGTTTTTTGATATTATCTAGTAGATTTCAAATATTTTTTTTTTCTTATAACCAAAAATGTTTAAAAACAGGAATTGAAAATCTCATTTTTCTCAAAAACAGCTACTACAATTTTGATTAAAATTTTTGTGTGAATTAATATCACAACAATATACCGCACCTCCGGTGCAATAACGACGTAAATGCAGTTTTTTCTGAAATTGAGTTAAGAACGCCATAATTACCTAAATGTCAAGTTTTATATGTGGTAAAATCGACGTGATTGTACCTTTACTATTGCCCAAAAGAGGTCACTTTTTTGTTTGACACAAAAGCTCAAACGAAAAAAATGTTCGGAGCAACAAAGTCATAATGTACTTTCCGCGCCACAAAAGCTCAAACGAAAAAGCTTTTCGATGCAACAAAGTCATAATTGTCAGTTGCGCGCGATACTTCATAAATGGTGGTTCTCCAAAAATCATTAAAAAGCCGTAACGTACGATAGGTCAGTAAATGAGTGTATATCTAGGGTAAAAATGACATAACTGCACTTTGCGTCGTTATTGCTGGTTTTTTTTTTAGTTTTTTAAGTGCTCAAAGGAGTTTTGCGTCATTATGATTCCAAAAATGTTTTCTTTTTTATGCTTAACTGTCTTTGTGTCATTTTAGCCCTCTATTTAACTGTTTGTCTGTTTTTTTTATATTCACATTTTTCGTGAGTAAAGTGCAATTGTGTCATTCTAAAACTGAATTTTGAAATAGCTGTACAAAAAAATTTGTGATTTTCTATACTTTAAAAAAAGCTAAAGTGAATTTTAAAGTGCTATGATTTCAAGAGCATTAAGTATGGAGAACCGTGCATCAAAAATTCTTCGTTTAGCACTTGGACAAGAAAGACAGACAGTCTCTTCACGAACGGAAAGTCAATGTGAATTAAACACAAATTTAAGCGACAAGAACATTCTGGTGATACAGATCATTTAACTATTATTTATATTTTCATTATTCAAATTAAAAATTCATCATTAAAGTTAACAGCTTTTCACATAAATGTTTTCAGATTTGTTCTTGCGATGTATTTATTTGCTGTGTCCACACTTGACATCAAAAGCATAACACATAAATATTTAATCAGAGGTCACACGCAAAACGAAGGTGACTCTGTCCATTCCGTCATCGAAAAGAACATTAAAAGAGCCAAAAAATCTGGTCCTATATACGTCCCAGACACATATATATCGCTCATCCGAAGTGCTCGGAAGAAGGGGTCTCCTTACCAAGTAGTTGAGATGGGCTACAAGGACTTTTTAGATCTAAAGTTGTTGACGGATGAAATGTCCTTTAACCTCGCAAAGAACTCAAATAACGACCAAATAAAAATTGCGGAGTTGGAAATGATTAAATTTGAAAAAGGAATGGATACATATCAATACAAGACTTCCTTCGAAGGAGAGTGGATCCTGGCTCCAATTCGAAACCGTGGACGAGCGGTAAAAATTAAGCCAATCGAAAATATTAAGCTGATGCCAGCCTACACATCAAAAATTGCCATTACTAACAGAAAGAAAGAAGACCTCCTTCAATTATTAAAAACAAATATTGTTCCTCAGTATTATGAGACCTTTTATAACGGTCTTTTCTAAATATTATCGATTTTTAAATAAAGTAAACAAGAGTGTTTCAATTCCAAAATGTCCTTTAATTTAGTGTATAAAAGTCTCAACTGTCGAAAAAAATTCATTCATAGGTTAAAAATGACGCAATTGACGTTCCTCAAAAGCTCAAAAAAGAAGCAGGTGCAAGATATAAATAGTTATAATATTAATTCTAACTCACAGAATCGTCAGCTATTTTAAGGACTCTTGAAGTCGATCCTGTAGGCCTATTTAAGGGCGTTATTGTATTTTGAATAATAAGAAAACTTTAAACGTGATTTCTCAACATTTAGGAAAATTGCACTAACGTCGTTATTGCACCGGAGGTGCGACCATATTATTGGGAAAAAAATGTATCTATCGTTTAAAAGTGGTATCATAGACCCATTTTATGGGTTTTCGACTATCTGATTATCTGTTGAACCAATTTTAATGAATTTTCTTTACACAACACCTACTAATAAGTTTGAATAGTATTGCATATCAATATTTTCAAAATATTAAATTTTGGATTTTTAAAAAAAAAATTTCAAAATATGTAATTTTTTGAAAATTCGATATTTCGAAAATCGGTGGATGATTTATTTTTTTTTTCAAAATTAATTTTTAAACTCCACATAATTAAATACTAAAAATTGGCGTACCATTTTTTTTTCTTTAATTTTTTTAAAAAACCGCTCCAACGATTTTTTTTTCTCGTAAATTGAGATTTGTGTAAGAAATCACTTGGTATACATTGCGTGTCAAATTAATTTTCGTGCTGTCAAATCAATTTCAGATATTTTTTTGTTCAATTTATTTCTAATTTTACTGATTCTTTTAGTCTAAACGGTAAATTCCATGCATATGTGCGAAGTGCAAGACAGCACCAAGCTTTATTGTTCATATTTATGTATTCACATAGTAGTTCCTTGAACTAGGCTATATTTTTGGCAGGTAGCATAAAATATGGGCTCCAATAATTAATAAATTTCACGACAAATGGAATTTGGTCGAAACTTCTTTTGAAAACATTTAATATTAATTTGAATTAATTAAAAGCGGATACACAAGTTTAAAATCTAAAATTGAAAATTAATTTTTCAAAAGTTATTCTCTGAAACAACTTTATTAAAAAAAAAAAAAATAAATAATTAAATAAAAGAGATTTCTGACTTTACAAAAAAGTATATAGATAGCTTGGCATTGTAAGTGTTACCGTTTTTTTTTTTTAATTTTATTTTTCAGTTTTAAGTCAATTTTGTAGGAAATTGTACCTCCTGGCTAAAGGGTGGGGAACAAACCCCCTCCCATACGATTTTGTTCCTGTCTCGACCCAACCTACATGCTCTAGCTTCTTGTCACAACGTACATATATGCGAATGAACCTATATATTGCGGTGTCAACTAAAAAGACCTATATATATCTTAGATGTTTGGATTGTTGGCGTTGTAGTAGAGCCAAGTTTGGCATTTTCGACATGTTTTTTATTGATAACAACAAATGTTTCAATCTTGTTTTTTTTTTCTAAAAATAGGTTATTGATAACAACAAATGTTTCAATCTTGTTTTTTTTTTTCTAAAAATAGGTTATTGATACTTTTAGTAAAAAAAAGAAGCAGTATTTCGAATATTTAATAGCTCAAAAAGATTGATGAAATGTCTTTTGGTATTTTTTTTGATTATTTCTTTCTCATTAAAGACATTTTTTTCCCCAAATTCATTTCTATATCGTATACAAAAATGCAAATTGGCATAATAATCAGGCAAACATGACAGTTACGTTTGCGGAATTTGAGTGTCATACTCATATACGAATAACGGACAAAAATGTAAATGTCCCTGAACCAGAAGCGCTTGTAAATAACATTTCCGGTGATTTCATTAGTGCCATTGCACAGAACACAGCTTGTGTTCACTTTGAGCTTCTGATACAACAGGAAATTTATATATGTATCTAGGTACATACATATATACATATATAACTGTACATACATACAAGATATGTGTGGAGAATTTTTTTGTTTTTAAGGCTTTTTTGTTGAACACAACCAATTTTTGGGGGACAATTCGATTAGTGAGTGACCACACATGTTCGTCTGGTAATCATCTGTTCGAATCCTTTTCCGTTTTTAATGGAGTTTTTTTGTTCGTAAAAAAAAAATTAATACGAAATAACAGAGAGAAAAAGACATCCGATTTATTTATTTGTTAAATTTTGTTTTTATGCAAAAAAAAAAAAAGAAGACAAAAAAATACATGGAATGCAATTGAATTTACTGTAAATCTGCTATCTGAATGAAAACAGATTTGCATTATTTAATCAGGGCATTACTTTGATTAAGAGATTAATTTTTTAACTTAGAACTTAGTGTGCAAATTCTGTCTAGAAATTGTATGAAAGTCTATTGAAATATGTACATATGTATGTACATATATCTATGTGTTTTCAAAACATCATCCATATGCATAGACATTTAAGAGAATTAATCTCTGATGGTACAAAAAACGAAGCATAAACGTTTTTCAATTGTTATATTTTCTCCATACAATCAAAGACAGTTGCAGGTCAGTTCTGTAGTACCTTTATAAAAAAAAAAAACGGTTTATTTAATTATCTTCAGTCAAAACACCACCTTTATCATATTTTTTTACTCTATGGCGTTCAATGGAACCTACATTAACCCATTTTTCTCCAAGGGAGTACACCTCTCGTAAAAACGTTATACCACACCATAATTTCAAAAATTCAACTTATGCCAAAGATTTTCCAATTTAATTTTGTTCAATTAAGAAAAAAATTAAGAAATGGAAAATTCAAAACAAATTAGAACTGGACTCAGACCCATTTGCTGTAACGAAACTTTTCAACTTAAATATTTTTCAAAACTTTGTACATATTTGAAAATAATTTTTTTACGAAACTATTAGTCGGATTAACATTCAACGACGTGTTGCCTGACCCGAGTCTTTTTGGTAGCGTTCACATTCAACGACTCTTGTAACGACTGCATTTGAAAATAAATTTTCAAAGAGTGAACATGGTGCGAATTTCATTATTTGCACCAATACTAGCGCATTAATTTCATTTCTTTCCATATTCGTATTATTATTTTACTTTTATTTCAACAGACTGGAGTTCACATTTACTATACTCCGGTCATTCTACATACAAGGCTTAGCTAGATTGACATACAATAACATGATATTGTAAATGTTACTGTTGATTTTTAGTTTTTTTTTTCTAATTCAAGTCGATTTTTTAGAAAATTGCCCGTACCGCAAAAATGGGCGGAAAAAGACCCGTCATCACATACGAGTCATTTTTGCGTCGACTTCAACTTATAAGCCTTAGTGTTTTTTCGCATTTTATGCAAACACCATTTATATTTAAAATACTGTTTCTTCTATTTTTATAATTTTTGTTTTATTCACTATTTTTTTTATCGCATAAATATATTTTTTCTTTATACCTATTGATAATTTTAAAAAATTAGAAACATGAAGATAGATAATGGTTTTCGGCTACAAAAATTCTGCAATTAGACTATTGAAGTTATACGAGAACTGGCAACTCTTAGTGCAGAACCAGCGGGAATTTTTGGTTTAGAAAACCACTCTCCATCTTTTGTTTATAAATTTATCAACTACGATAAAAAATAATTAAGCAACCGAATCCAAAAAATATCAGTCTCAGCTTTTTTGACAGCAAAAGTGAGGAATCTCACTGAGATTTCTGAGACCTCAGTGAGCCTGAGAAACCTGAACTGGTTAAATTAATTTAATATACAATAAATTTATCAAAGAAAAATATCAATTTATGGTCTTATTTATAAATGTTGTCTAACTTTAGACAGCTGTCCAACTTTGGAAAATGTTATCAAAATCCTTGTTTATTCTTGTCTTATAGCTGCCTAACTTAGACACAAGTGTAAACCGTGAAAAATGTGATATTTATTTTTATTAAATAAAGCATATTTCCACTAATTTGAAAATAGTTAGACAGTATCTAAGTAGACAAAAATTTAATAAATACGACTGTTTACTGTCTACAAAATACACAAAACCCTACAAATGTCATCAAACACTACAAATGCCAATTGTTCGTTGTTGAAAGAAGATTATGGATAACGGAAAATCTGCATGATATCGATTATCTACAGTCTGTATATTTACTGCTTAAACAAGCGCTAACATTTAGGAAGATAAAAAAGGGTTTAATTGAACTCTTTCAAATTCAAAATAAACCTAAATCATTATAATCGTCCGCAAACTGAATTTATGATTTTCAATTTATAAACTTTCTATCTAATAATATTGCGAATTATAAATCTTTTAAATGAAGAAAACTTTAATGAGTTTTAAAGAACAATTTTTTTTGCTTTTGTTAAACTCAATTTTTTGCAAAATGAAAAATCTTTTCTAGTTCACAAAGAAACAAGAAGTAAATAAAAAAAAAAAATTAGGAAGAAAACTTTCAAAAGGACTAAATTAAGAGTGATTTTGGTGCCGTAAGTGCTATTTTCTTGTTTGTTCTATCTTCCCTATACCAAAGCAGTTCTATATTCCAAAAAAAAAAAAAAAAACAATCTTCAACCTTAACGCAGCCATATACCACATCATATATAAAACCTCCTATTTTCCAAGACTCCTTCAAAACTTTGACCAAAAGGATATTTTCTTATATAGGATTTCATGGAGAAAAAAAAATCTTCGGGTAATGAATCAAAAACAATTTTCATATTTTTCTTAATTAATCTTCTTTTTAAAATGAATTTTACTCACATTTTGTGTAGATAAGAAAAAGAGAAAGAGCTATATAAAAGAAAAGAGACAAAGAATGCAAAACAAGGAAGTTTGAGATAGATGATGGTGAAGTTACTCTGTCATGACGATGTTAAATGGTCCTAGACACCAACACAAAAAAAAAGAAGCTCAGCCACCTCCATTAAAACAACAACAAATTACTAAAAAATAAAATGTTAAAAAAACAATGGCTAACGTACGTAGACAATCAGCTGATTAAAGCGTGCGCTCTGTCCCAGGATCTAAAATAAAAATCAAAAAATATATGAAAACAGGACGATGAAGAAGGAAAAAAATAGTCCAACCTAACTTTATGAAGTGCGAAGAAAACTTTCAGGAAATTTTCATTCATTCCAAACGAGGAAGGAAAAATTTTCATCACAGGATTTACTTTTCGCCTCAAGCAACCAACAACACATACAAAAAAATAGATAGAAAAGAAAAGATGTTGTGAGGCGAAACTTATTTTGCCCTAAAAGGATGACTCTGATGCCAAACCAGCACCAGCCAACACACACAAAGTGCAAGTGAGTAACTCTACACGCCGCCGGCTATCATCTGCCACCACCGCAATCCGCCTTAAAGTCAATCGGGTAATGCAAAGAAAGTTTAGACCAAAAGTCCGAGCTAGCTGAAAAGGAAAGGATGAGTAGTGTAGTGTCGTGTAGTGAGTAAGGACATATTATCCTCTGCGCGCCGCACTTGGGAGTAAATTATTTAGGAGGATATTTTCTATCGCAGCGCGAGCACAAAACTGCACTCATTTATTCTGCAATTAATCATGATTACGATGGAGTTCTTTTTTTTTTTTGCGTTTCCCCATTCATCCATTCCATCCTCTTGCCAGGCTGTCTGGTATATTGGAGAAGATACAAGATAAAGAAACGAGAATCGCTTTTGTTATCCCAAGATGTTTCGCAAGGACATTGAATCAATTTGTTTTATGTTAAGTTTTTCCCTTCGTTTCGTTTTGCTGTTGCTGCCATGCTTCCTTCGCTTCCTTGTTATGTAGATACATTGTAGCTCCTATAAGGATCACAATGCGGTAGTAGAGGGTGTTGAGCTGGCCGCCAGGCATACCCCTGTAGCTTTTATTGAGCAATTAATCACAACGTGTCCTGCATGCGAAATTGACCAAACGTGATTTCAGCAGATTGCATGACGACGATTACCAGTCGACGATGACAACGGGGATTTTTCCTCGTCGGAAGCCCCGAGGACTTTTTACGCAAGTGAATGGGCGGGATATTTTTTTTTAATTTTTTTTGTGGAATACTTAATTAGGTTGAATTGGGGAGATAAATGAATAGGAATACAGGAATTATTTTAATTTACCTTATGGTCAATAAAATTGCGTAGGTATATTTCCGCAACCGGATATTGTAATCGCTTTAATGTCTTTCACTCATTATTTTTTTTTTAATTTAAGTTTAAATTTTGTTCACTTTTGTTCAATTTTTCAAAATTCGAAATATTATACTGTTATATTTTTTAACGTTTTCTTTTTCTTCTAAAAAACACAAGTTCTAGCACATCATTAATTATATAGTTGGATTCTTAAACTACTATATTGAAAGTTCATAGTTAAGCGAACGCCAAACCGTTTCGGAACGCGTCAACTATCCAACTGAGGTTTGAACATCCTAGCAATTCACCTCATCCGATGATTTTTTCCCAGTTTATAGAATTCGATTTCTCTTATCCGGAAGCGGGAGGCACCCAATAAGGTAGGTTCTGGATATTCATAAAACGTTTGCCGTGCCGGCATTTGAGCACATACACACACACATTTATACTTATGCATTAAACTCTCGGTGCTTTTTGCAACAATTAGGGAGCATCCCTATATTGAGGTGTATATATATGTATATGGAAATTATGTGGAAATGGTAGGAACACTTCGCCCTGTTGCATTTTTTAATGTTTTATAAAACTAACACTTCGGTTTGGTAAGTGTGTTGTATCCCCTTTAGCAACAGGTCACACAAATAGGGTACTTTATGTAAATGTATTGGAATTGTATAGAAATAGGGACTTCTTTAAATTCTTTTGGTGTATTGGTTGAGTAGGAGAATTCTGTGAAGTCATGCGCTAAGCTATGGCTACAAAATGCGGTAGGAGAAGCTATCGATATACATACATTTATATGAACCGAGAATGATAGTTTGAAATAATATTTGTAAATATTTTGAGACAATTTTCCAAGACGGTTATGCAAGCTATGATAAGATTGTTGGTAAATCAAAACAAATATACATAATTAAATCCCAAATACATCAGAGGTATCCAAATAATAATAAGTTAGTTTTTAAGAAGGCGTTATCGTATTTAGTTTTTTTTTTTTTAATTAAATTCATTTAAAAAAAGCATCGATAAGATATTTATCTAATTGCATTAATAAGATTTGTATACTTACATATATCAACCACTTTACTTGCAAGGGGTACCTTTACAAAATTTAATTTTTCAAGGAATTTCTCAAATAAAAATTTAACTTCTATAAGGGTTGATTTGCAATTGAATGAAATTATTGCTTCGGTAAAGTATCTTTTACAAAATTTAGTTTTTTTTTATGAATTTCCCAGATAATAATTTAACTTCCATAAAGGTTAGTTTGCAATTGAGTGAAATTATTTCTTCGGTAAAGTTTCCTTAGAGCTTGTGTAATTTTTAAGCTGTGACAATTTACACTACCATGTCGTTTGTTTTAGAAGTGGTAATCATTCGTAATATTGTCATAGTTACCTGGCCAAATGTTGCTCATGCAGGGCTCTGAGCATTACTTACTGCATAGTACCGATACCCAATATACAGAGATAAGTTACGACATTAAATATTGGCTTTCAATAAAAACAAATTTTTAAGTTTGATTAAAACTTCGAAATCGTTTTTTACACGAACCCAATAATTGATTAATTAAAAATAACAAAATAAACACGTATACGCCACCCGTTGCGTCGATTTATTTATACAAAAGTAAATATTTGTTTCTTATATTTTTTATTTTTTTTTTTTAATTTGTGAAAAACTTTACAAAAACTGAATAAAAATAAAATGCACGACTGGGTCGCATTAACTTGCTCTTATGTGCGATCACATCGTGGTTTTAAATTGCATTTGTATGGTACTTACATTTTAGACACAAAATAGAAAAATAGTTAAAAAACAATTATTGTAATTAGAAATAAATTGATTTAACAACTTCTGAAATTGTTTTGTCACCAACGCGATATAAACCATTTGATTTGTTACACAAATCACAATTTATGAAAAAAAATTTATTTAAAATTTTGAAAACATTTAAAAAAATGAGTATCCAATTTTTTATTATTTATTAAGTTTAAAAAGAAATTTTGAAAAAAAATCATCGACAAATTTTCGAAATATCAAAAAATGATTTTGATTTTTGTTTTTTAAATCCAAACTTTGTTTTTTTTTTTTTTTTAATTTAATATACAATATTATTTAAGCTTATTCGAAGCTCTTGTATAAAAAAATCATTGAAATCGCTTCAACAGATATAGAGATATTTTAAAACCAAAAAAAAAATGGTTCGATGAGAGATGTCATTTTTAATCGATAGATCATTTTTTTTTCAATAATACAGTAGATCGTATTAATATTAATATTAATATCAAAATCGTTGGAGCCGTTTTTAAGAAAAATTAGATTTTTCTCTCCGGTTTTTAACACCGTTGTTTTTTGTAAAAATAATAATTATTAAAAATCTGCTAGATAATGTTAAGAAACTGCTAAATGCCAAGTTTAATAAAAATCGACCAAGTCATTTTCGAATTATTAAGTTCTCAAGAAAAAATTTAAAAATTTTCTTAAAAATATAAAAAAAAAATGTAAAAATTTTGGTATAAAATACTTTTAAAAATTTTTGAAAGATTTTCTTAAAAAAAAATTGGGCAACATAAGTTTTTGAGAAAATCGAAAATCAAAAAATAGTTCCATTTATAACCAGTTTTCCCATTTTGTAAAAAAAATTAAGGAATTTGGTTTTTAAAAATTATGGGCACGTTTTTGAGAAATGTAAGGCAGGTACCGTTATTTTTGTTATTAAAAAAAATATATTTACTGAAGAAATACCCAAAAAACTCTAGATATCAGGTTTAAAGAAAACCGACCAACCCATTAAAGGTTCAGCCGAAAGGATAGGACAGACAGAGACCCACTTTCTTCGACTTCGCTATCATCGTAATGTCAAGTTTGATCAAATCTCGAGTTAGATTTTTGTACGAATTCATAACTTGCCATATACATATGTATGTACATAGGACCTAAAAATTGTTAAGTTTGAATAAAACTTCGAAATTGTTTTTTTTTTTTAGAGGAATCCAATAATAAAAAAAAGAAAAAAAACACGTATACGCCACCCGTTGCGTCGATTTATTTAATTTAATCAAAAGTAAATATGTAATTTCAGTCACATTTTTCTCATGTATATTTTTTTTTAATTTGAGAAAAACTTTACAAAAACTTAATAAAAAATGTTATTTAGTTTTTGAAGCTAGCTGCATTGAAGTCCAGTAAAATTAGTTTTAAATAATACTACAAAAAAAAAGTTCAATCAAATAAGAAGTCTTCCATTGTCCGCCATTTTGAAAAAGGTGTTATATAGCGTTAATGCAATTTTAGGAACTGCTATTGGAGGAGTATTTTTGTTTGTTTTGAAAAAAATATTCTTCAAAAATTTAGATTAAAAATATTTCTTAGAACTTTATTCTTTTTAAATTGATTGTCAAAAAAATGTTGAATTTTTGGAGTTAAACAAATTTCTTTAATATTTGACTCAAAAAATATCTGAGAATCATATGAAAATATTTTTTTGCTGTTCCTGTTAGTTATGGAACTTTAGGCAAATGAACATTTAGAAAATAAAGAGGAGAGCCAAAAATTAATATTTTGTTTTCATAACTTAACGGTTTTCTTAGCGAACAATTTTCTTGTTAAACAGTATCTTGGTGGACCCACTTACTAAATGCTTGGTGGTAAAAGTTCGGAATTAATTATGAAAGAAAACATTTCGGAATTTTACCAATATGCTAAGAGTTGTGTTCAATATCCCGCTTTTTAATATCCCTTTTTTTTAAATCCTGTTTATTTAATCCCGCTTTTAATGATCCCGTCTCTTATAATCCCATTTTTTATAACCCCGTTTCTTATTATCCCGCTTCTTATTATCTCGCTTTTGCAATCAAAAATAGTTGTTTTGTTTTTAAAAAAAAAATCACGCGATTTGACGGGATTTTAAAAAAAATTTTAAGCGGGACTATACTACATCGCGGGATTTTGAATAAACTTGATTTTAGAAAAAAGAATTTATAAAATATAGAATTTAAGTAGACGGGATTTTAGAACTTTGTTGGTATTTTTGAAAAACGGAATTTTGATTAGCTCCTGTTTTTATAGAAATAGTTACTCACGGTAATCGCCAACAAAATTAGGATCACATTATTTGAGAACATATTTTTATCAATATGATGTCCATGTAATACTGTATTTGCTTTTAGTCAGACCAGTTATTTTTTTTTTAAATTTCTTTAAGCACTTTAAGTGATTTTAAAATACATAAAATCATTGAAATAATCTTTTCTCTACGCCACTGTTTTATTGGGACACACACTCAAATGGTAATTTTTCATCGTCTACACTCGCAAACTTGGTTTTCCCCTACGTCTACACACAAGCAAGCACCCAACCCAACTTGCGTAACAATTCGTATTTGTACTCACTATAGGGATAGGGACTTGTTGAAACAGAATCGAAGTATTGGAATTTTTTGGAGAAATTTCTTATTATTTTATTTCCCCTAAATTCTAAGTTCTTTTTCAATTTTGGACATTGCAACCTGTTGTCTTCTGTTATTCACCCCCTGTCCCCGCATCTATTCCCATTCGTCCTGTTACAGTTATATCGTTCTATTTTGTTTTTGCACATGCTGTCTCCTGTGGGTTTTCACTAAGCTTGTACAAAACTTAGCTTGTTGAATGCGGCAGCAGCAGCAGCAACAATATACCTAAACCAGCACCCCTCCCACAAAAAAACAAAAAAAAAATACTAAGGGGTGGAATGAGGAGATGAAGAAAAAATTAACTTTTCGTATATCCTTTTGGTGGTATTCGCCTTCGTTGTCCCCGTCGTCGTCGTCGTCATCCTCGTCGTCGGTGGTCGTCGTTGGCCTCCTCCTCTTCACCTTTGTTTTCTTTATGCTTCTATTGATTTTGACACTCTATACAGAAAGTGTGTGTTGCTATTGGGGGAGAGGGCAGGGTTCCCATTTCAATGTATTTATATATATTTTTTTTTTATAATGTGTGTTTTTTGTTGATGTTGTTATGTTTCTTTTACACCCTGGTGTGCTGTTGTTTTCTAATCTTTTATCACTTAAAGAAAACACAGACCTTTTCTTAAAGGGTGACTTTTCTTGACATTTCTTTTTTTTGCCAATTGCAAGTAAGTATGTTACGCCCTCTCTATGTCGGTTGTCCTTTTTTTTACAATTCTTTTGAATAAATTGCTTAGAAAATGGGGTGTTAACGGCGAGGGATGATTACTTGATTAGATGATTTCACAACGATCAAACATCAGTAGTCAGCAGGACGCGATGGCGAAGGATGACGATGACGATGAAGGCCGATATGATGGGATAATGTGGGTGGGATAGGATTCTTTTGCTCGTTTCCTTTTCGACCTAGTCAGTGTGGAGCTGGTGTATATTATATGGAGCTGTGAAGTTTGTCCTACTTTATTTGCTGATTAGAGTGATCTTTCAACCCTTTGTTTGTGTTTCCGTTTCTACATTTGCAAGACGTGGAATGGCAAGCATATAGCAAGACTGGTTGGGTGCAATTGTTAAATCAAATGTCAAAAATGTGGGGTCCGGCAGCTCTGCGGAAACATATGCCAAATGCCACCCTATAAGATATGTAGAGCATTGATGAGGGAATATTGGTGTACGACGATATAAATGTCTTATGTGGTTTGTCGCAGTCAGCGATAAGTTGAGATGATGTTGACGGCCGACCAACTTTAACGACGACGACGACGAAAGAGACAGTGGTTGTGTTGGGATAGAGAAATGGTGGGCTTAGGTACATAGTTATAATAGAAAAAGGGTTTGAAGTTTTGGCATGAATAGAAAGTTTATTAAGTGACATAATGACAATTGACAAGGACAATATTGTACATGTGTTTTACACTCGATGTGTGATTTTGACGATAATGATTTTCATGATTTTGTCTGTGAATAGAGTGAATTTGGTGTTTATACTTTTGTTTTGTTTAAATTTATATACATATTTGAAAGACATCAGATTACTTTTATTCGTTGTTTTGTCTTGGCAAATTAATGTAGCTATATTTACAGGTTTAGGTTTGGTTACTTGGAGAGGCATAGCAAGTGCGACAAAACCAAATTGGAATAATTTAGCTATACTTGATTGGTGTTGATATGGATAGCTATTAAGTAAAATGTAGTTTAGTGTCAGAAATTTTTTAAATTTATATAACGGTTGTTGTCTTGGGTGAATATTAACTCAATTAGATATATTTAGCTTTATTTTTGGGTTCTCTAACTATGGGAACAGATTTTGTAGTGCTGAAAATTAGTAAAGGTATCGGTCTATCGAACTAACTCCCAAAAGGGTTAATTCCCTTCTGAATTATTTTAAATTTTTGATATTTTGTTACAAAGCATTCTCGATTTAAATATTTTGGAACATAGATAATTCCTTGTAGTAGCCCGTGGCGTAATGGTTAGTGCGTTGGACTGTTACGCCTCCATAAGTAGGTATCTCTTGTCATGAAAAAGTGCTTCTCACCTTAGCCGTTCGGATTCGGCAAAAAATTATAGGTTCCTCTATTCCTGCCATGAACACCCACACAGGAATGGTTGAGAGTTGTTAGTCATTAGGAGTGTATATAGACCGCACTGGTCACGATGACGGTTAACCATAGAATAAAGGAAAATCCTTCGCCGCGAAGATATCTTCCTTCAGTAAATTGGTTGCTTATGTTTGATGTTGGAGCAATTCCTTTCGATCGGTCAGTCGGTCCGAAATGCAGCTGGCGGTTGGTAACTTTTGTTTTCCTCGCGTCACTGTCAGTTACCGCTTTTTGGGACCGAGATCTGTACTGTGGTTTTGCTCGGTGTTGGTGACGATGATGTTCTTTCATCGTCGTATTGGTTATTTTGTTTCTTGACGTTTGAACAATTTGGAACTAATTTAGTCCTACTATTTGGAATTTCTTTTTTTTCACTATGGGAATTGGTTCATTTTATCGTGGGACTTAGTTTATATAAAAATAGGAGCTACTTCATATAAACCAAGTCCAAATTTTAGTTATTTATAAGGTTTTCCAATAAAGGCTGGTCATTAATTTGTATGTTAAAGACCCATGTATGCTTTTAGGTATACAATATGACATAGTTAAAATGCCCCCCACGGCTTTGCACGGTGGCACAGAGCCGAGAGGCTCAACTTCCAACAGCTCTGCCGCGAGTTCTCCTACATACATATACTCACATTTAAACGTTGGCTGATTAGCTACCGTCTGAATTGGACTTTAAAGGGTCAACGCGTCTGCCGTTAAATGCGTTAAATGGACACAACGCATGCAATTCTGTACGTAGCGAACACTTATTTTGAAATTAAAGTTTTATTATTTTGACTGAAAAGTTAACAACAGACTTGATAATCTCTCGACATTGACCCGTCCCTATTGGAAAATCAAAGGTGAACCAAAATGTAGGGGTGGATATTTTGGTATTGAATTTGTACCTACCGTCAAGTGTGACCCAAAATTGTAATCATGCATGTGGGAAGGGTAGGTAAACTTCGAAAACTTAAAAACTTTTTGTTCGCCCGAAATTTCAAAAGCTGTTATGATATTCGCCCGAAAGAAAATTTCGTTCGCTTATAATAAAAATAGTTGAACATTTAGGCTATCAATGGCATTTTATTTGGCTCGAAATGAATGTTCACAGTAAGGGGAATTTTTCGAACATGAAATTTCGATTGAAACTCACAATAGGCCAAAAGTGAAATGTAAAATTTTCCGTGTGGAATATATTCTTCGGGTAAAACTAACTATAAGGCTAAATAATAGGTCTGTTTCTTTATTGTTTGGGAAAAAGATCTTTCTGATTTGTATCTGGGTAAACGTCAAATTTGACAAAAGAAACTATAAGTAGTTTGACAATGAAGAAGAACCCGCAGGTAAAATGTTCGGGTAAATTCTTGCTGGAGGGGTACTGAAATAAATTTAAAAAAGTCGAAAGCTCTGGCATTTTTGGATCAGAAAAAAATACAAAAAACACATTTTGAGTAGATTTGGAATACCACGGAATTCCGCGGGTGAGTAAAGAAACAGACCTAATATTGAACAGGATGAATCTTGCCATTTTTCATTCCTCAAAGTCTGACGCATAAAATAACATGTTGAGGCATTTTATCTCCTAGCGCTTACCCACTCTCATTTGGAAACTTTTATTCCTTGAACATTACAATGATAATTTTACTCGTTAAAGTATAAAATTACCCTCATAATCAATTTGAAAAAAAAGTCACGCATTAAAATTAATAAAAAAATTGAACCCTTAAAGAACTCATTTCTATATTTATGAAAGCTAAATGTATTATTATTTTATCATTAAACCAAAAACATGTCAATATATATTAACTCTATAAAACAAAAGCTTATTCTATGGTATAAGGACATCATACACAATTATTATTTGTAGCAAAAAAAAAAATGTTTTCCAAGGACCTTTATTTTTTTTAAATCGTATTTGCCACACAATCACTTGTATAACGATAATGGTTCTCGACTGTCTCAATCGCTGCCGCCCACTCACATATTTTCATGACCATCATCGTATAGATGGTGATACGTATCCTTCATATAGCCAAAGTGCGTCCATTCATTTGACTCGAATTGCAGCAGGCAAACTTGAAGGAACACAACACCAAACCATCATCACCACTAGGTATACGGACTTTTCTAAAGTCCAACTAATCCAATATCGAAAGCCACTCTATACAAACAGCTCTGAAGTGACCATTTGGTGGCATTTATGTATGTATGTCTATGTATATGGAGGATAACGAGTAAATATGTATAGGTAATAGCTATATGTATATGGACATAGAACACACCGTGTGAACTCGAAGAGGTGGACCTCGCGCTTGGCTTGGCTATATGATGGTGAAACAAAAATGAATTTATAGCTCCATAAATCAAAAACAATATTGTCACATCCGAGTTTTCATCTTACCCCGCAAACTTATATAGATGGCGTATAGAGATGGCCAAGTCTTGATAGTGTGGCTTAAAATATATACAGTTACATCTCAATTCAGGGCTGGTGGCTGAAAATGAGGCCTTAAAATTATAACAGGGCGTAGGCTAAATGTGAAGCTTTAGAGCAGCTTAAAAACTTTGAATAAGATAGAAATAAATAAATAAATATAGATTGGGTGGCAGGGCAGCTCGTATAGAACCAGGTCCTAGTGACTTACAACTCTCAACTATTCCTCTTTTTGGCAGAAACAGAGAGGAAATACAATTTTCTGTCAAATCAGATCGGCTAAGCTGAGAAGCGCTTATTCATGGCAAGAGATACTCTTGGAAGATTTGTCAATTCCTCGCAAGAGGCCGTAACCCGTAAAAACATTTATAGTTTTTTTTTAGATGACATAGGCTCGGAATCAAACTCAGAAGCTTTAGGGTTACAGTCCTACGATTAATTAATTAAGAAATAGGTTTAAAAAATAAAATAAAAATTACAATCTTCACAAAGAAAAGAAAAAGTTTTGACCTGAACGTTCTTTAACAACCCAATAAAATTCAATGTTATTTCAAGCTTTGTATGTCTTACTGGTAAATAAACAGTACAATAATTACACCCCTATTAATAAACTCAAATCAAACATCAATCATTTGTAATTTGTGGAGAAATTTCAAAACCTTATCAATAATCAAACAAAAAGTTAATTCATGTCAAGTACCTAATTCAGTAAAGTAGATTAACGATAAATTAAGTTTAGAAGAGTTAAGATGCTACTTAACGTTTATTACCAGTTTTATGTTTATTAATAAATATTTTTCTTTGTAAAATGATTTTTGAGTTAGCTAGCTTAAACGCATTTAATAAACGTCAATTAGCAAAAATTTAGTTTTATTAATAAGATTTCACATTTAATCCAAAACATAAAAATAACTCGTCGCTAACTCTCGTTTATTAATATGGGTGTTGGGAAGATATACTACATTTTACTAAAATTCGAAAACAATCAAATATCTGAGTAAAAGTATTAACTTTGTAAATGTGTTGCGGAAAAGGTCAAATTAGAAGAATAAGAATACATTGGTACTTTTTCAAATTATAGTAAATTTTGAAGGTTTTTTTTTAATAATACAAATTCTATATACTACTAAAATACTTCAGCCAAGTAGAAGACTTAGCACTATTTTAATTGGATTTGTTGAATTATTGATTCAAAATAGCCTTTAACGGCCTTTAGACCACAAAAGTATAGCAAATCTTGTTTAGACTGAAAAAATGCAAATGCGCCTCTGGCTTAGTGTTAGTGTCATCCTTTTGTATTTTTTTTTTCTCACACACACGTACGTATCTTTACAAGCTGACTAGATGCTTGGGTGCAATTTATATCGGAAAGCTAGCTGACTGTGATAAAAATCGATCGTTGTTCCAGAAAGCAAAAAACAGGACTAAGACTTATCCCTTATATGATGGTATACAGGATAGGATTGGATAGGTACCAACAATTGACTTTTCTCTTTTACCTCCGCAGCGTACTTATATATCATATGTATGTATACATAGGTATGTATATAAGAAGGACCCATAAGAACGTAAAAGGAATTCAATTCTTAAGTTGAGGGCGACAGGGCTATGTGACAGGAAATCACGATGATATGACAACAACTTCGATGAAAAACGATCAATAGAAAAGCACGCGGCAATCGTTCCTCAAACCTGCAGGAACAACCAGACTCAACTGATGCATCTCTACCTACATACGGCCACATCCTTTGCATGCGCTATCGAGGTATCCTGTCTTTCATTCCAAAAAATGTCACACTCCATGAATGCTGATATGATGATGTATACTGTATTCACTAGTGAATAAGGTCTGCACCTCATCATATCTGGGTTTTGTGTCTGTCTGCCATGCCACAGAGCTTTCGATGCATGGTTCGACAATCCATCTCGCGCGCGAATGGGACTCTTTCTCTCATTGCAAGGATTCAATGTTGATGCTGGTGCTGCTGCATGCTGTTCTGGGTGGCATTGAGAAGGTATTGCGTTACTCGCGAAGTTTGTGATCAGAGGAGGTGTAATTATTTAAAGCAGAATTAAGACAGCAAAAAAAAAAAATAAAAACACCAAGGAGCGAAGTTTCACTTTAAAATATTTCTTTTTTTTTTTTTATTTTGAAATTTGATGTGCACCTACCTACAACTCACAAGGACGATGTTTGTTTGTATAATGCTACACGTCCTTTTCTCTTCGCAGCAGCCTGATGATGTGCATCCTTTTATTGTATATATATATATGTACATTCACGTTTTATTAGCTTGTTAGCTTTGTGCGTTTTGAACTAAAATGACAGCAACAAGCAAACGAACGATAGTGTTTTTGTTAAGAGTGCTGATGGGAATGAGTAGGGGATTTTGCTTTGCTTTTATTTTTTTCCTTTCTCTCTTTATTTTACTGCTTCGTCCTTTCAGTTAGGAAGTTAAAAGCCAATTGACGTTGTAAAATGGATTTAATTCGGGTGATGGAGACAGAGTAGAGGCTTTTCTTTCGATAAACAAGGCAGTTTAGTGATTGTGGATCTACTTGAGGGATGTTGTTTTTTTTTTTTAGATTTACCTTTCAGGATTCTTTTTCTACATACTTTATATATAGATTTCTCAGATCAAGTGTTTTTATTTTTAAGATTTTGTAAGAAATTAAGTTAAAGGTAAATTTTATTTTAAAAATAAACGAAAGATAGTGGAGGGTAAAATTAAATGAATTATTGAGTAACTCTTCTAACGCACGTGACAAATTGTATATAAGCTGAAGTAGAGTTTTATGTCTCAAAATCTTAATCTTATTTGTCAGTTGAAATAATATAATAAAATCTCACACACATCATCTTTAATATTTTCCATTTCCTGTAACATATTTAAAAACTATGTAACTATTCAAAGAAAAAAAAAACTTAGAAACTTGTGACTAACTCTAATCGCCATATTAATCCAATTTAAAACTTAAATTCAAATTTAAATTAATTTAAATTGAATTGATTTAGATCCGGATTTAATTTTTAATCAATGTAAAAATTACATGACACTGATATACTCATGATGATTTTATAAATTTCCACAACATTCTTAATTAATAAACTAAGAATCAAATAACCTATAAAACGGACTATCTATCTCCTCTTACTCGTAATAAGTTAAAAAAGATAGATACTGAATTTTAGGTTTAATCAGTTAAATTAAGGAACAATTTTAGTTGCATTATGAGAGACTTTAGAGAATTTGTAATTTTGCGAGCGGGATATATCCAGGTTTGGGGTACAGGGGGAGGTTAATGGGTGAAATATTCCCCCTGTCATTGAATCTTAAGCTATCATTTGCATTCAGCCTCCTCTAATGCCACATATATATATAAGTAAAGACAACAATAACAGATATTTCCAGTTGCGGGAAGAGATTTTTTATCAAATTTTGAGTAACTTGTTTCGCTCGGTTACTTTTTTATTTTATTAAATTCACTATAACAAACTAAAAAAAATTGGCTTTAAGTCTTGTTTACTGTCATGATAAATCCAGATCTAACTGGTTTCATCCCATGGTCCATCCATCGAACTTTCGATTTGGGCGCCTGCCTAGCGACTCTACTTACTAATATGGAAGTATTTCCACATGTATCCCCACATAATGTTGAGGTATATCAACTTGTAACTTCACAAGTGTGGAGGTATTTCCACAGGCATCTCCACAAATTTCAAGGTATCTCCATACTAGTGGAGATATACATCTATATATAAGTAAACATATCTCAACTAAACTACGCTCAAAATTTTATCCATTCTGTAGGATTTATTTGGGAGAAACTAAGAAATAAGAAAATTGAGGGCAGCGGTTTCATCATTCATTTTCAAATAATTTTCTAAATTTTTTTAATTCATCAGATCAAACTCTAAAAATTTCATTCAAATCCTTAGAACCGTTCTCGAAAACTAAGAAACGATAAAAGTGGGCGTGGCACTAGGTGAATTTTTCCAAAAGTTTTTTCTCGTTCATCAGATCACCTCCTACGAATGTCATCCAAATCGTTAGTGCCGTTCCTCAAAACCAATAAACAATAAACGCGGGCGTGTCAATGGGCGGATTTTCCCAAAAATATTTTCTGAAATTTTTTCTTTATCATTATTTCATTACACTCGCAGTTAAATTTCATCCAAATCGTTAGAGCCCTTTCCGAAAAAATTAAGGTGGGCGTGGCAGTCGGCGGATTTTACTAAATCATTTTTTTTAAATTTTTACCTCATTCATCTGAATAAACTCTGAAAATTTCATTCAAATAACTTTAGCCATTTCCGAGAAATAGAGATGTTATCGACCGATTCCGAGAAATTAAGAAATAAGAAAAGAGGGTGTAGCAGTAGGCGGATTTTACTTAATCTAATTTTTTTAATTTTTTTCTTATTTATAGAAATAAACTGTGAAAATTTCTTCCTTCTTTTCGAGAAACCAATAGCTCGTTTAAAGTAATAAAATGTTATGATAAAACTGTCGAATAGAGCCAATCCGATAAAGAAGGTTAGACCAGGGACCAGAATACTAATTTACTGCAGAAGAAAAGTTGAATGGAACTTCTACACCTTACTGCCTGATCAAAAAAATAATGCAGTTGTAAACCTTTTCACTTTTCTTTATTTCCGACTTTTTTTATTTCCGATATTTTACTCTTAGTTAATAATAATTTTCGCGAAACAAATAACCACAAAAACTATAATATGGCTCTTTTTTTCTTCATACAAATTGAAACGTCAAAAGGGCTGCACATGAAAAGTTAAAAGTTGGTGAACTCTTGCGTGGCACTAACTGCAGCAACATTTGCAGCTGGGTTGAGTTGTGTTCGTAGAGTTGAATTTGTGTGTATTGAATATTTTGACAGCTATTCCAGCAGCTATTAGCAGCTCCGTCTCCATTGTGTTCAGAGAGTAAGAAGTTGTATCTAACATGAAACTTTTTATGTGTTTCAGCCAAAATTTTTCATTCCGCTTCGGCCTTCTTTTAGACATAAATACATATCCTGCTATTTTTCTGCTAAAAGACGAAAATTAGTGCCTGCTGTCTCGGAATAATTGATTAAAAATGAAGAAGCATCAACAAATTGAATTAAATAAACAAGGGCTTGGACAACAAACTAAAATGTTATCATTTTATTTTAAAGTTACATAGGTACACGCAAAATTGCATCCTCTGGAAATTCTGGATTCGTGCTTAAGAACTTAAGAGTTCTTACGTGATAATTAATTATCCGTAAGCATTCATTGTTTTGTTCACATTCCTAAATGTGTATAACGAATAAACTTTTTAATCGATTTATAAAACATTTGTTCTTAACTCAAGCCAGTGCCTCAGGCCAATAATAATTTATTTAAAATTTATTTTTTTAAGAGTTTTTTTTTTTTTTTTAGTAATAATTATTCAAACTAAAAAAACTACATCCGTTGAATGAAAAAGAAATCAATGATTTTCATTACATTTCCACCCTATGGTGTGGCGGCCAGCATGTCGCGTCTTCATCGGTCGGTCGTCTTTTGCAATTTTGTATTACAAAAAAAAAAAAACACACATTTTACCTTTTTAAGATGTGAAAAATCTCATATAATTGAAGCGTTGACATACACCCTATTTATCAGCAGGAGGTCACTCATTATTATATACGACGTAAAAGTATACAAGGATCTTGGCAATCCTGTTTTTTTTTTTTTTTTTTTTTTTTTTTTTTTTTTTTTTTTTTGATGCATCAATTTATAAAGAAGGGAGATGTCTCTAATTTCTATGCATAATTGGGACAGCATTTTTTCTAGAAGGATGGAGAAAAAAATCATACATTTTCTTGAAAAAAAAAATATGTATGAGGATACACTTAAGGAATATTTTTCATTTTTTAATAACTGAGTTTGAAAAATTCCTAGCTTTTTTTCTCAAATTTTTAAAGACTTAAGCAATAACTGTTATGTATACGAATGATAGATACAAAACATAACGACGTGGTTTAAATGTCGATTTTTAACAATTTGATTTTATGCCAACTTTTTACTAATTTAATTTACTTTTTGAAAATCTAAAATATCTAAAAAAATGTTTGCTATTTCTAAGAAAATTCTAGAAAAATATCAACTTTTCAACAAATTATTGACAATACATAATCGCGTTCGATTTTCATTCCATTTTACAATGATATGATTGGAAACATGGTAAAATAAACTACTAAATAAATATCACCAGACACCAATATTTCAACGCCTTTCTCCACAAAATCGGCAAAATAAACAGTCTGTCAGTTCGGGTTCTGCCAAAAAGTCGTTTTAAACCATGTAACATGATGAGAAGTCGAAAGACGAGAACTGGAGAAAAGTATGGGCATCATCACTCCAGACAATACACCATCCAATGTACATCCAACATATTTTCAGAAGAAATAAAAGAGAAAAAGACCAGTATCGCGAAACAGAGTGAGCTTGAAAGCGTGTATGATTGCAGTCAGTCCCACTAAAGTAATGCAAAGATCGGTTCCGAGTTGGTTAGTCAGAACCCGAAAGGTTTGGAGGAGTCTTAACTTCTTTAGTCCCGTATATTTTTAAGAAAGGAGATTCAGGCACATGGGTATGGTCAACGCCAAAAAGACCTCCTTATGGTACACAAAGCAACAGGAAAAAAAACTATGATATGATCAAAATGTCGACTGCAAAAATGTAAACATTTAACATAAAGTCTAGTTTATTCCTATCCTAAAATGTCGATCAGTGATGACAGTTTGCTCATAAGTTTTACGTCTCCCACGCTTTTGATATGGGCTATAGGTGGCTCGGCCACTAGTTCCTAGTCCGCACAAGAGATATGTTTAGGAAATAATTTTTTTTTTCGTGAAAATAAAAACTTTTTCGAGTTGAATTAAGAAAAATAAACAGAATATGTGTCAGGGAATTATTGAAATAAGTTATTATAAGTTGTTATCTGCTCCTGGCAAAAGATACGAAAGAAACTATTTGGTAGCTTAGTTGGTTTCAACATCTAAACACGTAGAAAAATTCTCACTCATAATGTTATGTTAAGGTATTTGTATTAGAATGATACTACTTAACAATTTTCTAACTTTAAATCCCTTTTTTAAAATGTTCTTAGTTTTAAACAAATTTTAACTATTGTCGTCCTTAACCAATAAACTCCAGTCGAACACGCCTAAAATATTGACAGTTAATGCAAAAAAGTAAACAAACATATTATTTTCATATTTGTGATTTGTTAAAGTGACATTTAGAGTTAGTACGATACTTAAAACATAAAGTAGGCATTGGGTGATTTTAAATTTAATGAAAATGTGAAAAAGATAGTACGATGCTTTCTCGTTTAAAATTTGGAAAATCCTGTTTTTAACCTAGAATCATACTAAAAATGCTTAAACATCGTACTTAATCGTTTAAAATTTTGTGCCAATGAAACAAGCTCCAAAACTCATGGTGGGTATATTAAAATAACTTACTTTAACGAATAGGTATAGCAAAGTTCTTTAAAATTAAGATATTGAATTCGATATTATGTTCATGTATCTAGTTCTTAAAACTTGACACACCCAATCTTATTTACACATAAACAAAAATGCATAAAAAAAAATATTCGAAAGTTCTTACACATATAGAAAAAAATAAATATAAATAAAAAAAAAAAGTCCTTTCGAATCTTATAACGAGATTTGAGTACTTACACAGTCCAAAGCCATCCACCCGAAATATAAGTAAATATACATATATGTACATACATTTATATGGCTACAAAAATGTTTCTTCATATAAAGCAATATCTTTAACACACTATGGTGTTGACACTGCATCTTCGTCGTCGTCGGGGAGTATAAAATTATTCATGAAGAATTTTATGCACTGCTGTGCAGAACGAATATACCCGACAGGATTCGGTTACATGCAATTCAACGGACTCCGCACCATCAGAAGAAGACCCTCCTTTTGCCATAACCTTCAACCAACATAAGGCTCCCCTCCATCATGGAGCATCTTACATATATTTATAAATGTATGTGTATTATCCTTTTTAACTCGCCCATATAGAGCAATAGTTCAGATTGAAATGGAATGGATAATCGACTTTAAAGGTACACATGAACTCACTCATCCTTTCGACACTCGATATACTTTTATATTATATTTATTATGGTGACATGGTCTTGAGGAAAGTCTCAAAAAATGGACAGGCTTCTATATTTATATCCTAACAAAGTGTGGTAGGAAAAAGCAAAAGAATGAATTTCAGTGTTGAAGTGAAATGCAAAAATGTGATTGCCTCTCACATGCCTTGGGATTGGGGAATCTTGAGAGGAGGGAGAGGGGGTTTGGGTAACGGTATGGAGCGGAAGGAGAAAATTGTCCTTTGCCCACATAAAATGTATATCTTTGTGCATTATGCATTAAACGAAGGAAGAAAGGATAAATGGATTTGTATTGATTCGGTTCAAATTTCTCCATTTTTTTTTTATTTTTTTTTAATACGCGTTTATATTTTTTCCGGACACTTTGATTTGGTTCCACGGTTGAAGATGAGAAACAAAACAAAAAAATAAGAAAAAAATAGCATTTAGGTTGCACTGTATTGCTCTTGTGCCACACATAATTTTGGAAAACTTCAAGCACACGCTTTTTCAAAATGTTGAACAAATAAAGCCCAAATTTCAGAATTTGTTACAAAAGTGTTTGTTAAATTAAATTTGCTTGTATCTCTCATAAACAACTATGCACCTGTACACAAAGTTAACATACCTGCATTCAAGAGAACTGTTAAATTATCATCTGGAGATCAATTTTTTTTTAAAATGCATAACAAGACTTAATAAAATTTTCTTTTCAAAAGTGGACGAAAATATCTTAGTAAAACAAAGGATGGTGTGAAAAAAATCATAATAAGAACATTTTTGAAGGTGAGCTATGAAATGATTAAGTTACCAGTGAGGATATACCCAGAAAGGGTATAGATAAGGTAGGCGTAGGTTAGGTATATGGTATACCTCTATTGAATTGTTGTTTTAGTAACGAATCTGTTTTTGAGGAAATATGTATTTAATCAATACATACTTTGATTTTTTTTTTAAATAAGGTTCATAGATTTATATTATTTAATACTTAAACCTAACATAATCAATTTTTATGGTTTTATTTATATATATTTTTCTTTTTTAAGAAATCCACTATTTTTTTATTTTTTTTTTTTGCAAATATGCAAATATTTAAGAATTTTTTTTTTTTTGATCTTAAAACTTAGAACCTTTATAATTCTTACTTGAGACATAAGTTTGGGTGAAACAGTCGTGCATTTTGTTTTTAATGCAATAATGTATCCAATTTATTTTTTTAAATAAAAAATTATTAATTAGCTCTGTTGAAATTTAATAAATATTGAAATGATATTTTAATTTTTGTTCTAATTTATGTGTTTGGCGTCATGAAATTGAATAAAAATCATTTTATTTTGTTTTGCAGATCACAATTTGGCTTTTTCACAAAATAAATAAAATACATTTTTCATGCAAAACTGTATACAGAGATTTTGTCTAGCTAAGCATTAACTTTTATACTCTTTACACACTCGCAATAAACATACATACCCTTTGTATAAACTGTTGCATTTGTTTTGCTTTATTAAATGAGTGGGAATCTTTCTGAAAACCCTAGAAAAGTTTACAGCAAATTAAATTTTTGTATTTTATTTTATTTATTTATTTTTTAATATTAATGTTTTGGAGTTCCTGAAGATGTTTTAGGAAGCATTCTTCATTCTTCAAAGGCACCATTGCTTCAATCATATAAGAACACAAACATAACATGGTAATGTAAGGATGGAGTTTTTAAAATGAACTAAAAAATAATATTTTTTGGAATTCTGTGAAAGTGCGAACGCAGCAGGTTTGACACTTGGACCCATCATTCTTACACTAGAAAAAGCCTTTTTTTAAAAACGATGAAGAACGTGCATCGGTGGAACAAGGTGGCGGCAAAGTTATCACCCTATCGGAATTCAATTCAATTCTATTTTGACATTTGTGAAGTAAACTGACACAATAGAAGTGTCTGGGTATTTTTCCACATTTGGGACAATTTTTATTAAGTTTCACCAAAATTCGCGCTATTTTAAGAAAAATTATTTAAAAGAAAATCGTGCCACAAGGAAGTTGTATTATAAAAAAAGCATGATTGTCCAACATTGGGTAACGCTATTCGAAATACCTACACTTGTAAATGCAAAAAATTTCTATTCATACTGAAAAAATCGTATCTTATAAATTTTTTTTTTACAAAACCCTCTTTAACTTGGCCAGGGCTATTATCGGTATAAAACATACAGCAACGTAAATCCAATTAATTTGTCGTCTCTTCTCCGTTTTGTGATTGCAGCCAATTTTTTAATTTACGCACGGTTGAAAACAATGTTTCTGCAATGACAAGGACAACCTTAATGAAAACATTTCCTAAAAACTAAAAAGTACAACAATTGCAGTAAAAATAACGGGTGATTTTTAAGCTGGTTTGGTTTTGGCAACACTGGTTTTGACAGCTGACGTGTGTTTAGTACCTTGTGTCACTGTCAAACAGCTTCAGTTTGGTTTGCAATTTAACCATGGATCGTCTTACAAATGAACAACGCTTGCAAATTATTGAATTTTACTATCAAAATTCGTGCTCGGGTCGAAATGTTGTTTATCGAAAAATTGTGTTCAGCGATGAGGCTCATTTTTGGTTGAATGGGTACGTAAATAAGCAAAATTGCCGCATTTGGAGTGAAGATCAGCCAGAAGCATTGCAACAGCTACCAATGCATCCCGAAAAAGCCACTGTTTGGTGCGGTTTATGGGCCGGCGGCATTATTGGGCCATATTTCTTCAAAGATGATGCGAATCGCAGCGTTACTGTCAATGGTGAACGCTACCGAGCGATGATAACAAACTTTTTTTTGCCCGAAATGGAAGTTCTTGACTTGCATGATATGTGGTTTCAACAAGACGGTGCCACATGCCACACAGCACGCGAAACAATGGCGCAATTGCGAGGCAAGTTTGGTGAACAGTTAATTTCACGTTTCGGGCCGGTCAATTGGCCGCCTAGATCGTGCGATTTGACACCATTAGATTATTTTTTGTGGGGGTATGTCAAGGCTAATGTCTATAGGGACAAGCCCGCTTCGATTGACGCACTGGAAGCCAACATCCATGCATTCATTCGTGAGATACCGGCCGATATGTGTGAAAGAGTATGCCAAAATTGGACTCAGCGGATGGGCTACCTGAGACGCAGCCGCGGTCAACATTTGCATGAAATTATCTTTAAACATTAAATTGCAAGGTTCAAACTATCGATTCAAATAAATATTTCATTCATTTTTTCGAATTTTTTGTGTTTTTTTTTTTTAAAGTTCTAAACCTCTTAAAAAATCACCCATTATTAGTGTTAAAAGAATCAAAGAATTCTAAAACGGTGTTTGGAGTCATTTTTCTGTTTCTGCTTTTGTTTGTGGTTTTAGGTTCATGATGTGTTAAAGTGGAAAATAAAGAAAATTATTTAAGACCTAATTATCATTATTAAATGAGAGCATGGTTGGGGCCTAGCACTGTGTTAGTTTTCAGGATCTTGTCAAGGACGTGGTTTAATTGCATACTATATCAGTATATCAGGCTTTAACCCTAGCAGGGGTTACTTTAGAAACTTGCTAGGCTCTCGACAGTTACTATCTGCCATTTTTGCATTGAGAGATGAACTGTTCAGTTTATATAGAACAGAATTCGTTCCTTTATTCTTTTTTTTTTACAGAACTTAACTATTGTTGAAAGAAATAAATTTCTTCTTGAATTCTCAGTTTAAACCTTTCCAATATTTTTGTTTATTCTCTGAAAAATCTCTCTTTGAAATGTACGTGTTTGACATACGAGGGAATATTTAAGGATTTTTTTTTTAATTTTCTAGGATCAAGCAAAGTAAAGCAGATATTGAAATTGAAACTAAAATTAGAATAAGCAGAATAGTTCTTTTCAAAATCATCAAACATTTTTTTTTCAAAAAAGATTATCTAAGGATTTTACATAATCTTATAAAAATACCGAAATCTTTTTTATCATTAAACGGGAATATCTCAAAAACCGTTCAAAAAACAAATTTAAATTTTGTCATCCAGTGTTACTGATATTTGAAAAAATCTTTCTCAATTCTTTTTATGGAAGGATAGGTATACAGAAGTTAAATATTGTTATAACTGTTCTTATAGTTATAACATATTGTCGTTTCAACCACAGATAAATTCGTATCCATCAGTGGCATATTAATAGTTAACTGTATAATTTATTACATTTTTTGTTTACTTTTATGTGTTTATACATATACTCAATATAAGCTTATGCTATTAGCATAAAATGCATTATGTTCTAATTTAATCCTCAATCCTCATTCATTAACATATCACATTTAAAGCCCAACCAAAATTAAATAGGTAGCAGTAGTAGCATCAGTTTAAAAATCACAAATATTTATATAGGTACATATATACATATAAATAAATAAATGTCCAATTTCTGTCTGCATTATTATAAAATATACAAATACACTCAACAATAATTGTATGTGTCTGAATGAAAATTCATTGCTTTATCATTTGTGGGCTTTAAATCAATTAATTAACCGACTAATATGTCAATCAGATCTGAATCACAGTAAATCGTAATCAGATTAAAACTCGTTCAATGTAGTATAGATGGACCATCAGTAGATATACATATACCTAGGTATACAAATATGTACATATGTTGTCGTGCTGACCACCATCACATCCTTTCTTCCATTCAAAATGGTGGGTGGTTGGCTATTTGATGGAATTGACGCCATTTAGTGTCAAGGGAATGTAATATTTAATAAAGTTTTAAATTTCCACAAAAAGCTGAAAGGCATATCTATACATAAATACACTTTAAAACAATCAAAGAGGGTGAGTGACGAGAGACAAAAGATTTAGGAACTCACTCTAGTATATATATTTACTCTTTCCATCGCTCTTTGATGAGAGTTTTAAGGAACATCACCGAAGTAATTATTATCCTTTAATTACATTTGTAATAGAATTAGCTGGCATAATAGTTTCTATATTTGCTTTTAACAGTCACTGACACACACACACAGATACACACTCAATCTCAGCCACATATTTAAATGGAGGATATTGGGATGGAAACGAAACTAACAACAACAACAACAACAGTAGCTCACACTTGCATATATGTACATACATCACTGTGCTTTAATGTCATTAATGTCATTAAGTTTATCGTTCAGCTAAATCCAGTTACAAAGTCACTGTTTTCGGTTATATGGTCAAAATGCCCAACCATATATACATACTTACATATCTACGGATGTGCATGTACATCCATTTATACAACAAAAGCCACACATCTGTTTCGTTAAAATGGTGGAAGTGGCCGAATTTGAGGAAGGAATTGCAGGAATTTGAATTGGGAAGGACATTGTACACATAAACAGGCACCAATATCCGGAAGCATACAACCATAGCATTGTGGATGTTTTAATATGGCCTAATAATGCAGAACTCCCTGTTAGTTAACTTTCAGATCGGTGAATGCCAGTGGCATCGGTTGACAAGGTAATCACATGAATAAATTGAATTGATTGTGTGTGTTGTGTTAGGTTGACTTAATTTTTTTTGTCATTTCATTTAGAAAATGTAAAATTGTTGTTTGAAAGCCAAAAAAAATTAACTATAGGAATTAGTCATTCATCACAATTTCGAGCTTATATCGCTCGAATATTCATCAATCCAAGACTCAGCAAGACCGGGGCTAAGGCAAGTTAAGCAAGATCTCTAATTCTCCTTCAATGTCGTGAAAAAATGCGCTAAATCTAATCCGGGTATTTTCACTTGAGATTATGAATGCTTTTAAACGACTTCGATTTTTAAGCTTCGTTTCTCTTTTGCTTTTCTTTCGGTTGCAAGGATGCATTTAAATACTTCGACTTTAAATGAAAAGAAAAACATATCGCCACACTCCTTACTCCGCTTAATGTCTCAAAGAATAAGAAAAAGTACAAAGATGAACGAGCGATAATTCTACATTTTTTTCCAAGCTCAGCTCCTTGGTCACCACACACTTCCACGGCCGACTGGCTTAAGAATTGCAAGAGGTAATTACTTCATTTAAAAGTAGTCTATAACAAATTTCATTTCATCTATTCCTGTATTGATATATGGGGCAGTAGATTTTCGTACCTTGAATCTAAATATTCAAATACTTATTTACTTGTTCTTTTCTTAATATCATGGGCCCTATTATCATTTAAATGATCGAGGTAAATATCTATTGACCATGCCAAAGAAATATAAAAAAAGGCGATCACAGAAGCCTTAAATTAAGTTTGGTCATAATCTGGTTAAAAACGAGTTATTTCGTAGTCTTAACTTATTTATTGTAGAAATCAACTGCTGAGGTGGAATTATAGTAAATGTTCCCTTAATCACAACTTCTTTCAAAAATATTGGATTAAAATCATCCATTTCACAACGTAAAGTAAAATACTTGATATAATTTTGTCATTTAATATCCACTTCATCTCTTTTATGGTTAAAATATACTTTTTCAATTTATTCCTGGCTAAAAATTTGGTATAAGTTATTAAATAAACTTGTTTTATAACAGATAGTGTTATTTATTGGTTGCAAACTAACCAATCTCAGCCTCTTCTATCTTAGACGTTTTCACGGGAACTATCTTGCGAGGAATAGAAAAATCCTTCAAGAGTATATCTTGTTAGTTTAAAGTGCCTCTCTTTTTTTAATTAATCAATTTAATTCCAAGTTTAGAATAAGTTTAAAAAAATACTCATTTTCTCATACTGAGTGTTATTTATTGGTTACAAATTAACCAAATATATATAACATTTTAGTGACTATTTGTAAAAAAAAAAAAACAATCTATAAGCATTTCACTTCAACTCAATTCTAATCCGGCACACACAAACTCCAAATCAACTGCAAAATTCAAATCACTCATAATTTCATCCTCATTTATTGTTATACTTTTTTAAAGTGTGAGGGCTTTTTGAAAAAATAAAATAACATAATAATTATTTAAAGTTACATAGGTAAAGTATTGTGTTACTTTTGGTTGAAACAAATTAAACCTTATTTTGCTAACCAAAGTTTTATCAGTTTATTTTTAGTTTATGGTTTGAATTTAATCTTAAAATAATTGGATTAATTAACCAATCTTAATAAGTTTGGGTTTGTTTTTTTTTTGTTTACTTATTCATAACCAATTTATAACTTTATGTTCCATTTAGGTTATTTTTTAATGTATTTGTAACCCAACTAACAATTTTTAGTACCAGTTCCAGAGTTGCCGGGATTTAAAAAAACTTTAAATTAATCCTGTCACAATGTGGCTAAAAATAAGATAAATAAAATTTGTATACCCTCGTTTGGCTATATATATTAGAAACAATCCAAATAGTACTCTTAGGTTAATTTGGGTAAAATTTTCTTTCTTAGACAACTTTTTCGTCGTGTATTGGTTTGAAAACTTCATTTTAAAACTAGAGATACAATTTGAATATATCTTTACACTTTAATAACCAGAAAGTTATTTTTCTGGTTGAAAAATAACCATTTTAAAACTTATACCTATTTAATACGTCTTTTAAACCATTTTGTAACCCCATTTGTTTGGAAAACTATGGCTTATAAGCGGTTAATTTGCCGCTTTCTGACTAAAAATTTTTGGTTGGGAACAAGATGTCAGCAAAACCTAATTATGATCCCCAAATTTAAAACAATAATAATAAAGAATAAGAAAAATTTAGTAGGTACCTACCGAAGTATAATTTTTTTTGGCTTCTTAATTGAGGACATTTGGAAGATTTTTTCCTGGCAAGGACCAACTACATATAACATACGAACCAATTAAAAGAATTTATTATTATTAATTTTGAAAGTGAGGACGTGGCATATACCTTTGAAAGCTACTTTTATGCCTCAACCTTTTCTGCGAGCTGCATAAAGCATATTACCTTCAGACTGGGCAAAACCTCGTCAGTTTTAAAAGAAAATTAAGTATTTAACAACATAACAAAAATTTTATAACATTTTTTAGTTTTAATAAGGCTGAAACTACTTCTGATGCACCAACTGTAACAACTTATGATCATATATTAGTTATTTTATTCTCAAATTTCTTACCAAATATTTAAATATAACCAAGAATTTAAACTGATGGGTATGTATGGGATAACAACGCCTCTAGATCGAGACAAGCGGTGATAATTTGTTGGTTTGAAAGAAATTAGTTCATAATCGTCAGCCTAACTAAGGACTGCTTTATCTGCGTTCATAAAGTCAGATTTTCGATCTCACTAACCTAGCCCAACTGCAGTACCTATCTTTCATAAACTACAGACTGTCGTCAGGGTCAGGCAGATTATGCAGCTGAATTTTCACCAAGAAGGACGAAGCGGCACTAACTTGTAAAGAATGTTTGTTTTGTTTTCCACAATATTTTCAACTCGTCTTCAACAAACTATGGAAATAAACATTTTAATTTTTTATATTGTATAATAATTAAAAAGAAGCTCACATTGAATGTGGATCTCGACAACCTAAAATGACTACGGAATATATCGCCAGGATACTCTGAAATCACCTTCATGAAGAATGCATTTTTTGGCAATATGCGATATTTTTTTAAGCTTAGAAATTGTTTCTTTATAATTTTCTTTATATTTTTTCTTTGCAAGATATTTGTGCCAATTATAAATTTCTTTTCTTTTTCGGCAAGCAAATCAAAAATCAAGTTCAAGAAAATTTGTTTGGCAGCCATTTTTCGCTGACGTTTATGAACTCTCTTTATATACAAATCGGACTAAGTCAGGCCTTTTTGTTTACTGCAGACATTCTGCATTGTGAGTGCGTTCACAAATGCATTCGAAAAAAACTGCGATTGTACTAGCGCAGATTTTCTACGTTTATACACCCAAGATACTGGTTGCAGAGCACAAACAACTTATTCTCTGCTTTTCTAAATGACATTTAAATAATTAATGTATTTTTCATGCTAAAAGTAGCATTGTATGAAAATCATTAACTTCAACCAATTAACAAAAAAAAAAAACTTTCAATAATCCTAGATCAACAAAAAGTCAATTTTTTTTGTCGCTATGTTGCTTGATGCTTGTATGATGATGATGTAGCTTTCAATTAAATCCAAAATATAGTTGAAAGAATTAAATTTCCATTTTGTTCATTTGTTAAAACTGAACTTATCCCTTATAGTATAATGCAAAACTCAATTAAAACTTCAATTGTTCAAATTCATTGACGGTAAGTAAAACTCTGACAATTGAACGTCATCCAATGAATGAAATGAATCGTCGAACCAGCCATCACCTTTGTATTTATAAAAGGACATACTATCCCCTAACCCATTCTACCTACCTATGTACATATCTATACCTACATACATATACATATATACAACTTGGTGTAAATTAAAACTCCAACTCATGCTCTCGATTATGCGAAACCAATATTCCGAACATGTAAAAAATCCCAAAAAATTCCCAATGCAGATGTGTCTATTTTTTTTTATCCGCATTGAATCCTGACGATGGCAGCGACCAGCGCGATAAATGGACACCTTTCCTCCATGTGCGATATGATGACTGAGTCCATATATAGTATATAGCCCTGATGGTGGCCCCCGAGGATCATATAGTCATTATAACAATACGTGACGTCTACAGCAGCACTCTGGTGTTCGGTGTCACCTAGTCATAGGGTTAATCGGGGAATTGCCACCGGCATGCAGCAAGGTTGAATGAGTTAAAAAAAATATTTGAATTCTCCAACACAATCCTTGATGAATAATAAATTCCATTTACCCAGATTCTGCCATCGGGCCACAGGCTCAAGCACACTCGGCGTTCATGTATGATTGTTCGACTTAATCGTTTGTACCCATTTTTTTTTATTGTGTATTCGATCCATGCCACCCGACCGATAGCCCCTCCGCCGCCACCTAGCGGTGTAGTTATTATTTTATGAGATTTTCCAATTTATGTAAACAAAACATTTTAATTTCAGAAATTTAATTAAACATCTCTCAGAAGGACGACCGTTGTCGTCGATGTAAAATGGATTTCCTGACTCGTATCGCTGAGTGGCAGCATCACAGAGCTTGGCTGATATCTAACCGCAGAAATGCCGCATATATAGATGGATCCTTGGGGCTAAATAAAGAAAAGGCAAGAATGAAACAAGTAAAGTAAGTCATTTTTTAAGTTGATTAAAGGCATCAGCTTGCTCCTGTTGCTGCTCCTGCTCCAGCTACAACTACAGGTTTGTCGCGTCCTATGGAACTCCCTTGAATTCAAATTACTGACTGATTTTCTTGGCTAATTTGTTTATCGGCAATGACGTTTGACAACAAAAAATACTATGACGAACCGTAATGCCATCAGCAGCGGCAAACTTAAAAAAAAACCAAAAAATTATGTGAAACCTTGGAAGTATCCTGCGCTGCGGTTTTTGCATTAGTCTATATGAAACAGTATATACCTACAAAATCATGATGATGATGATGATGGACAAAAAGTGCACTTTATAAAGGACCTGCAGGATTCTAATAATATCATTGATGTAGTTGATGTGATGTTATGCTTTTCTGCAATTTGATGCAAAACAAGAAATTCAAACTGCCCCTATACCTATACATAAAACATACATACATACATACAAAGAGAATATTGAAACAGTGTTCTTTGGTGGAAAACAAGGCCCAAATTGAATTTTCTGTGCATGCAATTTTTGCTTTTGTAAGACGATCTTATTAATAAAAGGAACATTTCCTCTTAGAACATTCACTATGACATTTTTCATTCATTTATTGGATGGCATGGTGTGGTACTGCAGTGTTTGTATACTTGAGGCAGAAACAAACAAGAAAAACAAACGATGCAAATGATATTGGTGATATGTTCTCTTGAAAAGAGTTTAGTTGTTCGGGAAACTCTTATTATTGGTCTGTTTTTTTTTTTTTTTTTTGTTCAAAACAACATCATATATAGAAATATTGTTAAATTTTTAAACAAAAGTAGGTACACAAATATCATAAGAAATTGATTAATTGTTTTGACAATAACGCGAGTTACATACTATCTGATTTATTAAATAAATCATTATTTATGTTTTAAGTCTTAAAAATATTTGGAGCAAATTATTAAAAAACTAAAAATATTTTTTAAATATACATAAAATGTTTTAAACATTTTAAAGAAATTAATACGCCATTTTTATTAATGCGTAGTTAAAAAATCAGTTTTGAAAAAAATATTCGTCAATAATTTTTTTTAAATCAAAAATTTCAATATGCAATATTATTTAAATTAATTATAGAAGTTCTTGTATACGAAATTATATTTTAACCGGTTAAACCAGTGTTTCCCCACGTGGTGCCCACGCCCTAGGGGGGGGGGGGAGAGTCAGTTTGATTTTATAGGGGGCAAATTAAAATTATGCTGCATTACACTTCATTTCGAAAAGTCTCTGCTTCTTGTGT
Source organism: Epistrophe eligans (assembly GCA_951394125.1). NCBI lineage: Eukaryota > Metazoa > Arthropoda > Insecta > Diptera > Syrphidae > Epistrophe > Epistrophe eligans. Next base: position 94,697,693 of record OX596029.1, read on the forward strand.
TTCCACCCTTGGAGATATATTTCTGAACGCATCCAGAATCGGTCGTTCATCAAATGCCATAAATGACTTGCTTAAAAAAAAAAGAAATCATCTGGATTTAAAAAAAGGAAATGAGACAGAAGTTTTATAAATTTTAATCTGACATAAAATATATTTCAAGGAGGCATTTAGAATTTCACTAAACTTAAATATTACATATGTACATATTACACTATTGTTGAATTTTTTTTTTTATTTGAAGTTTGTTTCTACAATGAGTTGAAAACAAACTTACTGTGCTTTACTTATTTTCCATGGATTTCTTCCTAATAAGGCCGTTCATATCCAACGACATATTCATCAATATGCATCGTGTCGACCGCTGCAGTAAATATGAACAGCAGTCGGGAGACCGAAAATTTCAATATAACGTCTTCTTTCAAAAATGTTTTCGTAAGATTAAAAGAGAATGGGTTGAAATGTAAGCAAAGTAGATAGAGATTTTTTTCCCTAGAGTTTTGACAGCAAAACTGCAAATATTTAGCTTAGGAGTCATGTTAATTTAACTAAGATTGCTTTGATCTCCGAGATCAGGAGGTGACATGAGGATTTTGGAAAGGTTCTAGTGGGACATAGCAAAAAAAAGTTGGCAAACACTGCGTTAAAGAGATAAATAAAAAATAGTAGGTATTGGGATACTTGCGCATGGGAAAAAATTGATCAAAATTATTTGAATTGCTTTAAGGAAAAGCGAAAATAAAAAAAAATCGTACTTACAGCATTTTGAGTAAAATAAAATTATTATAGAGTCGATAGCAATGTTTATTTTCGAGGTATTCGAGCCGAAAAACATTTTTGAACAAGTTCTAGTAGTTTTGTTTTGCAATTTTATTGCCTTAAAAAAAACTGTCAGTTGAAGGTTTCTATCTAAAAACGTTATCAGTTATTGACTACGTCATTGTGTATAGAATAAAATTAGCTCGAAGTCAATATCATTTTTTGTTATCAAAATGTTGGAACGGACTAACGCCCGTCTATTATAGACTTAGTTATTTTCATTTCAAATTTGTTAACTTAATGACCTCGTGTATTCTTTCAAATGCCCGAAGGCTTTTCGGCAAAGAATCGTTCTATTAAAACCAAGGAATCATAGAACTGGAACCTTACTTCGTCTTCTCATCGGAGTGAATAGGAACGACAGTCCCATCCAACAGAGTCCTGAGTGAGCAGGCCTCTGCCAAAGGCTTTCCCGTTTTATCTTACTTGTCCGAAGGATAAGATATTCCTTGATCCGTTTGGCAAAGAGATGGTTGCTTATCTCCTACCAGGTGGATCTAATTTAAGCCCTATTGGCAAAACCAGAGTTGTCCGTTCCTTAGTACTTTCTTGAACCCAGTTTCATACATTAGTTGTTGATCAGTTCTACCATGTTTGGCACATCGCTAGCTCTGACTCAACTTTCATCAAGCCAGAGCCTTTGTTTTAAAGCCTTACGATTTAGCCACGCACTAGCCGTGTTTCCAGGATAAACTACGAGGAGGTATAGTAGAGGCACGTCCGGAGACTTCTTAGATGTCCCACACTAAGTGTATTCAAACTGATTATCGATTCCAGCTAAGTTCCATCGACAATTAGCGCGAGACATCCAACATTTCTACCAGTTTCATCCCCTAACTTACGAACGTGCGTACACACGCACACATACAGACATCCCTCTTAAAACGATGGATTCGGATTCTTTGGACCTGGAAACGTGAGAATATGTCAAAATTTTCGATTCGACAAATCGGACCAATTGCAATATCTTCCAATGTTTTCCAAAAATTCTTTTATGCCTATTTTTTATGACGATTTATATTTTTAAGGGGTTTCTGTGTGATAGTACAATATATATATTTTTATTTATATTTACATATATGGCGATTTTTACATGATTGTCTTCTAGAAAAATAGATCCAATGATTTTTATCAAACTTCGTTCTGGTCAAAGTGATAACGTTGCATTGCGTTTGACTAAGAATTCATGAAATTGTAAAATAATTCTTAGATCTGATGACAAAGTACACTTTAAAGACTTAAACGTCCAACTTCAATTATTGATAAAAAAGTATGAGGCCTGTAAGCTTTTATTTAACTAAAGTAAATCTCATATTTTAAACAATATTGTATTTTAAGCAGGTATAATATTTACCAAACCCTCTTTAAAAAAAAAGAAAATCTATTCATGTACATCAAACATAATTGAAATCCGTTCATTGGAAAATTATTGCCATAGACAAACTTCCTCATGTATCACTAATAAAGCACTGAACCATCCTACCATCGATTCTCCAAAATTAGATCCCATCACCTTTACCTATCTCATATATATAATTTGTATAGATGTTGCTATGTGGGTACTCCAAACCGTGTCAATAAGAGGGTTCTTTGACAATCGAAGCATATGTTTCGCTATTCATAGTCATGGAGTACATCCTTCCTCTGCACTCTATGGCTCACTTTGTGGTTTATTAAGTTCGAGCTTCCCACTTGAGTTGGCACGCGAACCATATGATATATATAGATTTAGATACTTTATATCCTGCCCATCATACCGGCCAGTTCTGGAATCATTCAAGTGACACCAAAGTGGATCATCACATTGTCAAAAGAAAAACTTGTTTATGCACACTTCAAGCTCACACACACACACACACGTCGCGTCGTACCATGTCGATGGTTTGGTTTGTTTGTTACATAAAAGTGCTCAATTGAGGGCGAAATCCGGTTTTTCATTATTCACTCAAACTCATTAAGTATTGTTCGATGCCCATCATCATCATCATCATCATCAAGAAGGAAGGGGTGTCGTCCTTGTCAGATTATTTTATCAGGGAGGATCACCCTTTATCGAGTTTGAGCAGCAATTCTTTGTTCTAATTAATACGTTGTGTTTCTGAAATTTAAGGTCCTTCCTGGATTTGAAACGGGTTCCTAAGCATAAACCTATAATTAGACCAAAAAAGGATTATATCACGTCCACGCGCTGTGAAGGAAGGATATTGGAGAGCAAAGAACCGAAAAATAAACCCCAGGACTTGTTGTATAGGACGAAGTGTGACACAGTTGAGTGGTTGTGCGATTGCCAAATGAATTGATTGAATGATTGCTTCATTGTAAAGGATGTTTTGTCCGATTGTATATATATGTGTGTGTGTTGGAGCAGTTAAGTGGCAAATGGCGTAGTTAAGCCACCCACCGGAAGGCATCATTCGATCCAGAAGGTTGTTGAAACACACTTCATAAAGTAATAAACCAAAGCCACATCCAATGGCCATTCTTTAATCCTATATAAACGCTTCAAAAGGATCACTGTGTATGCTTTGTAGTTTGAGTGGTCCTAGCATCAATTGATAGTTAACATGAAATGATTGTGGATTGAATAGCTTCCACATGAGTGATATAGAGTTTGTCTGCAATAGAAAAAAAAGTTATAGATATTCAAAATTATTAAATATTGTCAAAAAGGGTGAACTTATTGAGATCAAATGTTTGTGTACACACAAAAATAATACAAAAACAATTTTGTATTATTGTCATAAAACTGTACAAATCGTCCGAACCACAAATTGTTTGACCACAAATGGCATACACAACGATTGAATACACAAACAATGTCCATTTATGTGTATTAATGTACCTTTAAATACAAAAATCGTCTGATCGAGTGATGAAAACTCAAATGAAGTAATGACTACCTACAGCTCTTTTTAAAGTTAAAGAATACACATAATATATCGGGTTTTTCAATAAGAGCGCTACAAAAGTAAAACGGTTTTGAATATCAATGAAATTCTTTATTCCTGTGAAAGTACGTTTGATGCCATTATGTATGGAACTCGATTTCTTTTGCATGGCCACCACGGGCTTGCTTGCAGAAGTCCAGACGCTGAACCCAATTTTCGACGGTTTTCAAGCATAAATCGGCCGATACTGCTGCAATTTCACGTTCGATATTTGTACCGATATTTGTACGAAGTTCATCAATCGTCGCTGGCTTGTTGGCATAGACCATAGACTTGACGTAGCCCCACAGGAAATAGTCTAACGTCGTCAAATCAAGGCGGCCAAGCGACTGGACCATTTCGTGAGATAACATGTTCTCCAAACTTGGTTTCCAATAAATTAATTGTGACATTCGCTGTGTGGCTTTTGGTGCCGTCCTGTTGGAACCACATGTCCTCCAAGTCCATATCATCCAATTGGGGCCAAAAATATTCGGTTATCATTGAACGGTAGCGATCCCTATTCACAGTAACGTGCCGGTCTTGATCATCACGCAAGAAGTACGACCCAATAACGCCGCCGGCCCATAAACCACAGCAAACCGTAATTTTTTCGGGATGCAATGATGACTCATGGAGTACGTGTGGATTGCTGCCTGACCAATACCGCATATTTTGTTTATTGACGAAGCCATTCAGCCAAAAATAAGCCTCATCGCTGAAGATGATTTTTCGATGAAAATCCGAATCATTTTCAAGTTGTTGCTCAGGCCAATTCACGAACATACGACGCTTCTGGTGGTCAAGCGGCTTCAGTTCTTGCGACAATTTAATCTTGTAAGGATGTAGGCCAAGATATTTTCGCAAAATTCGCCACAACGACGTCACAGAGATGCCCAACGCTTGAGAACGACGCGTGAGAGACACATTTGGGCTTTCTGCAACTGAAGCCTCAGCGGCAGCAATATTCTCGACACTATGGGTACTTCTTTGTCTTACTGGCACGGGAACATTTTGTACTGTGCCTGTGGATTCAAATTTTTCCACTAGACGCTCAATTGTTGATCTGCTATGACGACCATAAATTGGACGTAGAGCTCTTAACGTTGAGGCCACTGACTCCGAATTTCGGTAGTAAATTTTAATAATTTCGACTCGTTGTTGGCTCGTATATCTTTCCATCATGAAATGGCAAACCTTACTGAAGAGAAATGTCAAAAGAACGGCAAGAAATATGGCGTCGTTTGCTGTCCCTGTTGCTCTACTTTTGTAGCGTCCCTGTTGAAAAACCCTTTAGTTAGGGTAAAGTTGGGTAACATACACTTGAATGAAAATACAAAACAGCGAACTGCGATAAATTTTCAAATATTTTTGTATTGAAAATTTACTTCACCCTCCTCCACAAAGTAGTCCGTGATCTCTTTCTGCACATTTTTGGCATCAATTTTGACCTCTTATCGTGTGGCAGCCGAAGCGAGTTGAGTAGTGTTGCTTAAAGTGTACCATACACCTCGCCATACACAATGAACTAAGTTACCATCGTTGTCGTTTGTTTCGGAAGAATGGACAGGTGCTTACGTCATTTTATCTGTGTCTTGTGATAAAAAAAAATGTTTGAATCCAATAAAACTAATTAAAATAAAGCATTTTTGGTCTAACAAAATGTTATTCTTATTAGAAAAAAAATAAATAAATAAATTGGGTGGCGCGGCAGCTCGTGTAGGCCCAAAACCTAGTGACTTACATACATCTCTCAACCATTCATGTGTGCGTGTTATTGACAGGAATAAAGGGGACCTACAATTTTTTGCCAAATCCAAACGCCAGATGCACTTTTTCATGTGAAGAGGTACTCTTGAATAAATGATTTGTCGATTTCTCGCAAGAGGCAGTAATCCCCGAAAAACATTTCTAGCGCAAAATTTTAAAAAACCTGGTGTTAAGTTATTAGCATGATACCTTTTAACAATTTCCTAACTTTAAAGCTTTTTACTAAATACATTTTTCGTTTTAAACATTTTTTTAATTAGTATTACTCTAAGTTTCAGTTTGTTCATGGTTGGGCCTATTTCACCAAACATTTTTCACTTATTGCTTTGCAATTTTGCAAAAAAATAATTTCCTGTAAAGTAAAAGTGCGAAGTGTTTCATTAAATTTGCAAAATGAAAAGGCTTTTCACTTTTCAATTTTTCAGACTATATTTTAAAAGTGAAAAGTAAAAGAGTTTCACCAATTTAAAATAGAACTTTGCATTTAAATTTGTATTTTGCAATATAGCAACTATATTATTTACTTCTTCGTTTTCAAAATATTCTTCAAATTTTTTTTTTTTTATTAATTTACAACAACTTAAAAAAAAACCCTTATTTGCAAATAGATATTTTTCTTCGCATATTACTGAAAAGCTTTTTAAAATTCTAAATATTATTTGCAAATTTTTTTTGTTTGGTGAAACGAAAAGAACAAATACTTTGCAAAGTAATAAAAAATGTTCACTTTGGAAAAAAGAACTTTTCATTTTGCAAATTTGCATTTGGTGAAACGTATTTTGAAAAAAAGAAAACTTTTCATTTCAATATTTTCCTGTTTGCAAATTTGCGTTTGGTGAAACGAAATTTGCAAAGTTGCAAATTGAAAAATGAAAAGTGTTTGGTGAAATAGATCCCAAATCATCATAAATCAAGACAAAATGGGCATTTGGTGATTTTATAAACTTAATTAAATATTAAAAAGTTAGCACGATGCTAACTCGCGTTTAAAATTTGGAAGATCCTGATTTTAACCTAGAATCATACTAAAAGTGCTCTAAAATTGTTCGCTTACTTTTTTTGTCATACAAAAAAAATCAAAAACCTGACGGTACCCAGAAATTTGTCGCGTTATGAGAGGTGTCCGGTTATAAAAAATAAAATTGAAAACCTTTAAAAAAACACATTGCACATTCATATTCTAGAATTTTCTTATTATAGTCCGAGTGCGTTTTCATATTCGAAAAATTGTAATGTACTTTAAAACAAAATAAAGTTTACGGGATACAGCAACATTTTACCTATGAATAAATTTCTGTCCCAGAAATTTTTTCTGTTGAGAGTTTTATCCCTTTAGTCTTCATAATTCAACAAGTTGTGATTTACTATCTAAAAAGTACCGGAATTGACATTATATAAAACATGAAAAATAGTACTCCATGTGCACTTTATCCCCTTAAGAGAGAGCCGAACTATATTGCGCTCAGCGTTGCCGCTGGGCTTCACGAAAGTGTAACACATTTTTTTTTAAAAAACGTAACAAAGGCGAAAAAAATGTAACAAATTGAAAAAATGATTTAAATGCAAAGAATGCTCTTGAACTCAATTTTTTTATTTTTAATGGGAACATAAGTTTTCTTCATCACAGTTTTTAAATTCAGTACAAAACTATACATTAAATAATAAGTTAAAAAATTTTTTTTTTGGAATGTGGAAACTGGAATACTTTGAGGAATGGATATCTAACCATGTTTATATGCTGGATCGAGAGATCGAGTTTGAATTTGAAGTGAAAAATAGCAAGATTTCGACTAAACTGTAACTGAACGAGTTCGATCGAGTCGAATGAAGGTGATTTCAACTCAATTTAGGACGTATGTGTACAAATAGGTGGAGGTGTTGTTTAAGCGCACTTCACACTGATTAAAAAAATTATAAAGTAAAATTTTAAAGAAAAAAAAAAAATTTGGAGAAAAAAGTGTAACAAGAAGAAAAAAAAAGTAACATAGTAACAAATACAAAAAAATTAAGAAAAGTGTAACACTTTTGTTACACTTGTAACATTGTGGCAACGCTGATTGCGCTTATTAAATTTGGTTTCCGCGTCCCGTTATTAGAGAGTCCGCTGATGGGAGAGTTATTTCTATGAAAAATCAGGAATCTAATTCCGTTCTTTGAAATCTGTCCGGTTATAAGAAATAAGAGATGTCCGCTTATGAGAGGTGTTCATTTGGAGAGAGTACAATATATTCATAAAATTATGAACAATTCATCAAATGGAATCTTGAAAATTTATGATTTATTTTTAAATTTGAGAATTAGTATTAAATTCCGATTTTTAAGCTAAATGTGCACTGTGCAGCGGTTGAACACGCCATCATCGTGAAATGGTCCGCTTCCTAATTTTGAATTATGTGCATATATGTACATATGTACGCTTTTTTTTGAACAATTTCACACATTTAAAGAATAATGCAATGTTTATTACGTGCGATACATAATGAAATATGAAGCACCCCATTAACCAACACCAACTGCTTATTATGTTCCATCTAAGCATCTCTTTTTAGAAATCGGTCTAACTAAACATTCGCTTCATTTTTGATTTATTTTATTTTCAAAAGTTCATAAAGTGGAACTTCGTCATCGGAAATTCTTTTTGCAGCCACATTAAAGTATCCATTTTCTACCAAGTACTTTGGTCTTGGAACACTTGGCTTTTTGTTACAATACTCAATAAATGCCTTGGACGAACGTAAATGAGCAATTCCCTTGAAAAGATGTTCTCCACTACGCAGTTCATCAGGAAATACAGTTTTAATAGATACATCCTCCTCGGTACGTATCCATGGTCTCTCTTTATAAGGAATGGTTTTTCCAAATGCAACTGTTCTGGCTTTCTGAGGGGATACTTTCAAATTTCTATTTATGTAGTTTTCATATTTCAATTCAATGGCCATCTAAAAGAGAAAATCCGAAGGTTTTAATAAAGGTGCTGAGATTAAAATAAAAAAAAACAGAAAACCTACATCCGGTAAATTCCATTTATCAGCGACAGTTTTAGCAATAGCTTTTACTTCCTTTGGATCGGTTTGGATAGATGCTAAAAGCTTTGCATTGCCTTCAATTGAAAAAAGCGATTTAAGCTGTTCCTTCGTTAAGACTTTTCCGCTTTTGCTACCAAGGTTATTTACCCAATCGCTGAACCTTTCTGCAGACTAAAATAAGAAGAGTGGTTGAGAAAGTTCTATTAAGGGTTGAAAGCTGTTAAAAGCTGCTTACTGCATCCATCAGTTGTTCTGCTTGCTCGTCGAGAGGCTTCTCCCAGATACTTTTTTCCATTTGATAAATTTTCGATTTCCATTTCACCCTATCTTTTCGTGGTGCACATATAAAAGCCGAATGCCAGTTATGCCGTTTTACACGTGTTGATTTCTTTTCGATGACATTTTCTAAATTTAAATCGAATTTCGGGAACTCTTCTTCCTTTCGCTCAATGATGGAATAAGTACTTTCATTGAATTCCATTTTCTGTGGATAAAGTAGTGCAGCAAAAATATACATAGCAATTTGAGAAGGCTTTGTAATTTAACTTACCTTCTTCGGTGTGATAACAGATTCTTCTTCCATAGTTATTGTTGGTTTGGTCTTTGCCTTATGTTGGGGATTTTGTTCAGGCAATTCATCAGAATAATCTAGAGGGATGATTTTTGCAACCCTTTGTCGAAGTTTCTTTGGCAACGTTGAATAGAAATCGTAGTTTTTTATACGTTCCTTTTTATTTTTCTTGAGTGCATTTAGTTCAATTTGATTAATTACTATTTTCCAGTAGAGATTTTGACGTTGTTTTTGTGAAATCATTTCTATAAAATCAAAATAAAGTGTTTAGTATTATTTAATATGAATATGAAGAAGAGTTTATATTGACAAGAAGTAAATGTCGCCAATATTTGTTTTTTTTTTTCTGAAAAGTCTGTTACAAGTTGTTATGTGGGTCGGTGGCATGGTTTCAAGCTGTTTAAAGCTGTTTAAAGCTTTATTTCAGTAGGGTTTGAGTATGAGGTTATTTTACATATTATATCTAAAGCGAAACAGCTTTTTCTGTGCTGACACAAATTGAAAGCAAGTGGATGACTACCCTTGTGATGTACCTACATAATGTGTTTCATGCTGCAAACATTCCTTTGGTATAAACGATACAACCGCTTTTGCAAACTGTTTAAAAGAATAATGCTATTATATTTGAGGATTGAAGGGTGCAATCAATTTTTGCACCGACTTTTAAGCATTGCTGTATTAAGCATACAATCTGTGCGAGATATATCATGTAAAAAAATGTCATCCCGGAAATAGGTCATGCGAGAATAATAAAGGGTGGTTAAATTTTAAGTGCCGATGTTGATTTTGAATAAAACACAAATTATTTAGGAAATTATTGTCATTTCATTTTGGAAAAAATACGGCCCGATGATGCCGCCAGCCCATAAACCGCACCAAATAGTCACTCTTTGTGGGTGCATTGGTTTTTCGACAATCACTCTTGGGTTATCATTCGCCCAAATGCGGCAATTCTGCTTATTGACGAATCCACTGAGGTGAAAATGTGCCTCATCACTGAAGATGATTTTCTTCGAAAATTGATCATCCACTGTTGCCATTTCTTGCCACCATTCTGACCATTGACGACGCTTGAAATGGTCAAGGTTCAAAATTGAGTTAGTCTGAAATTTATAAATGTCAAATGAAATGCAGAAAAAAACTTGACGTTTAGGTGTGGTTCACACTCAACATCGGCCCTTAAAATTTAACCACCTATTATTATATGGGATATACATCAATCAATACAAATATTTTGCGAGAAATATAAAATGCTTGGAAAATAATTATTATGTGAGACAAATATTATGCGAGAAATATAAAATGCTAGGATAATATCATGCAAGAAAATTATCATGCGATAAATAGACCATGGGAGAATAAAATCATGAGAGAAAAATATTATGGAAGAAAAATATTATGCGAGAAATAAACAATGCGAGAAATATACCTATCCACCAATCGAGAAAAAAATTATGCCAACAAATATATCACGCAAGAAAAAAATGTTTTGCGGGTTGGGTATAGCAGATCCCAGAACCACTGATACCAAGACCACTTATACCAGTCAACTAATCCCAGCAGCCAACTAATACCCGGACAACTGGTCCCCGCATACTCATCCCAAAAGTGTTATAAATTATTGTATAACTAAAATAAAACTGGTTTGTGCATTTAATATATTAATTGTTCAAATGGTTAGTGAATTTGAATTCGAGAAAGGATATTTTTGTGGGAAGAATTGTTTTTGGGAGGATTTTTTTGTCTAATTGGCTGTTGTTTTTTTAAATTGAAATAAAATGTGAGCAAAAAAAGTAAAAATGCTACCTCTTTGTAGGGGAGCGTAATAAAATCCCGAAACACAAAATCCCGAAATCCCGCCGAAAAAAAAAAAAATTAAAAATTCCGCCTAAATATATTTTTACAAGTATTTGACGGGATTTTCACAAATCTTTTTAAGGTATTATTTTGTTCTTTTTAAAAATATTTTAAAAAATTAATAATTTGGAAAAAATATTTTATTTTTAATTCAATTTAACCAAATGAAAAGTAGTAGGAGCTGTTGGTTCGGGAAAAATTGAATCTTCAATCTATAGAGAGATAGAAACGAATTTCAATGGTTTGACCAATTATTGTTGGACATTTGGCCAAAATATTTTTGTACATTTGTCAAAAAATTTTTTGGAAATATTATCGAACACTGTCAAAAATATTTTGGACAATTTTTTTGACGAACATTTTTTTCGAAATATTTATTTTTTTTTGACGAATTTTTTTTTTCGGAACGTGACTGTTTTCCTCCGCCGCCGGTTTACCTTCGCCAGTTTACCTCCGTCGGTTTACCACCGGTAAAAGATGAAAGAAAACATATTATCAGAACAGGCTGTTTCTAATTTTCGAAACGCGTTTTGGTAGAAGAACAGAAAGAACTGAGTTAAATTCAGGAATTACTCTAAAATCAAAACAAACTGTTTTTTTCTCCAAAACTTTTAAACAAATGTTTTTAAATTTGGGGCTAAACTAAAAGTCCTAGCGATTCAAAAAATGCATATTCGTAATCTAGGAAGTGCCGCTTTTCAATTGATGCAACGCATTATAAGAAAAATGGACTTTTATCTTTAAACGCGATTTGTGGCTAAACTAGACGTGCTAGAGGCATCAAAGTTGACACCTTTAAACTTGACTTGCGGCTAAACTAAGCGACCTAGCGACTTCAAAAATACATATTCGTGATCTAGGAAATGCCGGTTGTAATAAATCAAAAAAAAATTGGTAAAAAAGTTTTTTTCCAAAACTTTCAAAAAAAAACTTTCAAAAACAATTATTTCCACAAAAATATCCTTTCTCGAATTCAAATTCACTAACCATTTGAACAATTAATATATTAAATGCACAAACCAGTTTTATTTTAGTTATACATTTATTTATAACACTTTGGGACGAGTATGCGGGGACCAGTTGTCCGGGGACCACTGGTCCTGGGACCAGTTATTGCCTGGGACCAGTTGGCTGGGATTACCTGTCTTGGTACCAGTGGTTCTGGGACGAGCTGCGTTGACACCTGTTTTGCATTTAATTTTTTCTTTTTTTGGATTACAAAAAATTTTAATACATACTTACATACATTTCTTTTATTCAAATAAAATAAAAAAAATTATGAGTTTTTACATACATGTAAGTCGAGTTTAAACCTTAACAGTTAATCTTAAATCTTAAACTTTAAAGCAAGTACCTAAAATATTATATTAAATTTTGTTTGGGGCTCTGGGATTTAATCACCAACCCTTATCGAATACCCCATATATGGGATATTCGAAAAAAGCATAGATATGCCATCTCAAAACAAGCTGAAATCTTTATTGAATCCATTTCCATATGTGGAATATTCGAAAAAAATTATATGCAATCTCAAAGCTAACTAAAACATTTGTTGGGTCCTGCTTGGGGGTCTGGGACTTAATCATCCCATGTCGAATACTCCATATTTGGGATATTCGAAAAAAGTATATGTCACCTCAAACCAAGCTGAAATCTTTGTTGAATCTTGTTTGGAGCTCTTGGTCTTGGATGTTATCACCCCATATCGAATATCCCAAATGTGGGATATTCGAATAAAGTATATGTATATTCCATCTAAAGGGATACCTTATTTGATCACCAAAATACTGGAACTAACTGACTATGACTATTTACTGTGTTTCCAAATTGCATATATTTTTTTTGAATATCCCATAACTGAGGTGTTAGCGTCCTCTTGGCATTGACTTAACTAAGAAAATTTATTAAAATTCACCTATAGCAAAACAATTATTGAAACCAACTGTCATTTTAAAACCAACTACTGACTTTTCCAATGGAACACTCTTTTCCCAATATCCCATAAATGGGGTTTTAAGATACCGGAAAATTGTTTATTGTAGGCTTCAAAATATACGATAGCAGACTTAATGAAGTGTGTTTGATATAGCTTAAGGTTTCGTTTAAATTTATTCTTAATAAGCAATGTTTAGAAGAAAAGTTAAGCAATTATTTCATTGCATATGAGAGTATAAATTTATATAGGCAGACTAAAAAACCTACTTCTATACTGATCCTTAGTTATCAAGTAATATATTTGATAAACATATTCATATTATGAAAGTATTCAAAACATTTGGAATCATTAGATTTTCAAACAATAAAAGTTTTAACTCTGAAGCGTGAAACCCTTAATGTACTTTTTTTAAAGTCATAAGATTAAATAAAGCGATACTTTTCCGGGTATAACCTTCATAAATTATTGCGGTTAGCTTAAACGTTTCTGGCAACATGTTTCACAATCGTGATTTCACGACCGAGGTTATAAAATTACCTTTTTTCACTTTTCATTTTTAGAAAACTCAAAAAAAAAAAACAACGCTCCTCATCAAAAGGACATTTTGTCAAAATTATCCAACAATTGACTGTGACTCCTGCATAATGCACCCCCAGTTGCTTTCACAGTCTCTTTGACTTCCAAGGAGGGTTGACAGCAGAGCTTGTCACGCTCTATGACAGTTTGATTTATTTATTATTGAAAAAGTTTCGTTATTTTTATTTTTTGTATATACAATGTATGTATGTATGTATGTATGTATGTTTTTTAACAGCCCACCCTAGCTTGAATCAAAAAACTGTATCGGGTATATAATATTATGTGTGTCTGAGGGGAGAACATAAATTATTTCTCTTTCATAGAATCCGTCAAGTATAAGTGGAGAAAATTAATTTTTGATGTCCTGAACCTGAACTTCTGAATCGTGACGCTTTTTACAAGGCTATATTCTCCTAAGATGAGTTTAGGAAGGATATCTTTTCTTTGAAAAAAAAAGAAGAAAAAAAAAAGAACTTCCAAGCGATGAAAGAAAGTAGCGAAAATTAATTAAAAAACTTTTCAATCAGCCCATAAGTTGAAAATCCTTTTCGACTTTTTAACCTCAAACATTTTCGTCGCATCTGCATTGCATATATAGAAATGCATGTTTGGGGGGGGGGGGAAGAAGTATTATATAGGTAGCAGAGTCTTCTTCATCAATAATTCAGGTGCGTGGTGATATCAAAAGGAATTGGTAAGTATTTTGAACTCCATCTCAACATTGTTAGAAACTGGAGTCCTTGCACGTCCTTGATGAAAGAATATGGATGCCTAGTTTTTGGAAAGTCTTTCAAGTGCATTTTTGAATAAGGATAGAGGTCATATGTACCTTTTACATGCACTCGCGCTATTTTCCCATCAGAAATACACATCCTCACGTGCCATTTCTTTAGAACGAACAGATCGGAAGGATTTATCCTTTAATTTATTTTTTTTTTGTTCGTCGTTTTGAAAAACTTTGTTTTACAAGGAATAACAAATGACACATAATATGCTTTTTTTTTCTTACCCCTCATCCTTCTTGCACTGTGGAACGTTTTGTTGGGGGTGGAGTAGAAAGTATACACTTTGCTGACTCCTTAAGCAACTCATTTATCGAGTCTTTTATATATAAAATATGTGTGTATGTAATGTACCTACATCTAAACACGCTGTAAGTCTACAAGGGTCTACCACTTTGCTGTTTGGGTTATGTTGCCACTCATGGAAAAAGCAGGCTCTATATATTTATAAGTACTTGTTCTTACAATGACGGCAACGACGAAGAAAACTTTTAATTTATGTGAAAAAGCTTTGCCAAGAATTTTAATATGGGAACGTTCTCACAAGTTTACACGGTGTTATGCAAAGTTTTGTCGCTTGATAGGAAATAACTTATGATAAGTAAGTGTGACCACCATATAGCAGGGAATGGAGTGGATGGATGTTGGATGCACTTAAAAGTGTTATGGAAACTTATTGGGGTAGGTGTGTATATATAGAAGACATCTTCTTTGGCTATGGAAGGGGTGCCTATACTGCTGATCTGGTCGAGTTATTTTAATATGCCTTTGACAATGATGTATTTCATTTTAAAATGTTTAAAGCATGAAAAAGGAGATAAACGACTGAGGCCTGAAATTTTTGTATTAACTTTTGTTTAAACTAAGCTTAAGAAATTTTTTAATAGCATGTCATCATTATAATATAATTTCAGATTAGTGAATGTTTCTTTGGATAGTTTTTAATAAAACAATTAATTTTGGGAGTCCTAACATTTCTAATGCTTTGGTTTTTTGTAAATCCGAGTAAGTAAGTAAGATATTCATTTATTAACAATTAAATACAAATTATAATTACAAAATTTGAATCTTAAAGCTATGACTTAGCCGTCAGACTGATTGACAAATTTATTATTTTAATTGTATAAATATAAATAAATTCTCAATAAATTGAAAAAGACAAAAATATTTAAACGTATTCAGATATTAACAACTTTCTGTAATTGTAAACTGTTTTCAAGAAATTGTTAAGGGTTTTTCATTCACACTCGTTTAGAAGTTGTACAGATACTTGTAATGTTAAATTGGGTTTCCCAAAATGCATTACTCTTTGCGGTCTGAATATAGGGCATAATATATCAATAATAAGATGGGAATCTTCTTTCGAATTAAGGTTGCACAGCGAGTAGAATTGATAAAAACTTCCATTATATGGGTTGCAATTAAGGTTTAGGACCTCACTCCTTGCTTTGAAGATTATAGATATTTCATCATAGCTTAACGAATCATGGAAGTAGTTCCTTTGTTTTAAATTGAAATTTAATTGCCTGTATAAGACTCTGCTATCCGACTCTCTAGCCTTTAGGATGAACATATCATGACTTGCATCATCATTCTTCTGCATAATGTTGTAGAGGTTTTCTTTCAAGTTGCTTAAGTTATTATAGTGTCAATTATAAAGTTTTCACCACAAGCGTTACCAATAGTCTGCCATTTTTTATAGCACCAGTCTTTATTCCTTAGCTCATACAGAAACAGTTTTTTAGAAAGTCGAGATTCGTCATAATGACTACATAGCTTAATAATGAAGTCAGCCTGAGACTTGAGAGTGTTCTTTAGGAGTTTTGGAAGACCAGTTTCCAAGTATATACAATAATTTGGTGTATTTTGCGGTAGGTTAAATAGTTTTTTTCAGAAATTTCCTTTGGAGTAATTCTATTTTCTCGTACTCATCTCCACCCCATACTTGAGAAGCGTAGCAAAGGGTTGATTTGACAACTGAATTAAATATATTGTGTTTTGCGGATAAAGCGATTCTTTTGTTTGAAAAAACATTTTTCCAAGTTAGGTTAATTAAGCTTTGTGAGCTATTGCTTTTTTCGGTTAGGTAGTTTTTGAAACTAAAAGTTTAACTAATCCTCACACCTAGATATTTAACCTCTTTTACGGGTTCGAGAAGTTCTCCGTCATAATATCACCGTCTCTCATTATGTGCTCTTGAATGCCTCTCGAAGACCATCATTTTCGATTTTTCTGTATTAATTGATAGATCCCATCTCTTGCAATAGCTTGATAAACGATTTATCATTAACTGCATCTACTCAGGTGATTCAGAGAGTATGACAAGGTCATCTGCATAGAGTAACACGTTGACTGTAGAACCCGCAATTCTGACTCCACCGGGTAGATCATCTACTATGTCGTTTAAAAAGCGAGAACAATAATGTACTGAGAAGACAGCCTTGTTTCACACCAGAATTAGTACCGAACCACTCGGAGTACATTGTACCATCCCAAACTGCTGCAATAATATTCGTATACATTTCTCTGATCACTTTGATGAACTTTGACGATATACCAAATTGCGACATTTTGTAGAAAAGAGCATATCTGTTAATAAGGTCGAAGGCAGCTTTGAAATCAACAAAGAAGGAGCATACTTTTTTATTCTATTTTATTTTTATTTTTGTTATTACATTCATGAAAAAAATTCCTCTATAATTTTCTACAATGTCTAAGGGTCCTTTTTTATGGATCGGAAAGATCACAGATTTCCTGAACAATGAGGGAATGCTTGCCGTTAATAGAATTTTGTTGAACAGGATTCGTAAGTTATTACAGAACTTGGGTGTTGAATTTTTAAAAAACTCATAAGGGATGCTGTCCTCACATGGTGCCTTTCCATTCTTCGCTTTCAACAATACAGCTATTTCGTCAATATAGATGTCGGTTTCTAACGATTCATCAATGTATAAAGATTCTGCGTATGAGAAAATCAGATTAGAATTATTTGAGAGGAGAAGCTTAAAATGGTTTGCTAGTGATTTGGCTGATATATGTACCTGCTCCGATTTTATAATTCATTCCAATGATTTCCCTCGCGATCTTTCAGAAATCCTTGGAGTTTCGAGTTTGTCCTAATAGAAGTGCTTTTTGGTTTTCAAATTCAGTTTTCTTTCGACGACAGAAATTGTTGCAATTTGTGTTCGCATCAATGTACCAAATTCTAAGGTATTGGTGGTTTGAGGAACGGATTGCGCGTAAATCCGAGTACAAAACCTTGAATGTAGATCATTTAAGTTAGAAAACAAAAATTCGAAAGGAAGTGTTTCAACTTTCAAGTATGGACAATTCACAAATAAGACTGAACATTTTTTGTCCAACAAAATGACCTGGATGGATTTTAGTGAAATTTCGTAAAGAATTAGATTTTCTATACCAATTTTCCAATTTTAACAACGCTTAAATAGTTGAATAAAACACTCCTATATAATTGTCTCTCATTTTCAGTAATATTACATGAACCCTCTTGCAAGCTTTCAATCTAGTAAATAGAATCAATTAATTGAATACCTATACGAAGTAGTAAGAATAGTGATTACCACCTCACAATTTCGCCAAAAGCATATCATCCCCAGTCCATTGCATAGCGTGGGTGCAGTTGTCAGAGATAGGTAGGTATACCTTATTTCGTATCTTGATAATAAAATGTCACAAAAGGAAGAAATACATCAAAAAGCTATAAATGTTTCGTGTTTATCTACCTACTGTTTCGATATCTTTCAAGAACATTTCGGTAACATTTTAATTTCAAGAATTCTTCTTTAATTTACTTAGTGACCACACACGAAACTATTAATTCGTGGTAAGCCACAAAAATACTACAGTGTACAGTTATCTAATAATAGAACTCCAATTTAACTTCAATGTATATGTTTTTTGAATTGTTTCATTCATGACATAGTTGAGATCATAAACTACCGATTGTCACCGCAAACACGATACAAATACAATCTACCACCACCATGTATCCCTTTTATATACCTACCTTGATTATGTGGCTTTTATTAGAGAATGACAATAATTTTGTTGGTTATGCTTGTCAAGGGGCGAATTAGGCATTGTTTATATTGCTAATGGAGGGAGTCCAAAAGGGTTGTGAGGATTTTATGCACACCGTTATTTAGGTATCATTTGATTTAGCCATTTAATGGCCCATTGGCTATGAGAATGATTGATTTAAAATGTGTTTTGGTATTATTATTTTTTTTTTAATCCAATTAAATTGCTTTTAAAGTGCTATGAAGGGATTTTAAGTCCAATGAATGAATGAATTTGATTTTCATTTATTTAGTACGGAAGTTCAATTTAATGTTGTTATACAATAATCAGCAAGACAAATTGTGTGTCAGTTTGTATATTTTTCTATTTTATTTAGTTTTAGAACAAATTTATGTGGACCTCCTTTATTTTTTCTCGAAATTAAAAAAAAGAAAATAAGTACGTTAATTTTTGCAAAATGTCAGTAAAACGTTGGCCTTCTCAAGAACTTCATATACGAAAAAAGAAACAATATGCCCGAATAGAATTCACGGACTTGCTCCTGTGGGTAACAACTTACTATAAACTGTGGCTACATATTTAATCTCAAAAAAGAATTTTAAAAAAGTACTAAAAAAATGGATTTTGTAATATTTTTTTTTTGGCTAAAAAATATATTAAACTTTTTTTTTAAATGGAATATTGTTTGACCTTTTTAAATGCACTATAATGCAAAATTTTAACAAAATCATTTCAGCCATTAAAAAATACTTCAGGTGAATAACTCAAAATTAAGGAAATTTTCCCAAAAAATGTAAAAACCATATTTCCGTAATGCAAATTTTTTGACAAAAATTTGAAATGCAATTTTCTTATAAAATCTTTGGTTATTACATGTACAAAGTTTAATCAAAATTGTTGGAGTCGTTTTCAACAAAATTTAAATAAAAAAACCAAAATCGCTTTTAGTTGAGCTAAAACAAAAATTCGAATTTCCCCTAAAATGAATTGGGAATCATATAAAAATGGTCTGTACGATGTGTTAAGCTAATCGGTTTACACATTTGGGTTCTATAGCTTAAATTACAATAGGAGCACGGACGCATTAACGAACAGACGCACAGACCAACAACGGACTGTGTGACTTAACCCACTTCTTCGGGCAGCAGCGGTCGGCAGGTTTCAATAAAATCATTATCTAAACATTTTTCTTGTTCATCAGAACAAACCCTGAAACACTCATCCAAAGAACTCATTAGAACTTTTCCCGAAAACCAAGAAACAATAAAAGTGGGCGGGATAGTAGGCGGATTTTCCTAAAAGTATTTTTAATATTTTTCTTGTTCATAAGAACACTACCTCCCAATTTCATCCAAATCGTAAGAGCCATTATCGAGAAACCCAATTTCTTAGAAAAGAGGGTGTGGAAGTAGGCGGATTTTATTTCAAAAGTTTTTCCTCATTGATTTGAATAAACTCTTAAAATTGCATCCAAATCATCAGAGCCGTTTCCGAAAAATTAAGAAACAATAAAAGGGGGCGTGGCAGTGGACGTATTTTACTTACCCATTTTTTTTTTAATTTTTGCCTCATTTCATCATAACAAACTCTGAAATATTTATTCAAATAATTTGAACCGTTTCCAAGAAATAGAGATGTTTCCGATCGATTCCGAGAAACTAAGAAATAAGAAAGGAGGGCGTGGCAGTGAGCGGATTTAACTTAATATAGTTTTTAAAATTTTTTCTCATTTAGAGAAATAACCTGTGAAAATTTCATCCAAATCGTTAGAGCCGTTTTCGAGAAACCAATTATATATACATATGTATATACAAGAATTGCTCGTTTAAAAAAATAAGAAATGGTGCTTCCGGGTGAACCCCCATAAACCTTAAGCAAGATCTATTCAAATAATGTCCCTCGTTAAAACCTCACAATAATTTCTTAAAAAAATATACAACAGTAAAATGATATCATTAACATCGATAACGAAACATTTTATATTTTTTTTTTTAAATTGGCTTAACAACGACAAACTTATACCTAGCCAAAGCGAATTTTGCCCTCACCCTAAAATTTCGATTTTCAAAATTATTTTCATACTGCCAAAAATATTCACCGGAACATCACTCAAAACAAATACGAGTATTATCTCGGAATTTGCCTCCATTAAAAGTGTTGAGTTATCAAACGGTTCATTAAGCTTTCACCCCTAAAATCAATTGAATTCACCCCCCCCCCCGTTCCATCACCCCGTCATGCATCTAAAACCTCGGGAGGGGGGGGGAGAAACTTTTTACCTTTCTGAGTATAATTTTCAAATTTTCAATTAGCTAGTGCTGTTGATTTAATCGATTTCAATTAATCCAAACACATTGGTCAAAATATTGTACTAATAGAGTTGGTTGCTTTAGGTATACACAAATTGTCGAGCGGCAAGCGGCATTTCCAAAGTGCAAAGGGACACGAGAATTTTATTTTGTTAGGTTTCATATTGCATGTGAAATCCTTTATACTTCCCCACAACACCAACACTCCAAAATCCACATATATACAATATAATCCCAGGCGCGGCGCCTTACCAACAACTATCCACCCAATAGTCGGTTATGCAGATTAAATCTGCTGCAATAATATTATTTTGCAAAATTTGCATATCTCATGGAGCTCACAACATACAAGGATATACCCACTTGTTGTTTGTCCGGGCTTTCCTGTTTACCGCTGTCAGTACCATCAACCTCCCTTCCTTCCCCCCATAAACACCCCACAAATTTCTACCAACAATTTCACACAGTTTTGGCGTACCATGCATATTATAATTCTGCCTCCAGGACTTTATTCAAAAATTTTGATATGTGTATTTGTGTGTGTGCATGTGTTGCATATATAAAACAAGCAAACATAGTTAATTTGTCATATTTAATCGGTGTGCAAATATGGAGTCGCAGTAATTAGAATTATGCCCACGGCAATGGGGTAGAAATTGAAAAAAAAAAAAAATAATATAGGATTTGAGAATACTCAGGCATTCCGAATTTTGTATATATGTAAATAAAATTAAATAATGAATTGTGATGTCATACAAATAGAATATGATTTCTATCGTTGAAAAGAATTATTTACATGGCAGAATTCTTGATGAGTTGCAGCAATTTATTTATTATTTTTTTTTGTGACTTGATATATTTTTATTTGCAACCATCAACAACTGTAGGTTTTTTTTAAATTAAGAATATTAAGGCGATTAACAAAAATGACAAAATACTATTTAGTTTTATTACGATGGGAACTATTTTGATATATGTAGATCACGAAATTTCGGCAGAGGAACGCGTGCCTAAAGCATTGTCCTTTATCATTCACTGGATTATTAAAATTAATATAATAGATATTGCGCAATTAACGTACGCCAAGGGAACACCACAGGTTTGAGGGGGAAGAGATTTTAGTTCCAAGCTAGAATTGAAATACTAAATTAGCACTTAATTCCTGCATCATTAGAATTTTGAATTTCAGTTGTGGTGTTTCCAGCTTGGCTGACTTCTATCGAACTTTCTACGAAATCTCGCAAATTATAAAGTCTCACATCCGAAATCTCGCAATTACAAAATCTCAGAAGCTAAAATCTTGAAGATATACATTTTACTCCCATTGGGTAGCAGCAGAGGGGTTTATCTTTATGGTGACTACTACGGTAAAACTGAGAGCTATGCGATCGCGGAAATCGTTTCTTAAGAAGCACTACACATGGTCGACAGGTCAAGGTAGAATAGTAATTACCCTGAAACAAAAGAGTGTTCCCACCAAAATACTCTTGTAAGGACGGCAGTGGAAGAATTCTCTAGACAGAGTCAACGGTAGTGTTACCAGACCCAGTTAGGTTGAACTACTTGGTGAACATCTTATATGGGCTACTACGACATTTTCGGAGCTCAGGCCTATTAGGAGCGGTTTATACGGCTACCCAATCTTGGAGTTATACTAAGGTTCTGATCCCCAAGGCTGGGTGGAAGTTGTGTGTGGGGGTTACTTCCCTAGCACGGAAAAAAGTACGGTTCCGAAACATCAAAAAGCCTCGGATTCGGAAGATTCAAATGTTGACGACCCCAGCAGACGAAACAAGGACAATGAGATTCGGATCTGTACGTGAAAGTCCGGACTTTAAACAACAGACCACGTGCAACTGAACAACTAGTGGAGAACCTTGATAGGCTAAAGACTGATATAACAGCCATCCAGGAAGTACGATGGGATGGAGAAGGCATATACGAAGGATGAAATCGTATGACATTTACTTTGACGTATACTGTAAGCAGCAGGGTCAGCGACTCTTTGGGTGTGGATTTGTGATAAAGGCAAGAAGTCTTGGGCTCTAGAAATGTAAGCGAGCGCCTAGTCATAATCCGCATTAAAGATTCAACCCAAGTTCGAAAACATTACACTGATCTATGCCCACGCCCCAAGCCCCCAACTGAAGATACAGATGATTCAACCAAGGAAGAGTTCTACGATCTTCTTGAGACAACGTACGTATGTAGCCTGAACGACAACAGTTCCGATAACGGACTCAGACTGATAGACTTTGCGGCGGTACGGCTAGCGGGGCGAAATGTCATTTAAGCAAGTATACTCGTTTCCAACACCTCTATATTATACACAAGGGGACCTGACGGTTTCCAGATCAACGAACCTTCAACTAAATTAATCATGTTGCGATAGATGCCAGGCATGTTGCCAATATCCTGGTTGTTCGAACTTTCCGAGGGAGCAACATAGACTCGGACCACTACTTAGTTGGTAGTAGCCCAAGTACGCTTGAGGATATCCATGACGCCAAAACGCCGAGCAGATGCTCTAAAAAGATTTGAGGTCACGAAGCTAAAATCGCAAGAGACTGCCAGAAACTTTGCTGACCACGTGTCTCAGCAAGCTGGCCACCAGCATCAAGTAGAGGAGGAGCAGTGGAAACACTGCCAACATGCAATCAGAAGTGCTGCTACTGATGTATTGGATTTCAATAGACGTCTCGGCAAGTTTTCTTCATAGTCAGTTTGAATTTTACCTTTGAGATGAGGAATTATCATATTTAATGATAGACTTATGTATTGAACAGAGAACCTACTTTGCAGGCTTGTAAAAGAATGCAATTTTTTTTGAATGCAGTCTTTAAAAATCATTTACGAAATTCAATTAAAAGATTCCATTCATTGACTTCACTTTGAGAATGCAAAGAATACAAATGAATGCAAAAAATACAAAAATATACAAAAGAATGCATAAGAATGCAAAAGAATGCAAAGAATGCAAAAGAATGTAAAATATTGCAAAAGAATGCATGAATTCTCAAAAGATTGCATGAAATTGACTGCTGTAAAATGAATGGGGGCAAAAAAATGATTGCAATCTTTTTGCTACAAGGTATAATGGTGATTGCATAATTTGAAGTCTGAAGTCTCAAAGTGAAATCAATGAATGCAATCTTATTATTAAAGTCATTAAAGATTGCATTCAAAAAAGATTGCATTCTTTTCCAAGCCTGCTACTTTCTATCTTGAATCCTCAATAATAGTGAGAGAGGAATGTCACTCGTGAATTTTAGGTAAACACAAAATAAAATTTACAAAAAAATACAAACGCCAGTGGTGTAATGCATATGATTGATGATAGATCATTTATGCCCAATTTAATAAACTGATACCATACGTGCTTAAAAAATATATATACTACGTATAATTAAACGTATTAATTTTTTATTGCTAATCAATACAACAGTAGTTCGTGGAAATGACTTTTTTGTGTGAATCCACTGATTTATTATGATGAGTCACTATAATATCCACACAGAGTTTATACATAAATCCCTTTCGCCAAATCAATATACAATTTCAATTTTATGGCTTATACATCCATTCCATACATACATCAGTGTGTTGTTTGATAACTCGACTTAATGCATTGTTGTCTACTTATCAACCTCCAAATCAAAATACACTTCACCTGATGGTAATGCCATAAAAAAAACATTTCATAATGCACTTGAAATTTGATTACCACGAGAATTCAACAGCTGAAAAAAATCCTTTTCCATTGCATAAATATTATTTTAATAATACAAAAAAAAAAAACATTATGTCGACGACTTGGTCGAATGCACTTGCTCTTTAATGTTGGTATAGTTTTTCGGAAAATAATGAACAAAAATAAGGTCTTGTGGTTTGTCATAAATAGGTATTTGGTAACATTGTCTCGGCATAATATTTTGTTAATAATATGCCAATAGAAGATAAAGAAAAAGTGTGATTACCGGGACTCACGGTTAAGATGTGTAAACATCAAATTAATATATTTAAGTGCTGGTTTTATATCACAGAACGTGGTTAATTAAAACTGTCAATCAAAATTCAACCCAAACTCGACTCGATTTTTCGATTTAGTTTGAAGTACGAAGGAACGTACCCAATATTGAAGGTATCCAATACACATCAACGTATCGTAGCGTGTAACACCACAACGTAATGTGTTACAGAAATTTCCACGTTTTCATTTTAGCCTACCGCCGCCGCCGGCATGGATGTTTAAACATCAATAACAGTTTTAATTTGTCAATTATTTTATGACAAACTTACTAGCAGATTGTATTCAAAAGGCGTTTTCCTTTAAAAGCTCTTTGCAATGAACTTAGCGCATAGCTTATATCAATAAGATTTGTTACGCCAGCAAAGTTTTGAATAGATTAACGGTTAGCTATATTTATAAAATTCCGAAGCTTTTCCAACTTTTGTTCATACAATTTGTATTGGAAAATCGAAATGCTGGCGAAGAACCTCTTAACTCATTAAATTCACACTAGCTTAGCTTTGTTATCAACTTTAATTTTTCTACAAATGAATAACTAAGCCTTTACAGAGAAACTTGTTTATCAGAAAAAAAATATGAAATTTGTCATTCTTCTGAAATATAAATCGCAAAGTGCACTGATTCAAGGGGGAACTGACTGCGGGGTAGCATATATGGTTTACCTGGTGCTATACACGCATTCTATATGTATGTATATACAATGCTCTATATGTCACATCAACCCGATGTTCATAATATACATATGTATGCTCAACGTCAACACCCCCTCATTCACTTGGGGCAAAATGTGGATTGTGGAAGTGCAAGTGGAATTTGAATTATTCATAGATTTGCATTTCACTGCAAATCAGACTTACACCTCCTTAGAATGTCCTTCCGTTTGGAATGTGTATACCGGAAGTACGCGAGGAGGGTGTGAGGAAACTGGGAACTGAGTAAATTTAATATTTTTTTTTTTTCTGTATGGTACACCTGCTAGCAGAATTATTTTTTTTTTTTTATGATTCGGCCTCTGTGCCGTTTTATTCAATACCTGTCACCCGATGCGCTCAGCATATGACTTTTCAATTATTCAACAACGCGAATGCACTCAGCCCTATGCAGTTTGTCAATTTATTTGAATTTATGGCACACAATCAAAATTCCGAAAAAGGATTATTCAAATGTGAATAGTAAAAGGGGGAGGACGACTGACGACGAGACACTATGAAAGGTATATTTTATATGGTACTGCACACGCTGCTGGTGAGAGATTTTTTTTTTTTAAGTTCGATCCTTATACGAGCCATACAGCACTGCCACATTCGGGATTAAATAATTCATAAAGTGAACACACATTCTGATGCGTGAAAGCTATTCATTGGGTCAATATGTTAAGGGAGTCTGTTATATGTATGTAGTTGGTGTGGATGTGTGCACAGCATTTTAACACACAAACACATAATTCCCAGCTTAGCTTAGGTCGATGAGAGATCTAAAAGTTTTTGGGGGGTAATAAAGGAGCTTGTATGTGATGAAAGATTTTCTACTTGTTCTATGTATTAGAGGGGAACCATCAGGATAAGGATAAGGAGGAGAAAACCACTTAAGAAGTCGTTAAATAATCAATGGTTTAGTTTGTTAAGTTAGTTGTAAGCACTCAATGTAGCAGCTATATTGAGAATACTTATTAAAAGGATATTTTTCTTTCTTTTCTCTCATGATATGGGCAAAAGGGATTATGGCCAAATTCGATTTTCATTTTGAATTAGAAAAAAATTAACTGAAAGTTTTTCGTTTTAAGAAGAATTTTGTGTTTTGAAGAATGACAACTCATTCAGAATCAGAAAGTGGAAAGATGATGAGATATTTTGGCATGGGCTCTCTCAATTATAAGACTTCAAGGAAATAATGTTTCTGCCTTTTGCCATTGAGATAAGATTATTAATGATCGAGGCTTTTAGAGATTAACAGGTTAAGCCTCATCAGGATATTATAATAACTTAAAGTAACTATAATCGGTTTTAAGGTGTATGTCATATACCGTTATTTATATTAATTGTAAAACAAAATTCATAAAGGCGTTTAAAGAACCCAGCTTGTTGGGTTCTTGTTGGTAAGAGGCCCTTTTTAAATTAAAGTAAGTTCTGCACGACTGGGTCGTATACGAACTTGCCTTATGTGCTATCACACTGTGGTTTTAAAAAATGCACTTAGACTTTAGACTGAAAATTTGTTAAAAAACCAATATAATTACAAATAAATTGATTAAACAACTTCTGAAGCTGTTTGGACACCAACTTAATGTATACCATCCGATATCTTACACAAATCTCAATATATGAGAACAAATTTTTAAAAATCGTTGGAGCGGTTTTTAAAAAAATCATTTTTTATATATAAAATTTTGAAAATATTTTTAAGAAAAAAATTGGTACGCCATTGAATTTTGAAAATATTTTTTAAAAATCCAAAAATTAATTTTTTGATAAGTTTGATATGCAATATTATTCAAATTTATTAGAAGAAGAAAATTCCATAAAATCGGCTTAACAGATAAAGAGATAGTCGAAGACCAAAAAATGATTCTATGAAAGGTAACACTTTTAAACGCTATATGATTTTTTTCCAATAATATAGTAGACCGTACTAATATTAGTTCACACAAAAATCTAATCAAAATCTTAATAGAATTTTTTGAGAAAAATGAGATTTTCCATTCCGGTTTTTAAACACTTGTATGGGAGGTACCATTATTTTTGGTCATAAGAATAATTTTTATTTAAAATCTACTAGATAATGTTAAAAAATTCCATCGTGTCAAATTTAATAAAAATCCACCAAATCGTTTTCGAATTATTAAGTTCTCAAAAAAATTGGAAACTTTTTTAAAAATCCAAAAAAAAAAAATTGGAAAATTTTGGTACTCAATACTTTTTAAACTATTTTAAATATTCTCTATAAAAAAAATTGATCGAATTCAGTTTAACCATTTTTGAGGAAATCGAAAATCAAAAAATGGTTCTATGGGAGGTACCATTAATAACTATTTTTCGGACATTGGTAGCCTTTATGTAAATAAACTGCTGATTTTTTTTTTTAAGTTGTGGGCAGGTTTTTGAGAAAAATAAGATTTTTTTTTTGCCAAAAAAAAAATGCACGGCAGATACCGTTATTTTTGCTCTTAGAAAAAATTGAAAAAAATGCGTGGGGGGAATTCCCAAAAAACGCTAGGTATACCAAGTTAAAAGAAAATCTATGCAACCGTTTCGACTACAACCGAAAGAAAAGACAGACAGACAGAAAACACCCACTTTTTTTGAATTCGCTATCATCGTATTATCAACTTTGATCAAAATCTCGAGCTTGATTTTTTTTACGAATCTTTAACTTGCCATATAGTACCTATATGTATATCGCAAGTAAAAATCGAGAGATATTAGATAAGGTTCAGTTTTTCAACGCCTGATTTAACTATAAATTAAACCAGAGTTAGTAAATCCTGCGAAAGAAATTGAACCCGAATCAACCCCGGAAAGAGTATTTAAGTGTACGATTAACTTTACCTCAGTTTTAGCTGTCAAAAATCTATCGAAATCAAAGTGTGACACTATGGAAATGCACTTGTACCATCGCACAGACTGAGGGCGATACTATGTTGCATTATATGGAAAGGGCCACTTCTGAGGTGATGAGGTCACTTGAATATTCAATTTAACTATAATTTTTGAAAAAAGAATTTAGCTTACCCTTATAAACACTTTATTGGGACAATAATTAGAAAAAGTGAGTAATGTAAAGAAAACCTGGAATACAAAGATAACTTTTCCAATTTAATAAATTAATTCATTGGATCAACAAATAAGTTTGCTTGAATCAACGAAATAATTTATTGGTACAACAAACGAAATTGGTCAATTCAATAAACTATTTTATTACAAAATAATTCTTTCCTTGAAATAACAAAAAAGTACATTTCCACAACAAACAAGTTTTGTTAAAGACACATATATTTATAAATAGGATCAATAAACTTTTGCTTGTATCAATAAACCAGTTTGTTGGACGAAAATTGATAGAAAAATTTACTGTCCCAATAACCTTTTTTATCTTATCTACATTTCTTTTTAGTTCAGTTTAAATGTAAATTACTAAGGTCTTTGTAGGATAGATCAGTAAAAAAGTCAGTGTTGTTAAAATTTCGAATTTATCATTCAATTTTTTCTATGTTTTTTTCCTACTCTGTTATGACGTTATTAAAGCACCTCCTCATAAGGAGATTCAAATTTCTTATATGAAATAGTTTATTGCTTTATAGTTTGTCAATAATTACTCGCTAATTAGCTGTGACAAATTAAATTTTGTATGCAACTTTGTCTATGTTTTAATGTTTTTTTTTGCTAAACTCATATGAAATTAGCAGAGTTCTACCCTCTCGAAATAGAGTTAAAACTTTTTATAATGAAATCTTTTTAATAATTTGCATGCAGATGATTAAGTTTTTTTCGTGCAATGTTTTCAATATTTTTTAGGTTTATAGGATTTAGCAAACAAAAATAAAAAACATAGAAACCATGTCACAAAATATTAAAATTGTCACAAATTTTTAAATTTTAAACAATTAACATTTTAATATCCCGTTTCGAGGAGTGCTCTGGTGATTTCCTATACGAAATTAATAAAAAAAAAAACATCGCACGACAAATAAAAACTTTCATAAATAATTAATTAACGAATTGTTATCGGCAAATTATCCACCTAATCACTTTCGATCAGCGAATGTTGCTTCACTAACTTGACATTTATGATAATACACTCAGTACTCATGGTCCTACTCCTGGCATCAACATTTTTCAACATAGTATCTACCAATAAATTTGGTGACACGCAATCTCGTGGAGAACCAAGGCTTAGCTACTTACAACTTACTCTCAAGAATTTCTGGGTGCGTTTTGTCGATAGTTAAAAATGGGACCTACGATTTTTCTGTTTAATCCATAAGGGCTAAAGTGGTAGGAAATTTTTCATTACAAGATCAACCTTGAATGGATTTGTCAATTTCTAACATAAGCTTGTTTACCTATACTCGTAAATAACCATTTTTGGTTTTACGTTCCTAAATCGATCGCAGACCTTTGGTGAGACAGTTTTTTGTGATTTACTTATAAGAAAAATTACTGGTTTTCAAATTGCTATTCTTGCAATTGTCAATAATGATGATCGTGTAGGTTCTGTACTCTCTCAACTCTTTGAATGTTTCACTTCTTACATCTAAAAACGTTTCCACATTCCTGAGCTCGCCACAACCAATTTTCTCACACCACATATTTATAATTCTACAGAAAATAGCTTCTTCTTTCAAATAGAAATGTCCTTTTTTATCAAAATAAAAATGGAGAAAAAAATACCTAAACCAAAAGTAAACTTTCAGGAAATTATTAGCTTTCCTTTCAAGGACGAAAAAAACCCTCCCAAACTTTCTTTTTACAAAATAAAAGAAGAAAAAAACGAAAAATAAACCTTTTGTGAGGATGTTGTGAATTGCAATACGAAGAGAGGTGTAAGATTTTGTAAATATTTACTTAAACTTTGGAATGTGCCAACAACATGTCCCACACGTTTAGTGTATTTTCATTGAAAGAACAAACCAAGAACATGATATCAATAAAAAAAAAAATAGGAAATAAAAACAAATCAAAAACCAACAACAGATTTCCAGGACAAAAGTCTTGCGACGAAAAAAAAAATAATAGAGTGTTAACCAACGTCCATTGAATACAAAAAAAGGAACAAACACTCTTGACTTCACATCATTTCCTTTATTTCCGCTTCCTCAACGACAACAAAAAAAAAGCCATTTCTTTTTCTTAAATCTGTTGTTGCGGTTGATAAACCAATCGCACTATACCAACTATTGCTTTAGATCTTGACTATTTAGGTACACAAGTTCATCTGATCCTTTGAATTAGCATAAAGGACATTTCAATGAAATTGAATGCTGCCTGAGTGATTGTCAGTTTGGTGGACAGAAATTCTGTTTTTTACCTTTACTCAAAAAAAAAAAAAAACCTTGATGGAATAACAACGAATAAAAAATCTCATAAAACTGTTTTTTTTCGAATTAAATTGAAAGCCTCGTGGTCCTTCCGGCCACTTTCCCTCTCCCTGTCCTTTGTGTACAAAATTTTAATTGCATTAAATGATTTCCTTTTGTTTGCGTGTATCTACATCAGGTAAAGTGGTACGTTGTGGTGGAAGAACCTCATAACGACTATGCTGCTATATCTATATACAACGAAGGCGGTGGTGGTGGTTGGCTTGGCGGTACGAGAATAAAGTAGAGATGTGCATCACAAAGCCGGAAATTCTTAATTAGGTTTCGTTTCATTTCGTTTATCGCAGTTTGCATTAGTGTGCTGTTAGCTGTATTAAGTTTAGCGAAGGCTGTTAGGTGGTAGAATTGAAAGGATTGGCATTGTTTGTTCAGAGGTTTCTTAGTGAACTTCAAGGACGAATTGTGCTATATACAGTTGGAGAGAGCCTCAACCAAAACAGAGAATAGCATGTGCGCTTTTTTAGCAGCGGTAGATTTGCTTAACCTATACCCTAGTAGGTAGGTACCTTTATATTGAATGTGTGCGGATAAGCTTTGTTTTCTTAACCACATTATTTCATTTTAATTGCAGAGTTATTCTATATACATAACTAGGATTGCCAAAGAGGCCAGTCTTTGTGAAGACCTAGATTGTTGAAGGTATGGTACCTACATAGAGCTTTAATATTATAATACTCGAGATGAATTAACTTTCATTATTTTGTTCCTGTTAAGAATTCTAATTTTAATGCAGGGTCTTTGTTTGAAAATTAAGGAATTTGACAAAATGTTGAATGCATGGAAAAGGTAGGCATTTTATTTTTAAGAAATATTCTCATTACAAAAATAATATAATTAAAGCCTTGAGCCCTTGTTTCTTTTAATTCATTAAAAATGGGAAAAAACGGATATTTTTTTGTGGGCTTAAAAAACGCTAACTGTGCTTCCAAGGATGCCCGGGATAGTATGCTGGGATCCTGTAGTACCATATCATAACCGATTTCCAAATAAAAAAATTTTGTATATCAAAAGTAAAATGCATTGCATTAAATTCCTTTAGTAATTTAAGTGTGAATCAATTTGATCGTCATTTACTGTCCTTACACCAACTAAAAGGTTAGAAGGTGATTAAAAGGAAAACAACAGTTATATGTGATTGTCTTCACTTGAATGTGTTTAGGAATTTTTCAATTTTCAAAAATATTATAAATGAAGAAGACAATTTAAAAAAAATAGATAAAAACTTAACAAATCTTTCCAGAAAACTCAGACAATGATTCGTAAAAAAATCGAACTTGAGATTTTGATCAAAATTGACATTATCATGATAGCGAAGTCGAAAAAAGTGGGTCTCTCAAGTCTCAATTCCGTTTGTATGTTTTTCTGTCCTGCCCATTTAGCTGCAGCCTAAACGGATAGATCGATTTTCTTTAAACTTGGTACCGCTTGGTACTTATCGAGCGGGTTTTGGGCATTCCCCCGACACATTTTTTTTTTTCATTTTTACCAAATTATAAAAATTTAATTTTTCTCAAAAATGTGTCCACAACTTTTTTTTTTGGTTTGATTCAGTAATTTTATTTTCACAAAAACGCAACAATTTTATAAATTTTTTTCAGAAAAATGGTTATAAATTTATTATAAAGAATGTTTCAAAAAGTTTTAAAGTTATTGTAGGTATGTATACCAAAATTTTCTGGATTTTGGAAAAAAGTTTAAATTTTTTTTTTATTTTTTTTTTTTATTTAATTATATTCGTAAACGACTTTTTCGATTTTTATTAAACTTATTATTAAGCAGTTTTTTTAAATTATCTAGCAGATTTTAAGTTAAAATAAATCGTATGACTAAAAATAACGGTACATCCCATACAAATGTTTATCATTGAACCAAAAAGGTACGTAGATACAATAAAAAAAGTTTATAGGGACAGTGAATTTTTTTATCAATTTGCGTCCAATAAATTGGGACAAAAAAAGCAGTTTATTAGCCCAATAAACGTTAATTGTCACAAGCCAAAGTTTATTGATGCTGTTTATTAATTTTGTTATATTTTACAAAATTGGTTGTTGTGGAAATGTACTTTTTTGTTGTTTGAAGGAACGAATTTGTTAGGACAATAAAAAGTTTGTTGAATTGACCAATTTCGTTTTTTAAGCCAATAAAATATTTCATTGATTCAAGCAAACTTTTTTGTTGAGCCAGTTAAATAATTTATTAAATTGGAAAAAATTGAACTTTTAAATTCAATTCAAGTGACCTCAACTCCAAAATGCGTTTCGCCCAAGTACGACAATTAGGCTCATCACTAAGATGCTGGCATACCCTTCGAAGATATAAATCACCGCATGAACATACTGTGAATTTTATAGGAGTCAACTATAAATGGAAAAAAGCTTAGCTTGGCTTACACTTATAAACACTTTATTGGGCCAGTAAATAGTTTATTGGACCAAAACGCAAAAAGATTTAAAAACCGGTAGGAACCAGTTTTTGGTTTTCGAATCTTTTACTATCTGAATCTTATCTGAACCGATTTTAATGAATTTTTTACACAACTGCTTCTAATAATTTTAAATAATGTTGCATAACAAAATTTTCCAAAAAACAAATTTTGGATTTTTAAAAAAGTTTCAAAATTATTTTTAAATATTCGATTTTTAAAAAAATATGATTTTTCTTTTTCAAAAATGATTTTTAAACTCCGCATTACTAAATACTAAAAACGCACAAATTTTTTGAAAATTGTATACATACAAAATTATTTTTTAAAAAAACTACTCCCACTCTTTCTCATAAATTGAGATTTGTGGAAAAATCAAATGGTGTACATCGCGTTGGTGTCAAAACAATTTCAGAAATTGTTTAATCAATTTATTTCTAATTATATTGATTTTTTAACAATTTTTCAGTTTAAGTTCCATGCATATTTGCAATACGGTGCTGTATTGTTCATATTTATTTAATCCTTAAACTAAACTACGTTTTTGGCAAGTTGCATAAAATATAGGCTCCCATTACTAATTTATTTCTTTTAAAATCAGATAAATAGATCTAAACCCCGGTGTGATCGCACATAAGAGCATGTTCGTGCGACCCAGTCGTGCATTTTATTTATAATAGCACGATTGGTGTTCTTACGCTTTGAATTTGGCCACCTTGTCTAAACCTTTCCTTAAGTTTTTAAACCCGCCCATCATTTTAAATGTTATTTATTACTGATCAGATGGTATACATTCTTTAGAAAAAAAAAATACACCTCATATTCTTGTATATCCTTCAATATCCAAATGTTATCTTTTCTCTCATATCCTTTAGATAAATTTGTTTTTATTTATAATCAACTTTAGACCCACGAATCAGGCTCCACTTCAACTTGAAATCAATTTCACTTCAATTAAGAGTTGTTAATTAATATAATTGAATACGTGCAAAGCGATTAGCACGAAATCGATTTCCGTTTGATAAATAAAAAAGCAAAAAAAAAAAAAAAACAGTCTCCACTTCCATCCACACTAAAATTCCATCAGGTCCTTCGTGTAAATTTCCTGCTAATCTCTCAGATTCAAGTATGAAAAAAAAAAAACATTTCTAAGTATCTAAACGACTTAAACTTTTTTCTTTTGTTGATTTTTTTTTCATAGAGCATAGAAAAAAAAAGACATAAATCGTCCTCCTTAATTACTTCGTGTTAAGCTTTTAATTGATATCCAAAAAGCATTCGTTTTAAGTAATTAACTTTGTGGTGCTCTATAAGAGGCCTGGACAGAAAAAAAAAATATTTAGGTAAAAAAGAAACTTGGTTATAAGAAAGAGAATGATAATATTTATTCGTATACCGACGACGACGACGAAGACGAGGACGGTGACGACTGGACAGTTGTAGGAAAATAATATTTTATGATTAATTATCCTTTGCACCTTTAAGAATCATCCTGCCAAATCATTTTACTTTTTCAACAAAATTACCAACAACAGATGGATGTTGTTATAAATTATTCAAAACTTCAAAACAAAAACAGCACCTGCTTGGGACTTATTTTATAATTTTACAATTATTATTGAAAATCGAAATTTAATTGGAAGCGTGCGTCGCGTCGCTCGTCTCGCCTTGTGCTGAAAATCTTTGCAAATTTGGTTAAATGAATCTCGAAAAGAAAAATTGTCAACATTATTCGTCAAGACTCATGAGTCCTTTTCAAAAATTTATCGTTAGAATTTAGCACTGAAATAATTTTCCTTTTTGCAATCTCTTACGTTCAATTTGGGACAAAAAAATTCCTGCAAGCTAAAAGATTGAAAAGTGGGAAACTCTATGTGTATACGTTGACTTCAATTACTATTATTACGACAAATTTTATCTCCTTCATCCTTTTGGCAGTTTCTCTTGGTCTAAAGGCAAGCCAGAATAATGACGACAATAATAATAGAAGTGTCCTACTGGTGAAAGAAAGAAAAAAAAAAAAAAAACGAAAATAAAGCTTTGGAAACACACTCTGCATAACAAATTAGTGGACAACTTTAAACAAAAATTCTTTGTATAAAATCCCATACCATCGAACTGGGCGTATAATTTTGCTCAAATTGTTAATATTTTTATAAGTAAAGTTAGGAATAGTGAAAATTTTGGTGTGTAAGTAGAAATTTTGACAGTCTATTCCAAAAATGTTAAAACCCTTAATGGAGCCAACCATAACCATTTCTATTGAAGAGGATTTTGCAGGTAAATAATCGTTTTATATGTAAATTTAGTTATAAATGAAACTTTTTAGTTTTTTGCCTTTCTCCAGAATTTAGAGCTTTTATTAACTCGTTATAACGGGTGATTTTTAAGCTGGTTTTGTTTTGGCAACACTGGTTTTGACAGCTGACGTGTGTTTAGTACCTTGTGT
Organism: Epistrophe eligans; assembly: GCA_951394125.1. Taxonomy (NCBI): domain Eukaryota; kingdom Metazoa; phylum Arthropoda; class Insecta; order Diptera; family Syrphidae; genus Epistrophe; species Epistrophe eligans. The sequence goes on from OX596029.1 coordinate 94,733,302, forward strand.
CACTGTCAAACAGCTTCAGTTTGGTTTGCAATTTAACCATGGATCGTCTTACAAATGAACAACGCTTGCAAATTATTGAATTTTTCTATCAAAATTCGTGCTCGGTTCGAAATGTTGTTTATCGAAAAATTGTGTTCAGCGATGAGGCTCATTTTTGGTTGAATGGGTACGTAAATAAGCAAAATTGCCGCATTTGGAGTGAAGATCAGCCAGAAGCATTGCAACAGCTACCAATGCATCCCGAAAAAGCCACTGTTTGGTGCGGTTTATGGGCCGGCGGCATTATTGGGCCATATTTCTTCAAAGATGATGCGAATCGCAGCGTTACTGTCAATGGTGAACGCTACCGAGCGATGATAACAAACTTTTTTTTGCCCGAAATGGAAGTTCTTGACTTGCATGATATGTGGTTTCAACAAGACGGTGCCACATGCCACACAGCACGCGAAACAATGGCGCAATTGCGAGGCGAGTTTGGTGAACAGTTAATTTCACGTTTCGGGCCTGTCAATTGGCCGCCTAGATCGTGCGATTTGACACCATTAGATTATTTTTTGTGGGGGTATGTCAAAGCTAATGTCTATAGGGACAAGCCCGCTTCGATTGACGCACTGGAAGCCAACATCCATACATTCATTCGTGAGATACCGGCCGATATGTGTGAAAGAGTATGCCAAAATTGGACTCAGCGGATGGGCTACCTGAGACGCAGCCGCGGTCAACATTTGCATGAAATTGTCTTTAAATATTAAATTGCAAGGTTCAAACTATCGATTCAAATAAATATTTCATTCATTTTTTCGAATTTTTTGTGTTCTTTTTTTTAAAAAAGTTCTAAACCTCTTAAAAAATCACCCGTTATTAAATTTTTCATTTCATCCCTTAAATTTTTGTGAACATTGTTACAAGTACTGATCTCCTTTCCGATTCTCATTTCATATTGTCAAAAAAAAGAACGACAAAAAATAAAAAAAAAACCATCATCCTATAATAATATGATGATATAAATTTCGCAAAACAATTTAATATGCCACTGTGTGTTATTACTTAAGAGTTCTATAACAATGAGCCCTTAAAGGGGGTTGCCGGATACTAAGATGCCAAACTGCACGCCACACTCTGTGTGGGGTTGTCATTTTTTGTGAGATTTTCTTGGCTATGGCTTTCATTCTTTTTGCCGCTCTCCTTCCCATTCGCTATATATATTATATTATTTAACTAGCATTTTGTGGGGATTTTGTTTTCATTCAACTGCTGGATTATTTACTCCATAAAATTCAATAAGAATTCTTCTTCCTCCTCCCTCCAGATTATTTGTCTAAGGATAATTCCCTTAAGGACGTACTTTGTTTGGTGGTGGACGGTTTTTATTGATGGCGATTAGGACGAGCGGCAGCGAAGCGTTTATGGTGTTGGAAGTATTAAAAATGTCCTCCTTCTAGTACAGAAATTGGTTGGGAATTTTTTTTTTTATATATAATTATTTTATATCCACTGATGGTGGAAAGCCGATTGGTGACGGTGTTGTTATTCTTCACTTAAGTGCTCTCTTTCCATAAAAGACAAATCTAAGTCCCTATAATTGCCACCGCTACTTTACGCGGCGGCACTGATGCTATTTCCATTAACCATCTCATGGGATATTATTTTATTCTAACTAAGGCCCGAAATTTAATGCAAAATCACGTCCCCAGTTTTACTTGCTTCGATTCTCGTTATAAAATTTCGTTTTTTTTTTTTAATTTTATAAAAAAATGTCGTGGCCAAAGAAAGATCTTTTAAAATAATCATAATTGCATTTGATGTGTTACCCAGCACATCTCGTCGTGCGTCGTCGTCGTCGGTCGCTAAATGGACAACGGAATTGGAGTACCTAAATATAAATGTAGATATTTGCTTAGAAAAATGTAGGACTAAAAGAATTGGTAGAAATCTCATGAATGATTTAAAAATTCTTTTATTTATGATTCCTGTTTTTTTTTTTTTTTTTTTGCTGGGCATCATGGACTTCATAAAGGTTGCCAATTTAAACAAGTATTGGTAGGTATAGTGTTAACAAAAATTTTTAAATAATATTTAGGTAATTATTGCAGAACATTCTATTTGAAACCATTTTATCGATTTTCAATTTCCTCAAAAACGGTTCAACTAATTTGTGTTTACAGTAATTTCAAAAATACTGTGTACCAAAATTTTCAAAAAATTACGTTTTTGATTTTTAAAAAAAAAGTTTCAAAATTGTTTTTTGGTCTTGGTCGATTTTTATTAAACTTGAAACCCAGTAGTCTTTTGATATTTTTCTTATAACCAAAAGTAACGATACCTCCCATACAAATTAAAAAAAAAAACGGTATTGAAAATCTCATTTTTCAAAAAAAAAAAAAGGTGACGATGTACCATATTATTGGAAAAAAAATGTACCGATCATTTAAAAATGATACCTCTAATAGAACCATTCTTTGTGTTTTCGACTATCTCATTATCTGTTGAACCAATTTCAATGAAATCTTTTACACAAAAACTACTAATAAGTTGGAATAATATTGCTTGTCAAAATTTTCAAAAAATCGAATTTTGTTTTTTTAAACAAATTTTCAAAAATATGAATTCATTTTTTTTTAAACTTATTTATAAAATAATATGAAATCGAATGTAATTTTAGTTATTTTTTTTATGTTACATGAATATGGTTTTTTGTTTGTTTTGTTCCTTTAAATTAATAAATAATACATATGTTAAAAAAAAATTGATAAGACGAATTATTATTAAAGTTATTGTACTGTCCCAGTGTTCGCCCTGTTCGCTGTCTCATTGTTCGAACAGTGAGACAGTTTGACCTTCTTCAACGATTTAACTCTTGTAAAGTAATTTTTTATTTATTACTAAACTTTTTATGTCAAAATGAAGGGGAAATATGTCATAAGGTACCATCAAAGAAATATTTTAATAGCTCAAAAGCTTTCGGAGATATAACTGTTCCAACCTTTCCCCTACATCTCTGTTATCTTAATCTGTGTGAAATATACAGCTTGATGTTTTTTTTATTAGCTTAACATCTTAATATCTATGTATATATTTAAATTGTTTTGTAAATTGTTTAACTAAATTGTTGAACATGAACATTGGCTCGAGACATAGTTTTCTTTTAAATAGAATAATCATCTTCTTAATAAATTGGCAGCACTTATTCTTCAAAAAAAATCCAGTCTATAGTTGTTCAGGAAATGAAAAAAAAAAGAAAACTTTCACAGAGAAGAAGGAAAGCAAAACAACATGGAACTTTGAAAAATTCTCGCTATGTTTGGGTAATTCCAACGTAATGCATTCGTTGTTTTTCTGGTCACGTTTCAAGTAAATCAATTAAATTGTCATAAATTCTGCAGACTACTTCTTTAAACATTAGGGTTTTTTTTTGTTAAAATAAATGTCTATAGAGTTGAATAAGGAAATAATTTTAATATTATGTGGATGATGAGTATAGTATTGAATTATTAAGTTTTTTGGTTGTATATATTTTTGATGTGTAAGCATCTATGCCGGCAGCGCAGCGGTAGGGTAAACTAAAAACGTAAACATTTCTGTAGCATATTACGTTGGTGCTTTAATACGTTACGATAAGTTGATGTAAATTGGATACGTTCAATATTGGGTACGTTCCTTCGAAGCTCAAACTGAATCGAAAGGTCAAGTTGGGTTGAAATTTGGTTGACAGTTCGAATTCGCCGCGTTCTGTGATGCAAAACGAGCACTTGAATATTTAATTTGAAGTTTACACATTTTAACCATGAGTCCCAGCACTCAAACTTTTTTTTAAAGGGTCTGCTTGCTTTGATTTCCTTTTGTTAACTGATCATATATGAACTTAGAACTCAAAAGTTTCCCTAAGATTTTTCCCGAAGTCTCTTAAACGATGTTTCGAAAAAAGTTTAGCGTCTTTGATAGAATTGTTGCCAGGGATTTAAGACATTTTAGATAAAAAAACCTTATATGGACATGGTTCTGTGGGACAATTATGCTTTTGTGCGAATGAAACAAGTTTCAACCAAGTTTTCTTTTAAAAACCATGAAATATTTGTGTGTAGTAAAGCGTATTTAAAATATTGGAAAAATCCCTTAAGGGTATCTTAAGAAAATTAAAATGGCCAGTTAACCGAAAAGGACTACCAAACCACCTATACCTTGGCTGCATATATCACTAAACAAATATCTTATGTCGCACGACAAGGTGCTATTCAATGAACATTTTTAATAATTGATTGAATGGAATTGACAAGCAAGAGATTCTTGACATATTGTTAAATGCAAATTCCTTTTAATTCATTAATGCTTGGCCTCAGTCAAGCCTTAGACGAGAAGAGAAAGTGCGTTAATTTTATTTCTACTTCTTCAATAAATAAAAATAAAAAAACAGTATGATTAATCAATGAACTAAGACATTCTAAAATAGTCTTCATTTATAGAAGAGCCCCCCCCCCCCCCCCCTCTCTTACAATATTATCGAAGTGTAATCTAACCATTTATTAAAAAGTTCTTAAAATTTATTCTACTTCAGCACGTTCCTTCAACCATTTTAGACATATTTAGAAGTATAATTTAGAAATATTTTTTTTCTTACCTCTAAGCTGTCTGAAAATCCACAAATTAAGGTACTCCAAAGGTAAAATAAAACTTATCATGATGCCTTCCTCTCACTTGAGCGCACACCCAATATTATTGCTTATGGTTTTGCACTTTTGAAATATAACAATAACAAAAAAAAATTCCTTAATCCTGAGCCCTCATAATCCTTCTGTATGACTAAAAATATGATGAACAACAAGAAGGGCAAACTCAATCACAATTCAAAAATCAGCGCATTGATACTGTAGGGTGACAACGAAGACACAGCTTCAACATTGGCATCGTTTTCGTCCGCAATGACAACGACGACGATGACGACGACGATGGTAAACCAATAAGGAATCCCAAGTCCCCAGCTATCATGATTCATCTCGGAGTGGTGGCGGCGGCGGCGGCGCCTTCCATTAGGGCAACAATAAATAATGAAATTTGATCACGTTTCCACTCAATTACCTGTTGGATTTGTTCATTTTTAGAAGCAAATCTCTTTGCCATTCCTGGTATAGCTTGAGGGTAAAAAGATGGTCCCAGTCCCAACTCACAGGTCACAACACAATGCCACAATATTCTGTCTGCAGAAGCAGGACTATCGCTACAACTACCCTTTTGAAAGAGGATTGACAGTCTTTAGTTGTTTTTTTTTTTTAGGAAAAATGAGATCATGAATTTGCGTTCATGTTTTACTTTCTTTTCATTTCAGTTATTATTCCATGGAAATTTGTCAGGTGCATAAAAGGTGATAATTCGATTTAAGCTCACAGGAAAGAATGTGAAGATATAGATTTGTTTATTTGTGGTTCAATTGAAGGGATTAGTTTATTTTCTGTAAAATTTTGTTACTTTCTTTAATTCATTAATTCAATATCTATTTTTGTTTGTTTATCTTTTTACTTGGTCTATAGGGCAGGTATTGGCGTGTAGCGGTAGTTGACGCCCTATTTTTCACGGAGGGGTCAAGGAGGTCGTAAGATTATTTCCTTACCAATTTTTCATGATTCTAATTTCATTTTTTTTAAATTACAATTATTATTAAACTTTGAAAGCTGCAGAGTGTAAATAAAGGAAGTTACTTAAATTGTGCATATTTTTTTACAAAATATTCCGCCCTTTGTAAAGTGCCGCCTAGGGCCTGCGCTTCCAACTCTTTAGTTGAAAATTAAAACTGAGTAATTAAAAATCAATATCATATAATACATCCCTATATTCTTTTCACCCACGTATATTTTCCTTCAAAACGATGCCTAAACTATTTTAAATACCAATTTGATGTAAATAACACCAATATGCTCTTTTTCTGTCTGAACACGTTCCATTTTAATCCTCATGTAAAATCTCTGATTAATATTCAACTCTCATGCAAGCATCTAATAATTCTTTCTAAAAACCGGCCAAATGTCTGCAACTTCCAAAAACAGCACAAAACTTATTTCAACATTGCTACCACCAACTAACACCCTTTTATATATACAGCTTTTACTATATACAGTACGAGTTATTTGATTAGACTCATTTAATCAAGTATTTATTGATTTATTTTTTAAGTGAAATCTATAAATAATTTAAAAATAAAATGGGTAAATAAAAAGAGAAGCCACCCACTTTTTTGGTGTCACCTTTCACTCTGACAGAGCCCCTGACTCCAGATTTGGTGGGTTGATAGAACTTAAAACCTTAGCCTGCATCTTGATGTCTTTGTAGGTTGAAGGGTCTAAATTTATAGTTTATTAACATTGAAAATGTTTATAGGGTCGTTTTGATCAAAGTATGGTGTTACCAAAATGAACAAAGATAGAGGATGAACTCTAGCGTATAGGGGGAGAACGATTGAATTTTTGGTTGGTGTTACCAAAGAAACTACCAAAATGAATAAAATGAAGAAAAAAACACAAGTGATGAATTTCAGCCAGCGTACATAAATTTTGATCATCGCCAACGGACGAGATTCAGTGGAGGAATTAATAAATTCGAAAAATGCTCGATTTGAGCCCACTTAGAAGCCTATAACTTTGGTTATAATTATTGGATGTTCAATATTAAGCTAGATAATTAAAGTTTAAATGAGAGGCTTCAAATCTGCATAAAAATTTTTGCAAAATCTTAAAAAAATTCATACTAGAAACTTGAAAAACTGTCTTTTTAGAACAAATTTCATCACGGCAAAAGAAAAAAAAAACAATCAAAATATGTATGTATGTATTTACGTACTTACAAAGAACATATTGATAGAAGGGAGAAGACGGTGGAGTGTGTGCAATAAAAAAAACACGTGGCAAACAAAATTGGCTTTGCATCGGACACAAAAATGATATATGTACATATATTATGTTTATGTAGGTATGTAGGTATGCATGTAGGACGTAGGTATGTGCATGAACATTTGTAGTAGGTATTTTACAAATAATAAAATCGTAAAGGTTGGATTTGGTTGGTTTGTTTGGATTATAACTTCTGTTCTAATAATCGGATGTTTGAGGTTAAGGTCTTAAAATTAAGGTAAAGTCTTTTAAATCAATCAATCGATTGTTGAACCTAGAATATGCATAGTTTGGGTAAAAACTTAACTAAGTTCTAAATCAATTTGGTTGTTTAACCTAGAATATGCATAGGTACCTACTTGAACCTCTTATATAAAATTATAACTTAAGTTCTAAGGACCAGATCATGAAGATTAAGGTCTTGGTTAGCTTCTAACTTTTATTCTAATAATCGGATGTTCGAGGTTAAAGTCTCAAAATTAAGGTAAAATATGACAAAAGTTGATTTTTTTCTAAATCAACCTAAAGAACCTAGAATATACTAGACAACTTTTGGGTAAATTACGCGACTCGATATTGTTAAATTGATTAAAAGATGAGTTCAAAATATTTTAAAATAAAATATTATAGAATAAAAACAATTACCAGTGAGGTGGGGCTTCGCATCAAATTCTTTGTAAATTTTGTCTCGATTTAAAAAAGGTTTGCCTGGACAGTAAATCAAATGTCTTGGCTTTATACAATATACATAGTTCAATGATTTGAAATACTTGTAAATCAATTTGAAAAAAATTAAAAATCTTTTGATTTTCTCATCAACCGTCAAATTGATAAAATAACAAGCCAACTCGCGGGTTGATTCAACAACAACTAACTGAGTCGAGAACTAAGTTGAACCGTATATGATGTATACTATACTTAAATCGATCTGTAATTCAGTTACCTTTCTGCAAAGCTAAGCTAAGCAAAAATGTCAAACACCTAGATATACGTTAAGATAGATGGTATGTAACTTTAATTTCGTGTATAAGTGCTGTACCAGTGCGGATGAAAATGAGTATGATTGTGTAATTGCAAATTAAGCTACAATTAAGACTAAGATCTTATTAAAAAAATTATACAACATTAATTTAACCGCCAACTGGGAAGTGACACTAAATATACAAATTGGTACTTCAGACTGTAGAACGGTTTCTAAGACAGTTTGTGAAGTTATATTGCAACAATAGTATACAAAATACAAATCACAAAGATTAGACATGTTTTTGTTTTATTGACGTAATACAAGTCATTTTCAATGTCCCCATAGTTACTCTATGAGTGAAATCTGTAAATTTTTTTAAATCTGATGCCTGATTCACAATGCGACGAGACAACGAGAAGTCAACTACGTGACGAGATCTCTTCGCAGATGTTCTCTCTTAATCACGAATTCAAAACAACGAAATAATACATTATAAAGCATTTCTCGTCGTCACGTCGCGTCGCGTCAAAAGTTTAAGTCAAAAATTGAAAAAAACAAAATACGCGGCGTTATGACGAGAATTGCTTTATTATGTATTTTTTCATCGTTTTAAGTTCGTCATTAAAAGAGGAAAACAGTGAAGAGATCTTGTCACTTCGACGACGTCTCGCTTTCTCGTCGCATTGTGAATCAGGTTTAAAAAAATATCAGTTTTTTTTTTTTTTAAAAAAAAGTAAATATCGCAGTTTATTATTTTTTTTTTAAACAAATCATTTTTTAACTACTACTAGGGGTAAGAAACTGGCCGTCTTTTATAATCATAAAAAACAAATTTCTCCAATAATTTTCGATACATACACATATTTGCGAAAACTTTAATTTTGCCACTTTCAATTCTTAAAAAAATACATATATAGTTTTAGAGTAATTTACAGAAAATTGTATCTGTTTTACTTCACAAAATCAAAAGCCTGGTTCTTTTTACTTTTTTATGAAATACTTACACATAAAAAACGAAGCTTTCCACCAAAATTCAGCTCCGTCTGATTTTTTTCGTAAAAAAATCACATGAATTCATAATTCGCCCCATTTTCAAGCTTACAAAATGTCTTTAAGAATTTTTATATTTTGTCAAAAGGTTTGACAGTGTAATAAAACGAATAAAGCATCTAATCAATTGAACCGCAGTGTTTATGCGGAAAATAACAAAGTCAAAACTTTGCACAACGATTTATATTCGCAAGTTTTAATTTCCGGCAAATTTCCTAATGCAATTTCCCACCCTAACGCTCTCGTATCTCGTCATTTGAATGCAAGAAACTAAACCCAAATACGAATTTTCAACAGCAAAAAAAAAAAAACTCATTGCAGAGTCATATAAAATTATTTTGTATGTGGAATTCATTTTAGTAAAATTGTAAAATTTAATTTCCTTTTAGTGTGAAGATAATCTCAAAAAGTGCTGCCATCACCAGTTATCACATAATTACTCCTCCCCCCCCCCCTCCTCCCAACATACACTATCACAACGGTCTACACAGAGATCCTTAATGCTCTGCAATGACGTATCAATCATCCATACCATAATAAAGTTAGCCACAGTTGTTGGGTATTGTTATTTTGTGCCCAAACGAGAGGCATCAAGCAGACAGGTTGGCATAGTCTTCTGCTCCTCATGGCTTGTAATGAAATAATTGACAGCCTCAGTGCTGGGAAAACATATACAGGATTCTGTTTCACTTGGTATGCGATATAGAGCTAATAGAAAAGGAAAAGTTTGGCTGCACCCAAACTGAAGCAAAATTCAATTACCCACAAAAGTATCAGCAAGCTACCATTCAGCAGGACCGTTGTTGTCTATATCGTCGTTTTCATCATCGTCCTTTCGTCATCGCTTATATAAGTAGTATTGGTATTGGTTAGGATTATTATAAGCACATAAATTTGTATTTCATCATTATACGTGTATACATATTTCGAAAGAGAATGAGGCGATATGGATGGAATTAGGGCAGCTCCAGGGATTAAAAATATGCTCGCACTTCATCCAAAGTGTGGCTAATATAAATTTCATTTTTGCTAATACAAAATCATTTTGAACTGGTTTATATTGTGCCTGGGCAATGTACACAGATGCACAGGTACACGAACACTCTAATATACACTCACACAAAATTAACTTGTGCAAAGCAATGAATATTCATCGAAGCTTTTGTACTCACGGTGAGCTGTCGTCCTGTCGTTGATCCTGTTTATGAAGGATAATCAATTGACAGGCTTTCATTTAAAAATCAACCAAAAAATACCTTTCAATGAGAAGTTTAGATTACTAAAGTAGAAGCATGGATATAATTTTAAAATATTTTAAGCAATTATTTTATTAATCTCACGCAAAAATTTAAATAAAGAACACAGAAGTAGGAAACTTTCCCTACATCCAAAGTAAAAGCAATATTTTTGTATTTTAGGGTTGTAGAGTTTTCATTTATATAAAATAAATAAAATAAATAAAATAAATAAAATAAATAAAATAAATAAAATAAATAAAATAAATAAAATAAATAAAATAAATAAAATAAATAAAATAAATAAAATAAATAAAATAAATAAAATAAATAAAATAAATAAAATAAATAAAATAAATAAAATAAATAAAATAAATAAAATAAATAAAATAAATAAAATAAATAAAATAAATAAAATAAATAAAATAAATAAAATAAATAAAATAAATAAAATAAATAAAATAAATAAAATAAATAAAATAAATAAAATAAATAAAATAAATAAAATAAATAAAATAAATAAAATAAATAAAATAAATAAAATAAATGAAATAAATAAAATAAATAAAATTAATAAAATAATACCCTAGTGTGGACGGTGATGGGATATGGGCCGAAGTATGGGGATGGGAGGAGAGACAAGAAATGGAAAGAATGCAGGAGAGGTACATACCTCAAATGGACACTAGGGGTAGAATGGCAATCTCCAGGATACATGGTGAGAGAGGAAACAAAAAGAGATAAGATAACGATAAGAGCAGGGAAAAGGGCGTGGAATTATGAAGAGAAATTAACAGGTGGAAAAGGAAGCGAGATAGCGAGGGAATGTTTAGAGGAGATGAGAGAGAGAGAGGGGGATGGAAGTGAGAGAGGATAACGGTGGGAACATGGGAGAAAGAGAACGAGGGGAAGGGAAGGAATAGAGGATAGTATGACATACGAGAGAGTAGAATGGGAAGACTGAAGATAGCAGGAGAAGGAAAGACGGGAACTTATAGAGGAATCCAGATATAACAGGTGGTATAAAGAAGTAATGACCGAGGGGATCCCGCAATATTTGAAAGCGGGATGGAAGGCAGACAGAACAAAGAGAATAGCGAGAGTCAGGCTAGGGAATGAGGTTAGAGAAAGAAGAAGAGAGAATGTGCAGAGTGTGTGAAGGTAAGCAAGAGACGTGGGAACATGTAATAGAAATATGCAGGTCAGGTGGAGATGAAGGAAAATCAATAGGAGAAAAAATGAGGGATATAATGGACGATGGAGGGAGGGGGGAAGAGTGGATAAAGGCACTGGAGGTTGTGAGAAGGAGTAAAGAGAGAGGGATGGGAAGAGAGGAGAGTGTGGTGGAAGACTTGTAACCCTTAGGGGAAACAATAAACATACAATACAATACAATAATAAAAAAAACAAAATAAATAAAATATATAAAATAAATAAAATAAAATAAATAAAATAAATAAAATAAATAAAATAAATAAAATAAATAAAATAAATAAAATAAATAAAATAAATAAAATAAATAAAATAAATAAAATAAATAAAATAAATAAAATAAATAAAATAAATAAAATAAATAAAATAAATAAAATAAATAAAATAAATAAAATAAATAAAATAAATAAAATAAATAAAATAAATAAAATAAATAAAATAAATAAAATAAATAAAATAAATAAAATAAATAAAATAAATAAAATAAATAAAATAAATAAAATAAATAAAATAAATAAAATAAATAAAATAAATAAAATAAATAAAATAAATAAAATAAATAAAATAAATAAAATAAATAAAATAAATAAAATAAATAAAATAAATAAAATAAATAAAATAAATAAAATAAATAAAATAAATAAAATAAATAAAATAAATAAAATAAATAAAATAAATAAAATAAATAAAATAAATAAAATAAATAAAATAAATAAAATAAATAAAATAAATAAAATAAATAAAATAAATAAAATAAATAAAATAAATAAAATAAATAAAATAAATAAAATAAATAAAATAAATAAAATAAATAAAATAAATAAAATAAATAAAATAAATAAAATAAATAAAATAAATAAAATAAATAAAATAAATAAAATAAATAAAATAAATAAAATAAATAAAATAAATAAAATAAATAAAATAAATAAAATAAATAAAATAAATAAAATAAATAAAATAAATAAAATAAATAAAATAAATAAAATAAATAAAATAAATAAAATAAATAAAATAAATAAAATAAATAAAATAAATAAAATAAATAAAATAAATAAAATAAATAAAATAAATAAAATAAATAAAATAAATAAAATAAATAAAATAAATAAAATAAATAAAATAAATAAAATAAATAAAATAAATAAAATAAATAAAATTTACAGATTTCACTCATAGAGTAACTATGGGGACATTGAAAATGACTTATATTACGTCGATAAAACAAAAACATGTCTAATCTTTGTAATTTTTATTTTGTATACTATTGTTGCATTATAATTTCACAAACTGTCTTAGAAACCATTCTACAGTCTGAAGTTCCAATTTGTAAATTTAATGTCACTTCCCAGTTGGCGGTTAAATTAATGTTGTTAATTTTTTTAATAAGATGAATCTTAGTTTTAATTGTAGCTTAACTCGCAATTATACAATCATACTCATTTTCATCCGCACCGGTACAGCCCTTATACACGGAATTAAAGTTACATACTATCTATCTTAACGTAAATCTAGGTATTTGAAATTTTTGCATAGCTAACCATTGCAGAAAGGTACATAACTGAATTATTACAGATCGATTAAAGCATACATCATATACGGTTCAACTTAGTTCTCCACTCAGTCGGTTGTTGTTCAAATCAACCCGTGTCTTGGCTTGTTATTTGATCAATTTGACGGTTGATGAGAAAATCAAAAGATTTTGAATTTTTTCAAATTGATTTACAAGTATTTCAAATCATTGAACTATGTATATTGTATAAAGCCAAGACATTTGATTTACTGTCCAGGTAAACCTTTTTTAAATCGAGACATAATTTACAAAGAATTTGATGCGAAGCCCAACCTCACTGCTAATTGTTTTTATTCTATAATATTTTATTTTAAAATATTTTGAACTCATCCTTTAATCAATTTAACAATATCGAGTCGCGTAATTTTTTTTAAACAAAAATAATGTTTTTGACACTTGGAGCTGTATTCTTTTAACTGAGTTTATGAAATGTGTGGCCGAGCGGCGAGCATCAATTTAGTTGACAACCAAATTGAATAATTTATGGTCTACTTTAAGATGAAGTCTAAAATTTTATTTGCATTTGAGGACCTTAAACTTGAAGATCTGACCATTAGGGCTTAAGTTATAAGTTTATTAAAGAGGTTCAAGTAGGTAGCTATGCAATATGCATGTTCTAGGTTAAAAAATAAAATCGATTTAGAAGTTAGTAAAGTTTTTCCCCAAACGTTGTCTAGCATATTCTAGGTTCTTTAGGTTGATTTAGAAAAAAATCAACTTTTGTCATATTTTACCTTAACTTTGAGACTTTAACCTCAAAGATCCGATGATTAGAACAGAATATTAGGTATCAGCTTACAAAATCGACCCTTTTTGATTATAATATTTTAATTGTTTAGCTAAGTTAATTCTAAGAAGTTATAAGCTAACCAAGACCTTAACCTTGATGTTTTTTTCTTAGAACTTAAGTTATAATTTTATATAAGAAGTTCAAGTAAATACTTATGCATATTCTAGGTTAAACAATCAAACAGAAGTAAGTCAAGTTTTGTCAAAAGCATTTTCTAGTCTGACATTTTACCTTCATTTTCAGGCCGTAACCTCAAAGATCCGATGATTAGAACAGAATATATAAGCTTACAAAATTGACCCTTTTCGATTACAATATTTGAGTTGTTTAGCTAAGTTAATTCTACCTCTTGCCTGATTTACCTAAACATATCTTAACCTTGAGCATCTGGCCCTTAGAACTTAAGTTATAATTTTGTGTAAGAGGTTCAAGTAGGTACCTATACATATTCTAGGTTAAACAATTAACTGATTCAAAAGTAAGTTAAGTTTTGTCAAATAGATAATTAGATCAGAATATATCAACTTACAACATCGACCCTTTTTGAATATACTATTTAAGTTGCTTAGCTAAGTTGATTTTCCCTCTAGCCTGATTTACCTTAGATTAAATACCTTAACCTCTCGCATCTGGCCCTTAGAACTAAAGTTATAAGTTTATTAAAGAGGTTCAAGTAGGTACCTATTATGCATATCTATTATAGGTTCAACAATCGATTGATTTAAAAGAAAGTCAACTTTTGTCACATAATTTCTTTAGACTGACATTTTACCTTAATTTTAAGACTTTAACCTCAAACATCCGATTATTAGCACAGAAGTTATAATCCAAACAAACCAACCAAATCCAAACTTTAAGCGGCATATACACGGTTCAAGCACTCCATCAAGCATGTGAGACTGTGTTAGTAAGTTTTTTTCGATGATGCCAATCTTTTGTACATGCTTAAAGCAAAATCAAAAAGTTTTGATTTTGCTTCAAGCATATACACAACCTATACGTGTGGCATTTTCACTAATACACTCTCCCATGCTTGAAGAGATTTTGACGTGTGTATATCCCGCATTACGATTTTATTATTTGTAAAATACCTACTAAAAATAATGTTCATGCACATACCTACATATGTACATACATACATGGCATATCTACATACCTACATAATGTATATCATTTTTGTGCCCGATGCAAAGCCAGTTTTGTTTGCCCTTCTATCAATACATTCTTTGTTGGTACGTACCTACATACATATGTAGTTGTACATATTTTGTTTTTTTTTTTTTTCTTTTGCCGTGAAGAAATTAGTTCTAAAAAGAGAATTTTTTAAGTTTCTAGTATGAATTTTTTTACGCCTTTGCAAAATTTTTTATGCAGATTTGTAGCTTGCCATTTAAGCTTTAATTATCTAGCTTAATATCGAACATCCAATAATTTTAACTAAAGTTATAGGCTTCTAAGTGGGCTCAAATCGAGCATTTTTCGAATTTTACATTCCTCCACTGAATCTCGTCCGTTGGCGATGATCAAAATTTATGTACGCTGGCTGAAATTCATCACTTGTGTTTTTTGCTTCATTTTATTCATTTTGGTAGTTTCTTTGGTAACACCAACCAAAAATTCAATCGTTCTCCCCCTATACGCTAGAGTTCATTCTATATCTTTGTTCATTTTGGTAACACCATACTTTTATCAAAACGACCCTATAAACATTTTCAATGTTAAAATAAATAAAATAAATAAAATAAATAAAATAAATAAAATAAATAAAATAAATAAAATAAATAAAATAAATAAAATAAATAAAATAAATAAAATAAATAAAATAAATAAAATAAATAAAATAAATAAAATAAATAAAATAAATAAAATAAATAAAATAAATAAAATAAATAAAATAAATAAAATAAATAAAATAAATAATTTATATAAAATAAATAAAAAAAAATAATTATAATAAAATAAAAAATAAAATAAATACATATGTAACTACATAAAAAAACAATTTTTTTTTTAATTCATATTTTTAGAGGAAAAGGGAAAGTATTAATTTATTTTTTATTTTTGAGAAAATGGATTTTTGGGACAGCTTTTTTTAAGACATTCATTTTTTGAAATCAATTTTTTTTCAAAAGCTGTGAATGGTGAGAAAAATTCAATAGATGGTAAAAAGAGAAAAAAAAACAGTTTTTGTTTCGAAGTACCTAAAGCTGAATTTCCGCGTAATGTTTTTGTCTAATTCGATTTTAGCATGTCTTACAATTAACGTAGACAATAATAACTAATCAATTTTTAAAAATTTATTTTAGACAAAAATTACCACTCATATGTAGCTTCGTATCCATACAAAAATTGCATGCACAGGCGAAATAACAAATTTATGCATTTTTCATTAAGTTCATGTAAAACAAACAAAAAATTCATATATGTATCCTTGTGTGTTTTTCTAGTTGCAATCCAGAACGTGTTGTGAAGATACATCCATTAGAGACATGAGTAGCTTTTCATGTTCCACTGCAGTATCACGACGCTACTATGTATATGGGATATGAGTGTGTCACACAGATACCATGCCGAGAAATGTGCACTGAATAAATCAGACAGTCAAATGGTCAACATTTTGTCTGAGGGATTTTTTATTCCTTCATTTAATTTTTTTTTGTATTTTCATCATAAAATTAAATTTAATTGTTATTTTTGCATTTTTTTTTATTCTTTTGTTTATTTTTTTTGTTTGCGAGTTAATTAAGGACATCATCCACATTTAAACAAGAACAACACTTGTGCATAGTGAGAAGGACTCTTCAGTTTTCACAACACACCGGCTCCGACATGGAGTCAATTACCCACACCCCCCAAAAAACTCTAGAGAGCGCGCACTCAACTCAAGATTCAAGGACCATTTGCAACTTTTTGAATGCACTTTGATTCCGGTTCTCAGGGAATGCCACTGATGTCCTTGTTTATTTTATTTCCTTTTTTCTTTCTCGTTTGCGCTTTTTTTTGCAACAAAAAAATATCAAAAACTCTCGCTAATTGGCTTAAAACGAAACTTTTATTTCATTTAGCCACATTGTTGTTGTTGTTATTGTTGTGCGAGTTATTGTTGCCTTTGTTGCTGCTATTTGGTATGAAGTGCACTTGCATAAAGATAGTTTTATTGTGTGGAACGATTAAGCATATATAGATAGGCCTTGCAAAATAAAGGATAACTCTTACAAACACACAATCATATACAATCCCTGAGAGACAATCTGTGTAAAAGTTTCGCCATAATTCATCGGATTTATCTGTCTTTTGAAGATTTTCTCGCAGTTAAGGTTCAATGCAATCGCAACGGTATATATACATGAGTTGTAGGTATCTATATATAGCTAAAATGGGGGCGCGCTTGTTTTGAAACAGATTGCAACATTGGATTCTCGCGAATTTGATGTGCGAAATTGTTGAAAACTTTGCAACTTTCGGCTGTTTGGGGTTTTTTTTTTTTTTTCTTGATTTTTTTTGTATTTTAAGAAAACTATTTTTGGATGAAAGGAATTCTTGAAATTTGCAGTCTGTTCGTTGAATGCGCTGTTATATCGTACATCTGGAATTGAAGCGTGATTATAAATTGTAGTATACTTGCCAAATGTTTACACAATCTATGAAGAAAACGTGCTTGTTTAAAGCCATATCAAGGCACAGATGGGACTACACAGATTAATATCAAATTAAGGGTTGAGAGCAATATTGGGTAGTCCTGAGGAATAAAAGCTTGTAGGTATATGTAATGGAGAAGTTTCATCTTAATGTGCAATTCGTGGGTGAGTTTTGAAAACTTATTTAAAATTGCATCAACTGTACAATATTCTGTGTTGGTACTTAAGGACAAAGGGACAACAGATAATGGGTATGACCTTTACTAACTCATCGCCTATATGACAATATTTACTATGGTTGAATGTTTTGACTTAAAATTCATAAGGTTTTTATTACTCCTTATAGAAATTTTATGGTTAAACATGCTTCAATTATTCACTGAATGTCCTCGTTCCTCGGTAATGAAATCAAGCTTTTTTTGGTCAGATATATGTCGTTTATATTAAATCTATTATTTTTGCCTAGCTTACAAAACATCTCTGTACGTAGGAGTACCTGTATTATCATCAGTGTTTCTTGAAACTTACTTTCGCCTGATCCTTAATTAAAGTATCATTATGGTGATAGAATAATTAAAATTAATTGTAAAGTGAAATTTAAAAATTTAAACACTTTTATATCATCTTTACTTACTTAACCATATACTGTGTGATTTATGCATGCAGGCAGTGAAAAATTCAAAAATTCTTTAAACGTCCCTTTTTGGTCAGTCTGAAGTAGTTCTCTTAAAAAAAAAATTATTTCTTTAAAAAATACCTTACGAAGCCGGTATACTTTGTATAAGGGGATCAATTACTTCGCAATTTTTTTTAAACAAAGTTTTCGTGTGCGTGTGTCACTGCGTCCATGTGTTCGCCTGTGTGTTCGTTCGTTCACTAAAAAACAAAAGTAATAATAGAAAATAGGCTGGGTGCGTCCCACACTGGTAACTTTCCATTAATGCCTTTGGAAACTAAAAAACTGATGTTATTTTGTTATAAAGAAATTTCTAATTCAAAATCTTAAAAGATCTTATCGGTGCATATGCAATAAGCCCCACGAAAATAAAGCCCGTTGGTCTTATTACCACAAATTAAAGGAAATAACTCCCGTGGGCTTTTTTTCCTTTTTTAAATGGAAACAGAAGCTGTGGATTTTAATTCCTTTTTCTTGTAAGTTTCAATTCGAAGAATGTCCATTAATTGTTTATACTTAATTTTTAAATTAATTAATTTATTTTATTTTTTTTTTTGTTTATATATACATTTATATTTAACTGTTATACAGTATAACTTGGTAACAATTTTCGATACTATTAAAAGATTAATTCTTGAAGTATTATGTAAACATTGATAAAGATTAAATACAAATACAAATACAAATGTAGGGAAATAAAACGCATTCACTTAAAAACAAATAACGGTTTTGGACTTTGTCTTCTTGGACAACAGTACATGGGGTGGACCGCTTCGCGGGTTCCAAGGATTTTAACTCCCTCTTTGGGTCCTCTGTATCGCTCTCGTAACTCCGTTGCTCCGTTTAAGGTAAGGTATGGCCATCAAGATCATGCGATTTGACACTGTTAAATTTTTTTTCTGTGGGGCTACGCAAAAGACCGTGTTTACGCAAATAATCCCCGAACTCTAGACGTATTAAAAACCAACATTACTCATGTTATGGCCGAGTTACCGCCTGAAATGTTCAAAAAAGTTGTTAAAAATTACCTCAAAAGAATCGCTTGCTGCGAATCTGCCCGAGGCGGGCATTTGAATGATATTGTTTTTCACACTTAATGGAAAGTCCAAACTTTATAATGAAATAAAATTTTTATCAAAAATGTATCGTTGTGTGTGTTTTATTCAGCTTTACTTTCGAAACCGAAAAATGAATGACCGTGTACAAACTGGTTCACCTTTCTGTGCATATGCATAGACGGGAAGCTGCCATTCAACTAATTAAAACGAGTCTTACGATTTTGATTAAACTTTTCTTTACGGAAAAAGAGTTGTATATATAGTTTATTAGGAAAACTACTTTATTTTTTAATTGTTCACTTATACATACCTTTAAATGGCTCTTTTACTTTCCTTCTGTTTTTTAACTTTTTTAAGATCAGAAAAGAACATTGCAATTTAAAGCGAAGCGACAAACCAAGTTTTTGGTGCTACAACCATTCATCTATGCATATAGTCGGCCGACGGCACTCACAAAAAATAATAAAAATTCTACCAAAATTCAATTCGTCTTTATATCAATTCGAAAATCCCTATAAATCCTTTTCTAATTCCTATAAATCGCATTTCCCAAGAATGTATAACTCCAACACCTCAAAACTGGCACTTCCATAATCCAGTAAAATTATCTGATCTAATATCAGTAAGAAGAACAACAACAAGAACAATAACAAAAGTCCAACTGTATTTGGTTAACTAAATCATCATTGCTATCATTGCTCTTCGTTAGGCTTTATTTTTGCCATCCTTATACCATTTCAAAACCAAGAGAACTCCATTAAACGACGACGATGAGGACGAGGACGACTAACTAAAATCCTCCTCAACTAGGTTTGGCTCATCGACTCATGAGTCTTGGTCTGGCTGTTGCATCACTTCCGAACCAAACAAAACAAATGAATGGCATCCGAGTTGTAAATTCGTAACTCTCCATTTAATTTATCCTTCTAACAGGAAATTCGGTGGATAAATAGAGAATCCCTTATACATATTATATAGACGCAGAGACAG
The DNA here is from genome assembly GCA_951394125.1 of Epistrophe eligans. Taxonomy (NCBI): domain Eukaryota; kingdom Metazoa; phylum Arthropoda; class Insecta; order Diptera; family Syrphidae; genus Epistrophe; species Epistrophe eligans. Next base: position 94,753,363 of record OX596029.1, read on the forward strand.
AACCTTCGTTTGGTTCGGAACGTCGTTGTTCATTGTTTCCAATGTTGTTGTTGGTCTTGTTGTTATGTTGCCACTGTGTGTGATGCTCTATAGTGCTGATAGTTATCTTTGACTTTGTCTAGCCTGAAATTTCTTCCTCATTGTGTATGTTTATATATATGTATAAACCCCCCAATGCATTCTTGATGTTATTGGATATCCTTGCAATGAAGATAAGGGAAATAATTACCCGAAAATTAGTAACTGAATTCAGAGGTTAATGGATCATCTTTAAAGGATTTCCCCAGCAGAAGGGAATTGAATAGAATTAAATCTTAAAGACTTTAAAGATGAGATACCGGTCTCTGTACCTATACAGCTGTCATCAAAGTTTCATCTTATTTTTTTTATTTTTTGGAGGAAACACCTCGTATCACCGATGTTACACACCGTCGTCGTTGTCTTCGTCGTCGTCGCGGCGCCATTCAACTAAATTTGAATGGAAAATTTATGATGCGACAAACAGAAGAGAATTTATTTGCCATCACATGGCATAGCGATAGGAGAGAGAGAGAAAGAGAGAGAGAGATATAGAGAGATACCTATGTTGAGACGGATCCATGAAAATTATTCAACCTGAAGGATGTATGATAATTTCCGGCGGAAAAGTAATCAAAAATCGCTTAGTTGAATATAAATACAAAACGCGAACGCAACGAATGTTGCATACCTAGTCAGTTTATATAGTTTTATGGAGAAAATATCTAAAGGTGTTACTTTGGTCGTTGTAATAATATAATAAAAAGAATATCAGGGGAATTTTGATTTCTTTCAAAATGACTTTCGGTATTAAATTTCTTATTTAACTGTCACACACATTGAGATTAAAAATTAAAAATCAATCGGAAATCAATTTAGTTTTGAAAAAATTCATCAAATAAAAGAATATAAATTTAAAGGAAGGAAATATACATTCAACCTTTATTTTAGATAATAATAATTTCTTGAATTTTAATTTTGAATGGTTGATTCGCAAAAGTATACCTCTTCGAATCATCCCAATTGACAAAATCCAGTTTTTCTTACTAACATTTAATTTTGTATTATTCTAAACATATTGCTATGTGTCAAGTTTAAGCTTCCATAAAATTTCTATTCGATGCAACATTATTTTATAATGGAAATTTAGGCATCATTGTTGTTGAAATGCAAATGTAGACTCTGGGAGCTATGAAGAAATTAACGGAATTATTGATAAAACTATAAGATTTGTTTCCATTTAACTTACAAAAGGAGATTAAAATTATTTAATCGAAGCTTTATGGAATGATTCGGTTAGATCCCTTATTTTTTTCTAATACATCTCTGAACAGTAATTAAATAATGAAAATTGTAATTTTTTGTTTTAACTCAAAGACCAAGGTACAGTTCCTGGCCAACTACTTAGACCTTCACAGAAATGTTGACACATTTATTTTCTTTTATATTTCGAGGTAATGAGTTCCATAGGCGGTCGGAATTAACAAAAAATTGACGTTCAGATGTTAAGAATGAACAGCTGGGAACAATTAACTGACGAGATCTATGCGAGGATGTAATTCTTATTTTTTTTTTTAAAACAGTATTGTGGTTGGCGTGTAAGGAGTACCTATATCAGCAAGCAAAAATTAAAATTCAAAATTCGAGATAGTTTTCAAAAGACATATCCAGACATAGCATTGCTCAAAACAATCGGTGGAAAATAATCAAGATCAAGAGATTTTTCTAGATATCACAAGGCATTTAGATTTTTTAGGGTTTAAAATTAGTCCATTTGACTCAGACCAATTTACCACTCTCTCCAAGTCTTCATTGACACAAAAAGCTCCGTGCTCAATTAGGCCAAGAGGGCAAGTAAAGGACAGCTAAAAGTCGTCTGCGTACATATGGGAAATTAAAGAGTTGGAAGTTAAAGATGGAAGTTCATTAACATATATTGAAACCAAAAGGGGTCCAAGAATAGAGCCTTGAGGGACTTAGGTATAATTATTTCGTTAAGAAAGCCTTTTGGAAAAAGAAATAAAAAGCTGCCACAAGTTAAAGGCTTGAGTTTTTTTGTTATAAATTCTATTCCTACAAACGTTAAAATTAGAAAAAGTTCTATTAAGCTTCCATAAAGTGTAATTATATATAAGTTCATATCATGAATTATGCAAAGAGTTTGCTGTAGTCATCAATTATAAAAGCTTTATGGAAATCATGAACTCGTTAATTATTTTGTTTAAATCGTTTCAATTTAAAATAAGTAATTTTAACTGTTCTTCTTTTTTTTAAATAATAAGCGATTACTCGAGGAAACCAGCATAGACGTTTGGGAAATTGCAAATTTTTTAAATTTTAAAATTTTATATTTTTATTTCATTTTTCCTAAGATAATTAGCTTCACGAACCCTGCATATCAATTAACTGTACACAAATTCTACCTTCACCAGCCGGTGTTATGAAGAAAACACATGTTTTTTTTTTTTTCAAAAGGACCAAGAATTAACTTTCAGATATCTCCTAAAATTGATATTTAACTGATAGAAAATAAAAACAGTCATGTTATTGAAAAATAAAAAAAAAATACATTTCACTAAAGCGAAATTAAGTCTTTAAAAATGTCTTGCCTTGCCAAGGTAAGAAAAAAACAACAAAAACAACTCTTAAGGATGAAATTCTATTTTGGTTGCGAACAATGCTACGTACTAAAGACATCAGTGCGGTGGTGGTTGGCAGACTTTTTTCTGCCTTTTCCCAAATTCGTATAGCGTCTGACAAATCGTCCTTTTATCGCAGGACATATGTTGCAATGATCTCCATCTTCCCATATTCTTCCAACATCACTATATACCTCAGTGCCTTGCACTGATGGAAGAAGATTGGTCTATTTGCAAATTTATAGCTGCAATCAAAAGAAAAGAAACATCCAACAGACGATTTTTATGCTGCCAATTTGAAAGCCAAACCAGATTGAGAGAGAAAGAGAGAGAGTGAGGCATGCAAAAAGATGAGCTCATCGTATGAATTCGGATTCTACTGCAGACAAGAGTGGGATATTTAGAAAGAAAAAAATAACAAAAAAAAAAAAAACACAAATCGAAACGAAACGAAATCGACTACTGGAATGCCTTGCTTTTGGCCACTGAAGCAGCACCCATGCGATACGAATGCAAATACCATTTCAAGTCCAGCATCTGTATGAAGGTCTGGGAAAAGAGTGAGGAAAACACAAAAAAAAAAGAAGAAAAATTAACAAATCGCTTTACTCCTAAGCTGGATGTGGCACACACTGAAAATGAAACCGAAAACTAAGTGGACCACTCACCCTGCCTTTTGGTTGCCCGAGCCAAAAGTGTATTTTAATAAAAAACTTCAATCACTGCCAATAAAGATTTTCCCTCGATTTTAGATGGGAAAGGGAGGGGAGAGGAACAGAAGGTACAGTGGTGCAGGGGTGGATGAAAGATTCCCTGAGACAGAAGTTCAGTTTGCGTATAGGCAGATAGATCGGAAAACGATTTGATTTGATTCATTCAAAAGCGTTGAACCAAAAATCAATTGCCTTCGATCTCTGACGATTGAGTGAGTGAGTTCAGTCGTTCGATTCGCGTATATGATGGTGGTCGGCATGGTGCCGCGGTGGCGGGGGTAAACCGTATGCCACATCACCCTTGCCTGAGCAAATTTCGATTTCGAGGGAGATGGAGCAGGTTATGGTTTCATTTGGAACGATGTTAGTCAGTCAGCGCTTTGATTGTGTTGGCCTTTGTACTCAGCCACGTTTTCTCCTTGCCTGTCTGCTAGGTTGGTTCGTTGGTTCGATAGATGGATGGGTGGGTGGTTACTCTGGATGGGTTTATGGGTCCTGCAATTGTTTGTTTTGAAAAGGATTAAGAGCAAGTAGCGTACTGCCATCTGAATTGCCTTATAGGAAAGCAACACAAACAAACAAAAAAATAAAAAAAAACTGCTATTTTATTCCTCTTCACTTTGTTTGTGACGATTGTGCGCTAATTGTTTTCTATTCAGATGCCGTTCCTGAATTCAGATACGTTTGTTTTTATTCTACATATAGGTATATGTATGGGGCCTAAAGTTTGATTGTCCTTTTTGTTTGTTATTTGTGTTCTTTGAATGAAGGTGGAATGGGATTGGAATTCATTTGATTACTTATCGATGAGTTTTTATTGAAAGTGTTGTATATGTAGAGTTAACTTGTAGAAAATGTAAGAATTTAAATTTTAAGAACAAAGGGCCTATTTTAGATTGAAAACAAAAATAAAAAAAAACACTATGAAGCACATATTTAAAATAAACGAACTCAAATATAAGCTTTGTCCAAGGATTAAGTGCGGTATAGAAAAAAGCATGAAAGTAAATTAGAATATTCGATTTCAGGTTTTGATGTTTTGAAAGAATTTTGAAGAAAAAAAATACTCTGTTCTATTATTATTTAATAACATCAATTTCAATCTGAGTGAATTTTTGATGTGTAAACATCTGTGCTGGTGGCGGTAAGGTAAAAAAAAAACGTGGAATTTTCTGTAGCACATTAAGTTGTGCTGTTACACGTTACGATACGTTGATGTCTATATATTGAATACGTTCAATAATGCGTACGTTCCTTCGTAGCTCAAACTAAATTGAAAGATCGAGTTGAGTTTGGGTTGATATTTGGTTGACAGTTAGAACTCATCGCGTTCTTTAAACCTGATCTGGGTCACTAATGGGAAGATAATTATGCATATCGCACTCGATCTATTTAAAAAAAAATATTTTTGCGTCAGTTCTCCAAATTTATTACTTGGACTGCTAAGAAATTCTTAGTAACACAATTTTAAGAAGATAACATACATTATTCAGTGTTTGTTTAAAGAAATTTTGGTCGGGCTTCCATCGTAAAATTTGTCTTGTTTATTAATCAGCTATCTACCATTATATTGTACCGATTTCATTATTATTTAACTACTTTTGAAATAAGCGACTAATCCCACTTCTGACACCAATGTAACGTTTTACTCAGGTTCGTAATTGTTATATCGTGGAGAGTCGAGAGGAAAAGATGTGATGCGGACAATGATTTATTAACTTTTTAAATTTAATACAAAGTAGTAGTGATAAACAATTAGGGTTACCAAAGTGGTAATATAATGTATCAAAAACATATGGCAAAATACAGTGTTTTTAACTATAGTAAATTGAACATAAAACATTTAAACATTAAAATACATTTAATACATATGTAATGGCAATGTGTAACAGTAATAAAACTTATTTCTTTTATTTATCAATTTACTCTTATTTCCTTTACAAATAAAACAAACTTTACTACTAATCGTTTTATTAATCACCACTCTTAATTTAAGCAATTCAACATCACAACTATTGAACAACGAATAATCACTTTCGAAATTAAACTGTTATCATTTCCTCTCATACATCGACTTTTATAGCAAATTCAATGGTTCTACAATCCTCTTGAATGTTCTGGTATATGATTCTAGTCATTATTCTTATTTTTATGTTACATAATAATATTACATATTGGTATTTTTTTTAAAGTTGTGTTGGCATTGACACGTAAGGGGCCTAACTACATTGTTTTTTTTTAATAAATATTATTTGAAAAATTGCCCTTGGATGGGTTATAATATTCACATAAATGATGACTATTCTTTTCGAGTTGCTCAGACCCGATTTTTGTGATGCGATGTTGGGTAAGTATGGCTTCTAGCCACGGCAGACGCCGCCGGCCGCTTCCTCGTAAAATTGGATTGCCTCGTCGGCGTTGATAAAAATTATTCCTTCGTCCAGTATTGCTGTAAGTGTCACATCGAGGTATCTCGGCTCGGGATGTCTCTCTTCGCTAATAATAGTCCTGACCAGTGGGTTTTGATGGTTGCACAGGTAACTCGTCGCTTGTCAGGAATTTATCCAGAGGAGTGATTCCTGATTCTTCGTAGAGCCTTTGGTTGCTAAAGTGCTTTTGTCGTTGTCGGTCAAAATTGAGTCCTGTGCAGATCCGCAGAATTTTTCTCTCAAACACTCCAAGCTTTTTCATGCTAGTTTTAGAAATGGTGAACCAGACTGGGAATAGGAAACAATATGTGATAATGGGCCTGACAAGTTGCTTGTAGAAAAGCAACTTTGTCTTTTGACCTTTTCCGCATTAGGGGGTGGATGAGATGGAAGGCGTAATTCCCCTTTTTAAGGAATGCCGTTGCATGTGGCTTGGAACGTATTTTCTCGTCAAAGTTGATAACAGTTTAAATTATTAAAATTTTGTAGGTCGTCTTCTTATATTTTTTATTACGACATAGTGTGAATTATAAAGACGACGAAATAAAAAGTTTATATGGGTGCATTGTGACGTCTGTCGGTGGTTGAAATGAATGCTGATGTAGGGTGCTGGTGGTCTGTAATTCAATTAAATTTGAATAGTGGCGTGGAGAAGCTTCTGGGGATGAGTATCCCTTAATGTTGGATATTCTATTTGATTAAAGTAAAAATGTTCGCTGTCAGAAAAAGTTTTTTTTTTTTTTGGATTGCAGAATTCTTGAAAACTTGAGTGAGTACATTTCATTAAAAAAAAAAAGACTTTCAGTACATTTTCCTCTGTAAATTTATTTATTCAGGAATCTCCAACCTTCAATGTCAAACACTCATGTGTTACATTAAGCTTTATAATGCTTACCACTTAAAATCCAAATAAACCCAGACACTTCTTTGTCCTAAAATAAAATGAAAAAAAAAAAAGTAATTTAGGTACCTGTTTATTATTATTATTACACCCTTTCATACTATAGGTATACTGAATTCTTTCAAAACTCACAAAGCCATGTTTTCCCCCGAAGGCCTTCAGTTATTACATTTGACAAAAAAAAAAAATTGTTCTGGACTTTGCAATGAAATTGCATCAGCAACCAGGTAATTACATGACATTCCATAGCGATATCATCTCACAAGGACAAAGTATTTTATTTCCTTTTGCACTCCTTGCAAAAAATTATACGAATTTATTTTTTCTTTATCAGATACGAAGAGACAGAAATCGCTTAAGGGATAATTCGATAAATCATCCGACTGCATCCCAATCATCTTTCCTTTCTTTTTTTTTTTTCTTGCAAATCACAGACTTTTTCAAAAGCTCTTTGATTTTTTTTAAGAAGAAGACTTTATTGCTTGAAGCTAGCAAAATAAAAAAAAGTAGACAATATCAAAAAAAAAAAATTGAATAAAAAACAAACCAGGAAACATTTTGCCCACAATTTACCACCTATGAATGGCCATAGCCATCACCTTGTGTACACAAACATCACTCATATGTGAGAGTGATGCTGCTTAATATAGAAGTGAAAAAAGAAAAAAGGAAAATCTGAACCGAGCAAAGTCCTTCCACTTCCTGGGGCAATATTCAGCTTTTGTATGTGGCTTTCACCAATTGAATAGGTGCCACTGACCTTTTTATGCAAATATTTGCTCAAAGCTATAAATGCAACTTTTTATGGTTGTTTTTTTTTTTTTTTCTTTTTTTTTTTGAATCTACCCCTTTCTTTGTGAATGGCTCATCCTTGTTTGTTGTGTCCTGTGGTGAAAGAGTACATCAATGACTTTATCATGAAGTGAGGTCTTGTTTACTTTTGGTTTTGAGAAGAAAAAGATACATACATGCATGCACTCACTTCCTGTTTGATATATAGATGACAAGAATTTCCTTACTTGGGTGTAAGTGTACTATAAATGAAGAGGTTGTATGGGAAGGAGAAATTAAGTTGTATACAAATTAAAAAAAAAAAACTTCTTAAATTTAAATTATTTTTTTTTTGTTGAAAAGAATTATAGTACCTTCATATAAAAAAAACACTTCACACTACAACACACAAGTAGAAATCTTAAAGAAGACTTTAATCCAAAGTTTTTAACCAAATTCCCCCCCCACCAAGTAAGTCATAAAATAATATGACTTATATAATATCCACCCAAAACACATAAAGTGTACATTTCAAAGTATGAGTATCAGTGGGAATTACAAATTATAAATGCATAAAAGCATGCATTCATATGAATAAAACCCCATACTCCGGATGCTTCTCTGGAGGACAATTGACTTGGTTTGGTATAAAGAAGTGCGGGAGCAACGAGCAAAACCACCAGGCACAGACAATACCATCATCATCATCAGCATCAGAGTCTGCTAACTTTGCTCTTTCAAAACCAAAAACTGGAACTTTTTAATTTATAAACACCGTCGTCATCATCCATATATATCCTACCTACCTAACCTTTCTACTCGCTATTGTAGGTATATATACACATAGAGCAGAGTCCTTAGCGATGGCAATGGCGACGAAAACTTTAATCAAGTTCCGCCGTTTTATTGCCACTCGGTTTGGGAGTTCAGGAGCTATATATAGAAACAGAAGCTCTAGATAGCATAGAATGGTTGCATATTCAAACACCTGGGTCGCAATCGTTTGTGTTGGCTTAATTTCTCACAATGCCAGGTTAATAAAACAGAAGTAGATTTAGTGGATGATGATTGTTTAGTAGCGATGGTGGTTGGTGGTGGTGGTGGTTGTGGTGGTATTTCGCCACGGGAAGGGCTAAAGTAAAAGGTTTTCATAACAGTTTTAGGGAGGCCTGATGCTCATAGTGGGGGACATTGTAAGGATCTTGGATGAGAGTGTAGTGTGTGTCCTTTTCTGAAATTCGCTTTCATTTGCTTAAGTAGCTTTTTGGAAAGATGACTTTTCAGTTTGATTGTACTTTTTCATTAGAAGTGAACATGTGCTGCAACACAGGTACTCAAATGGATTAGATGAGAGAAGTAGGTTTTTGGTACACTGCGGCGTATGTGGAATATTTTTTTTTTTTGGTAAATTTAAACATCCTTATCTACCCAGAAAATAATAAAAGATGTATATAATACGCCTTAGAACCAATACATAACTCTGAGAACTTATATCCATAAATACCTTTTGCCTTATGACATAAGAGTTAACAAAGTGGATATAACTTCAACTGCCCAAAGTTCGAGTAAAAAGAGCGGATAGTTTGTTTACAATCACTCATTTCATTTACTCTTTTACAATCATTAAATAGTTCTCTTGATTACAATATTAGCCGAATAAATGATACATAAAATAGTCGAAATCGGCTAAAGTGATAAGCGCTTGTCATATCAACAATATTTCACATGTGATTGTCGATGAGTTTAACGTATGCGTATAAGATGATTCAACACGTTTCAATTCAATTTAACACTTTCCAATGACATTTCTTACAATCATGGTTGCCATAGAGAAATTTTGAAATGTTTCTAATGAGCTTTCAAAATTTTATAAAGAAAATTCGTATATTTTCTTCATATTCTGATATGCAGTTAACTATTTTTTTTGCCACAGAAATGATTATTTTTATTTATTTGAATTATTAAAAAACATAATTCAGAAAAATTTAAACCATATTTGTAGCATTGTGTTAACACTATATATAGTCATACTTTGACATAAACTTCAAAATCGTTTGGGTGTTAAATGTCAAACGTTGTGTCACTCTACATTGACTGATGTGGAATTATCTAAGGTGATAAGTGATCGTCACATTAATCATAGTCAGATGTGATTGCCATTGCATTTTCCGTCTATGGTATGTAAGTTGATTCAACACAATTTCATTAATTTTTCTATGCCTTTTGTCAAAAACATGATTTCCATAGTGAATTTTTCAAATATTATTAGCAATAAAATTGTTATATTTTATTCATTTTCTGGAATGTATAGAACTTTTTTGGTCAGGGGAATGTTAATTTTTGATTCAAAATAGCTTTTTACGGTCTTTAGTCCACAAAAATTTAGGCGTTTCGTCCCGGCGATCTCACTTGGACTCATCAGTTGACTAGTGAGGACCTTGTCAATACGCAATTTTTGTTAAGTTCAGTCCATCTAACATAGATTTCATGACGAATATCTAGTGTGAACTATAACCAACAAGACTAGAATTCCTAGTCATTAAATTGGAAGTTTTTGTTTTTGTTTTTTGCCCATGGCCTGGCATTGTTTATATGAAGGTTTTTTTTAATAATACAAACTCTATATACTACTGAAATAAAACAAAAAAAAAAAAATTTTGTGGACTAAAGGCCGTAAAAAGCTATTTTGAATCAATAATTCAACAAGTCCAATTAAATAGTGCTAAGTCTTCTACTTGGCTGATGTATTTCAGTAGTATATAGAGTTTGTATTATTACAAAAAACCTTCAATGTTAATTTTTGTTTATATGAATGGTTAAAAAATAAAGAACTCAGAAATAGTTGTACAATTTTTGTAGGCTGGTGGTAACTCTAGTCGCACACAGGCTGAATTGGTTGACAGTGACTCTCTCTTATCGCAAATCACCTAACAAGATTTCAGTCCTGAATAGTTTAATTGTGGGCTGATTCCAACTCTGGATTATTAACATAATTTGGTCAAGTGCATGCCAATGTATTCAAAGGTGGAAAAGAATGTTGAAATAATATAAAGCAAAAACTTATTTCATAAAATCTTCCATTCTAAATAACTATTATGTTTAAAGAATTGTTGACTAATAACGGAGAAAAAAAAAGAAAGAAAAAAAAAACGAACAGTTCAAGTGTCTTAGAAATTGAAAAATTTTAGATACATACATAAAATGTATACATGGATAATTTTTGACAAAATTTTCAAAAATATGAAATTAATTTCTAAAACTGTTTAAATAAATAACAAAATATTTTGGACTAAAAATTTTAGTTCGATCCTTCGATTTAATATGATTAAATGCAAAAAAAATTTTAAAAAATCGTTTAAAAAAGTATTATTCAAAATTAATTTTTAAACATTTTTTTTTTAACATTTTCTTTAAAAATAAAATGCACACTGTGGTTTTAAAGTCTGAATAGTTTGGATGTATTCTACTGATTTTAAATGAAATTAATAAATAGATATATAAAAAGATAATAAATTCATTAAACAACTTCTGAAATTGTTTCGACACCATCTGATTTCTCAAACAAATCTCAATTTATGAGAAAAAAAAATTGAAAATGGTTGGAGCGGTTTTTAAAAAGTAATTTTTAATATGTATATAAAATTTTGAAAACATTTCTAAGAAAAATAATTGGTACGCAGTTCAGAATTAATTTTGGAAAAAAAACTTCAACCTATTTTCGAAATATCGAATTTTTAAAAAATAATTTTTTTTTTTTTTTTGGAAAATGTTGATATTCAACTTATTTGTACAAGTTATTTAAACTTAGTAAACAAGTTATTTAAACTTAGAAGCTCTTGTTTAAAAAATTTTATTAAAATTTGAGATATTCGAAAACCAAAAAAATGGTTCTATGTGAGATATCATTTTTAATCGATAGATATTATTGTTTCCAATAACATGGTATATCATCCTGATATTAGTTCACACAAAAATTTTATTCAAAATCGTTTTTGAGGAACGAGATTTTCCTTACAAGTTTCGAGACACTTGTATGGAAGGAACCGTAATCTTACGTCATAAGAATAATTTTTACTTAAATTCTGCTAGATAATGTTAATTAACTACTAAATGTCAGTAGTTTAATAAAAATCGATCAAGTGATATTTGAATAATTAAGTTCTTAAAAAAATGGTTCTATGGGAGGTACCATTTATATATAGCCATTTTTCCGAAATTTGTTTATAAAATGGTAACCTTTTTGTAAAAAAATATTACAGATTTTTTTTAAGTTGTTAGCACGTTTTTAAGAAAAATAAGATTTTTATAATTTGGAAAAAAAAAAATTATACGGCAGGTATCGTTATTTTTGGTCTTAAAAAAAGAAAAGAAAAAACTTGTCGGGGGAATATCCAAAAACCGCTAGGTACCTAGGATTAAAGTAAATCGACCCACTCGTTTGGACTGCAGCCGACAGAATTGCAAGACCTACTTTTTTCGACATCGCTATCATCGTAATGTTAAGTTTGATCGAAATCTCGAGATCGATTTTTTTGACGAATCCATATCATGTCATTTAGATATCTCAGGTAAAAATGGTATTCTAATTTAAACTATTAAGTACAATACACCCAAAAATATTATTTCTAAAAAAATATAAGCCCATTTTGAGGATATGTAATTGAATTTTGATTTTTTTTTAATTCCAAAAACTAACAACCTTTATTTACGTAATCTGCCATTGAAATGTTTATATTATTCATTTTCTCATTAACGTTCGTTAGATGGCGCTAAATACTAGCATACAAAATTTTGATAAAACACAAAAATTGACCATTTGAATGATTTGAAACTTGTCAGACCGACGACGCGACGCACGGACGGTATTTATGGCAGAAACTACCTTTTTGTACTTTTCCAAGCTAATACTTGGTCTATAATCAAGTAAAAATGAATGATGCAAAAAACACGCCTATAAAGTATTTATTTTAATATTGAAATAAAAATTAAATAAAAATATCAAAGAACCATTCTAATAAACAATTGCTTTTGTAATACCTGCAGTTGAGTGATATCAAAAAATTCAAATATTCATTCAAAACAATTGCAACGTCTGACTAATCCCCTTTATAACTCGCAGCACTATAAATGACTGAAATGAATTTGTTTGATTAGAAACTCATGCATATATATATATGCCTGACAAAAGAAACCAATTTCAATTAAATGAACAAATAAATGATGATGTTGAAAAAAAAAAAAAAATATTATCCACATCAAGTTGCATCCTCTTTTAAAAACTAATAAAAACTAAAATGGAAATAAAAGAGAAGAAAAATCATGATTTCTACTTTGCTGACAGTAACAATCATAACCTTCAACCGAACCGCACCGCACAGACTGGCCTCTTCAGCAAACATAACAGTGCAACCACAAGTGTACAAAACTGTCCCCGTTCTCTCGCTTTTAGGGGTGGCAAACTGGCAAGACCAATGTTGATGTCCAGGTCCACTCTGATGAAGCTATTGCTACAATTTTGCAATCAGACTCGGAATGTCCTTGGAGATCACGTAAAGAATTGAAAATTCCCTTCACTAACACAGTTTGTGGGCACAGGCAGTATCAGGACCAGACGATGACGACGACGCACGGTGGCAACGACGACAACCACCCAGAAGAAGCCCAGTGACATCAGGTCAAATGGATTTCATATAGAACAACGAACTAAACGAAGCCTGTTACAGATACTTAGTTAGGATTGTGTCCTGGATCTGGTCATAACATTCTCATATTAAGTTGAACTGAATATGAAGTAATTGCTCGCCTTTCATCCGCCATTGTGGTTTCTATTTTCTATATGCAAATACTCGAGCAACAACGAAACGGTACAAAAAAAATAAAAAAGTCCTTTGATTAAGCAATTTCAACCTCTCCCCTCCAAACTGACGGACACATGCAACAGAATGTCACAAATATATATAAATATTAGAATTGTTAATCTGTGGCTGGATTAGATTTGATTCTAAATTAAATGTCAGCAAAAATGGAAAAAGCGCATCCTATTTTCACATTACTCAATTCAAGTCACGTAGATTTTATTACTCGTCCTCTTGCTTTGTGTAGACGCCAAGTTAATACTGCTTCACCTGAACTCTTCGGTTAACTTCAAAGAAGGCAATGCTATAATATTATATATATGTATGTACCTTTATCCTTGGATTAATACAGGATATCAAACATTCTCGAGGATAAATTTATTACCAAACTATTTTAATAGTCTCCAAAGGATGAAAGTTGTATGAGAAAACTTATCGATGTCACACAGGTTGATATTGAAACGAAAACTTAACGCAAAATGATGATGTGTGAGCGGAGATCAAGCAACAGCAGGACCTGCGGTGCATGCCGTATATCCACACCGTACCGAATCTAAGGTACAACGAGTAAAAGTTGATTTAGGGAGAGTCTCAGGAATGCTGGGTATTTTTTTATTTAATTTTAAGACGATAAAGGCATACTTCTGAGGCAATAAATTCATATGTATGTACTGTACCTATACACATCCATATGTAGTTATAAAGTATTATATTATGAGACAAGACGATGTTAAGGAAATTTAAATTGTGCAAAAAGCCTTTTATGGATAAAAATTTCTGAAAGAAAATGTTATCTTCCTATTTATTTTAATATAAAACAGGACATTCTATAAATGCCCGAAAAGTTAATACTTATAACGTAAGATTGAAAGGCGCCATTAACAAATAAAAATTATAAATTAAAATTTTTGCTTTAGAAATTTATTGAAAGTAAAAAAAAAATTACTCAGTAGTCTCAAAATTGTTATTGTTTATATCTTAAAGATTGTTATTTAACAAAATCAAAAACCCCTTATCGGACACAAAGATTTAAAAGAGTGAAAAATAAAACCAAACAAAATTTTGTATTACATTCAACTTTTTATTGAAATTGAATGCATTTTTCCATTATATAGGTACATTTGTACCTTTGAAGAATTTAATATAATCTTAAAGATCTTTTTCAGAACCAAGCTGGATCTTATTCGTTTTCAATAATAGCATTTTATTATTTTTTACAAAGACTCCTTTATATTTGTTAGAAATTTATTTAAATTTTTTAATAATTTATTGAAAATTTATAAAGTCAGAATACATTTTATAAAGTGGACTGTATAATAGATGTGGTTCCAGAGACGATTGAAGGTGGAATTTTAAAATATCCCTCATCACGAAGAAATCTTCCTCGGGTAAAGGGTTGCTAAATGCTCATGTGTTGCTCTCGTTCGGTCGGTCCGAATTGCAGCTCGCGCAACTACCAGTTACCACTATTTGAGATCAAGAATGATGAAGCTCTAATGTACAGGGTCATTCATTTTTCGGTTTCGAAAGTAAAGCTAACTGAAACACACACAACGATACATTTTTGATGAACATATTATTTCATTATAAAGTTTTGAATTTGCCATTAAGTGTGAAAAACAATATCATTCAAATGACCACCTCGGGAAGATTCGCAGCATGCGATTCTTTTGAGGTAATTTTTAACCACTTTTTCGCACATTTCGGGCGGCATATCGGCCATTACTTATGTAATGTTGGTTTTTAATGCGTCTTGAGTTCGGGGATTATTCGCGTAAACACGGTTTTTTGCGTAGCCTTGTCAAATCGCATGATCTTGGTGGCCAATTGACGTCGCAAAAATGTGAAATTACGCGACCAGGAAACTTTTCACGCAATAAAGCCATAATTGATGATGTTGTTTGATTTGCTGCCCCGTCTTGTTGGAACCACATATCGTCCAAGTCATGATCTTCGATCGCCGCGCCGGCCAAAACAAATCGGTTATCATTCTACTGAATACATATATCGCTCCGAATTGACTGTAACCGTCTGCCCATTGGCATCTTCGAAAAAATACGGACGTTGTGAATGGTCAGCAGGCTTAAATTGTTGCGCAATTTGAACTTTATAAGGATGAAAATGCAAATCCAAATGCAAAATACGCCACGTTCAATTTCTGCGAACGCTGGAAAATCTATAAATTCGGATCATAAGCATGATTTGCACTTGCAGTAGCAATATTTTAGACTGAGCGTGCATTACGATGATGCACAGGCCTTGCAACTTCAATATATATATAATATAATTTACAAAGAGTAATGTAAGAAAAAGAAAAATAAATAAGTAATAAATTATGTATGATAATAGAAGTAATGACAATAATAATTACTAAAAATAATAAGAGAAAATATAAAGTGTAAGTTAAGAAAAAAATGAAAATAGAAAGAGAAATATTACTACTCAGTTATAGAAAGAAATTTAAAAGAGAAAAAAAATATAAGGAAAAAAAAAGTACTAAATAAAATTGTACTATGTTGTTACAGCATCAATCATGACAACCCTGGACAAGATTTCATTATTGTCAATAAGAACAGCATCATCATCTTGTTGACATTTTACATACACCAGTCCCCGCCTTGTAAACACCGATGACAGTTTGTTTTGTTTTTTTAACTTGAGTGCAGATTGCAATAACAAGTGATTTTTTTTTGTCAAGCATTCGCGAAGAAAAATAGGGCTATCTGCATTCCGGCCAAAGTTAGCATCGCGAAGACAAAGCGGTTTGTTGTTATTTTGTTAACAATGTTCTGCAACCAATTTTAATAATGTGTTCTCATCAAATGGTGTTGTAAATTTGATGATAATAGAAGAATCAGGTGAATTGGAAGTCGATGGTCTTGTTCGAAAAATGTTTGCCAGTGTGGGTGGTTTAGCGCTGAGTGAAAGACACAAATTATGGAATATTCCTTTAAGGTTTTTGTCGGGAGAAAAGGGAATTCCATTTAAGACGGCGTCACAGGCAACATTTCGGTTTTCCTGAATCTCCAGTATTCACTTCGTTTAATTCGTTTTGTAGTGCGGAAAGATCATTTTTATATTTGTTTACGGTTTTGACATCTAAAGTTGTCGCTTTAATTTTGTTGACATCATTATTAAGCAACATGTTCGTAGAGTCTAAATTAGATTGAAATGATTCAATCTTGGATATTCGTGTATCTAACTTAGTGATTTCGTTTTTTATTTGTGTTAATTGTGCATTTATATTTGAAGAAATTCGTGCCTCGGTTTCTTGTAATTTTATTGAAATAAGTGCACTAATATCAGATGTTATGCTTTCTTTTTGTGCCTTCAACCTATCGTCCATTTTTCTCCACATATCGCTGTCATCCTCTAAGCTTTTTTTGGTGTTTTTAAGAGAGAAGTTTGATGTGTTTAGAGGTGAGTTTACTTTTCGTTCACTAATACCAGCGCGTGTTGACATTTTGAGAAAGTATATAGATTAAATATGCACACAATTGTCTATATGCTCCGAAATTAACTTTATTTTATTAAATTATTGTGGTATATTTAATTTAAAGAAAAGACACTAAAATGTATGAATTTTATCGGCCAAAATATAAAAATGTATCGATCGCAAAGAAAAATTGTTTTTTAATTGACGGGAAATGAATATGGGGGTTCTTTGACTAAATAAAACTTGTAAAAGGTATGCCCGATATAAAACACGTCTACTCGTTAGCTTTCATACTTTGGACTTTTTCTTTTTTTCTTCACAATTTAACCGATTGTTTGTGTAGTCGGTCGATTATGATGACGTTTTAATCACCTTTTTTGTAGTAAGTTTTAATAATTTTAACGCGTTGTTCGATTGTAAAGCGATCCATTACCGTAAATGGCAAACATTTAGCAGCTGAGTTTGACAGGTGTCAAATGCAAGTGCTACCAACTTGAAACCACTAAATGAATGACCCGTTATTATTTATGTTTTAAGTACAATTTTAAATTTGTAAGTTTTGAAAAGACTGATCTTGATATTTGTGTACTGATTTTGTACTGTTTTACTTGCTCTTTATGCTTTAAATTCAATAAGGAAAAGGAGCATTTTTACAAAATTGGAATTATCTATTTTAGCTCATATAAAACGGGTAACTATTCTGTAAAATGATTTCGGTTTTTTTTAATTTTCTGGAAAATGTCTTCTACGATTTTGATTAAGCTTCGTGTCTGTAATTAACGAAGTGGTTGTAAAAATACTACTTTCCAAGTTTTTGTCATTGTTGTTAATCAATCTTGAAGGAGGGCTCTTACAAATAAATAAAAAGTACAGAAAATAAAAACAAAAAACTTCATAAACTTTAATACCTATACAATTTTGTTGTTAAAATTAATAACAAAAAATTGTCAGGTGTGAAAAATTCTTTTGTACTTATATATGACTACGAAACGAAATTAAATTCGTATATGAATTCCACTTTAAATGCAAACAAAACATCATTGTTTGAATCCACGTGACCATATGTACAATAAATGATTGTGTGTCATGATTGAGAATTGTGATGAGGGAATTCTATTCGAACCGTGAAAAATATTACGATAACAAAAGCTCACAAAATTAAAATAAAACCCCAAGTGTGAATGGCAGAATCATGGAAACCGGCATTCCATTCTCGCTGGCAGGGTTATTCATCTCCTATATCGTTGAACGTGAGAGCTCGAATTGCAAGCTGAGAATGAAAAAAATTCATCACAATACCAATAAACATACCGTATAGCACAACATGCAGCAATCAAGCTGATATCAAAATCCAGAAAACCGGAAGTAAAACAGGAAAATTAAAATCTCAAAAAAAACAGAGGTGTGCAAAGCTCCTGCTATGCTACATCCAATCCATATAATATACAGACATACAATACACACATATGCATTCGTCTGGTAGACAATGTTGTATGCGCTCCTCTACTCTACTCTTAATAAAAACAAAATATCCTTGCACTGTTGGAGCAACGCTAAATGGAATTCAGCCAGCAACAAGCTTCAGCCCGGCTGGTACTCCTTTGCTGTTTCACAACATCACAACTTCAATAATATACCTTAGGAAAAATACAACAAAAAAAACTGTTAGCTCTCCAACAGTTGGTAAATATTTTGCTTTTTGCATTACCACCGCGGGGTTGAAAATTTTCCTGTTGTTTTGCATTTTGTTAACTCAACCAAGCTCACACTTTCTTTTGAGTTTTATCCTCTTTGGCGGGAACTAGAACTGATCTCATTCAGTGCGCTCGCTGAGTGGTTTATCCTTTTCAACTACAACGGTGACACTTTTATGTGAGGCGTTTGCTAACTGAAGTGTGCAACCAAACTCTAAAAGCGTGACAGACTTTAATTCAAGTGTCGTTTTCATTAAAGTCACATTGAAGTCTACTGCAATATGAGTTTAGTATGAGTTTAATAAATTATTCAGCAGTTTATTCTTACCCTTTCAAATAGTGAATTTTTTATACTGGTAATGAACTTACCAGAAAAACAGCAACAAAATAATGAATTAAAAAAATAAATAAAAGACTGCAAATACTTACTTTTTCTGAGCGAAATTAAACCAGAGTTAGGTTGCATTTGATAACATAAATCAGATTCTAACTGTATGGTTTTGTTTGGTTAGTCATAATACCATTTAAGAACTTTCTAACTTTAACGCTTTTTACTCAAATTTTTAATTTGTTAAAGGCTTTTTACCTAAAGCATCATTCTGAACCTTATTGTTTTTAATAGACTACAGCTGAACAAGCTTAAAATAGTGACAGTTCTAAGAAAACATACCTGCCCTCTTTGACATTATTGAAAAGTCAAAATGACATATGGAGTTAATGAGATACCTACACCACAAACATAATAAAAGCATTTAGTGATTTTCACTTTAGTAAAAAAGTTTAAAAGAAAGTACTATGCTAAAATTGTTTAAAATTTGGGAAATTTTCTTTTCATCCGAAGTATTATAAATACTAATAATACAGAGGTGGGCCATCTAGTGGTTTTTTTTTTAAATAGGTTATTTTGACACTGACAGCTGTTTCCCGCTCGAAATCTTGATAAAAAGTCAGTATCATACCTCCGCGGAACGAAATGAGTCACTTCATGCTTAAACAACGTTGAGAAATATTGAAAACTTATTTCCAAATAAGTGCTGTGTAGCCCAAACACTAAACAGTGCGTTTTTTGAAAAGAAGATTTTTTTTTATCTCGGAGGCTACGTTAACAAACAAAAACCCGCACATTATTGTCGAGAAGCCAATGCATCCACAGACAGTGACAGTTTGGTGCGGATTGTATATTGATAAATTAGCTCAGCCTCTTACCGCGCTCTTCCACCTCTCAATTGCAGGTGGTGTATTCCTAAGATGTGGAAACGGAAAGATTCTTTCATTATCCCTGTCCACAAAAAGGGCTGCAAAAATGATGTATCCAATTACAGACCCATTGCCAAAGTATCTTGTATACCTAAACTTTTTGAAAGTATAGTTTATGAGTCGTTGTTTGATCACTGTAAACCAATTTTCTCATCTAAGCAGCACGGGTTCTTGAAAGGACGATCCACTACAATGAACCTGACTGAATTTGTTTCAAAAACGCTGTGTGCCTTAGAAGAGGGTAAAGAAGTTGATGCCATTTCCACTGATTTTAGTAAGGCGTTTGACAAAATTTCTCACAATATCATTATTTTTAAACTAAAAAAGTTTGGGTTTCCTCATTTGTTCACTTCTTGGATTCAGTCATATTTAGTTGACCGTCAGTATCGAGTGCTTTTCAGATCGAGTCTCTCCAAACCTTTTGATGCATTATCCGGGGTGCCTCAAGGAAGCCGTTTGGGACCACTTATCTTTGTTTTGACTATAAATGATGTTGAACTGATTTTACCTCAATCTGACTTGGAAATTTACGCTGACGATATGAGGATCTCTAAACAAATTTTCAGCACTAACGATGCACTTATGCTTCAATCTGACTTAAATAGCTTTTTTTGCCTGGAGCCAAAAAAATTTTCTTGAGCTAAACATTAAGAAGTGCCAAGCCATAACTTTCACTCGAAAGCGCCCTCCCTTATCCCAGAGACAATACACGATTAACGGTGTGCCTGTCCTTACTGTAACCTCCATTCGCGATTTGGGAGTCATCTTAGATACTCAACTCAATTTTCGCTCCCACTACGACAGCATTATTAGCAAAGCCAACTCAACTCTCGGCTTTGTAAAACGTTGGTCAAAAGAATTTTCTTGTCCCTATGTTACCAAATCCCTTTATATGACATTCATTAGACCCCTCCTTGAATATGCTTCCCAAGTCTGGTCACCATATCATCAAGTTCATATCGAACGTATTGAAGCCGTCCAGCGCAGATTTTTACGCTTCGCTTTGCGGGGCTGGGATGATCCATATAACCTTCCTTCCTATGAAGACCGTCTTAAACTTTTGAACCTTCAATCCCTCAATTTACGTCGTGATACCGCCGACATAGTTTTTGTTCACCAACTATTAAATGGGGTCATTGACTGCCCTATTCTGCTTCAAAAGATCTCTCTTAACTCCAACCCCCGACATTTAAGATCTTTTCCCTTTTCACCCTACCACCGCACTGATTATGGCCTAAACGAACCTTTGGCTCGAATGCAACGTAAGGCCAACACCATAAATACCTTCAATACCAACATAAGTAAACCTGCTTTACTTTTTTTTTTACGGAAATTGAAGACATTGATTTGGATGACCTCTGGTTCATGCAGGATGGCGCGCCAAACCCCACAGCCCATGCCATAATAGATCTTTTGGGCACCAAATGACCAAATCGTGTTATCAGCCCCCGCCTTAGCGATGTCAATTGGCCGCCTTGCGATTTGACCCCTTTGGACTTTTTTTTGTAGCGAAGCGTGAAAGACTGATGTTATGCCAACAATCCAGAAACGATTCAAGCACTTAGGGCCAATATCATCCAAGCAATCCGTGAGGCACAGCCCGAAACCATCAAAAAGGTCTCGGAAAATTAGAGTGACAGAATGCGCTACTAAAAAAGGGACTTTACGTCATTATGTTTATGTGAACAATCATGTTTGTCAAAGTTGAAAAAAACTGACACGATATCAAAAATTTTCGATTTTAACGAGACCAAAACAAGACTTACAAAATTGCGCGTTCCCATAAAGATACGTGTTAAATTTACCTCTATAAGAAAAACGTTTATTAGAAACTTATTCTGATACAAAATTTCATTCACTATACATAGGAAATTAAACGTTAATAAGAAATTTTCCCAAATGATGCGCCGTCTAACTTCCACAAAATTTCTGAACCCACCCTCATTGAATTGGCAAAGAAGTAACAGATTGAAGATAAACGAGAAAGAAAAAAACCCACACATTGAGGGAATTGTTTGCGTTTTTTTGACTTTTTTATATCCGTCATCTACTGTAAAAAAAACTGACGGACGCAAAAATTCGTTTGTGAATAATCGTGGCACCCATCTTGTGCTTTCAGGTTTAAATCAACTACTGCTATTATACCTATACTACGACGTACAGCACTTTTTGATTGCTAAGTATCGTACGTGTTATTTTGTATGTGCCCACAATGCAGCTGTACAGCTTTGTGTATATTTTAAAAACAAAAAAAACAATGACGGGGTTTTTACTCACTTTGTTTATTTCCTTTTAATAAATAATATTTTTCGCGAAAAAAAGCTTCAATATTTTTTTCCAGCTCTTTTTTTCTTCAAACAAATTGAAACGTCAAAAGTGCTGCACGTGAAAAGTTAAAAGTTAAAAATTCCAGATGCATCTCCAGTTGCAGCTCCGTATCCATTGTGTTCAGGCAGTAAGTTGTCGGCGAGCGCACGCGTTTTCATTTCGGGGTGTTTAAATATTTCAGAAAATCTTCAATTTGAAATTTTCGGCAAATTTCAACTGAATGTTTGATTGAAACAATAAATTAAGAAAGAATTATCTCTTCATTTTCTGCACTATGTATACATTCCCACAGTACTTATTTAGAGAACTTTATTACGTTTCTTACCAACAATTAAAATGATTTAAAAAAATATATTTGACTGGCAACACCATACAAAAACCACGTGCTATCTATGAAATTCCTACAACCTCTCTACGTACCATGCGCACTTTTTGCTCTCGCCACGTGCTTGATGGCAGATAGTGTCTGCAAAAAACAAACCCCACTTGACTAACCGGGAAAATGAACAGAAAAACCAAAATAATCATCATCTGTTTTTGAAAATAGAGAAAAGCTTTCCCTCGGCTCTCGACCGAACACCCCCACACGAACACTTGTGGAAAATAGCCGAAAGCGGCTCATTTCCCTCCCGAATTGAACTCCCACTTCCTCCCGCTACACCGCTTTTGCTTATCGTATTTGCACGTATATCTGCACTGCACGTCATAGTGGAATATTTTCCATAGGTAGTCGAGTCGAGGAAGAAATTTTCATTTTCTTGCCGGAGATATTTTCAGTCATTCAGTGATTGTTAAGACTCCAAAGTGCACGGAAGCGTTTTGGGGAAAATTCCGTCGCGATTTTTCTCGTCCGCATTTATACTGACAGATGTTTTGGCACAGATAGATCTGATAAAATTAAAAAAAAAAAAAAAAAAAAAAAAAACACAAAAAAGAGAAGAATAATAAAAAAGATACGAAGTTGAATCCGAGTTGTATGCAGTCGGATGGAAAATTTAATTGAGCATTTAATTGCCCGTTGATTGATGACCAAAGTCAAAGCGAAAAGCAATTTTCCTGCGTGGGGCGAGGGTTACAGCAAGTTACAACACTGCGTGTTGCCCCTATGAGTGGTGCGTGTGTTTTTTGTTAAGTGTTCTTTTTTTTGTCGTTGTTGTTGTTTGTTTGTTTGTTTGTTTCTGCGGGATTCTGGGTTGAATCTCTGTTTTGCTTTTGGCAAAATTTATGTTCACGGATGGATATAAAGAGAGTTGGAATTGTTTAAATGCGTAAAATGAATTATTTTTCCAATTTGCAATGGTGAATGAAGTCCTCGAATTAAATTCAAATTCTGATTTAATTTTTGAGTCACAAGGTTTATTGGCCTTAGCCAGTGGCAGCAATAATATTATTAATAATTGTTCTGGCAAAAAGAAGAATCTTAGACCTGACGAGACAAACCATCATCACCATCATCATCATAATCAGCGGGAACGTCACTTTTTAGATTCAGACGGCGAAGGTGACGACGACGACGTTATTGAGGAACGTAGTCCACATGAAAATTTGAGTTGGACATTTTTTGAAGAAGTCTCAACATTGGATAAGCATCTTCGGAGTGAGGTGAGTAGAACGGAATTTTTGTTCCATTCACATTTTTTAAATGTGATCTGGCCGATTTTTGTTTTTTTACAATAAAATTCATTGAACAACTATGAAAATAATATGAGGTCAAATTTAAGAAGCTACAACCTTAGCAAAAAGTTTTGTATTTAAATTTGGTACATTTTTATTTGTGAGCACTCACAAATTCCATAAGTCACAAATTTAGCTATGGAATCTAAACTTTATATCTAAAGTAATTTTAGGTGTGTTCCTTTCCTTTCAAACATAGCGATTTTCTGCCCAAAACTACTCAAAAGTCTGTCAAAGTTCATATACAAAAAAATTAAATGTGTAGTTTTGGACAGAAAATCAAAGAGTTTCAAAGTAAAAGGAACGCACATTTTGATATAATAACTAATTGATTTTCCTAATAATTTGTATTTATAAAAAATACGGAGAATACGGAGAAATCCGAACAACAACAAAAACTAATCTATTTGTTCACTTTTTTTCAAAGAATCTTCAGGAGTCTTCTTACATAATATTGATTTATTTAAATCCATTTAAAACTAATACAATAAAAGGTTAAAAATATGAGCATTTAAAATTAAAATTTAGAAGTCCTTCATAATCATATGTAACCTAGATTGTATTTTAGATTTCCTAGATTGTATTTTAGATTTCAGAATAAAATAATTAATTAGAATTTAAAATTTTTTTAAGTACCATGGATAAATTATTTAGAAAAAAATTGTTATGATGTATAGTAAATTTAAGAATATTATTTGTCTTTAATTATTCCTTTTTCGTGACCTTTATTTCTTAATTCAATATATTTGAATCCTATTTCTGTGGGCTTCAGGTCTTTCTTTCTTTATCTAATTTTTGATAGACGACGTTTCGTACTTGTTTAAGTACTTCTTCAGGTCTATTCTGTCCTAAAAATTATTTGGAAAAAGAATTGTGTCTATATCTATTTTGTAATCTATTATAAAATTATATTTATCTTTTTAAATTTGAATATCTTGAAAAAGACGTTTCAAATTATTAAAATTTAGTTAGACGATTTACAATTTATTATTTTTCGCATATTAAATAATTTAAACAATTTGAACGGAAAATACCAAAATAAGATTTTGGACCTATATGCCAACATGTAAATTTTACTGAAGGCTTTTTATGTAGGCTCAAAACAATTAACTTTTCACTTTCAAAAGTTTTATTGGAACTTCACCCTAAAAAATTTTTCATACAAAATTATTATTTTCATGAATTTGATTGAATTTGGCTGATAAAAAGACTGAGATGAATGATCATTTAACTAGTAGTTATAAATTGTTTATCAACTAAGTTTTGTAAATTTTACAGCTTTCCTTCTAATTTAATTCCTTAAAACAGTCAACACTTAAAAAAAGAACGCTACGAAATTTTACATTTGAATTAAGCGCATCAATGTCCAACTTCAACGAAGCAAGTTTGTCTTTATAATTTTTATCAATAATTGAAGTAAAAAAATAGCACTAGGCTTACATAAATAATAACTTTAGGGCAAAAACTTGGTATCGATGAATCTCTTGTCCGTTGATCTAGAAATTATCTTACCGATGTTTTCTAGTCTGAAACCATTCCAAAATAAATGCTGGTGTTCCCCAAGGCTCTGTTTTGTCTCCAAATCTTTTTCTCATTTTTATAAATAATGTATCTGTTTTGCTGATGACATCACTAATAATTTTTCATTAACTCTCATATCCAAATTCAAATCATTATTCTTTGAATTTGAAACTGCAATGAGCTCATTAAATACTAGGTGTAATCGAGTGAAATTTAATGTTTTGCAAAACTCATAGCTCAAAAGTTTTATGTGGTTAAATCTAAATATTCACAGCTATATTTTGGCCTTTAAACAATTTCATCATAATGCTTATCACTTCATAAGTATGTCTAACATTTTAACGTACCGTAAAGTAAAAAGCTTCTTTCTTTAACCGCACGACACAAATGTGGAATTCATTACCAAATTCGATTTTCCTTTTCAATTTAATATATCCAGGTATTTAAGATATGTAAATGTACATCGTTATATCTCTTATACTGAATTATCCTAACGCTCGTAGTTTGTTAAAAAAAAATGTCTAAAGGGTAGTCACAACCCCTTGAGTACGTGTTAATTATTATGAACAAAAGAGATACCTAAATAATAGTCAGTTTTGACTCGAGCGATTTTAATTGTAACATTTGAAAAATCTGAATTTTAAAAACAGCTAAAGCAACAAAGTGAACTTTTTAAAGAACTTTTTAGGGCCCAGTTGTTTAAATATTTAAGCCACGGTTCAGCAATTTAAATCCATCGATTTCAGCGAATTAACTGAGGTTCCACGATGGTTCAGGGTTTAAGTATTAGATCATATAACAAATCTCGTGCTTGAATCAGCCTTGAAACTCAGCTTTCAGTGAATTGAAATTGGTGAGCTTAGATCTTGAACAACCTTCGTACAACTGTACTTCGGTAATTTTCCCACACAGGCTAAGAGCTAAATATTTTGCATTTCATTAAGGCAAAAATTATTTTTTTTTTTAAATATTTCAATATTCTCTACGAACTCAAAAAGGTTTTTTTTTTTTAAATTATTATAAGGAACTTTTGTGTCTTATTTTTAAAATTAAATTTTGAACTTTGGATTAACGATTTATAAATAACATTTAGAAAAATTTCTACAAACGAGTAGATTACGCCCGTAGCGAGTTGTAAGTTACTAGGCCCTGGTTCTAAACGAGCTGTCGCGCCGACCAATTTATTTATTTTTATTTTATCTACAAACGACCTTGATTTTTTGTTTATCTCTCTGTCTTAATATTAAATACTTTCATATTCTTATTCGATATTTTAATCGAAAATTTACGACCGCTTAAGGCATTGTTAATCTCAACTAATTATTATTATTTTATTATTTTATTATTTTTAAACTTAAATTATGTTTGTGATTAAAAATGAACGGAGAAGTACAGCCGTGGAGTCCTTCTCGGTTTTCTATGATTTTAACTAATGTAATGGGTGATTTTTTAAGAGGTTTAGAACTTTTAAAAAAAAAAAAACACAAAAAATTCGAAAAAAATGAATGAAATATTTATTTGAATCGATAGTTTGAACCTTGCAATTTAATGTTTAAAGATAATTTCATGCAAATGTTGACCGCGGCTGCGTCTCAGGTAGCCCATCCGCTGAGTCCAATTTTGGCATACTCTTTCACACATATCGGCCGGTATCTCACGAATGAATGCATGGATGTTGGCTTCCAGTGCGTCAATCGAAGCGGGCTTGTCCCTATAGACATTAGCTTTGACATACCCCCACAAAAAATAATCTAATGGTGTCAAATCGCACGATCTAGGCGGCCAATTGACCGGCCCGAAACGTGAAATTAACTGTTCACCAAACTCGCCTCGCAATTGCGCCATTGTTTCGCGTGCTGTGTGGCATGTGGCACCGTCTTGTTGAAACCACATATCATGCAAGTCAAGAACTTCCATTTCGGGCAAAAAAAAGTTTGTTATCATCGCTCGGTAGCGTTTACCATTGACAGTAACGCTGCGATTCGCATCATCTTTGAAGAAATATGGCCCAATAATGCCGCCGGCCCATAAACCGCACCAAACAGTGGCTTTTTCGGGATGCATTGGTAGCTGTTGCAATGCTTCTGGCTGATCTTCACTCCAAATGCGGCAATTTTGCTTATTTACGTACCCATTCAACCAAAAATGATCCGACCATAAAATGGAAGCAGCGCGCGATGAACATTTCGAACCGAGCACGAATTTTGATAGTAAAATTCAATAATTTGCAAGCGTTGTTCATTTGTAAGACGATCCATGTGTGACACAAGGTACTAAAAACACGTCAGCTGTCAAAACCAGTGTTGGCAAAACCAAACCAGCTAAAAAATCACCCGTTACAAAATAAAATGTACTCTATGATTAGTTGTTAATTACTCGTCGACTACCTACATTTTATTTTGTATATTTGGTCCTTCGAGCCGGATATGGACTGTGGACACCTACCTTCATATATTTGTGTTTTTTCTTAGTTGAGGTTTTCTTTGAAATTTTATTTCTTGAAAAATTTTCAGCAGGTGACTCTGCGAAGAGTTTCAGGCTCATATAGTTTAATATACAAAACTGAGATTCATTGAAAACACAAAAATCAAAAACTTATCTCCTTATTTTATAAACTCATTCCGGCAGTTGTCTAAAAAGGTTATCATATATCTCCTCACATCCTTGTTATCTGTCAACTTCGTGAACATTTGTAGGTATACGTTCAATGAACATTTCATTCAATTCAAGAAAATTTGACAATTCTTTGCTTATTGAACCAACCCAGGATAGGTTTGGACAACTAATTACAGTGTCTTAGTTATACAACCGATGGAATATGTTTATAAATAAGGTTTTGAAGTTGGACAGCTATCCAAATTTAGACATACTTTGGAAAGGGTTAATATTTAAGGTTTAACTGACAGATACCTAACTTGGAAAGACTTTCAATTACACATATATTTCAACTATATATTCTTTCGAAATTACTTTTAAAGGTACTTATGTACGTGTGTCTGAAATTTTAATATTCATTATTGTTTATTCGATACTCCCGTTTTTCGAAAACGGCTTTTTAAGTTTTGGTAAAAAAAAAATGGACGTGAACTACAACTTACCCATAACCATAAATTTACAAAAAATCGTTATTAACCGTGGTTCTGTGTCTTACACAGCGTCTTTATTGGCAATATTTAATAAAATAAAATGCTTAGCTCTTTGGCATTGCTTCAGAAATGGAAATACAGGTCAGTAGATGCAAGACGATAATTATTACTTTCCAACATTACCAGTTTTTGAAGTGAAGTTGAACATGTAAGAAATTTTACGAATTTCAATATGAAAAAATAGTTAATTTAAAAAAACACAAGGGCATGTTTAGGTTAGTGCGCCATATTTATAAACGAAATGCCCGCATATAGACAATAAATTGGCATTGATGCCATAATGAAATTGACATTGTCTTAAATATTTCCAATGGAGCCACAGAAGCGTTAGGAATATACTACATAGTATTTAACCATCACAACAAATACTTTGTTGACTAAAAACATATGTTTTTGAAAATACAATATGTAAAAATGGTTGATGATTTTAATGTTGGTGGTTTAGAGATGATGCGCATAATGTCTTTAAATCTTAATATAAGGTACTTTTATACTTTCGAAACGTGTATATGTGTCCAAACCATACACAAGTATAACGGTTACAAAACTATGTAAATATTATTACAATGGCAAGTTCTGTATGCATTCGTCAAAACATTGTACTCTATATTTTGATGAAAGAGAAGATGATGTCTGTCTGACTCCTTAGTTTCATCAGTCATTTGTCTTCTAACTTGGCATCTAGCATTTTTTATACTTTTTTTCGATGTCTTCTTATACATTTTTTTTACTATATTTGCAATTTTTTTTATTTTTATTCCAAAATTAAAAATAAAACACAATTAAATTGTTCACAGTCTCATTTGAAAAAGTGATCAGAAACGTTTGGCTGAGATCCAAAATAAAATAATTGCGCAATTTGCTGCAAATTCATAAGTTCAAAAACTCAAAACGAGAATATTATGATGACAAATAATTATAATCAAGTTCCTTAATGCATTAAAAAAGTCGCATTAACTGTGCAAAGTACGCATTAATATTTTTTTGGATTATATGTATAGATACTATTAAAAAAAATTATTAAAAATTAAAAGAAAAAATAAATTCGCTTGAGTAGTAAGCGAAACATTTTTGTATTGTTTATTTTAGTTTATTTTATTTATTTCAATATCTAAAGGCTTTTACATTAAAAAAAACTTTTCTTTTTTTAAGTAAGTAAAAAATAAAATAAAATGTAGTATGCTATTTATTTTGATATACTTCAATAAAAAAAATTGAAAATGGTATTTTCAATTCCGATCCGTTAAAATAAGACGAAATTTGGTGGACAAATCTAAAAAAAAATAGAAGATCAAACGAGTTTCGTTTTAAATAATTTAAATTAAAATTACCTCAAACTAAATAGAACTCGCAAACCCCGATTTTATATGTAGCTCGATTTTTTTTTTTTTTTTATTGAGGCTAAAACACATACAGAAGACCCGTATGTTACGGTACAAATTTTCAAAAAAAAAGAGCTGGGTGCGACCCATACTTTCTATTGGTGCCCGTGGAAACCCGATGTTATTTTGTTATAAGGAAATTCTTAATTCAAAATCTTAAAAGACCGTATCAAATGTACGTGATAAGGTAAAACCAAATTTGGGGCGTATTATATTGTTCAACTATTTTAGTTGTATTTTTGGCAGATGCGTTTGGCTATAAAAAAAAACTGTCAATTGACATCAATTCTTAGTTACAGCATTGTGTGTAAAATAAAATTATTCCGGAGTTTGTTTTCGAGATATTCGAGTCAAAAAACATTTAAAACATTTTTTTTTTAGTGGTTTCAGTTTGAAAATTTGTTGTTTAAAAAAAAACGCTATTGAATAATTCTAAAAACCTTTTCAGTTATTGACTGTGTATAGAATAAAATTAGTCCGGCTAGTGAAACTGCTCTTCGTTTTCCAAATTATCGAGCCGAAAAACGTTTTTCAACGTTTTTTTAGTATTTTTTTGTAGTTTTTTTGCTTAAAAAAAACCGTCAATTGAATTTTTTTAAAACCCATATCGTAATCACATATGGTATCGTATATATAAAATAAAAGTAGCCCGAAGTATATTGAAGTATATTTCATATCAAAGTATTATAACCAAAAAACGTTTTTCAAATCTTCTTTACGTCATTTTGTGTAGAATAAAATTAACGTGAAGTCGATGACAATTCTTGTACTCGGAATATTCGAGACAACTTTTAAATTGATGTAGTAAGATAACCGTTATTTGAACTTTGTTTAATATGCTTTCTGTACTTCATAACGTTATTATCTGTAAAATAAATTTTATTTGGAGACGATAAAACGTATCACGAACGTACATACACACCCACATACAGACATAATCTCTCTAAAAACGATGGATTCGGATTCCTGTGGGACCTTGAAACGTTAAGATATGTCATAATTTTCGATTCGACAAATCGAAATAATTAAAATAACTTCCAATGGAAAGTTTTAATTGTCATAAACAGATACAATTTATGATAAAACAAATTTAAAAATCTTATTCTATTATATTTTTTCCGCAAACTTTATTCGCATTTTAGTTGAAAATTTGATGTGACATACAAATTCGGCGTTTGTCGAACAAATTAGCATTTAATTAGCTACGAGTATCAAAAACGTTAAAAAAAAATTTAAATTTGAATGCAAGTGTGGAAACATTTAGAAGAATATTGAGAAGAAATCACCTCAACGCCAGAAGCCCAAGAAAAGTCCCACTTTTGACAAAAAAACACATTGCCAAAAGACTTCAGTTTGCCAAGACCCATGTTCATAGGCCCCTTCAGGATTGGCGAAATATTTTATGGACAGATGAAAGCAAAATTGTTTTATATGGCAGCCCTGGTTCCCGTGAATATGTTCGACGCCCACCAAATGCTGAATACGTGCCTAGGTATACTCGAAAAACCATAAAACATGGTGGCTCTAGCATTATGGTATGGGGTTCCTTCTCATACCATGGTGTAGGTCCCATATACCGAATAAATGGTGTGATGGATCAGCACGTTTACGTTGACATTCTTCAGGGAACCATGCTGCCTTACGCAGAGGAGGAAATGCCGATCAGATGGGTCTTCCAGCAAGACAATGACCCAAAGCACACCAGCAAAAAAGCTAAGGAGTGGTTTCGGGTCAATAATATTTCTGTTCTGGACTGGCCTCCCCAATCACCTGACCTCAACCCAATAGAGAACCTTTGGGCAGATGTTAAAAAAATGGTTTCAGCCTCAAAACCCACCAACAATAATCAGCTTTGGATTACAGTTGAGACTGCATGGAAAGGTATCCCATTGGAGAGATGTCAGGCTTTGGTGGATTCTATGAAGCGACGATGTGAGGCCGTTATAAGCAATAAGGGTTCCACAACCAAATACTAACAATTTTACTGTAATTTTTATCAAAATTTTGTTCTTTTCCTAAATTTTTATGAATACTGCTATTTTTTTGACCGGAGCAAATCTTTACCTTGAAGTTAAAAATTTTTTTTTTTATTTATGTGATAAAATCTAAACTTTTCTTGTCATAACCTGGATTAAAATTAATGTGGCTTAATAAATATAAATATTTATAACGATTAATAACAATAGGGTATTTATTTTATTCAATTTTTTCGGTGTCCCCTTCTCACTGCTATTATTTTGACCGCAGCTGTAAGTAATTATATTTTCAAGATTTACAAAATTGCTATCGCGGTTTCAAATGGTGAGTTTTATCTTTATTCCATCAAGAGCATTCCCCTTTCAACATTTTTACAATTAAAATAATGCTGAAAACTTTTTCTTCTTTACAATAAAACAATCATTATTATGCATATGAAGATATGAAGACTTCCAAGAGTTCAAATTCTAGTAGATCTCTAAATGACTGAGCCTGTTACGTAAAAATTTTGCTCTTTTGTCTCAATTTTTCCTTTTTTTTGACTTTCTTCCTTTCCTACCTCAACCAAATATTGTAAAAAAATTAAACACAACTTATCTTGTTCAGTAAATATTTAAAATGATTTTATTAAAGTTTGCGTTTGGAGATGTTTTTCAAAGTTGTTATTATTTTTTCTGGCATATGACCTTGACTTTCAAAAAGACAAATACCATAATCATGATTATTATAACGTTTATATAACATCATAGCCTTTTGAGGTCCTTTGAATTGTAAATACTTTCAAACTTCTATATTTTCAACTTCACTCGGGCTTCGAGTACCAAGAAAACCTTCGTATTAAGTATACCCTATCGTCACATAGTTGAATTAAATTAGAAACAACAACAATACGATTGTTACATTCAATTTTTCGGGTAAAACATGTTCAGAAATTACAGACAAAGACCAAATCCACCCGTACTACCAAACAAATGCTAAATGCATATATCCCCCCTACATATGGATAAGGCCAATAAAAATGCTAATATCCAGGCAATAACCCTTATGGAGTCTGTTTAGACGGTGTTTCCTGTGAGGCCCCCCTTGAATGACTGTATAGTATACGTATGTAGACATATACATGAGGGGGTTTAGAGAGAAAAAGGAATTGAACTTAAAAATGATATACATCCTTGCGACATATTGTTCTATGCATGGAGTATTATTACAGAACATATACGCTTATTTCAAATGTTACTCCATATACCTATCCTTTTGTTCGTGCGGTTGTTTGAAATGAAATAACCGGTGAGTTGAGTATAGGGACACCTACTCGACTTGTTTAAATGGAGAACGGAGGAAACAGGTAGTAATATGGCTAACGTTGAATTTAATTCAAGGATAACACACAAGCTCTAACGATTTTCAAAATTTTAATCTTCAAATCCTCTAATGAAAGGAGTGCTTATGCGAGGCGAGTACGTAAAACATTCTAGACACACACACACACTAACACACATACTACACATGTACTAGAACCTTGAATCGTTTTATTTAATAATATTATTCATTGCGTTGTTCTGAAAATGAAATTAATAAAACATATAAAAGAGGTGTTCTGTATTATATGCTATGACTGTTGTAACTGTTAATTGAATTATACATAAAAGAAAATCGTTGTGAATTCTAAATTAAAAAATTTAACTCAAACATTTTGGTTGGCCTTTTTTTTTAAATATTCAAAATATTTGGAAAGAAAATTGTTGTTAAATTTGTTGATAACTTGACCTTGTAACAAAAGAAAATAGAACAACAATCTCACAACTTTTTTTGTATCTATTTTTAATTTTATTTTTTTTTTGTTGTATCAAATTAAGTATACCTTATAAAATAAGAGGTGAATTTATGTGGGAGAAAATGTGTGTTGACACTTTTTCTGTTGCAAAGTTTATTTACTCGTATTATGTTTATTGTATTTATGTTTTGAAAATATACAAAATGACGTGTGTCATCTTGAAAAAGTTGATTTTAAGTAAAAATAAAATTTCTATTATTCATTCGTGTGTTAACACATGTCCGATTGGCAACTTAACATAATAAATAATACGAGTATACAATACACAGAATTATATTGCTTCGCTTAATTTTCAAAGTAAAAAATCTGATGAACCACTTTATAATGAGATGGGCAGTATATTTCTCCTATAGTTGTGCTTAGGTTCGCCTTATTAATTGGAAAAATCTCATTTTCTGACAGAGTGCAGTTTTGTATGTCCATTTATGTTATCTGAGACAAAAATTTTAAATTTCAAATAAAAATGAAAATTGCAAGCAGTACAAAATTATTATTTTTGTTGAGAATAAAATAATATTTTAGAATTTTAAAAGAATTAAATGTTGGGATTGAATTATTCTTTGATAATTTTTTTATAAAAATTCATAAAAAAACATTTTTAAAAAATATTTTTTATATCCGACAAAAAATTATTTCTTGAGCAAAATAAAATATGACCTGTGAAAATAGACTAAAACTATAGAGAAAAATTATCTCAGAATTGCTTTATTAGCATGGATTTTTAAGTTACTTGAATCTTTTGGGTATAATCAAATTATTTTTAACACTATGGCAATATACTACACCATCTGATTTTTTTTTAAACATTTCTCAATTTATGACAAAAAAAGAAAATTAAAAAATATATGTATATAAAATTTGAAAACATTTTGATAAAAAAATTGGTTTTATTGAAAAAAAAAATAATTATGATTTTTTTTATTTAATCCAAAATTTGTTTTTGTTTTTTTTGACAATTTGGACATGCAATATATTATTTAGACTTATTAGTAGCTCTTACGTTAAGAATTTCATCTACCGTTATTAAATAAATACTTATATGATAGGTACCGTTATTCTTGGTTATAAGAATATTTTTTGTCTAAAATTTGTTAGATAATGTTAAAATACGAATGTGTGCAGAATTTCATAAAAATCGACAAAGTCGTTTTCGAATTACATATTAAGTTTAAAATTTTATTTTTAAAAAGCTTTTAAAACTTTTTAAAATAACCGGTTTTGAGAAAATCGAAAATCAAAAAAATGGTTCTATGGGAGGTATTATTTATAACTATTTATCTGGAAATTTTTTTTTCACGGGCAGCCATATACAAAAATATTACTGGATATTTTAAAAAGAGTTTTTGAGAAAAATAAGATTTTCATTCATTGCAAAAAAAATTCTACAGCTGGTAGCTACCGTTTTTTTTTTGTTTAAAAAAAAAAAACAACATGAAAAAAACCTAGATACCAAAATAAATTTAATAAAGACGAGCTACCCGTTAAGGCTGCAAGTGAATGGACTTAGAGACAGGTGGACAGAATTGCGAGATACACTTTTTTTGACTTAGCTATCATCATAATGTCAACTTTGATCAAAATATCGAGTTCGATTTTATTCCACCTTAAGTTTGTTTTATATAGTTTTATATAGCAATATTGCTTCAGCATAAGTTCGTATATTTGCCAAAAATTTTATTTTTCCTAAAAAAGGCAAACCTTTTTCAGCCACCAACTATCGTCCAATTGCATGAAAACATTGATTTATCATCAGCTTAAGAAATATCTTGAAGAACGAAAGCTTCTTAAAGACCTGAAGTATGGCTTTCGTAGTAAAAGGTCTAGTATGTCTCACCGAAAAGTGTGACAGTTGTGTCATCGTTTTGGGGAAGTAAGACTATTGCAATTGATATTTTAAAACAGTTTGATAGAGTTTAGTATCAAGTTATCTTATCGAAAATGTATCCATATGGTAACGATGAATTTCTTCTTCATTGGATTAGAAATTAATTAGCTTTTGAACCGATCGATACAAGTGGTATTGGATGGCTTCAAGTCTGGAATTTACAGAATTATTCCTATGCCGCAGGGTTCCGTTTTGTCTCCTACTCTCTTCCTTATATATTCATAAATGATGCAGACGACAGTAGCCTCAGCTTCTCATATTCGTTTCTCACATCCACATCTTTGCTCTTCACATGAGGAACTTCAAGTACAGCGTATGATAAGCTTGTTAAATTCTGACCTCGACACCTTTGTCCAGTGGGGAATTAAAAACCGCGTAAATAAACAGCAGGTACGTGTATTACCAATTACCTTCTTTGGATTGACCACGTATTTGACGTTCGTTAAAAACGCTGCAAAACTTTTGGGCCTCCTGCAACAATGCAAGAAATTTGTCTCAGTTTACCCTTGAGCCCAATTTTGTACCAACTGTTGAGTACAAAGATTCTTTCTTTAAATGCACAACATGAATGTGGAACCCTACTTTACCTTACTCTATTTTTCCCTTCCATTGTGATATTCAGAAATTCAAAACCAATATGTGCATTGGTATCTCCTTATGCATTTTTTCTAACACTTTCACCATCTCAGAACCTTTTTGTGGTTTTCGATGATTAATAATTTTTGTTTTAAATAATTTTCCTCAGTTATTAAAAAAAATAATTTTTTTTCAATATTGGTTGACTCGTTATAAAAAAATTAAACAAACTATAAAATTTTCAAAAGAATAGGTACAATCCAAATTGTTGCTAATTTTGTAAAATACATATTTACTTTTTTTTATTAAAATGGTGTCTCAGTGAATAAAAACTTATTGTTATTAATTATTTATCGTATTTAAAAGTTTTATCAAAATCAGTTGAGTTGTCAAGATTTAACTGAATTAAGACCTCCCTTCTATGCCTCTAGAATAATCACTGATATGCAGCGTTAAAATCACAAAAAGCAGTGCCCTCTTGTAGGTCTGACTAAATTTCATGTGTCTCCTGTTGACCTTACATTCTCCAGTAGAAGTTATTTTATTTTTAAAAAAGTTCATTGAAGAAAAAGTGAACATCATCAAAATCTTGACTATACAAAATGATCGATAAAAATAAACATGTCTAAGAATTCATGGCGTATAGTTATGGTCTACGTATTCATGTTAAGAGCAACTTTTATAACATCGAATTGTTCAAATAAATTTACACGAAACTATAACACCCGTTTTTAATACTTGTGCAAGTAAAATTAAAACCCCAAAGAACTAAAAATCGTTTTAATTAAAATTTTATAGGAAACTTATCTGTGTTATTAAAAAACAATCCTATGTAGATTATCAAATCAACATTACTTCACAACATGATTTTCAAATCGATATATATTAATTTTATTATTGTTTTCATATCCAGAATCCAGCTGGCTTGGCTACATTAATAGCACTCTGTTGTATCTGTCTGCAATTATTACTTAATTTATTATCTTTTTATCGGACCGTTTAATTTGGTGGAAATTTGCCATTACAAACTGATTGCAATACATATATTTTATACGAATGTTTGTATATGTATTATGTATAATTGCTTTCCCAAACATTTATATTTTGTTCTTTTTGTTTAATTTTAATTGCAATGTTTTCACAGTCATTAATCATTTCCTTTATTTATCTGTTTTTTTTTTTTTTTTTTTTTTGTTAATGTATCGAGATTTAATTATTCGTTCAAAGAATATAAACATTTTTATTTTTTGATGAAATACTTTGAATAAACAAATTCTGTTCCAATCCTAAACAGGTGTTTTTTTTTATTCGATGTTGCTATAAAATATTTATGAAGTAGATGTTATACAATATATTCAAGCAAATACAGGTTTATAAGGAGAGTGACTATATTTTCTAATGTTTTGTTTATTTTATAGGTATGTATGTATGTACGTACTGTGCATGTTATTTATGTCTTAATCGTATGTTAAGAGGGAAAAATTATTTTTGAATTAAGTATGTTTTATGACAATTTTTGTTAAGTTAACCCATGCAGATGGTGCTAATTGGTATAAAATTGAAGTCTATTGAAAATTCGCACACAAAAATATACAAAACATGGAAAATAACTAAACATGAAGCTTTCAATTATCAATCCAAAAACTATCAAAAATAAAGCGATCGAACTAATACAATTCAAGAACCCAAATAACCAACATGATCGATTAAAACGTTAGTCTAATTAGACTAACGTAATTACGTGACTACCAGGAAAGTGAAGGAATTAAGAAATGTTTACGCTGCGCTGTGAATAAATACCTACCCTTAAAGCATATTATGTAATTTATTTTTTTCGCAAACGGTTCCTATAGATGATTTTGATAAAACGAAAAAATTACTAAATACATACGTTTTCAAAAAAAAACAAAACGTTAAGTACCTATATATTTAAGTAGTAGAATTTAATGTCAATGAAACTTATAAACAGAGATTATAATTTATAAAGATTCGTACGTTTCATCTCCGAAAACCCATTAGTTTACATTATTGTTTTTGTAATTTCATCTCGTTTCAATAAATAGATGTGAGTCGGAACAACAACTCAACGGGATGTGTTTAATTTGTTTTGACAGCCCGACTTAATGCGAAAAACGCAGCCATTTAAAAAAAAAAAAAATCACCTAACCAACTTTTCACCATACGAATGGCAGTTGTTAGGTGAATTATCGGGATGTGTTAGAAAAATATAGATTTAATTGTCCAAACAGATATGTATTATTTGGTCGCAAACGTACTGTCTATTATTTTTTTGTAGAGAAGTCGAAACTTGCGTTTACCTTGGTGTACTATAGAAAATTTATTTTTCATAACGGAACATAACCATTTCCAGCTACGAACGTTGGAGCACTTTTCATGTATTATATTCTTTTCTCGTTTTTGGTCGGTTGCACTCAGGGATTCTCTTGCAATAATGCAAATCGTTTTTTCTCAATTCCGAATTACATTTTTTATATTGAGACTGGTAAATTATTAAAAAGAAATTAGTTGTATTTTATTTTCTCACAGATCAGACATTGGATCTTGGGTTAGATCAGTGAAAACATTTTATATTTTCTTTTTTCCTTTTGTTTTATTTGTATGGACTCACTGTCTTTTTTCTGTACACTACTAATGCCAATTGTAATTAAAATACCTATTGCTTATGATTGAATAGTTCACATATTTTGTTTATTGTCGTTTTTGCTTTTTTTTTGATAACAATAGAATACCTATGAAAATTCTTAACAAAATTGTTTCTTCAAGCAATAATCACTTTGACAAGTAGTTAATTAACATAAAATCAATATACCTACCAATGTATTATTTGGGTGTTTAAAATTCAGTACCTTGCTATTTTTTATTACTCTTATAGTAACTCTCAAAAATTAATAATCTCTTACAAATAAAGAATCACCTCTGACAATAAAAAATGTGATAATTACAAATCACCCTATCCGATTCCTTTCCTCACTCCTTTCAGCAATTCTGAGATCGGATTCTGCAAACAAAAATTGTGTTGCCCTTCTATTTTTTATGATTTTTCAATTGTTAACATTAATGTTTTCCCTTTTTATTTACAGTTTATTAAAATCTTCTATATTATTTTCATTTTAACAATATACGGTTGAAGAGCACTTTACAATTCGTTTATTCTTTTTTATACTTTTTGAACACACCCATTGAAAAAATAATTGCCAATTTGTTCATAAACCGAGGTAAATTCATATTTGCTTGCACTAGTATGCGTCAAAATACAGTGTAAACATATATTCACCACGGTCAGCCATTTTCTTAAACTTATAGACGGGGGTGGCCCTGGCGCAGTGGAAGTAGTGCTTGACTGTTAACTTGGATGTGTGGGTTCCATCCTCAGTCTAGGCAGCATTCTTTTCTATATTCCCTCAACTGAACGCCTCCCCTGGAATTTAATGAGAAAATCAAAACCTAATTTCTCAATCTACTGTGCCAACAAAAATCTATCATATCCTTCTATTCCTTCTAACATTGCCTAATTTATAAGACCCTAGGTCTTACTGGCATATACATATATGTTTGTGTTTGTTTGTTTGTTTAAAACCGGAATGACAGCTGAGGTTTCCCGTCTTTATAATGCATAAATAATCACTGATTATAAATTCCTCTTGAAGAGAAAATAAATATTCACGACGCGTTTCGGAGTGTACTCCATCTTCCGAACATTCACTATTTATTGCTTGGTGAATAGATTGAGGTTAACCTATTAAGTTATGAGTATTTGGCTATTAATGATTGAAATTTAATTAATAATTAATATAAAAAAAAGACGGACCACATTCAATTACAATTCTCATAAATTCCCCAAGAATTATTATCAATTCTTAAACATTTAGATATCAAAAAATGTATACGTTTGCTAATATGTATTCATAACTATTAAAATTCAACTTAAACACTTGGATACCTACATTTTTTATCCGCATAAACATTCACCTAAGTTCTTATGTTGAATTTTAATACTAAACTTCTATTCCATAGGGACATATACATGAGATACAGCGATGCATTTTATTTTATTTCCTGGAAATAAAATTTTATTTCACTTTTTGTAGTATCCCTCTGCCTTATGCCTATGCCACCAAAATAAAAAAAACAGAAAAGTTTTTGAGGGGTTACTGCCTCTTGCGTGCAATTGATAAATTCTCCAGAAGTACTTCTTGTCATGAAAAAGTGCATCTCACCTAAGGCGTTCGTATTTGGCAGTAAATTGTAGGTCCCCTCCATTCTTGCCAATAACACGCACACAGTAATAATTGAGAGTTGTAAGTCAGTTTAGTCCCTGGTTCTACACCAAATTTATATTTATAATATTTTATGTAAAAGAAAATATTTAAAATTAAATTCAGAAACAATAAAAGGAAGAATAACAAAACAATAAAAAATAATTATTATTTAATAATTCATTTTTGTTGTACTCTTAAAATTAAAAGACAATTCAAGCTTCTTTGTTTGAAATTTGTTTTTTCAGTCATAATTTTAAGTTTATTTCGAATCAAGGTCGAAACCGTGTCTAGACATATCAAAAAACCAAAACATCTGCAAGCAGTTAACCAAACTAAAAATAAAAAAAAACACACACAAATTTTGTTAGAAAGAAAAAATATTTCGCAACTTATTACGTGTACAGCGCCTATATAGAATAATCTTAAAAAATAAATATATCATAATACCTACCTACCCAATGAGACCACTTAACAAAAACACTCTATGCATTTATTTTTAAAATAATATACACAAAATCGAAACACTGCATAAAAACACTCGAACTCGACTCTCCTAACCTACTTGAATTATTCGTCATTCATTGCCTTTGAGGTTAATTATCTGACACTTAATTGCTTGCTTGTCCTCGCTTAGCTTAGCGTGGGCAGCGAAAATATACCATAAACCCACTTCAGCCTCTTTGTATATGCAATATGCATATTAAAGATTGACAGACATTTTCCAGATTCTCTTTGATTATATCTGAGAAGAAAGGCTGAAAAGAGATTTCTATCTATAAGACCTGCCGCACTTCCTACCTTTCTGACACCGTTTCAAGTTGAAAACAAAAAAAAAATAGGATTTCTATGTTTTCAAAATACCATATCCTTTTTGTCCTCCATTAATGCGTGCAATTGAGGGAAATGGAAAAAAAATGGCACAAAACTTCCTAGAGACGATTAAGAATCGAGTATTATGTGGATGCTGTTGCTGCTGCTGTTGCTGTTGCTGCATAGCGTGACTCTTGACTGCACAAATTCAAAAGTCACATTCAACTTTGTAAGAATCTCCTCCCCGCCACCATCATCGTCCTCGTCAGCTCTCAATCTCAACAACTACTGGGACTGACTGAGGAAATTCATAGCTGGCTTTTCCGTTTTCCTCGAGGTACATTTTTCCGAAAAAAAAAAAAAAACATATTGCTACTAATGCTGGGCGACACAAGACCCAGTTCAACTTAGTAGGTCGGTATACGGTACTGTGGATTTTTTCCGCTAAAGAACGACAACGCGAGGACGAGAAAAGACAAAACTTAAACACGACTAAAATTACTTCCACACAAATACTTAGAAAACGAGTATCATCTCAGGATTTAATGACTGCCGGGATTTAGGGAAATCTACGCCATAAGTTTACAGGTGGAGTGGATTTAATTTGAGTTTGCCTTGTTGTTTTGAAGGTAACTATGTATACTATACCTACCTATACATATATAGGGGAAAACTTTTGTGCACCGGAATTACATTTGAAATGATCGGAGAAAGGACAACGTTCGTTCGGGTAATTTTTTTCTGTTTTTCTTTTCTTTGTATTTTATTTTTTTTTGTAGATTTTCGTTTAAAAATGAGCTTTCTTTCTTTTTCCTTTTTTTCCACTTTTGCTAAAGAATAAAAGTATCAGTGCGTGAAAAAGTTGAAAAACTGCAAAGAAGTTTTCAACCATCATTTCGATAGTTGGATATGTTTTTTTTTGTTCTTCCTATTTTCGTTTTTGTTTTACGAAA
The DNA here is from genome assembly GCA_951394125.1 of Epistrophe eligans. Taxonomy (NCBI): domain Eukaryota; kingdom Metazoa; phylum Arthropoda; class Insecta; order Diptera; family Syrphidae; genus Epistrophe; species Epistrophe eligans. Next base: position 94,795,442 of record OX596029.1, read on the forward strand.
CCGGGAAAATGCATCAAAGGTTTTGCGAGATGGTGGAATGATTTTCTAAAGAAATTATGCAAATTGTTTTGGTGTATAGAATTCTCTTGAGATAAGTATTGCCTTTGAAAATAAAATAGGATTTTTGGTGGGTATTAAGTTAAAATTTCATGATCTGGTAGACGCCAATATAATATACCTATATATATTTTCAATGTCATGAAGAAAGTTTATTTTATTTTAAAGTATTTATTTTTTTAATTTTATAAATAAATAATCATCGGTTCTTCGGAAGATATAGTTTAAGGAAATATTATGAATTCTTGTCTTCTCTTTCTCATAATTTGGCTGAATTAAATTTATTGGATTGAATTTAATTATTTTTTTTATTTATAGATAAATAGATATTTATTTCGTGATAATTTTGTATAAAATGTTTGTGACCGCACGCTTTACATTCAGAGATTTGATAGTTATTATCTTGCTACTGAGCCATTATCTTATAATTAATTTTAGAAGTTTATAAAAGAATAACAAGTTTTACTTCAAAATGTGCAAAAGAAAACAAAATAATAGGTTTTAATGTTACCTATGTATGTATGTATGCGTTTAATTTACATTTTATGTAAACATGAATTGAATAAATATATTAATAAATAAATAAGTAAAGAAAAATAAATAAAAATCAAATTATTTAACTAATTAATAAGTAATAGTACATACAAAATAAACGAATGATTAATAAATAAACAAATAAATATAATAAATAAAGATTTTTTTTATTTACTTAAAGAAAAAATATTATTTTCCTCAAAAAAACATACCCTCAACGTTTTAAAATAAAAAAAATCAGTAATTTTTTTATGCCGGCGGCGACGATAGGGTTAAATAGAAACGAGGAAATTTCTGTAGCACATTTCGTTGGTGCTGTTATACGTTACGATACGTTGATGTAAATTGGATACGTTCAATATTGGGTACGTTTCTTCGTAGCTCTAACTAAATCGAAAGGTCGATTTGAGTTTGGGTTGAAATTTATTTCGATTTTTCCAAAAACTGTTAAACTGATTTTATATTTTTTTTGCAGAGAATGTTTCAAAAAGTTTTAAGAAAATTGTATACCAAAATTTAAATTTTTTTAAAAACGTTATTTTTTTTTTTTTTTGACTTGGTCGATTTTTATTAAACTTGGCACTTATCAACAGTGTCTGGCAAATTTAAGTGTAAATAATTTCTCATAACCAATAATAACGGTACCGTATAATATATAAGTGTTTAAAAACCGTTAAGGAAAATCTCATTTTTTTTCTCAAAAACGACTCCTACGATCTTTGTTAAAATTTTCTTGTGAGCTAATATTAGTGCGATCCATCATATTTTGGAACAAATTTTGTATTAATCCATTATTAAACGTATCTCTCTTAGAACCATTTATTTAGTTTCAATTTAATTCAATCCTTGCCAATTTTCAAACTACGTAGAATTTTCAAAAAATTCTGTCTTCATAAAATTAATAAAATTTCTTTACGCGAATAGATTTTACAACAACTATGATGTAATGAGTGATTTCTCCAAGATTAACCGTTATAATATATCGTTTATTAATTTTGTCTTTATATCCGGCAAGTTCGTAGGCCTATATAAGCGCATATATCTATCATTTTTTTGTTTAAAATATTTCATTTCACATCTATTTATAAAGCACTGCTTTAAACCTTCGATGGTTACAAATTCAGTGATTAACATACTACATATGTGACTAGAGCCTGTAGGTTGGGTCGAGATAAGAAAAAAATAGTATGGGATAAAAATAACTAAATTTACCTAACTCCTTTTTAATTGAAATAGGATCTTTGAAGTAATTTAAACAACGAAAATTAATTAATTATTTTTTTGTTATTTTCACTTTTCTCAGAAAAGAAAAGACATTTCACAATCCAGTTTACTAAAAATTAATAAAAGCATTAGCGCAAAATTTTAAACCATTTAGTACGATGTTAAAGCATTTTTACTATGACAAAATGGCTTTAACATCGTACTAAATCGTTTAAAATTTTGCGCTATTGATTTTTGAAAAAAAAAATGACTTAGTTGAGAAAAAATAGTTTTTTTGATTTTTTTCGATTTTTTTTCTTCTCGACCAAATTTTCACCTTCTAGTTTATAACTACTATACCATTAAATCACAAAAGCAAGTTCGAGTTATGCTGTCATGCAGGTTGGGTCTGGTCAAACTGTAGCTGAGAAAAAATGGGAGTTTAAACTCAACTTGAATTTCATGGAACACTTCGCCGCTTCTTAAAAACCGGCTCAGGGAGGAAACAAAGGTCTGTTGACAATATCGAGATTATTGCTACTGCGATAATATAGGTCGGCCTTTGAGGTCTTTTTAGATAATTTTAATGAACGATGAAGTCGAAGTGTTAAAAGCTATAGTTGAACTAAATTCGAGATTGAGTTGTAGGGGGTTCATTGAATATAAACCCTTTTGCGAATTAGGTTATAAGTCTTTTAAAATGCTGTACTCCGAAATATTGTTCAATTTCTTACTTGCTTTTTTACCACGTCAAGCTACAGGCTTAATGAAAATACGTATATTTGTTTAAAATTTGGGACAGAGATTTTAATGTTGTCGACCCAACTCAAAATTGTTGTTTTAGGTCAACTAGAATTTGTACTTACATATACATAAAATTGCAGGTTTTTGTCTCTAATAATTTACTCGGAAATGTTTTATTGCTTCGAATAAAATATATATTTTATGCTTAATTTTAAGAAAACTGCGTTTCAATTCACACGGTTTTTTTTTACACAAAAAAAATACTTGCAATAATAGAGCAAGAAAAAAAAAACGGAAAAGCTAAGGTATATTAAAGTTTAAAATGAAATAACTGTATTTTCTCAAAAATAAATCTCTTCTTGTTCTAAAATTAAATTTATATAGTTAATAGGTAAAATTAGCACAAATTATTGCGCTAAATGTAATTATTCCATCAATAAAACAACTGACATCACCTTTTTGACTTCTATCAATCCAATTGAAAATTACGAAAATAATTAGTTTTTTGTTTTATTTATAGGCCACCAGCGCAAGCGAGCAACCGGTGGATACTTCGCAAAATGATGACGAAAATATTGCGGCCGATGTTGTGGCACTTTTGAGGTAAGTGCCGCCTCTTTTCTGTAACGTGTGCCGTCAAGCAAACCACTAAAAGTTTTTCAAAGTTCCAAAAATAAACATACTCATGCTGCTGCAACATTATTTTTATGATGAGATCATTTCAATATGTTTTCAATCTGAATATTTTCTTCATTTTCTCTTGCGTATATTATTTGTAAAATAAAATAAATTCTTGCACATTTTTTTTTTTTTTCATATTTTATCGCACTTCACCAAAAAAAAAAATAAAAAAAATATCATCACCATCCGTGCACTAACAACCATAATATCCCCAAATACTTAACCTTCTACCTTTGAACTGAAGTAATTCATCAACCATAATCCATCACCAACAGTCCCCGGATCTGCTCGTTATGAATGGAAAGACTTCACCGGCTTCTTCGTTTAGCAATAAAAATAATATTCACAACAACAATAATAACAGTAATCGAAGTCTAAAGGCTCAAATCTTCTCGAAAAGTCCGAACTTTGTTCGAAAATCACTTTACGACGACAACGGCAGTACTTGTAATATAATTGGTAACACTGGAGCTTCTAGTGGAGGTGGAAGTTTTTCTGAGGCGGGTGATATTGCAGAAATCCTGCGGAATGCCGATGACGCGATGATAGGTGACACCGGAACAACAAGATCTGAACGTATTCCAAGACAATCAGCGTATGTGGCAGGAATAGATTTGGGTGATCGGCAACATCAACAACATCAGGCGACAACTTCTAGGGCTTTTACTGAAGGCCATCATCAGCAGCGACTGCAACAGCCGCAAAAGAAGTTGCCCAATATGGGTGCTGCGGGGAGAGGTCATCGCATTGGGGCGAGCAGTTTTGCCGATGGAATCGACTATCACTTGGGACTCATGGGATGGCGTAAAAAATGCCTTTACACACTTATACTTGTTCTTATGCTTCTGATAATCGTTAATTTAGTTCTTACACTGTGGATACTGAAAGTCATGGAATTTTCATCGGTAAGTTTTTTTTTTGACAAATTTCCTTATCAATTAAATAAAAATCAGTAGTTTGAACAAATTAAAACAAATATTTTCAAACATTTAATATTGAACCGATCAAACGAAGTCATTAAATAAATTTATATGTGCGTAGAAACGAGAAGGGTAGGTTCCAACCCAATCCTTCTCGTTTCTACGCACATAAAGCCTAACTAACTGTCTCACTGGATGCGCCTTTCAGTAAAATAACTGTGTAAAAAGGAACTTATCATGTCTGGTTGTCGAAAAAATACCATGTACTGCTAACTTCACAGTGAACTTAAAGATATAGTATGAAGTTTTTTTTTCTAGTTGATGACTTAAATTTGTTTTCTATTTTTTTCTGGAACTGCAAAAAGAACTGGAAATTACTTGGTTGTTGAAAAAACAGCATGTACTGCTAACTTCACAGTGAAGATAGCAGTACAGGGGATTACACCCACTGTTTGGTAAACTGCAAAATCCGGAATATAAATGCAAACAAACTGCAAATTCCTGTTAAGATCCCGTTGGGCTAGGTGAATTTTATCCGATTTGTTTTAATAATTTCTCAAACTTATTTTGATAGTTTATTTACCCAATTGTGAATTGCCTGAACACAATGAAGAAGGAGCTGCAACATTGAACTGTAGCCGAAATAGCTGTCAAAATTTTGCATATTTTCGATAAGATCATTTGTGGCGGAATTCTGCATTAAAAAAAATCGAGTCCACGACAAAACATTCAAAAATTTGTGAAGAATTTTTCACATAAAAACTTTGTTAGATTGTTTTGTTAATAAATTGAGCATGTTCAAATTCTTTAAATGTGTTTGCAAGCAGTTCAATTGCATATTGGATGATACCAATATACATATTTGCGTCAAAAAACGACGGTCATTTGACGAATAAATCGAATTGATTTGATGTTACATATGTATATTTTTTTTGGAGATTATGCGATTATTCGAATTGGCTGCTTAGTTGAGTTAAAATACATGGGTGTCGTTTTTGAAACGCTGACAACGAAACCCTTACAAATTTCAAAATTTCTAAAATTTGCAATCAATTGCCTCAATATGGATATTTTTGTAAAAATATGGATATTTTTGGATATCTAAGTAATGTTTTAAATTTGGGGTGAGGTCATTCATTTTTCGGTTTTGAAAGTAAAGCTTAATAAAACACACACAGCGATACATTTTCGATGAAAATTTTATTTCATTATAAAGTTTGGACTTTGCCATTAAGTGTGAAAAACAATATCATTCAAATGGCCGTCTCGGGAAGATTCACATCATGCGATTTTTATTAGGTAATTTTTAACCACTTTTTCGCTCATTTCGGGCGGCACCCCGGCCATAACTTGAGTATCTAGTGTTTGTTTTTAACGAGACTACAGAAAAAAATCTAACAGTGTCAAATCGCATGATCTTGGTGGCCAATTGACGTCGCCAAAACGTGAAATTACGTGACCAGGAAACTTATCACGCAATAAAGCCAACGGCACCTCTTCGATCACTTGTGGATTTTCTGAGCCTCATATGCGGAAATTTTGTTTTTTACATACCCACTGAGTGATAAATGTGCCTCATCGAAAATGTTGTTCGAAAAATTAGTGTTTATTATCTGTTGTTTTTGTTGCGTATCTACGGCGGCGTTGTGAATGGTCAGCAGGCTTAAATGTTTGTGTAATTTGAACTTTATTAAGATGAAGATGCAAATCTAAATCCAAAATAAGCCAAAGTGAAGTGTACGACACGTTCAAATGCTGCGAACGCCGGGAAATCGATAAATTCGGATCATCAGCAATACTTACACTTGCAGCAACAATATTTTCGACTGAGCGTGTATTACGATAATGCACTTGCCTTACGTAAGTAACGCTTTCACTCTCTTCAAATTTCTTCACAATTTTACAGATTGTGTAATCGGTCGATTATGATGACCATCGCGTAATGCGCGAAAAGTGGCTACGTTTGAATCACCACATTTGTAGTAAGTTTTCATAATTTTAACGCGTTGTTCAATTGTTAAGCAATCCATTACCGTAAATGCCAAACATTCAACTAATATAATGACAGCTGAGTTTAGCAGGTATCAAATGCCAGCGCTACCAACTTGAAATCACGAAATGAATGACCCGTTACCTATTCATAATTTACCGATCACTGGTTCTTTATTATTCCAATACAAGGTTCATATTTAAGTATAACTATATATGTAATTTTGTATAAGCCAAAATTCATATGTTCGTATAACTAAGTAAATATAATGCAATAGTCTGTCTGAGATAGCAGACTAAATTACAGCGTGAGATAGCAGGCGCTATTAACTAACTATTTTAACCTGGGCTTTCACTGGAGCCTAAGGTTTTCAATAGTGAGACTCACTAAGTACTCTTGATTAGTAGGTAATATATTAAAACTGTGGCAGAGTTAAGTTTTCGTCTGTTTAACCCTTTATTTTTTTTATTGAACAGATATATTTACAATTGGTTCTTAATTCTATGTCACATAATAATATTAAATTTTGGTATTTTTAACTTTTGTGGCCACATAAGGATTAAGAGGCCTAAGTATATACATCGATTTTTATTTTAATAAAAATTATTTGAAAATTTGCCATTGGTTGGTTTACAATGTATACATAAAAAATTATTCTACTGGGTTGTTCAAATCCGGTTGTCTTGTCGGTTTTCGTCAAATCGTTCACAGTCTCTTATATATAATTTGGTTAAGACCGAGTGTGAACTATAATATCACAGAAAAAATATACACGGTATTCGATAGGTTGAAAGTGGGTGGAGATGAAGTTTAATGCATTATGCATTATGTTATATTCAAAAAATTCTCCCCAAATAAATTTGTCTTAACCTTGAACGTCAGTTCATAAAATTTCGTTATGTATTTAAGTACATTTTTATCTTGATATATTTTGTCAAGTCAATTTTAAGTCTTATGATCCATTTGACTCTATCACATTTAGTTTGCTTTAACATAAATGTAAAACCTCAACCTCAAGTGTAACTAAACATTTATTATGCAAGCACATTATTTTACATTTTAATATCTTCACCTTTGTGTCAGATATAAACTTATCAAATTTATATTTGACCACAAATTATTAATCATATAGGTAAATATTTAACCTCTTGATTATGTGCGGTAAACAAAAATACCCTTAGGACCTTATAATCGTTCGTCATCTTTAATTTAACTACAAATAAACCGAAATATCATTATTCTTCATTTACCCCTTTTCCACATCAAAAACTCACACACACACACACACACACCCATAGACATTCACAGAATTAGCCAAAGATAACGCAAAACACCTTTAACCACGAAATATTTCAAATCTCATATCCCGTCATATATCGAATCAATTTATCTTCCAGGAAGGCATGGGCCAGCTTAAAATTGTTCCTGGCGGCATTCAGCTAACTGGTCAAGCGTTCATAATGGATTTGCTTAGAGCTTCGACAATACGTTCCAAACACGGTCAACCCATATCTATAGGTAAGTAGTAGTATAGTGACTGTGAATTTGCCCTAAATAAACATATTTCACTCTGTCTCGCTCTATCTCTGGGTTTTATTTATGTAAATTTTGGATCGGCCTTAAGGTCATCATCATCATCGTTTTTAGGGGTGACATAACCAATCTTTGTCAGCCGAATGACGAATGTTTATAGATGGGCATAAACAGATATGACAACTCAACCACCACATCCGGTGTCAAAGGCCAAAAATTCATTCAACTTATACCCACCACCCCACCCCCACTTTTGCCCCTTTCATAATTCAAAAACAAAATTCCAGTCTTGGCAATTCAATTGAATAGCTTTTGGTTTACGTTTTTTTTTTTTTGTTTTTTTGTTGCAGAGTCATCACGTAATTTCTCCATCAATACACGTGACACGAATGGCATCCTGGAGAATCATTTATTCTTGGGACACGATAAGCTCGAATGCCTTTCGACGGGATTCCAAATCAACGACACTACCGGTCGAAATTTATTTTCCGTTACTCGGGATGAGGTTTCTATCGGGGCACACGCACTACGTATCGATGGCGAGGGTGGTGCCATCTTTCGAGAGTCCATACAAACACCGCACGTACGTGCCGAAGCCGGTCGAGAGTTAAGGTGAGTTATTGTCATCTCAATATATATAAATAGGAGGAAATCGATTTTTGTGCTATAGAAGCTAATAAATAGTATTTGGGTGTAGTTTTGCGTTTTTGAGTACTCGCTTGATTTTTTTTTTTTTTTAAGTTTTGTTTTGCTTTTTTTTCTTTCTTTAGATTCGAATCACCTACACGTCAACTGGAGATGACAGCAGCAAAAGATATAAATTTACAATCAAGAGCTGGAGGCATAGAGTTGTCTGCACTCAACGATGTCAAGTTGAGTGCACTTGATGGATCGGTAAGTGGCTTATATGGATTTTATTTTATTCGCTTATTCTAAGTCCTTTTTGGAGTGTATGAAATTATGGCAATATTCGTGTGAAGTACAATAGAGGAGTGACTTTTGAAAAAGGGATCTAAACATTTTTCACTTTTTACTTGCGATATATAAATACCATATGGCAAGTTATGGATTCGTCAAAAAATCGAATTCGAAATTTTGATCAAAATTTACATTACGATGAAGATTAGCGAAGTCGAAAACGTGGGTCTTGCAATTCTGTTGCCTGTCTGTCCTGTCTTTTCGACTGCAGCCTAAACGGGTTGGTCGATTTTCTTTAAATTGGGTACAAAGCGGTTTTTTGGGATTCGCTCGACACGTTTTTTCATATTTTTAAGCCTCAAACATATTTTTTACCAAATTTTGAAACTCTTATTTTTCTCAAAAACGTGCCCACAACTTAAAAAACAGTAATTTTTTTACACAAAGGCTAGCAATTTCAAAATAATTTTTTTCGAAAAAAAATTTTTTTTTGATTTTCGCTTTTCTCAAAAACGACTTAACTGATTTTAACCAATTTTTTTCAAAAATTTTTAAAATGTTTGTATACTTAAATTCTGATTTTTTTTTATTTTTAAAAAAGTTTCAAATTTTTTTTTGAGAACTTAATATCTATGTAATTCGAAAACGCCTTGGTCGATTTTTATTTAACTATGAATTGGAAGTTTTTTTTTTAAATTATCTAACAGATTTGAAATAAAAATTATTCTTAGGAATAAAAATAACCGAACCTGCCATTCAAGTGTTTTAAAAATCGGCAAGGAAAATCTCTAAAATGGTCTTGATATAATATTGCATATAAACATTTTTACATTTTCAAAAAAAAAATAAATTTTGAATTTTTAAAAAAAATTTTCAAAACTATTTTTTGAAAATTCGATATTTCAAAAATGGGCAGATGATTTTTCTTCAAATTCATAAATAGTAAAAAATGGTGTACCAATTTTTTTTTTCTTAAAAATTTTTTTAAAATTTTAAATATAAAAAAATATTTTTAAAAAAAAAACTATTTAAAATTTTTTTTTTTTTGTAAATTGAGATTTGTGTTAGAAATCAGATGGTGTACATCGCGTTGGTATTCAAACAATTTCAGAAGCTGTTTAATCAATTTATTTGATGATTTTTTAACAATTTTTCAGTCTAGAGCTGGATCCATACTTATCTCGTGTTGTGGACTCGTGTGTTGCTATCGCTTCAATGTATTTAGTAAGCGTAGAGCCATATTTGTCTCGTGCGATATGTGTTGTGTCGAAATCAATCTTTTACCGATTGCGCCATGCAACGCTGCTGTGTCGGAGACATATTTTTTTTGTGGGAAAGATAAGAGAGTATTCTGGGAAGGGAACAAATAAAAAGCGAATTAAAAAATGGAAGTTTGCAAAACAAAATTCTGAATAAAGTGCATATTCAGCGACACAATACATCACTTTACAACACACCACACGAGATAGGTGTGGTTCTGGCTTAAAGTCTAGGTTCGATGGATATGTGCAACATTGAGCTATATTGTTCACATTTATGTATGTACTCACATAATACTACCTTAAACTAAACCACTTTTTTGGCAAGTAGCATAAAATATAGACTCCCATAACTAATTTACTTCTTTTTAAAATCAAATGAATAGACCTAAACTATTCAGAATTGAAAACTACAGTGTGATCCTTTGTACGATCGAGTATAGGAGTTCGTGCGATCCAGTCGTGCATTTTATTTTGTATAAAATAGAGGGAATGTGAGCCTTGAACTTATAAACTTACAAGGTCGAACTAAATTTGTGTTTATCAACATAAAACTGCAATCTTCTTTTACCAGCCAAGATTGAAAACATTTTACTTAACTTCATTATATATATTTCAACATCTGAATTATAGCCCATACTGTTTATTAAATTCTATCAACAGATACGTCTTGAATCGGCAAAAATTCTCATGCCAAATCTAAGAACAGCTCAACCTCCAAATACTGGTGCTGGACAAAGTCGTGAGCACATGCATAGAGTCTTCCAATTATGCGCATGTTCCAATGGCAAACTATTTTTAGCGTCTCCTCATACAATTTGTGCTGGTGATGATACAACTGTTTGCAGATGATCCGAAAATTAATATAAAAACCCACCAAATTACATAAATATTATGAAAAACCCTTAATGATTCGAAATCCAAAAAAATATGAAAATAATAAATACAAAAATATGTAAAATGTATTAGAATTTTATTTTATTTTGTAAATAAAAAATTGTTAATAAAAAATAGTTCAATTATGTAATATTAAAAAAAAGCTGTATATTAGATTATCAAAATAGTTAAAAATAAATAATAATATTAAAAAGTATATAAAACAAGAAACACTTACAAGAGGCCTATTAGAATTTATAAAATTTGTAAAATATACAAACAAAATATAAATACATATATCATTGATAAAATAAAAACAAAAAAATAAAAACAAAAATCAGAAATCAGAAATCAGAAATCATAAAAGAACAACTTTGGCAATAAAAAAATTAATTAAATTTAAATATGTGGCAAAACAAAATTATTATATCAACAAATAGAAATCATACCAAATCCTTGTCTATATAACAATAAAATACAAATGAAGATACATCATATCCGAAGATAAAGGATATTAGTTTTAGATACAAAATTAAAATCTATGTAACCAAACTTAATGAGCTTCTTTTGCAATTTTGGAATAAAACAAAAATTAAAAGAAAAAAATAGATAAGATAATAAGATGATTATATAGGGAAATGGTAAATAAATCAATTATTATTAAAAATAAATATTAAAGTTCGGAAAAGAATTTATTTGCAATTGTTAAAACATTTAAAAAAAATAAAAAAAAGTTAAATAAGTTTATATTTTGAGATTTATGTATTTTAATAAATTGCTGTCCAATTAAATAAGTTTTGAAGGTCCGTTCCCTTAATTATGGGAAGTTAAAAACTTGCTACGTTTACAACGAAATGAAAAGGAATGCGCTACTTAATTTTATTAAATTAATTAATATAATATATTTTATTAAATCTATAAGCTAAAATATATTGAAAATGATTAACATGCATATAATATAAATTGAAAAGGGTAATTATAATATAATTTAGTTTTTATTATATTCTAAAGCTATAATTATAATTTTCTTATAATAAAATTAACTAGATATTTAAGTATTTTTTTTATATTTTTAAATTTCTTATTTCATTTTTAAACTTACGGCAATCATATCAATTTAAAAACTATATAACAAAAAATTACTGTAGCAATGATACATACATACATAAAATAGTTCTATGTATAAAACCATTTTTTTTTAATATTGGGCAATCATGTAACTACTAGCCTTATATAAATAATTTATTTTTTTGTCTATTTTGTTGTTGTTCTTCTTATCTATCGGCCATAAATCTATTCCTTAGCGTGTATAAACAATTTATTAAGTTTAATTTAATTTATAGATTCAATTTAGAAAAAAAAATATTTAAGTACGTACATACAATACATATAGAAAATCTCTATACATATGTAAATTATATTGCAAAAAAAAAAAACAACTACACAGCAAAAAATATTGTAAAATAAAATTTGTTAAATTAATTTAAATATACTAAAAAAGCAAAAGAATTATTTTAAAATGATAAAAAAACAAACAAAACAAAATAAATATTTGTTAGAGGATTTTTTTGATACCGATGAATGAGAATTGATTTGAAATAAATTATAGACCAAACCAAATAAAGTGAAATGAAATTAAATTGAAGAGTGTTGTTATTGATTTTTTTTATTTCAAACGATTAAAGGGTCAAGGTGATGATCGTGAAAAGGGGTGAATGTAGTTACACGTACATATTTTACTCCCTAGTGTACCTAAAAAGATATCTATAGAAATCAAAATAATTGCAATTACGTCCAATGCTTTAAAATTTTGCACGCAAACTTCTTCAGACAATAAAAAATGAAGAAATTAAGATCTTAGAATATATCCTCTATCAAGAGGAGCTATTTTCATAATATTCCAAAGCCCCTAAATTTCATATTACATAGCACTCGACATTCATCGTTCCTTCTTAATATCCAAGAGGATATAAATCTTCTTCTTCGTCAGGTCCTTCTTATACGTTCCAAGGAAATGTAATAAATTTTCTGGCACCGCCTTTTATATTCTCAGCAAAATATTATGATATTTTTATATGGCGAGAGTATTTCTATACACCTCACAGCTAAATGAAACTCAATCCTTATGAGGAGTTGTAGGTGCCTATATCCTATATCCTTATGCGATATACTAAGGAAGGGAAAAAAAAAATAGCTACACCCACAAGGACTTCAAAGACTGCGCACAATCATAAACTCGTGATGTGTTAGTTCAAGGAGTTGGGTGGATATTTTACTCGAAAGGATGAGTGAAAGTGGACAATATAACAGAGTCCTTTGAACTCAAGAAAGCTTTTGTCGAATTTATGATTTATGTCTTTGATTTTTGTCAGTACTGTGCAAAATTTCCAACAAAGTACTTCTTCCAAACTATTAGAGAGGATTTTTGAAGTATTCGAAATTTATTACTCCAAAGTCATTAATTGAATGAGGTAAATTAATTTATTACCCTCGCCTCGGCTGCTGGTAATATTTTTGAAAATATACAGAGTGATTCGCATGCGGTGTGATACAAAGATAGAGCGTGTAGGTTGGGTTGAGACAAGAAAAAAATTGGAGAAAGGGCTGTCTAATTCTCACCGTTTATCAGGGAAAAAAAATGACTTAAAACCGAAAAAAATTACGGTGACACTTACAATGCCATTGTAAAGCATGAGAGTTTTTCTTTTATTTTCTTTTTAAATAAAGTCGTTGAACAGTTTTTGAAAAAAATGAATTTTAAATTTGAACTCAAAATTTTGAAATAATATTTCAAAACAATTTTTTTTAAAACAAAAAGACATTTTAGCATTCTGTTTTCTGTTTTTGACCTTAAATATAACTACATATAACAGCATTAATTTTTAAAAGAAAAAAAAACGAGCAAAATTTTTGAAAAAACATTAGTTTGATATTTTTTTTTTTATTTGGAAAATTATTTTTTCAAAACTTTTCACTAAAATAATTTTATTTTAAAGAAGAGATTTCTGGCTTAACAAAAGATATAGCATGGCATTGTAAATATTACCGTTGTTTTTGAATAATTTATAGAACCTCTACGATCTACGATAATCTTGACAAAATCAAAGTAAGATTATTTTATTCTGAACAAGAACGATGATTGATAAGAGGTTATTTGAAATTAAAAAAAAAAAACAGTAGTTCCTCAGTCTGTCTTTTTGTTTTGTATAAAATAGAAGATGATCAGTAAACTGCTGGGTTTTCTTTTAAATAATTAAACATGAATTCCTAAATCTAGATCTAAGCTCACTGTTTAAAAAATATTTTTAAAATTACAGTGGTTGCCATTGACATATGTATGTGCATGTCCATTAGGACATAAAGGGTTTTTTTTAGAGGTACAGAACTTTGAAATGGAATAAAACGAAGATGATTTTTTAAATTGACATGAAATTTATTTGCTTCGAAAGATAATCTTTAAGCATTATAATTTAAATATGATTTCTGTCATATGAGCGCCACGGCTGACTCAGACGTAGTCTAATCTGGAGGTCCAATTTTCGATGACTTTTTCCAACATTTGTGGCCTTAAATCGGCAATAACGCGGTAAAAGTTGTCCTCCAATTGGTCAATCGTTTCGGACTTATTGGCGTTGACTATCGACTTCACATATCCCTACAGAAAATAGTCAAGGCGTTAAATCGCACGATCTTGGAGGCCAATTCACGGGTCCGTAACGTGAAACTATGCGGTTACCAAACGTTTCCTTCAATAAATCAATTGTGGCACGAGCTGTGTGACATGTTGCGCCGTCTTGTTGAAACCATAGCTCCTGCAGATCATGGTTGTTCAATTTATGAACGAAGAAGTCAATAATGATGGCTCTATAGTGGTCACCATTGACTGTAACGTTCTGGCCATCATCGTTTTTAACGAAGTATGGACCAATTATTCCACAAACCCATAAAGCACACCAAACAGTCAGTTTTTGTGGATGTAACGGTGTCTCAACATACTTGAGGATTATCATCACTCCAAATACGGCAGTTTTGTTTATTGACGTATCCATTCAACCAGAAGTGCGCTTCATCGCTAAACAAAATTCGCTTATGAAAATTGGGATCAACAGCAATCTCGTTTCGAGCCCATTCCCAACAATTTGGAAGCGTTGTTCAGGCGTCAGTCTATTCATGTTGAAATGCCAAACCAAACTAAAAATAAATCACTTGACAGCTGACAAAATGGCCGCCAGATAAGATAGTGTTGCCAACTTAAAGTTCTAGGCCTCTAAAAAAAACATCCGTTATAACTGCTTAATTACCCCGGTCATGTCATGTAAGTCATCAGAAGAACATATGTATAAAAATTCTCTTGGTTATTTTAAGAATATATTTTATTAATATTTTGTCTAGTATATATAGATGGGAATGGGGGTATGATGCGGAGGTCAAGATTTAACGACGAGGTACAACAACGACGCTGCGTGCATCGTGTCGATCAGGATCTTTAGATGGCTATGACACGATAATCATATGTAGACTAAAATCTAGCGCTGATGGCCTATGCTGTTGAAAAAAATCCACAATTAAGGTAACGCACACTTAAGTAGAATGATCTTAAGCTCAACCAAAACATGAAGTTTTAATTGAAAATTGTAATTTTTCAATTGATTTATCAAATAAAATGTATAGGATGTACATGATGGTCTCCAACGCTTTGCAAACACATGCTTGTTAGTGGGAATCGAACCCAAGACCTTCGGCATAATATTCCTACACACCTAAATTAACGCCACAATAATTTCAAGAAAAAATCAATAAATACATTTTTCGAAGACTATTTCACTTAAACTGAAACTTTTTTACTTCCCCATTAATACTTTAATTAAAACACTATTCTCTCTCTTAAATTAATTTCTTTAATGCCCTAATTTCAAGTTTATTTTCAGAGTCATAGATACTCGATGAACAGGTCTATTAAAAATTTATTAATTTTCTAAAACCTTTAATGCATCCAAAAATATTCCCGAAATCCTTTGAATTCCCATAGAATTTATTATCTTTGGATTTTCTTTAAAAAAAAAACCCTTCTAAAGCAAAGGATAGTTATATAATGTTCTTTAATATACGACATCCTTCTTGTCGCATTAAAATGTTCATTATAAAGTGTGGGTATGTTCAAAAATTCAAAACACTTTTAATATTCAGGTTGGGTTCACAAACACACACACGTATGCCCATGGACACAATAATATGTACGGCTTGATGTCGAAGAGTGTTATCTTCGAAGGACAATCAGCCTGCCATCCGGTGTGCCATAAAATTTTCTAATTAGCCATACTCCTTTGTTGCCACAAATTTTAAGCAGCAACTTTCATCACACGGCCGCAGAAAATTAGCTTTTCCGCTACACTCACTCGTACCAGCTACGGCTACCCCAGACATTTGATTCCATCCCAAAGATGTGGATGGGTAAATTAGGAATGCTTTTTCACCGGCCTTTTTACTCATTATTCGGTGACTAAAGACAAAATCTTCTTCGTGCCACGTATGACACTGTATCCATTTCCCAGTAGTCCCAAGTCCCAAGTTTAGAAGTTTTATGACTTTGACATCCTCTCTTACCGGTATGTACACACTGCAGAAACTCCCTTAAATGTTTATAAATATTAATCATAGTTCCCTCTCCTGCTTTGTCTCCTCTAATACCCATCAGCCCCAACCATCATAAAAGGTGACTTAATAACCGGGTTAACCCAATAAAATGTGTTAAAGGATCAAAAGGTGAAAAGTGATTTGTATGGTTTTATATACCTTACCTATATCTACCAGCTACAACCGATTTGATATCCTTGGATAACATAAATACTATTTCTAGGCTTTGGTTAATTAAATGCCTTCACTTGGAATCACTCGGTTTTTTGTCGGTGGGAATCATGTAAATTATTTAAAGCTCACGTGTGCCTTTTAATTTGCAAGGGTGATGGTTATAGGGAAATTAATTAAAAATGTTATCAGACTAACCGGAGGTTGGAAGGACTATCGTGCAAGAGGATGCGTGTCTGAGTGACATTTCAAAAGAGTTTTACTTCAAGTTCGCTGCCGAAGACGATGACGAAGGACGGAACGGATGAAGAGGAAGAATAAACAATAATTGGTGGTGTTATTGCGTGATTAATTTTGTTGGTGGTTATTGAAGGACATACTCGTAGGTTCAATTGCAAAATTGCATATAAATTAAATAAGAGTAATATATGAAATCGAAAGGGTTATAATTAAGTTTCATTACAAAGAACAAGAAGCGTAACAGGTAGACATTGATATAGAAATAATACTGGTTTGACAAAAGCGCTAATATTATGAGACTTTCTTTTGAAGCCGTCAAATGAAAAATACTTGCTTGTAAAGGGTGTTTTTTTTAGAAGTATAGAACTTTGGAATGGAATAAAACAAAGATGATTTTTTTAAATTGACATGAAATTTAATTTATTCGAAAGACAATGTTCTGCCATTATAATTTAAATATGATTTCTGGCATATGACCGCCACGGCTGGCTCGGACGTAGTCTAATCTGGAGGTCTAATTTTCGATGACTTTTTCCAACATTTGTGGCCGTATATCGGCAATAATGCGGCGAATGTTGTCCTCCAAGTGGTTAATCGTTTCGGGCTTATCGGCGTAGACTAGCAACTTCACATATCCCCACAGAAAATAGTCAAGCGGCGTTAAATCGCACGATCTTGAAGGCCAATCCACGGGTCCGTAACGTGAAACTATGCGTTTACCAAACGTTTCCTTCAATAAATCAATTGTGGCACGAGCTGTGTGACATGTTGCGCCGTCTTGTTGAAACCATAGCTCCTGCATATCATGGTTGTTCAATTGATGGACGAAAAAGTCAGTAATTATGGCTCTATTAGTGGTCACCATTGACTGTAACGTTCTGGCCAGAATCACTTTTAAAGAAGCACGAACCAATTATTCCACCAACCCATAAAGCACACCAAACAGTCAGTTTTTGTGGATGTAACGGTGTCTCAACATACTTAAGGATTATCATCACTCCAAATACGGCAGTTTTGTTTATTGACGTATTCATTCAACCAGAAGTGGGCTTCATCGCTAAACAAAATTCGCTTATGAAAATTGGGATCAACGGCAATTTTGTTTTGGGCCTATACACCAAATCTACGCCTTGCTAGGTGATCCTGTGGCTTCAATTCTTGAAATACCAAACCAAACTAAAAATAAATTAGGTACTTGACAAATGACAAAATGGCCGCCAGTTAAAATAGTGTTGCCAACTTAAAGTTCTATGCCTCTAAAAAAAACATCCTTTATAAGATATTTAATTTTTTGAAAAATTCTCCTTCAAAATTAATTAAACAAACTCATAGAGAAATTTAACGATACCTTCTAAAGTAAGCATTTATAACTTTAAGGGCGTGTTTACTGGCGACAACTAAAATAAGTCTCATTATCATAACGTTTTAAAATATAAAAGTTGAACATTCTTGCAGCTTCAATCAAATCAATTTTTCTTCTTGGAATAGGATTATATAAACTTATAGTCTTATAATAATCCTTTTGTAAAAATTCAGCTCTAAACATATGTAGTATCGTAGTTCTTATAATCCCATAACAACACATATGGATATAAGAGCTTTAGTCATTTTATACTTTATTAAAACCCTTATAGGATCTGAGTTTAATTCCTCCCATATCTGGAGTTTAAATACCAATAAGTATTGCAAAAGGATGCTAATGAGATCATTAATGTTTGAAAGTATTAATTTAATTTTGATTTAGGATTTTAAAACCATGCAAACAAATATAATAATTTAAATCTGCATTGCATTATTTTGAAGGCGCTTTGTTGTTTTTGGAGGTTAAAGTTCAAATTTGTAGATGCATATCCAACCTCATAACATATTTTTTGGTTCCCATATGTGAAAAACAATAAATACAATGTTAAGCCATTATAAGGTGTAAGAATAATTGACTGATTTGCAAAATAAATACTCTCAAACAAGTCTTTTAGTTTTTTGACATAAGACATACACATACAAACTAAAAAGTAATTTGTTTCTTTTCTACAAAATGCTAAATGTAAAAGATTGTATACATAACTTTTTAAAGTTTACAGCACACTTGGAAGAAATGCATTCTCAAAGCAAGATACTTATCGTTAGAGCCTCCCATAACTAGGCCATTTAATGCTTTTAACAGTATTATAGATCCCTTACATTAGTCTAGTTAAACTCTTGGATCATCTGTTCTGCAGTTTGGTGATAGAAATATTTACCAAGAACTGTTTTAACTGTGCCTCCCATAGAGCCGTTTTTTTATATTCTTGACTTGATCGTTTAGGGAAACAAAAATTGTTTTTAATTTAAAAAAAAAAAAATCAATATTTAATTTAATTTTTCAAAAAAAAAATATTGACATACCTTTTATTTAAATTCTCAGCCACGCAAAACC
The DNA here is from genome assembly GCA_951394125.1 of Epistrophe eligans. Taxonomy (NCBI): domain Eukaryota; kingdom Metazoa; phylum Arthropoda; class Insecta; order Diptera; family Syrphidae; genus Epistrophe; species Epistrophe eligans. The sequence goes on from OX596029.1 coordinate 94,814,618, forward strand.
CAAGAGCAAGTTTGTGCGATACATTATAGTACTAAGGGCCATTTTGTTCATAGTGGGTTTAATCTGCACCATCAATTTAACAGGCATTAATTAAATTGTGTTAATCAAAGAAATTATGGGGCGATCAACTGTGAACAAACTGGTTTTAATTGTTTTCCAAGATTTCAAGGAAAATTTAAGAGATCAATTCTTTTCTCTGTCTGTCTGCCCGTTTGTATACAGTTTCGGCTACAGTTTAAATATCTAAATCGATTTTTTTTAAACTTTCCATTATTTTCCTGATATGTTTTATAATAATTTTTTTTAAGGACCAAAATGACTGTAGTTAAATATATGACATTTTGTTACCGATAGGTATAAAATACTTAATTTCTTTTAAATCCATGTGCTCATCTTTGGTTTATCTTGAACGAATCTGAAAATGTCAATAATTATTACCAAATAAATAACCAACAATCTTCCAACTACCCGCTTCAGTATCCAATAATAAACAACATTGAACATCTTTTCACCTAAGCAATCCTAGTACAGTAATAATTTTGCTCTTCGTCCTTCATATCTATTTATTTATTAAAGTTACCTAATCAAGTTCTATTCAAAAACCTTAAGCTCTTCATTTTTTTTGCAACTAATAAAATATTTGTTGTCCTTATTTTCAATGACAAATTTTGTTTGCATACTAAATTCCCACCTCAATAAGGACATAACTAAACCTATACATACACATAAAATTGGTAAGCAGTAACTAAAACAACCGTTAATTAGGTACAGAGATTTCTGCTAATGGCATACACCGGGTGCCCTGTTTTTCTTCTCCATCATCGGCAAAAAAAAAAAAAGACAAACTCAAAAAGTTTTTGTTTAAATAGAAAATGAATACACAAATAAAAACTAAACCATAAAAGAAGACCAAGAGTGAAAGGGAAAAGAGAGAGAGACAAAGTTTTAAAGAGAGCTCAGCAGTGGTTCATAATAACAAAGGCCTGTCAACTGTGGCGTATACGTAACCTTCTAGAATGTATTTTTTTTTATTATTATTATTATTATTTTATACCGAACCCCCCTTTGCACTGCACACCTATACAGCAGGGAGTTTTTAGAGTTCAGATTGTGGTTATGCTTCATTGTACATTGGAAACAAAACAGCAGCAGAATAACACCGTTGAGGCCGACTATATGTACACTTGGATATAGAAGTATATGGAAGAGATGAAGTCTGAGTTGTAGCCGTGTATATAGACAGAGTCGGAGTCACAGTCACCACTGTTAGTGCAACAAAACAAAACTTTTGGCGGTGGTTTTGTTAGAGTTAAGGGGGATGCATTGGCATTGTACGATACGGTTGCCTGATTGTGATGATAAAGTTGTGCAAGGATTAAGTTTTTTTGTTCTGGAGGTACAGTTTTGGGTTTTCATCTTTGTCAGATATTTTTAGAAAGTTTGGGTTAATTCAGCAATTCTGTTTGGAGTAAGTTTATGGAGGTATTTTTCTGAATAAATGGTCTTATTCGAAGCGATATATATTTTAGTAAAGAATGAAGATATCTGTTTGGACAGGTTTAGAAATATTATATAATAAAGGTCTTTAATATAATATTATAAAGGTAAACAATGAAAGACGACATACAGAAGGCCATGAGTAGAAAAGTGGCACATTGATCTTTTAATTTACAAAAACATAAACGAAATATATGTAAAATCTATTATAACAAAAATTCGCTTTTTCAGAATAAGTCATACATATGATATTTTATTCAAAGAGTTAAAATAAAAAGTAGGTATGTATGACATGGCTCTTTAAGAAAAAATTAGTTAGTTCAATTTTTATCCTCTTGTTATTTTTAAATTTTGATTAAAATTGATATTATTATAAGAAAAATGAAAAATCTAATGGATAGATTGACTTTCTTAAAATTTGGTAAGAAGATAAGGAAAATATCTTCTTTCTTCTTCTAAGATAAATTAAAACAAAAAACGAATTCTTGGTTTTTTCGACTTAATGTCCACAAGGATGGTCCATTTTTTATAAATTTTGGTGGCCCACCCTACAATTTTTTTACATAGGTATAACATATATTGCATTAACCATGTGAAAATTAAGCTTATTTACTCAAAGGCAACCTGGTGCTCAACGACTGTAAACGTTTTGCTGTGACTAACGTGAAGTTGATTTTAATCTTTTATACTGTGTCATAATATGTCTGTTTCTTTTTACGAAGAAGAAGAAGAAAAACATAAACAATAAGAGAATTATCATTTTTATTTTGTAAACCGTTACTTTTGTGTTACCGAACAAACCACGTCAAAAGATTCACTGCCGATCACCGTGACCTATCCATCATGCTCGTTGGATGGCTAAACTTTTGTATGCTACAAAAATATTTCTCTTTAGAAGTCAAAGTGATATAATTAAGCTTTTTAAAAGAGAAGAGAAACTGATTTCTCGGTTTGTTAGTTTTTGTGCACTTTTTTATACGAAAGCTTGGGTTAATGCTCTCTTGGCAGCAGAAGCACCAGGATTTGATACTTAGGAAGAGTTAGGAAGCTTACGAAACTATTGATTCCGAAATTTTTAAAGCAGCAAGGGGTGTATTAGAGCGACACTTGTGGTACTTATCTGATAAGTTAGTAACCTTCGAATTGTTTTCGGACAAGATTAGTTGTTCCGAGAAAAAAGCGATTGTTAAAGGTATGAAGGTTGAATACAGCCCTCGTTTGATTCGTGGAAATTCTGCTTATTTATCAATTGATGCATCTTTAGGAGCCTTTGCTTCCAAGAGGTCCTTGAAAACATTTGACATTTTAGATATAAGAGCCTCGTCATTTTTGCATCTACCGCCCGAAACTTGGAGTCAAAATTTCGATTTTCTCAAAGTAAAATATCGCATTAGGAATTTACGTATAGTAAACGACACTGCGGAAAGAGGTGTTAAACTTTTTGAACAGTTTAACACAGTTTAATAAAGTTTTGACCAAGGATGAAGAAGAAAAGCAGTTTATCCCTCAGGTGGTTGAACGAAACAGAAAAATGGTGTCCAATGATACGTCCAAAAAAGCTTTAGTAGAAGTAGTTTTATTAAAATAAAGTAAAATAAACCTTATTTTCCTTGTAATTAACTATTTTTTTTGTATTATATTATAAATAAAAATATGAATAGGTATATATGATGTTTTAAGACTTATTTTTGTTTTGTAATAAATCAACTTTTTATATAAATTAACGCATCTCTTTAAGTAGATATTTCAAAGTTAATTGGCACCATCTTTCCATTAATTTAAAAGGCCGAAACTTCACACACATGTTATTATGGGAAGGTATAACAAAATGTTAAGATGGGTTGCCATCTAGTATATAGTTTTTTTTTACCTCCTAATACTCAAAAGCATTAAAATAGTAAGAAAGGCCGAAATTCTGTGTTGTCAAAGGACGTAACTTAATTGATTCTTTCATCACTTTTGACTCTCGTGGGCTCCACGACACCTAGCTGTTTACTTAATACTTAATATTCCGGATTAATACTCACAATCATTCATTATCAAATAACCTATCTTCATTGGTATGTTTTTTCTCCTAAGGGAACCTTAAGCCCCCACGCTCACTATAAATAACTCTTAGCAGATTTTTAAATTAATGCTCACTCGATCAAGAGAGTAATAAAGGGACAAAACTTTTCCTTATCAAATGACGTAACTTCATTAATTTTTGTTTGCCCCTTTTAGGTTAGTTTTTTTAAACTTTAAAATTTTTTGTTCTCAAATGACGTAACTTAATTGATTTTCTATATTAATACAAAATGGAAGAAGAAGTTTAAAAATCGTTATTAAATGCCGAGTAATTATCTGTATAGACCAAATTTTTTTTAAAGTCGTTCATTCAATTTAAAAATGTACAATGAAAATTTCTAAATATCTGTCTCAACAATAATTTTACAATTTTTTAAAACTTTTGAAAAATAGTAATTTAATAGTTTTTCTTAAAAAATATTAAAAATAACAATTCTTTCATTAACTCATTACTAATTTTTTCAGATTAAATTTTTTTGACAATTTTTATTTTTTTAAACCTCAGGTAATCTCAAGTCATTTCAAGGTTTTTTGCTGCAGTATCGTAAAAATGATAAGGTTTTGAACAAAATTAAAAAATTTATTAGTCACAATATTCAAAGATTCTTAAAAAAATAAGAGGAATAAATGATTTGTGCTCAGCTGCCCAATTTATTTTGAAAGTATAAAATCAGTTTAAATTTATAGTACAGTAACTTTTTCGTCTTGCGTTAAATCCGGTAGTTCTGATTTTTTGCTGAGTTGTTTATGATGTTGGCCTAGTGAAGAAACCAAGTTTTCGACCTCGTGCGCCTAACGCATCATGGTCAAAAATCGAAAAAACCACGAAGTGTTCGCGTTTTTTATAGTTATTGGCGATTTTGACCCTAAAGGACTAGTTTTTGATTTAAACTTTGCTAATACGACTTCAAACTCACTAAATTTTATTTAATTTGAGCTATGAATCGTGTTTGTAGACCCAACAGTTTCCAAAATACAGCTTTTCAAAAATTAGCAATAATTGCTTAATAACAACAAGTAGCAAAAAAACAGAATTATAACAAATTTAGAGTCTTTGACAAAAGATGCATCAAACTACTAAGGCTTGTAGACTGGGTCAAAAGAAGAAAAAAAATTGTATGGGAGGGGGTGCCTTGCCTATCTCTCCCCGGATTTAACGCAAGATCTGATATAAAAATAAATATTTTTGAAAGTTTAAAAAACCTCAATTACTAATAAATGAAACATGAAACCTTTATACGGAAATCACTTCAATCATTTGACAAAACTTAATAAAAACAACATTTTCTCAACCCCATTGATACGCATTTTTTTTAATTTTTTGTCACACATCAAAAACCAAAAAAAAATCAATATTTTCAATATTATTTTCCAACGCTCTTAATTTTTGCCCCAGCAAAAAAAAAAGTTTCAATGAACGCATTTTATTTACACAAAGAAATATCACACCTCATTGATTCACAATAAACATTTTTAATTAGAAAACAAACATTGTGTATAGAATAATTAAAATTCCTATCTGCAGCACAAGGTTGTGGAAAATTTTACTGCATTTATATGCATTTTCCAAATCAGAAATAACAAAACAAATAAAAAAATACAAAAAAAAAACATTAAAATAAAACAAAATTCCTTTCAAAGTCCATCCGATTAAATTACATCTAAATTGATGGTCCATCCAGGAGGTAGGTAACATCAGAGATAGAGAAAATTCAATTTCCACAATATTGATACCACCAACATCAGCATGGCTGGTCAGGATGCCAGTCTGATATTGAAGTGATAACAAATAAACTCACTCATATGGTGAACCCCAAACCTAGACCCAGAAAGCCGAGCAACAATGCAGCACAACCAGAAAATAACATCAAATCGAATCTCATTTTCAATTTGAGGGTCAGCGAGCAGCAGCAGCAATGCAATGGTGCGAGTTGAGTGTATGGATGGTAATGGTAATGTGTGGGGGTATGACTACAGTTCGTCCCAATTATTGGCACCAACGACCTCACAAGATCCTTCAAAAGGGGTGTTATTGTATTGAATTGTATATGTTGAGCTACAACAACAATAACAACATATTCTGTAACCCTTCCTACCAAATCAGCAACTAGTATCTGCAAGCTCGTTGCATATCTATGTAGCTTGTTGTAGTATTCTTTTTTGGGAGGAAGGCACGAGCACGACTATGGATGTGGTGAGCCCTATCCCAATTTTTGGTTCCCTTGTGTATAGGTATGTCTGATCCTTTTTGGTCAATCGAATCCAATTTCAATTAAATTGATTGCCAATTTGATTGGATTTATAAAAAATCTCAACACAAAAAAAAACGTTTTAAACATCCCATCAATGAAAGGCCTTCCTGTTGGAGCACCACGCCAGCCTGCTGACACCACTCTACAGATGGCAACAACACGAAACAGACAAGCTAACATGTTTAAATTCCAATGATATACAAGTAATATGCTACAGCTCTCCGATTGCTGCTGGCAGGCTCTTAACAGTTCAAATATAAACCGTATATACTCACATTATAGGTAAACCAGAGGTTGAATAAATAAAAATAAAAATAAAAATCCTTTGAAGGTTAAGGCTTGAAAAATAAATGATTTGTAAATAAAGAAAATATGATTTCCCGTGAGAAAGGACAAAATAAAAAAATAATGTCCTGGCGATAGAATTTTAATTTTGAATTAAGCAATGCAAATATTGCACACATTTATTTTATATAACCTTTTGCTTTCATGGGTAGAAAAAGAAATATGAATTATGAAGAGTCTAAGAATTCTGTTCAGTCGTTATAAACCTCATCTATGTTTTCTTACAGCTATCAAGTCTCTTGACCGTGAGGACCATAAGATACCGCATGTCGTACGTCAAATTTGGTTTGAACTCAACTTGTTTTTCTAACGTTGAGTTGAAAAATCTTCCGACTAACCGATTCAGTTCTTTTATTATTTTGCTTTTCGTACTGTAAGCCCCCAATTAAGGCCTATTGTCAAAACGAGAATTGCCAAAAATAAAAGAATTTAAGAATTACCAACAGATCGCCAAAAATCAAAAAAATATCCACAATGAAAAAATTTAGAAAACTTCAAATAATCAAAGAAACAAGACCACAAAAAATGAGATAAGGCCCCAACATTGAGGTCTTTTTCACTATGAAATCATACTCCATGCAAAAGGTCCCAAAGAAATGAAAAAAAAGCCTAAAAAAAAGCCTCAAAAATAAAGACCCCAATTTATTTTGGCAATATTTACATATATATTTTTTTTTTTTTCAAAAATGATGAGTAGTACTCCAATTAGTTTTTTTTTTTATATACTAAAGTTTATTTTTGAAAATAAACCCTACAGTGAATGTCATTAAAATACTTGCATTGTAACTTGTACAATTTCAATAATCGATTCCGCTTGAATTTTCATATTGTATTCAGCACAAATTTTGTAATGCTAAAAAGGTAAGCATTACAAAATTTATGCTAAATTCAACAAAAAAAAATCATGCTGAAAACCATCAGCTTCAGTTATCTTAATTCCAAGCCATTTTGACAGACATAACCGAAAGTCTTTTAGACATCGATAAATTGGCTTGAACATATCTATTTCCCTATTAGATTTTCTCCAATTAAATAGTTTTCTATTTACCTAGCCTAGTCGTCAATAATAAAATTAGATAAGTCTGATAGCTACAAGCAACCACTTTATAGTAATTTTTTGAATTCTTTGAAATTATAACAGGAAAATATTTCGGCACCATTATTGAATCTTCCTTCTTCTAGATGCAATGACGCTTGATTTATAAGCCGTAGAAGTTTACTATTGATTTTTGCAACTAGAATATCAATAAATGAAAAGAAAAATATCCTGCGTAGAAATAAACTGACGTATAAGTTCTTCGAATTGAAGTACATCGAAAATTCTCGGAGTCAAAATAACAACCAGAATTAAAAAAAAAAAAAAAAAAACTAAAAACAGTTTTCTGGTTATAATACTGAAACGGAGGCTTTCCGAAACTGCGAAGGTGACCGAAAACAAGGAAAAATAAATATATTTCCAGCAACTATAAATGGGGATAATCTCGAATAGGACAAGAAGAGAATGATGCCTTACCCAGTTCTACTTTAGAATATATAGAATTACCTTTAAAAAAAGCTTAAGAAAAATAAAGCCGCCGCTACCAACCAAATAGTTCTGCCTAAAAATTCTTGTCTTTAAGCCCAATCAACAAAATCAACGATCTTCCGTTTTGGAAAAAAAACTATGAAGACATATACTTGTCAAACGTCACATGGAAGGAATACTTCAATCGGCAACTTCCGACGATATGGTCGAACTTCGGATTCTGGGAAAACTGGTTCAGCTGGCATTTTCAATTTGCAACTCGAGAACTCTATTTCAGCGAAAAATGTTGACATCATTGCCTCTTCCCAACATGCTGTGTTGAAGTTCTTCATGGCCACTGAAAAAGGAGAAAAATGTGTTGGTCTGGAAATAAACGACGGCAAATTGCATGCAATCAACAAACAATCAAATGCCTTTTCACGGCCTAGTAAAAAATCGCTATTGAGAGCTAAGCTACTTCAAGGAACTTAGGGAACTATCTTCCTCGGGGCTAAAAATAACTCCATAAAAATAACACCCCAGTATTGATAAACAGCAGTTATTTCAGGTTGAAAAACGTTCAAAACGCATAGGAACAAGCGCATACAGAAAGAGATTGCGGCTCGTGAGCTCTTTCGAAAGAAAAATTCTTTGAAAAATCCTGTGTGCAAGGAGGGGAAATGGAAATAATTTTCTCGAATTGTTAATTTGTAATGAAAAAAAAATTATTTAAATAAAAAATGTTTTTTATATCGGCCAGAAACTAAAAATGAAATTGGCTAATTTTTTTTGTAAATACCTTTTGTTGGAATGTAACACTTAATGAAAATTATTTACCCAAAATTTATGGGGGATTATAATATTTTTACCATAATCGAAAGTTACCATACATACCTACCCACCTATTTTCCTACAATTTAGTATTCTTACCTTACAATTATACCTCAAAAAAAAAATTTAAGCTTACCATGAATGACACAGAAAACCTGTCAAACAATCAATCAGGAACAAAAACAATCCTTCTTTCTTTCTTGTTGGTTCTCCTTTACCTAAAAAAAAAAAGAGCTTACCCCAGAGAACAAACATTTTTTGTAGTGGGATTTCTTTTCGAATCCGGGGGGATTTTTTTAAATACTGATCTGGCATCACTGAATCGGGCTGAATAATAAATTCTAAGCGTGTTCATGTTTTAAGTACTAAGGGCACTGAAATTAATAAATACTTTACTGAATTGACAGATCGAAGCATTGTTTCTATTCATAATTATAATATTTTTAGTTTCATAAATTGTAATAGGAAATACACTTAAACCTTAAATGTAAGTTTGTTAACTTAAGTAAAACAATTATTAAAGTTTATCAGCAAATATATAAAATATTTCCAAAAGTTTGGCATCCTTTCTTATAAAAAAAAAAAATAAAAAAAAAAACTTCCGTACAATGAAGAGAAAATGACATGAAATAAAATTTATTAGGAATTTTCTAAGTCAATTCTCATTCTTAAAATATATCCTCCCTCCTCTACCACCCAGCATTTTTTAGTCCTCATTTACTAAAGGCACGATATTTAATTATAAAAACATTTTTCTTTTTGCTGCAAAGGATATGCCATATCAGTGGCGAACTTGGGTTCTTTTGCTTTATTTTTTTTTTCTTTTTTCTTTAATTATTATTTTGGATCGCTCAAAAATGGCAGTTGAGTGTCTTGATGGAACTTTAATTACACGCCGATTGAATGACACGGACGATTAATTAAACAGCGCGTGGCACAAGGAGCATTGAAGTAATTTGCTTGCAAGAAAATAACTGTGATGGAATTTTTTTTCTTGTATTATTTAATTTTTTTTTTTTTGAAATTCTCTTTTGTATATTTGATGAGCACATCGTCCTTGTCTAATTGCGTTGCATTGCAATGTTATCAGTTTAATGAAGGCTGACAGTTCATTTGTAAGTTTGCTGAAGTTGAAGACATCAATTGCTCATCATTGTCACTCATAAACATTGTACAAACATTAAATGTGTATACCCTCAGCACAGCATAGAGAGTTCTTCTCCCAACAAATAGGCCAAAGAAAATGCTCTAGAGTCTGGATGGCATAGGCAATCGAATTAGAATTTTCATGTTAACCTCATCTACATAGAGCACATAGGAATATAAACAGGACGATGATGGTAAATAACGTTAAACTTCATCAGTAACACCTGCAAAAGTGCAAAACCGAATGTAAACTAAGAGATAAACTTTGCATCCTTGTTTTCTAGCTGGTAACTGTAAAAGAAGAACCCCATACTGAGTATAAGTTAGTTTCTCTAATGGAGGTGTGCACTTTGAGAAAATATTTGCGTGAAATTCTAGACGATCAAGTTCGATGTCAAAGCATTTTTAGTATGATGCTAGGTTGAAAAAAGTATTTTCCAAATTTTAAATGAGATAGCACCTTTCCATGTTTTTTTTTAACATTTTATTGAAGTTAAGATTACCAAAAATGTCTATTTTATTTTTTTAGTATCATACTTACTCCAAATGTCACTTTGACAGCAAACAGTGTTTGCTTACTTGTTTGCACGAACTGTCACTTTTTTAGGCCTGTTCAGCTGTTTATTAAGAAAAAAGGTTTGATATAATAATTACTATAGTTAAAAAATGTTTAAAACTAAAAACATTTAAGTAAAGAACTTTAGAGTTAGTAAAATTTTAAGTAATATCATGCTAGTACCTTTTTTCTGGAAAAAAATAACGGTGGGTACCTGACATAATTTTAGTTTAGCATTTTTGAAAAATCATATTTTTTCTCAAAAATGGCTCCACATATTTTTAAAATTAAAAACTTAAATAAGAATGCTTGATTTAGGTTGAAATTAAAAAACAATGGCACTTCCCATTGACCCAAAAAAAACTAAGCTTTGGTTTTAAAAATACAAAATATATTTTTTTTTCTGTAAATTTTATTCAAAACCAATTTTACCAAAATTTTATAAGAAATGTGTTTTGGATTTTTTAAATAACATTTTGTTTTAGAAAACTCGATATTTCGAAAATGACTCGACTTTTACTTTTTATAAATTTAATTTTAAACCGAAAATAACGGTACCTTCCATAAAACTACTTAAAGAACCGTTAAAGGAAATCTTATTTATATTATTAACTCGAAAACGAATCTTACAATTTTTATTTTGATCGTATTCTATTTTCAAGCCTTTCAAATAAAATTTGTATCTAAGACTAAGAGCATTTATTAACTTCAAAACCGCTATATTGGTTTTTAAAGTTTTTTTTTATAAATAATAAAAGAAATCATATAAATGTTAAAAAATGGGATTTGTTTACAAATAATTACAAATAATTGAATTTATTTAACAAATAATTTCTTACATTCATAATTTTTTTTTTTGTTGCACTTTTGTACTTTTTGGCTAAAAATTAAGTAATTTTTTTTTCTTAGTGTAAATAAATACATCGTCAAAAAGACGACAAGGAGGTTTGTTGTGCTTCGGCAATTTCTAAATATGCTTTCCCATGCCACATTTCCATTAAACAAATTCAGTTTTCGTCGGTCCTGATGGAACAGCCCAGCCTCTCGCCTCTTAGCCAAAATCTTATGCCCTGACACAACAAAGGACATAACAAAGTTTACGTTAACAAAATTTGCTATGTGGTTAACCTATGGCAAGTGCATCTGTTGCATGCGATATGAGTTTTGAAAATTCTCCTGACATTCATTTCATTTGGTGTTGGTGCAGTGTCCTTCGAGAAGGAGAAGGAGGAGCATGGTTATCGGCATAGAGTAGTTTGGTTATATATGCATAGCATATAGCAATTCCGTCCGTATCCAAAAATGGTCTTCTCTAGGTATATATTCTTATAGTTTTGGCCTGGGTATTCGAAAGACCTTTTTGCAGCTGCAAGACTTCCAATGATGATTATCACCAATGATCGATAGATTGGGGTTTGTTAAGCAGCATTAAACACTTCCTACGCTTGCCCGATGGCAGTCCATAAATCCTATCGCCGACACGGTGCATTTCGCCCCATCCACGTCACACCGACAAATGCTAAAGCTAAAACTTGAGATATTATGTCCTGACAAGACGGCGAGTGCTGTTGTTCGCTTGGTAACATATGCGCGCATATATGGGGAATGCATTTGTGGTATTTCTGGAAACTTTCCTGATGTACCGGTCGAGATAGCAGTACTACAAAAAATATGAGCCCGGACGATTCAAGTGCGATTGGGGGCAATCTAACGCAGGCCTCAGCAGATCAGCAGCCCGGTTGGCGCAGTGGTGGTGCGGCGCGGCGGTGGTGTGCGGTATAAAGCATTGAAAGGAACTGCACTGTTGTAAGTCAATAAATTTGCACCGTTGAATGGTTGGAGGTGAGGCCTTTAAATGTGAAGGTACCACGTGAACAGGCGGTTTATCATCGTGGATATTTCCTGATTGCACTTTTTTTTCTATTCTCTCCAACACAGACTTGTGTTCGGTACTTTTGCAAAACACCTTTTTTCAATGCATATTGTTAAAGGTTTGAGTGTTTGGGGTGGCATTTGTGGCTTTTTATAGGCGATTTAGTGTGCGTGATTCATAGCAATTAGGTTTTAGTGTGAATTTAGATGCAGAGGTGAATTGGTGTCTACTGTGTGCAACTGACAGCACGACTTGCAATAAAAATCGACCCTTAGGTTGAAAAGAAGGCTTGACGTTTCTATAATAGGCAAAGACTAAGAAGATTTATTAATTGACGGTGAGATATTTGGATTTATTGGTGTTTTGGTTTAATTGCAGTTGTAAGGTGCATTTTTATTCAGGGAATTCATTCTATAAATGATCAGTTTTAATTTATCATAAAAATAAATTACTTGCAGGTAATTATATAGGATCAACAATTTTATAGACATATAACTTATTTGTTTGTTTGTTTGTTTTTGTTTTTCGATGAAACATGCCATGTGGGTTGCTCGCAGTTGGGCTCCTCCTCTAAACGTAAAATAGTATAATTAGTAGGTACGGAAAAAAAACTGTGATTATTGATTGAGCTTTGTAGAGAGAGAAGGTAATAAGACGTTTTTGTCATAAAAAGTGTAAGCTACTGTTGAGTAGTCAAAGACAACGCTACATAAAGTCGAGAAAAAAGTATTTAGAAATTTGAAATATGTTAAGAAAACAAAAATAACATAGGAGAAAAAAAGGTGATTCTGGAGGGTGCAAAAAATTATTAAGAGTAGAAGAGAATTAAAAGAAAAAGAAAACAAAAGTAGAGTGGACATTTAGTTCAAGTGTGGTATTGAATTTTTTTTTCCTTAATTTTGTCGTTTAGAAGTGAAAAATTTCTTTCGCCTTTTCGTTTTGTTATTTTGCGGTTCAATTTCGTTTAGTAATTCCAACTACCTATATTTGCGAAACAAGATGTATTTTTTCTTTGTACGGACGTTAATGGTGCATTCCGTGAGTCTTTAAAAATTTATTTATTTGTAGGTACCTACTCCTTTCGTTTTGAGAAGGCCCTTGACCGAGTCAATCGTGAATGTATATGGCGATCACTTCTTGTTCTTGGTAAAGGAACTCCTCCAAAAATTGTTTCCATTATAAAAGAGTCCTATAATAACGCTAGGTATTTGGTTTGCACAATGGGCAGCTATCTGACTCTTTTGAAGTGCGGCATGGTGTGAGACAAGAGGATGTTTTGTCGCCAATTCTATTTCTGCTGGCGATAGACGATAGACCTCTGACTTCATCATATCCTTAAGATTCCCTGGCCACAAATTATATCTAACCAGGAAATGTGGTACAGGACAAGTCAAGAGCGGCTGGACATCGATATATGAAAACGTAAATGGCTATGGATTGGGTACACACTGAGGAAACCAAACGATGATATTGCGAAGTAGTCCTTTGAAAGGAATCCTCAGGATGTAAGGCGTGGATTGGAAGACCAAGAACAACTTGGAAATCAAAAGTATTACGAAAAACAATAAAAAAAAATCAAAACAGTCAACTATATATCGATGTGGACATCGAGAAAATGAAAATGAAACTTGAAAACTCTTACAAATTCGATAAATTAATTGTCAAGCCAACTCTATGGTTAAAAAGTTAAAAGTTATAAGAATCATTAGTCAGACTCATAAATATAATGCCTCAAGTGACTATTTGAATATTAAATACCCAGCTTCATGTGAGCAAGGAAAAACGAACTTCTGGTTTAATCTACAACATAAAAGCCAACTTGTCTCAGGCAGAAACCCTTCAGAGGTAGGTCAAATATATTATCAACCTTTCTTCTTGAAACCATGAAAAGTAGTTTCATCAAAATAGTTTTATCGAACTCCGAATGAATTTTTTTGTTTTAATTTAATACTTAAAGGTGATTTTTTGTAATCATTAAATCAATATTCCAGTTTGTTTGTTTTATATAATGAAATAAATAAGTGATTTAAAAAAAAAAATGCATTGAATGTTAAATAATTAATTTAATTTAATTTTATAGAAAACTTATGAATTTTTACAGATGAAAAGTAATGCCAGAGAGGCATTGGCAACTGTGGGAGTTACCACATATTGAGGCACTTTTGATACTTTTTCTCGAACTCTGTCAATGTGTTGTGAATATAAATGCTTTATGATTTTTCAATAATATAAATATTATTATATCGAATTCATTCAACTTTTCTGTTAAGGAGTCGGGTCGAGGTTGCTACCTCTGCCCTACACTACACCACACTTCCACCGTGGCCCTTAATGCAAACAAGTTTAAATCAATTTGGTTTTTAATAATTAATTAAATTAAAATAAATCACTATTTGTTTTATTATTCGAATCCAGAAATTTAAACCATTTATATGAAATACCTTTGTCATCTAACTTTTAATATTGTTGAGTAGAAAATTAATCAGAAAAAAAAAAAAAAACATTCACTTTTAAAAATACATTGAATATTAAAATCTCAGCAAAAAATTATGCCTTTGGCTAATTTACACAAATTTAAAGCTTATTAAAATAAATGTATTTTTAAATTCTTATTAATATTTTTTGTATTAAAAATTAAAACAAAAGCACATACAACAAACATATTTTACAAAAATTATTAAATTTAACAAATACAACAACGCATCGAAAAGCTCCATTATCTATTCCTAAAGCATGAATGTCGTTCTATTTTTTTTTTATTTTATTTTTATTTTTTTCAAAAAGTATCAACCAAAATGACAAAATTTATCTCTAACCAATAGATTAGTGGTTAGGTGGCAATACGATGTTGCACCAAAAAATGTTACGACACGTTTCCAAATATAATACAATCATTTGGTTAGTTGTGTGTAATTTTGGTTGCAGTAAAAAATTATGTGGTCTATATACTGTCACACGAAGACCAAACACACATAGGTTAATTAATAAATCCAGGATAATTAGTTAAATTCATGCAAATTGCAAGTATAATCGATTTTATTAACTTACATCATGCCATAAACTACACAACACATACATACATATTATATTTATAGAGATGCAGCAAATAAAAATCAAAAAAAGGACTTTATAAAATTATTTAGAATCATGCGAGATTTATTGTTATACGAAAATTGATTTCATAAAACCATGAAACACATGTTAAATGCGTCGTTAGGGGATTAAAAGGAACCGAAAATTTATGCGGACAGGACAAAAACAAAAAAAAAAAATTAAATCCCACGAGGTGTGATGACAAATCGTTTAGGATGAACGATGTTTATACACGCAGCCATATAACCCCCCCCCCCCCTCCCCTTTTGAACTGAAGTGATTGTAAACAACGGTTAAAAGAAACGCAGAAGTCAAATATTTTACCATCAGCATGGTGTTAAATTAATATATTTGTCAAAAGGACACGAAAACACACAATAACCTCCCACAAAAAAAGGTCCTCTGAAAAAAAAACAAAAATGCTAAATAGAGGCCAAGCTTCATAAAATCCTGCGGGGTGAATATTTTTTTTTTATTTCCTGCTTGTCTTGCATCTATACGCACAGTTAACTTCGCTTAGAGTAGGTATCCTTAATGTCACCACTCAGCGGTGGGTTTCATGGATAAGGATATCCTTAGCAAAGATTATCCTGTTGTAACTTTTCCGCTTATTTTTCTTGGTTGTTCTTTTTTTTTTGTTTACTTGATGTTGTTGAAAGGAAAATTTAAAAATGTAAACCACTTTGGTCTTCGCATTATGCTTTTATTTATTTTCAGAAATAAAGAACATTTGTGAATGAAAAAGGACTTATGAAAGTTTTACTATATTCGAATTGGTTGCTTTGTATATTTTTTTGTTATTCTTTTTTTTTGTTTGTATGAGCTTTGGATGGAAAGGGGATTTTTGAACAGATACTTAGAGTAAAAAGATGAAACTGAAAAAAGTGGTACCCATTCTTTTAAGAAGCGTGTGTGTATTTCCTAAATCGCCTTTAAAGCTAACAAAGGATACACAAAGGTATTTGGTATGTACAAGTGAGATATCCATAACACTATAAGTGAAATTTCAAAAAGCGCTTACTTCCCGAAAATTACAAAGAATTATAAAAAAAGTTCACATTAATTCTGTATTTAAGGTTTGCCAATTTAATTTTCTATTTTCTTGAAAAAGGATTTTCTTTTTGGGATAACATACTCGCCGCTATTAGACTACCTTTCGCTTCATCATATTAAGTATTCTTATTTTTCAAATGTGGCTTTTTAATTTTTTTTTTATTTTACTAGACGCTTTTTAGACTAAAAGGTTTTAAATGATTTTTAGATTTTTATTTTACCAATACAATTTTGTTTTTATTAATTTTTTAAGGACCTTTTACGAGAGTACATAAAACTGAACAATATACCACCGTGCTTCACATATGTATGGAGCTTACAGTTTAGACTTACCATTTAAAAAAGTATCAATACAATGAGAAATACATTGATTAAACAACCTCTGAGATTGTTTTGAAACCAGAGCCATGTACAGGGTATCCGCCGGGAAGGTATACTACTTTGTTTGCCATTTTGGTAAACATTAGTCTTGACAGTTCATATTTGGCAGTCGTGAAGTAGACACGTGGCTAATTTATTATGGAAAAATATTCGATAAACCAACGTGTTTTAATCGTAAAAACATTTAATCAAAATCAATCATCGATTACTGTGACGATGAGAAAGTTACGTGAAATTTTTGGGAGAAACAACGTGGCAACAAAACGCACTATTTATCGTGTAGTGAATGATTTCGAAGAAAGAGGGTCTGTAGGTGATAGGCCCAAGCATGGACTGCAAGATCGGCTCAAAACATTACTGCTGCTCAAGGAAGTGTTCAAAACAATCCATCAACTTCAATTCGACGCCGTGCTCAGGAGCTTGGTCTTCAAAGAACAACTTTGGCCACAATTTTGCATCCGTTGGGCTTGATTAACATGTGGTATCAACAAGACGGTGCCACATCGCATACAGCGAGGATTACAATGGAATTACTGCGAGACCTCTTTCCACAACAAGTTATTTCAAGAAATGGTGATGTTGATTGGCCTCCAAGGTCGCCTGATTTGACTGTTCTGGACTTCTTTTTGTGGAGATATCTGAAAATCAAGGTTTATGCAAACAAACTAGAAACGCTTAAGCAACTCAAACAAAATATTCGTGATGAAATTAATGAAATACCGCGACTAACAGAGGCGGACATTTACCTGATATTGTATTCCATACATAATTGCCGACATTAAATAAAACATTTATCAATATAAGATCCATTCTCTTTCATTTAATCAAAAATTATAAACAAACAAAGTATTATACCTTCCCGGCGGAAACCCTGTACATGACTTCTTACACCAATCTCAATTTACAGAAAAAAAAAATATTTAAACCTTTGGAGCGGTTTTATTTTTATAGTTATTATAAATTTGAGAAAAGTTTTAAGAAAACAAATTAGTACGCCATTTTTTAGTATTTATACGCAATTTCGAAATATCGAATTTTTAAAAAATAATTTTGAAAATTTTTTTAAACTTTAAACATCTCGAATTAATTTTTATGAAAATTTTGATACCTAATATATTAGAACCCCTTGGGTAAAAGAATTCATCAAAATCTGTTTAACAGATAATGACATAGTCGAAAACAAAATTACCTATAAGAAATCTAAAATATGCTAGATGATATCAAAAAACTGCTGGATTCCAAGTTTAATAAAAATCGAGCAAGTCGTTTTCAAATTATTAAGTTCTCAAAAAAAAAAAAATCGAAACTTTTTTTAAAAATCCAAAAAAAAAAAAAATAAATTTTGGTTTGCAATACTTTTTAAACTTTTTGAAAAATTCTCTATAAAATCAGTTGAACCATTTTTGAGAAAATCGAAAATCAAAAAATGGTTCTATGTGGGAGGTGTTATTTGTAACCATTTTTTTAAATGGATTCTTTTTCTAAAAAAAAAAATTACTGGATTTTTTTTTGAAAGTTGTATACCGCAAGTATGTACAAATTTTTCAAAAATTGATTAAAATAGGTGGTTTTGTATGTACTAAAATTTTCAATCTGTTCGAATAAAAACTTAGATTTGGTATTGTAAAATCTGATGTAAGAAAAAATTTAAGAAAGTTGTATAAAATTTAAAATGATTTTTTCCCCCAAGCTTTTGTATAAACAGTCAGCAGTTTTTTTTTTTTCTCTTCAGACCTTAAATACATATAAACAAATATGAGATTATTATTTTTTTATTCTTAAGATTAAATATATGTACGTCTGGAATTTGCACCCATACCTTTCTTTAATAATTGTATTTTTCATAACCATATGTCAAAAGCCAACCCCCTCCTTAAAAACAACCCTCTATAAAAATAATAATCAATACAATTTTTGATTTATCTCCACAAATTGAGTTCAACCTTAAACTACCCCTACCGCGTTATACTCATCTGCACCTCTTCAACCACCATCCCACTCACGACCTTTTGAGAGACAATAATCTTCCTTAAAAAAAAAAAAAAAAAAAAACAATCCCATTAAGGGATTTCGAAGGATAACGTCGAAATATCCAAAATCTGATCACGTTTCCATTCAATTACTTGTTGAACTTGTTCATTTATGGGATTCATCTTATCCCTGGGCCCTGGCCCCATATACAACACAGCCTCATCTTTATCGAACAGCACAAAATCAAACCGTCCAGGACATGAACTTGTACGAATTTCATGTCTTGTTTTTCGACTGAATGTTTGAAGTCATAGTACGTGTCATAAGAAAATATTCCCTTAAATTCATAGAAATTGTGCAAGAGACAGCGAGACAGTTTTGTGTGTTTTGAGAAGCAATAATATTTCCTTTTCCCAAAAAAAAAAAAAAAAAAAAAAAACATCAAACAAATGAAATGAGTTTCGTTTTTCCAGGTATAAGGATTGTAGATATATGTATGTATGTACGTGTTTGTTTTCCTTTCGTATATTATTGGAGGTCAAAACACTGATAGACTTCGACAGTGTAGTTGTTGGTTTTATTTATTAATCTTTTATATAAGAGTAAATGTACAAGGAATACATTTTGACAAGCACAAAATTCATGAAATAAGGTATTACTAAATTGATTTTGATTTTGTTTTACAAGCTGTCGAGTATTGAAATATATGGGGTGAAATCTAATGTTCAATAGATTAAGAGATATAGCCAAGAAAATATTTTTTTCTTATAAATTTAACTCATTCTATAGTAAACTTAGTTAAAGAGTGAGCTTTAAGTTAACCTTTCAAGTTTCACTAAACCAAAATTATTATAAACTTGCTCAGAAATTTAAAAAAATTCAAATGCTTAAAGTTTCCTCTATAATATCATCCAATATTTGTCCGCATTGCTCTTGCTTCTCTACATCAGTGTTGCCACTTTATTCTAATAGATTTACATGCTAATTTTGTTTTATAATAAATAGATTGCACAGACTTTTATCAAATCTACTATATTGGAAGACTATTAGATCTCAAACAGTGGCGGCTGTATCTTAAATGCGCTCGTGCGCTGAACCACCAATAATTCAAAAGATTTAAAAATTACAAAATATTACTACATCTTTATTTTTAGAATATCATTTTAATATTTATTTTTTAGACACACAAAAACATATAAAAAATAAAATTTCCAATTCTGTCGAAACAATTTAAAAGCTTTCTTAAACTATTAAGACTTATTTTCCCTGTAAAGAAAAAAAATTCTCGTGCACTTCGGCGAGTGCACGAGGACTGCTAATATAACTTGTATGAGTTACAAGCTAATATGCCTGACGCGTGAAACAAAAGATATTTCATTGAAATGTACCAAACCAAGTAATGAGTCTGCTCTCGTGCACCGCACGAGCGAACCGAAGATTACCGAGAGCACCCGATATTTGACATCGCCGACCGGCATAGGCGGCGATGCCAAGACATTTTTAAATAATTTAAAACAAAAGTGCAAATCGAAAAATAAAGCATTTAGGTACGCGAAGTTTTAAAAGTGAAATGTATAATAGAAAGAAATGGTTGTGTGAATGTGAAATTCTATTACATTCTTTTGTTTTCCTTGCATTATTTTTTGCGATTTGGACAAAAACTGGAATCAAGGATTTCATGCATTTGTGTGAAAAAAAAATGTATACAAACAATACCTGATTTTAATAAAAAGGTGATTGTACATTTCGCTTCAGAAAAATGTCGTCGCATTGATTTAATGTATAAACAATAATAAAAAATTAACATATTTTATGTAAATTGTTGTTTTGTTGTAATTTCCGATCTTATTACTTAGTAAGCAAGTAAAGTGCACCACCTGTGCGATAACCCACCAGCCGCCACTATTCTCAAATAAGAAATATCGAAAGATTTTGCATTACACAATATTTATTTTTATTGTTCAAAAAGGAAATCTTTCAAAATAGGGCTTTGATTTTTGTCAGATCTTTAACAATCATATATCAATGATTACTCGCTGCTCAAAAACGACTTTGCAATAATCAAAAATTCTCTTAATTGCCTAACAAATAGCTGTTGGCAAATATTCGTTTAACTTTGGAATTGACTAGCAAACATGGGTTCGCACGAAATTTTAATATTTAAAGGCTAAACTATTTACAAAACAAACTACAAAAATGCAAAATAATTAAGTAGCTAAATCATAAATAACAAAAAAATATGAAGCGAAATAATAAAATGTGAAATTATAAAAAATCTAGATAAGAATTTGCAGAATGAAAAATTCCGACTAAAATTTTCAAAACATTCAAATGTCAAATTATTAAAATTCGAAACAAGAAATAAAAACGTGAAATGCGTGCCCCACACTTTTTCAATATTGTTTGAAAGATCTTTATAAATAAATCACACTATTATTAGAGTGGCAAAATTGATACGGAAACCAGAAACTTAAAAAGTTTTTTTCCCATGGGGTGGCAACACTGCTCAGCATACCGCGTCCTCTAATATGTATATCAGCTCAACAATACGGTAGAGGAGTTAAAAATAAAATTGACTTCCTCCGAAATGCTGAGCTGATGCACAAATCAAGAATTCTCACTCACTAAGCGTAAGCGTATTCAACAAACAGAACTAAAGCAGCAGGTTCATCATTCGTTCACCTTTAGCGCGTAGCTAAAAAAGCACATTTCTATACATATGTAGGTAGGTATATTATATACACAAACATCAACCCTTAGAATCAGCAGAAAAAAAAACAACAACACTTTTTATACTTTTTAATTTTCCTGTTTTATTTCCGGCTCTGCGATTTTCATTCTACAGCTCAGTTGTCATCATATATTTTGGTTTACTACTACATGCAGAGACAGAGCTAGCTGATTTCTAGTTTCAATTCCAATCTCAATTCGAATAACAGCCTGTGAGAGCTCTCTCTCTCCCTCCTTTAACTTTGCTTACTTTATAACAAAAAAAAAATAATAAAGTGTCCTTCTAAAGTTGCACTTATTTGCGCTTATAAATTTTGAATGAAAAATTTATGAAAATTTTCATTCAAAGAAAAACAAGGCTTTCTAAAATTACCTTAAAATATGGTTTTATAAAAATCGAATAGGCGTACACGAGAAAACTGAGTTTAAAAAGCTTTTTTATTTGTTTGAAAGCTTAACAAAAATTAATAAAAATGGTAAATTAAAAGTGTATGAGATAAAACCAATATTCCTAAAATGTTTTTGTGTTATTTTCGTTTATTTTTTTTGGAAATCCAAAACATTGCCAAAACCACGCAAGTAAATATGGATTTTAATAGAAAAAATAACATTCCGAATCCGCATCGCAAACGTCGTCGTCGTCCTCGTCGTGACGTTCAGTGTAAACGCCTCGGTCGCGATGTTCGCATTTTTTTTTTTTTATAATTGTTGAAGAAATTTCTTTACGCTGTGCTTCCTTCCATGAGGGAAAACAACCCAAACAAACGATGATCATTTGTGCTTCGCTGCTACAGCTACTGCTGCTGCTCCTGCTGTTGTCACTGCTTCGTTTCTATATCCCCACAGCTTTCAATGCGGGAGGAGTTCATATAGTCATTTATTATTACTCTTATTTCAGCACCCTTCCGTTTTTTTTCCCCGGAACAAAGAAAAACATTCTTAGGGACCACCTCTAGATCGCGCTTTAATATTAACTAAGAGGGTATATATAGCGATGAGTCACAACAAAGCTGTAACCGCTTCAGCTGCTGCTGCTGTAAAATAATAAATTCCTTCAAAGGATCCAAAGGAGCAAGAAAAACAATTCACCCAAAACAAAAAAAAAAAACGATTCAACTATGCACACCTGGGTGCCTTTTGTCAACGTATTCAGCGTGTAGGCTGAAAAACAACGAAATTAAAAGGAATTCCGACTGATGATTCTTCCCCTGGAATTTCGAGTTCCCATCATAAAGACTACCGGATATCAATTTTGTAAAAGTAGATTACAAAGGTACACCTACCCAAAACAGTGTAAGGGTGTTTAATTGAAAGTGCTGACCTCTAGAATTGTTCTTTTTATTTGATGGTTGCCTTTAAATATTTCATTGGAAACCTCCTGTTGATTTACCTTGACTGACAGACACGAGAGAATCGCTGCCAGCCCCCAAAACTCTCGACACTCGACAGCCAGTTTTCATGCAAACAATTTTGGCCGCAATAAATATGATTTTGAAAGCCCTAAACAATCAACATCAGAAGGTCAATATAAAACAAGTTCTGTCGATTGCAGGGGTTGGGCAATACCTACTTGTGTTTGTGTGTATATGATGATATGTGTAGTGTAGTGAATGTAACCCCCCAGAAGGACATCAACGTCAGCCGATAGGGTTATAAATTTCTTATGAAGACCGTAATCGATTTTGGCTTATTGAAATATTTTAACTGAAAGACACATATCACTAGGGGATTTTGTTTGTGCTGCAAATTGAACAAATAATAATACATATACATATATAGAGTCTTTAACCCCTCGAGTATTGGGAATGATTGTGTATATCAATATGGGGTTTCATGTGTGGGAGTTTAAACAGGAATAAGGAGGAAAAAACATGCATTGCGTTTTCATGACGAAATAGTAGGTATTTATCGGGAAGCCTTGTTTTGAATGATTTTATGAACAGTCAGTTTGAGTGTCAAGTAAAATTTAATGTGTTTATTTACCGATTTGCGGTAGGGGAGGATAATATATATGTATATTTATTAAAACTTGTTGGCACTTTGTGTCATGATATTTCAATTGAAAATTTGATTTATGAGAAAAGAAAGGAAAAACTGTTTTATTATTTATTCCTTGATTTGAGTTTTATGAATAAATTGGTTTTGTTTTGAACTTGAATTGAATGATTGTTTTGGTAGGTTTTTCTGATCTGCGAATGGGGAATGTCAAATTTTGACGGTCAACATGTAGTATTTATCTTTTCAATAAGTTTCTGATATGAAAGGACATTTACCAAAAACAATTGGTAAATAAAACTTCCCAACTGGGAGTTTTTTGATGTGTAAACATCTTAGGAAAAATAAAAATATAACAGTGACGATAACAGGGGTCTCGCATATAATAGAAACAGAAGTAGAGAATCATTTTTGCTTTTAAATGCAATTAGTGTGCGTTTTGCATCTATTTTGTTCCCCTGCTGTTTAACCGGTACCGAGGTGCATAATATATTTACGTTTCAAGAATCATTCTGCTAAATTCATCTGCTGACAATGTACATAGTTTTAAAAAGAAGTAAATAAATGTTTATATTTAAAGTTTTTTTGTAAATCGTAAAAATCTAAAAATTAAGTTTAATTTTTGATCGAACTTTTTGACTTAAAAAACTTTAATATAAATGGTATAGAAGCATAGATAACGGTAGTGGTTTCTTTTTAAATCATAAGTTATTTTGACACTGACAGGTGTTACCCCCTCAAAATCTTGACAGAAAGTCAGCGGAACGTAATGAGTCATTTTACGCTTCAATAACGTTGGGAAATATTAGGGGTATTCATGCAACGAGATAAGTTTACCAATTGTATAAAAAGATAAGTTTACGCAAAAGTTTGCGTGAATGTCCTTTTTATTTATTTGGATAGATGCTGCATAATTGAATCAGCTGTTCGTTAAACGTCAAATATTAAACGTCTAATTCTAAAAGTCACAATGACGTTTGTATAAGTTTATCCAAATAAATTTGTATAAGTTTCCGCAACAAAATTCTTAGATAATTTTATCCAATTTGCGTAAACCATTTCCCATACAAAATTTTAAAGTTCATTTACCACAAGATAAATTTATCCAAAATATAAACTTATCTAGTGTTTTACGACGTTGCATGAATCCCCCTATTGAAAATTTATTATGAAAGTGAAAAATTGTGAAAAATTTATTTGTTTGCTGTTTATTCAAAATGACAGAATGCGCTTCTGCGAAGCCAGCCGAGTCAGCCACTTGAACGACGACGTTGTCTTCCATAATTAATGAGAATTTTTGCTTTTACTAATAAAGCCATAATACATGGAAAAATTTAATTTTGTTAGTTGTATTGCATTTTTAAAAAGAAACTTGTATTTGGCCCACCCTGTATGTACAGTAAAGGGGTGCAAATGAAGAATTTTTTAGTCTTCTTTATCATCCTGCGAGGTCCAAACTTGCAAAGCATATAACGGGTGGTTAAATTTTAAGGGTCGATGTTGAATGTGAGCCACACCTAAACGTCAAGTTTTTTTCTGCATTTTATTTGACATTTCTCAATTTCAGACTAACTCAATAAGCCTATTGACCATTGCAAGCGTCGCGTCGTCAATGGTCAGAATGGTGGCAAGAAATGGCAACAGTGGATGATCAATTTTCGAAGAAAATCATCTTCAGTGATGAGGCACATTTTCACCTCAGTGGATTCGTCAATAAGCAGAATTGCCACATTTGGGCGAATGATAATCCAAGAGTGATTGTCGAAAAACCATTGCACCCACAAAGAGTGACTGTTTGGTGCGGTTTATAGGCTGGCGGCATCATCGGGCCGTATTTTTTTCCAAAATGAGGCCGGTCAGGCAGTTACTATGAATGGTGTTCGCTATCATTAGATGATAACGAACTTTTTATAGCCCGAATTGGAAGATATGGATGTGGACGATATGTGATTTCAACAGGACGGTGCCACTTGCCACATAGCTAACGAAACAATGGCTCTTTTGCGCGACAAATTCAATGGCCTTGTTATCTCACGTGGTGGCGACGTCAATTGGCTTCCAAGATCATGTGATTTGACACCGTTGCACTTCTTTCTTTGGGGTTATTTGAAAGATAAGGTGTACGTCGATAAGCCAGCAACAATTCAAGATCTAAAGGATGAGATAATTCGGCACATTAACGGCGTAGAACCTCAATTATGCCGCAGCGTCATCGAAAATTTGGACCATCGGATGGAGGTGTGCCGCCGAGGTCGCGTTCCATACATAATTGAACCATACCAATATTATCATAATAAAAAGAAATGACAATAATTTCCTAAATAATTTGTGTTTTAATCAAAATCAACATCAGCCCTTAAAATTTAACCACCCTTTAGAATCTATACATGTTTGGTATATTTATAATAATTCGTGGTTTATTTTATTTATAAGTTCCATTATTTTCGACAGGCGGTAAAAATGACTTTGTATTAAATAAATAAAAAATAATAATAATAAATAAATAATTAACTGTGCTTTAAACTAAAATCCGTCCTTTTTCGTCTAAACCACGAGGACACAACATTATAAATATTTCCTCTTTTTGAATTTTGAATTCAAAGAATTTTTCTGATAAAATTAAAATCACGCCTTTTATATGAAAAACTTAAAAACACTACCTACTTGAATGTTCAGTTTGAATCTTCATCAACACTCATAGCCATACGAAAAAAAACCATATTCATTGTACTTTTCTGGAACAAAAGATTTATTTTCATTATCGTCTCATCACTTACAAGTACAACAAAAAATAAAAACAAAAATCTTCTCATATAAGAGAGAGAGCCTCATATAAGACGTAGGGAAGAAAACCCACTCTAAATCATAAAAAAAATAGCAGCATAATAAAAAATACCAAGCTCAATATTTGTGCCTAAGCTTAAAAATAAAGGTCAATAACACCTGTTTGTTTAGTCGACAAACAATGAAAAACCGCGCCTATTGTAAGTCAAGAACATAATAAGTTCATTTCCTTACAACAAAAGCTAATTCAACATCCGCGACGCGACGTCGCGTCATAATAAGAACAAAAAATTCAAGAACTAAATCTCTTTTATATGGAAAAGCTTAACAATTGATAGAATTCCGATAGGTTAATGTTCGAATGGTTTCACTTAATCATACTACCCGCATCCCGCCAACAATGATGGCAATGTAAATCAATTATGAATGCAATCTCATTGAATTCCTGGCGGAAATCCAAAGTGTCTCTTTGATGGATTTCGTGGGTGGTGGTGCACACTTTCTACCACTAAATGGCTATAAGATTCGGTGGTTAAGTCATAGCATCAACGCCCAGACGAAAACAATTGATTTTACACTTGACAAAAGGGATATTAGCTTAACCAACTTAAAAAAA
This sequence comes from Epistrophe eligans, assembly GCA_951394125.1. NCBI lineage: Eukaryota > Metazoa > Arthropoda > Insecta > Diptera > Syrphidae > Epistrophe > Epistrophe eligans. The sequence goes on from OX596029.1 coordinate 94,841,312, forward strand.
AAAAAAAAAAATAAGGCAGTAACTTCATAAATTCACTCTCGACTAAGACCCTATATGTTGGTACCGATGAAAGTATGGTGTCGTTTAAAGGTACTCAGTCGCATAAACATTTTATAATGTATAGGTATATACAATGCAAAACGTCTTGGAATATTCATCCTGTATTTTGCACAGGAGTCTTTGCCGAGGTTTTTTTTTCATTTTGTATATAAGGAAGTATTTCCTGTCGACTTTGGCTAGCCTCCAAAGAACACCTGCATTCACAAAGGAAATTTATTTCATTGAAAAGAGAAAACTGGTTGCAAGGCTCTTTTGCTTATATTGTTAACGTGAAACTTTGGGTGAAATTTTAAATCTTAAGATATAGCTTTTTATACATATGAAAATTTAAGTTTTTTAAAGTTCGATTTTCAAAATTTAAAAAGTCGATTTACTGGAAATGAAAAACAAAACCAGGCGACGGATTTTTTTTTTACTAATTTTAATAATTCATGGTCTTATTTATAAACGTTGTCTAACTTTAGACAACTGTCCAACTTTGGAAAATGTGTTCAAAAACATTGTTTATTGTTGTCTTATACTAACTTCAGGCTTGAAAAAGATGGAATAGTTTCCGAAACGCGTAGCTTAAAATTTAATAATTTATTTATTTTAATTAATGTTGTATGAAATTGGTTTTTCAAATAAAGTAATTTATGTTTTATGTTAAAATTAAAAATAAATTCTTTCATTTTTTATATTAGTATTAAATAATACAACATGGAGACAAACACACAAATATATAATGTTTTCTTTTAGCTGCCTAACTTAGACACAGAAGTAGATTGTCTTAACCGTAAATAATGTGATGTTTATTTTTATTTAATAAAGCATATTTCCACTAATTTGAAGATAGTTAGACAGTGTCTAAGAAGACAAAAATCTTATAAATATGACTGTCAATATTTAAGAAAAAAATTATTTTCAGTGTGAACCAAGTGTAACAATCAGCGAGCAAGAATGCACAGTGTTATCAACAAATACGTTCATTTTACAATTTCTTTGACAATTGGTGTTTTTCTTTTTTACCTCAGAGTAGGTCACTGAGCTGTCAAAAAGTAATTTCTATGCTTCTTTTTTACCTCAGACAAATCAGAGCACATAAGTCGTGTATCTTTTTTCCATCGGAGCTAGCTCAGAGCATGCTCTGTAGGTATGCTCAGAATAAAATGACCGAGCAAATGGAGCAAAACACTGAGCAAAGCCAACTTCACTTTTATTTTGTATGTGATTTGACACTTGACAGACATGACATATGACAAAAAAAAACGAAACGTCATAAATTAAAAATGGATTCTCAAACCGGTTGTCCGTCCACTTCAGGTAAACAAACATTTATTATTTTAGTATGAAATGACAGTTCAGTGCTTAAGTGTGTTTTATAATCAAATCTGAGGGCTCTGATCGAAATCCCCTCAAAGCTTTGCTCTGATCACTCAGCCTCTGCTAAAAGCATTGCTCAGAGCCAAAAAAGAAAAATGCCAAATGACAACGACAAGCAGTCAAAGTGACAGTTCAAAATATATTTAGCCAGTTCACAGATTCACTTAGTAAACTACAACTGTCAGCTTCACTGAGGAGAAGTACAAAAGTGGGGAATCTCACTGAGGAATTACCTTAAGATTTCTGAGATTGCCTGAGAAACCATAACTCGCTAATAAGGTCTATTTCTTTACTCGCCCACTGGATCCCGTGGTATCCTAAATTTACCCAAAATGTGTTTCTTTACTTTTTTCTGGCAGAAAAATGCCAGAGCCTTTGAATTTTTTAATTTATTTCATTTCCCCTCCAGCAATAATCTATCCCAACATTTTACCTACTACATTTTCCTTCTTGTCAAACTACTGATAATTTTTGTTTTCGCATGTGACGTTTACCCAGAAATAAATTAAAAATATCACAAATGCATTTTCTTACTTTTCATTTCTGGTCGAAAATTACAACAACATCAAAAAGCTTGAGCCCAAACATTTTCCTCAACTTTTCCCAAACAATAAAGAAATATTTTATATTATATAAATCGTATATATATATATATATATAAATCGTAAATCTATTCAATTTTGTTTTGAACCATTCTGCTTGTTGTGATGCTTTCATATCTGCCGCAGTGTTACGGCTTACGGAACGAAAACAATACATTCGTTTCGTGTAATGTGTAAACGTGAAAAGTCATCGACTCCCGGGGAATAAAATAATGTTGCGGTTTCTATAATCTTAAATAGGCATGATAATTTATAGCAACGACTTTATTGTTTTTCTTCGTATTCAGCAATAAAAACTATCAGCATTTTCATTCATTCAGCAAATCCGCTCACATTTATAAGAAAACCTAATTTATGCTATCAGCCAATTATCTCCTAGATCACACATACTTATATACCTAGATTCTTTGCAATTAACTGGAGCTAGTCATTTATAAATATTTGTTTTTCTCTTCCAGTCAATGATGATGCGCCTACTTCTTAATCGCTTTATTCACATCTTCTGAAAGCCTGAGCTGATATGAAATTTTTGTAAGGCAATGTGTTCATATGTCAACAAAATATTATATACAGTTGACCATCCTGTAATCCTCCATCCGATAAGGAGCTACTTATTAAGCCATTTTCCAAGAAGAAAACGTAATCTCCGCTTTTACGAAAATTCATACGACTATACGATGAGGGAAAATATTATATTAAAATGCTATCATTCCCTCTCTCCCTCCTTTTCATATAACAGACTACCAATCTACCATACCAAAAACCAATGTTATAATATCACATAAGCCATGTGTGGGTATTTGTGTAAGGATGTGCAAATAGCGTGTCAACGGACATAAATGGTATATTTTTCAACTGATTCGGAAATAAGGACTCAATTTATTGCGCCCTCACTCATAATTCCTGGATCTACTTGCAGAATGTATGGATATACATATACATGTAGGTTGCTGCCCTGACCATCATAATCGGTGATAAAATCTTGTAATGAGCTAATAACATAGCGGACCGTAACGGGATTGCTTTATGTGGGTGATGTGTCAAGGAACGCATATATTGCGGGTTTTCTTCTTCGTTCTTGTCTTGTGGTATATACTACATATATATTTCAGTGTCCTGATGGAGCAGCATCTCACTATACCCTTAGGCTGTGGGCTATGAATGACGGTTTAATGGAATTTGATGTTGGACAAAATGATCGTATTTTTATTGACCATTCGGAAGGAATGTGGGGTTGGATGGAAATCGTCAGTTTGGGGTAATGAGATGTGTGATGGTGAAAGAGATAAAGACGGACCTTAATATCGATGGCAAATTGTTTTCATTTCGAGATGTAGGATATAACGTTGGAGTCAGTTCTTTGGTCCTTGGGGAGATTTAAATTGTGTTTCATTTAGTTTGTTGGGATTTAAAGGAAAAAAGAAAGTTAAATTTATTAAGGTATAGGATTTGTTTTGAAGAACAACACATGTTTTTTTGGTTTCCCATATGTAATTCCTGGTTGACCCTTTAAATTATGGGAAAATATGTTCTCAGAGAAAACCAGAGGTCTTTTACAATAATTTTAAATCACTATTTTAATTACATATAAAGTCAGAGATAAAAACGAATAATACAAATTGTATAACACATTATAGAATAGATAAAAAGGTTTTATACATAAATTAACAAACTCTTTTAAGAAAATAAATTACAATATCATTAAAACATGTACGTACAAATTAATTAAAACGCGTTCTTGAATAAGCTTATACATAGGTGTGATTTTAATCCTTTTTACAAAAAAATTATTTTTCAAGTGCAAATCAGGGGCGATTCCTCATAGTTACCAGGTTTAGCGGCGGTAAACCAAGTATTTTAAAATAGTTTTTTTTTTTGATATTCGTAAAAGTTTGCGCTTCAAAATTTGATACGACCTTCAAAAACAAATAGGAACAAACATTTCATTAAATGCCTGTAAAAATAAGATTAGCGCAAAAAATAGCGATCGTTCTACCCAGAACAGCATACAAAAATCTATCATAACACGTTACCGCAAAAATTTGCGCTATCCAATTTCATACAATCTTCGAAAACAGATAGATACACAAATTCAGATAAATGCCTGTAAAAATAAAACGTAAGGTTAGCGCAAAAAAATGCGATTTCGTTCTACCCAGAACGTGCCATACACAAATTTATCATAACACGTTACCGCAAAAATTTGCGCTATCCAATTTCATACAATCTTCAAAAACAGATAGATACACACATTCAAATAAATGCCCGTAAAAATTAAGAGAAAGGTTAGCGCAAAAATAAGCGATATCCTTTGACTGAGAACGAGAAGAGAAGGCGAGAATGCAGAAGTAGAAAATGAGAAAGTGAGAAGAGCAACAGAAACACATTCTTTTTTTTATTAGCACGAGGCACGACGACGAAGAATTTTTTGTTGTGGACTAAATTGTGAATTTTAATAATTATTGTCATTATTGTTTATGTTTATACATTGGTTTAAAAACTGAGATTGAGGGTTTGTTTTACAATGTCCCATTAAATTTATAATTACTTACTCGACATTTAAAGTTTCCGACAATTAAATCTTCCCATTAAAAAAATTTGCGTTTCACAATTTATCGAAATAATAAATCTATGTGTCAATTAGTTTTCCAGTTTTCCAGACAAAATAGTTTTTTCTGATGAAAAATTCAAAAAATAGTTATTATTTTCGTTGCCATGTGAATTTGATAATCGACGATAACTTTACTTAAAAGTTTGACTATTCAGATGTTGTGCAACGCAAATGAGGTTGTTAAGTGAAGAGTAAGTTCCATGTAGCCTAATTGAAACTTTAATCAGACATTGTGAAACAAGCCCTGAGACTGCAAAACATTTTTAAAAAATTAAAATAATCCTGTGTGATTTAAAATCTAGGCGAGAGTACGATAACTCCGGTGCCAAGAATTAATTACGGTTTTCGCTAGAGGGGTTAAATACAAGCATTTTTTACTATGGGAGGAGGGGGTCTATCTCGCCCCGTTTGTGCACAAGCGGCAATTTAATGAAAAAGTACTAAAAGTGGAAAAATAATAATTTAAAAATAACGGTAATACTTAAAATTAAGTTTAATACTTTTTTTTAAAGCCAATTTTCTATAAGTCAGTTTTTCAATCAAGTCAAATTTATGCATAGTTTCAACGAGTTTCAAACTCAAAATTCACTAAAAAACCATTAAAAAAAAGTTTAAAGTGTAATTTCTCAAAACCGTATGATTTAAATTTTATTGAATTATTAAATTTGACTAGGTTTTGAACAACAACAACTTTGAGGTTTTGTTTCTTTCTCGAGGAACGTAGGTAACCCAAGGATCATGACCAGGAATCGCCACTGGTGCAAATCCCACACTCTAATTGAATATAAAATAAAGGGTTTTCCAATAGGGACGGGTTGATTCAGACAGCTCGTGGCGGCCATATTGTTTCTTTTACTTTCTGTCAAACTATCGTCTTTTAATAAGTTACTAAAGACAAATCATCATGGCAAACCAAACGACCATACGCAGCGTCGTGTGTTCGCTAATTGGGTTTTTGGAGCAGTTGAAAGTTGATCCCAATTTTGGTCGAAAAATAATCTTTAGCGATGAGGCCCATTTTTGGATGAATAAGCAAAATTGTCGGATTTGGTACGACACCAATCAACGCGGGATTCATGAGGTGCCAATGCATCCAAATAAAGTTACTGTTTGGTGTGGATTTTGAGCTGGAGGCGTCATCGGTTCGTACTTCTTCGAAAATGATTCTGGCCTGGCCATCACCGTCAACGGCGATCGCTAATAGGTCGATGATCACCAACATCTTGGAATTTAGACAAATATCAATATTTAGATATTTTGAAAAAAAAACTTGCAAAAAATTGCTGAAAAGCTTGGAATTGAAAATACTTTTCATTTCCACCAAGACAATGATCCAAAACACTCGGTTAAAATTGTTAGGGAATGTCTGCTTGACAATTGTCCTAGGGCGATCAAGACCTTTTTATATTTTTGTTTTTGTTAACAAGTTTTTCTATGTTTTTGAAACAAGAATAAAATACTCTATTGAAAATTAGACCTTCTCTATTTTTAATTAATTTCATAATATTTTACTAATTAAAAGTTTTTTTTCAAGGTGGGTCATTTTCCCTATGAACCACTGTGTGTAGGTATTACCTGCCTACCTTACCTATTGGTTAGTTCTATTGTCTCAAATAAATGTATACCTGCATTGTACCTACCTATCTTAAGATTTGATTTTTATTCCTATTTTAGCTTCAATCTCAATTAAATTTTTGATACAAAAATTATTCACATTCCTATTAGATACATAAATCCTTAAAAATTAAGTTATCAAAACAATTGCATTAATTCAACTTTCTGCTTTATTTAATCAAAAATAAAGGATAAACTTCGGGTTATATCATATCATAACCATAACGCAAAAACATAAATATTTGGTAAGCCTCAAATGAAACCCATACGGTGAAAATCTCATTAACCAAAGCCTTTGCCTATAATACCCTTCCCTAAACTATACCAGCCTACCTACCTACTGTGAAGTTTGAATAATTTTTGTTGTTGTTTATACAAAGTCCTAAAGGGGAGACAAAAAAAAGGAAACAAAAAAAAAACAACATTTACATTTCAACCGATTTAACCTCATGACATGAATCCACTCTAAATCTACCTTTTCATTCAAAACCATCACCAACGCAACGACAACGAAATAACAACAAAAACAATATGGTCGAAGGAACGTCAACGTAGACGACATCTGCAGCCGTAATATCAGAGACCATCATTTAGATATGGTCCGTGTGGCAACGGTAATTTGGCCACGAGCCGTCATGTTAAGTTGTACGTCCTTCAAAAGCACGCATATATGTATGATTCTCGTTCTCACTTTTTCTCAGTCTCCCTCTCTTTCTCTCTCCCTCCAGCTTTTTGTGCCTCTGCATTTGCCGCAAATATTAATACCGCATGAGGCACACACAAAAGTGTCAACATATCCTTAAATGAGAGGATATTCCGCTTGTCCTCGTCTTCTGGATTTGTTGGCCTATATCAACTGTTAGGTATATCTCTATAACGCCAGCAGCGCCACCCAAAATATCCATTCTAATTTCTATTCCCATTTAAAAAGGAGGCGAAAAACGTGTATGCTCCTACGTAAAAGTGTTCCCGTTCCAATTTAAAGTAATTTGACCGAGCGACCAAGCGTCGACGGACGGTGGCGGCGACGACGACGGTCGGTGCGGCCATAATTTAAAAGCCGGTTCTTTCCTTCAGATTCTATTTAATGAAAATTATTTTCCGAACCTTAAGTTTTCAAGGATATTTTAGTTTTGGCCTCTGGGGAAAGAGAGAGAACGATCGGCTCAGTACACATACAGTTCAGCAATTGCAGAAGGATAAAACTGCTAAGGCTATACCTAGATGTGGCTATGGCATAACTTGAACGTGGTGTCCTTTCCTTTCGTTGTTGGGTTGTTGCTAATAAATGAGTTATATTCCCAATCTTCCGGGTGTCCAATTGCATCTATGTACTTGTATAGAAGAATCCTGCAGTCATATATACCTATTCCAACATATACATATTTTGTATGTTATCCTTTTACTTTTCCTGTATTTTTGAATTTATACAATTTATCCTTCAGTTATGGTTACGCTTCTGGTGTTGTTGTTGTTTTTGTTGTTGTCTTCCAATTGAAAGAGTATCCACATAATAAAGTATAAGGGCAAGGATTCATCTGTCGGCCTTGTTATATGAAGTTGTACATGAAAACAAGTGAATTATCCTTTTGAGGAATGTTGGCTGCCATTTTATGTCGGCACATGTTGCGGTTAATACATACATATACTCATTTTAAGGTCTCAAAAAAGGATATACATAAATATATTAGTTTTTGGTCCTGTCTATTATTTATTGTGGCGATGAATACGAAATGAAAACAACATAATCAATTTCTTCAAAAGAGGGTTTTCGGTTTAAGGCCCATATGGTAGAAAAACAGTAGCTATATGAATAAGATTGGTCAGTTTTAATTACAAATATTAATTTTATAATGACCATCTGAACAAATACTTAGGAAATTCTGAAGAAGCATACGGCTGGTGTAGGTACAGTAAAGTTATTACACATAAAAAAAGTTGGGCATAAGGTAGGTTACAATTATGTATACAACTCTTTCTGTGTATACGTTTGTGAATGGTGGGACCTACAGTCAGTGTTCCGTCGAATCCTATCGGCTTAGACGAGAAGCACTTGTTTATGACTGTCAGAATAAATCTCTTCTAAAATTACTGCCTGAACACAATAAAAGGATGCAACTGCAATTGGAGCTGGAGCTACAACAGCTGTGATGAAAAAGTGTTATACGTGCTATTTTTTACGAAATGCCCACAATGCAGCTGTACAGCTTTAAAATTAAATTTGTGTGTATTGAATATTTTGATAGCTATTCCAGCTGCAGCTCCGACTGACTCCATTGTATTCACTCAGTAATCAATGCTGCAGACTGGAACAAATCCAGCACCGAAACTCTACGAACAAAAGGAAGGGAAGAACGCCAACTTCTCAAAAGCCAAAGAGAGAGCACGATAAACGGGTCTATTAAGAGTTGTATAATGGCAGAGTTGATGTCCAAAAGTTCTATCAAAAACTAAAACGATTTACTCAAGGCTAAAAAGGCGCAAAAGAAGCCCTCCGAAATGAGATTGGAAATAACGTAGTATAAATGCACAATCTGTGCTGAAGATCTGGAAAGAATAATTTTCTAGACTGCTAAATGGTGAAAGATAGCCAATATTCCGCTGTCAGACATTCAATTAACTTGGACGAATATATGGTCAAAAATTCTCTCCACCTCCGACCAACATGAAGTGCCGTAAGCGATATTCAAAGTAAGGTCATACAAGCCAGCTGGTTCGGATAGCATACTTTTCAAAAGTAGTAGGTAGAATGAAAATATGCCCGTCGTGTCGCCCGATGCCTGATAAGTGTCGTCTATTAATTTTATAACACTTTAATGATATTTAATGAAATGTTTATTTCACGGTAAAAAGTAGCAGCACCAAAATAAATTGTAGGAATTTCAATTCTGTAAAAAACCGTGCTAAAATTTACTTACGATTCCCTGGATATAGCGGAAAACTTTTGCTAACTTTTCTCAGTCTCTTTAATCTTTAATCAGTGTCTGCGGCAATACTGGGTATAAGTATACAACTTCGAAGTAGTTAAGGACTTTGTCTACCGGAGAAGCTTTACTACTACCTCGCAAAATTACGCATCAGCGCAGAAATAAAGTCTGCCTCTGATGGTCTACACGCGCACATGGAGAATCATCTCAACCAACTTAATGTTTTTAAAGGCAAATAGCAAGGGACTTCAATTGTGTTTTTTTTTTAAGAATTTTAAAAAACTTAAATTTTATTTACTTTCGATGTATAGAAGGCACTGAATAAAGAACCCAAATAAAGAATAAAAAATGTATTCAGTTATAATAATGTCTTTCTGGTGGACGGCCTTAGGCCAAGCCATATAAAACTTATGCAAAAAATTATTATATACCTAAGTTACATCTTCGACTTCACCTGAACCCAAAATCCCGTTACCCCGGACACTCCCCTTTTGTCCAACATCACTCACATAACTGTTTCCCACCATTTTTGCGTATACAGCAAAACGTGTCCGAAACGGATACACCCCCTTTTCCCCTGCCACTAACAAAGAAAAATAAAATACTCATATTTCATTTTATTCAAATGAAATATGAATATTTCAATAACAAGTGCATTCCTTTCCCACGAGAAGCACTTCGCGATACACGTTGAAAAGTTTACGAAAATCATTTTGTTAATCAGTTCTAATTCTACCAGCCAATTGAAAGGTGCAGCCTCGCTTTGGACAGCGGCCTTTCTTTTGGAAACTAATTTAAGAATATATGTATTAATAATAAAAATATATTAATAAAGAAAAAAAGAAAAAAACAAATTAATGTTTTTTTTTTATAACAAACGTGAAGAACGAATACTTAACTCCTATGTATGTAAAGGGTGTTTTTTGTAGAGGTATAGAACTTTGAAACGGAATAAAACAAAGATGATTTATTTAAATTGACATGAATTTTACTTTATTCGAAAGATAATCTTCTGGCATTATAATTTAAATATAATTTCTGGTAAATATATGACCGCTACGGCTGGCTTGGACGTAGTCTAATCTGGAGGTCCAATTTTCGATGACTTTTTCCAACATTTGTGGCCTTAAATCGGCAATAACGCGGTAATAGTTGTCCTCCAAGTGGTCAATCGTTTCGGGCTTATTGGCATTGACTATCGATTTCACATATCCCTACAGAAAATAGTCAAGCGGCGTTAAATCGCACGATCTTGGAAGCCAATTCACGGTTCCGTAACGTGAAACTATGCAGTTACCAAACGTTTCCTTCAATAAATTCATTGTGGCACGAGCTGTGTGACATGTTGCGCCATCTTGTTGCAACCACAGCTCCTGCACATCATGGTTGTTCAATTGATGAACGAAAAAGTCAGTAGTCATGGCTCTATAGCGGTCACCATAACGGTCACTGTAACGTTCTGGCCAGCATCGTTTTTAAAGAAGTACGGACCAATTATTCCACCAACCCATAAAGCACAACAAACAGTCAGCTTTTGTGGATGTAACGGTGTCTCAACATACACTTGAGGATTATCATCACTCCAAATACGGCAGTTTTGTTTATTGACGTATCCATTCAACCAAAAGAGAGCTTCATCGCTAAACAAAATTCGCTTATGAAAATTGGGATCAACGGCATTTACATATGTAACTAAATAACTAACTAGCTATAACTACTACTCCTGGAAAAATAAAACTTTAATAAAACTGCATAGGCTATTATATTAATCGGGGATTAGATTGTTTTGAGTGTTTTCCATTCTCCACTATTAGATTTCTGGATAATTTTTTTTTTATTTACAGGGCTGAAAAATGTTGATATTTTTTCTAATGTTGTCTTTGAATACCTTAAAATTTCTTTATTCCAAATTTTGATTGACTGAACTTCAAAAATTCAAATCAAAGTTCAATTTTTCCAAAAGTAAAACAAATTCTTAAATATCTTCTTATTCGAGTTCTATACAAGCATCTAATCATAAGATGACACTTAATATTCAAAACTATAGATTTATAAACTACACCCAAAGCCTACATTTGACACCCCATCAGCATTGCAACAGCACCACCAACTAAGATCGAAAATCAAAACGAAATCAACAAAGTGCGAACCACATTTTAGTTCCCCTATTCACCGACCTTATGGTCACTATATATAAACCATACACAAGTATGTAACCTCCCATTTGCATACATTACTATACATCACCAAAGGATGAAGGACGCTACCTATACTAAAATGCAGTTGATTTCTGCTAAAAACGATTTCGACTAGCCAGACACCTTCTTCACCCACACGTCCTCCTTCCGCATGATCATGATCCGATGGTCGAACGTTAAGGTGGCTCCCTATAGCCCAGCCCGACCAATATGCAAAGTTACTGATAGCAATTTGCAATTTAATGGTGCAAACAAATTCAATCTCTCGCAGCAGTAAACAAGTCTCAATCCTGATAAGGATATGGGAAATTTTCCAGGTGCTGCACTCGTCCTGGTGCTTTGTGCATATATATGTAGTATACTTATATAGTCCTATCGCAAGGCCACACTCGCACTAATGTTTTGTTAATAATTCTCACCGATTGGAGGGAGGGTGGCAATGGCAAATTAATAGCTCCTAAAGGTCCTGAAGTTAAATTTAAGTTTGCTTTGAGATACCTTGTTGCGATAACTTTTCATAACTTTTTCCCATAAAAAAAGAATCTGAACCAAAACAAAAACAAAAAAAAATTTAGGTATAAAGTCCTTTTAAACTGAAAGAACATTGCATGCTCTAATTAGTTATAGCGGAAGTTCATCGTAGAAACGAAAAGTAGGTACCTATGTACATTTCTTTTTCTCTTCCCTTTGTTTACAGATCTAGGTACCATAAGTACAGGTGAAATGATACAAATCTACATCGGGGTTAATTGAAAAATAATTGCAAACTAGAGCTGAAGAAGAAAGAAGAGAACAGCAAAAAAAAAAAAAGAAATAACAACAGCAAGAGCAGAATTTGTCATCAATTGTCCTTCGCATATAATGGCGACCACTAAGTTCGCATGTAAGGACTCAACTATAAAATATACTGCCACTGCCAAAGAAACTTTTCGAACTGTAATTAATGTAATGATGCGGATCTCAGATGGTTTAGGGATTTTCTTTCATTTTCTTTCTTTTGTAATTGTCCCTAAAGATTATGTCTTTTTTACTGAGAATCGACTGGGATAATTAAGCTTCCTTCATATTATACACAACCAGATGTTATGGTTGAACTTCTCTTGTTTTTTTCGTTCGTGAAATAAAAATATCTTTCATCGTTTTTGTTGACCAATTCGGATGAATAGATTCAGTGTGTTGTTTGTTTTAATTCAATTTAAAGGAATGGGTGTTCAATCTGAACACATGTTATAAAAAAACAACTGCAAAAAATCAATCCGTTGACTCCTGGGGTATCAGCGAGCAAATATATAAACAAAAAAATAATAATAACAAATTTACATGGAAGCCATATCAGTTGACAGGCTGTTGCTGCCTGTTGAATTGTTGATTTAATTCAAATTCAGTGGACACATCAATTGAGATAATATTGAGTTTTTTTTTTGAACAAACCGAATGGGTTTTTGAATATTCAGCGATTCAGTGCTACAGTAGTACATAATATCGTGTAAAATGTATGTAGGTAGGTGGCACTGTGCAGTTATTGTGATTTCTGAATGAGTTAGTACGAATGTTATTCAATTCGACAAAAAATATTAAGGTACCTACGTATTATGACTTATTGTATCAAGGATAATATTTATTTGCGATATCGTATAAAATACAAACATAGATATACATATGTATATACAAGTACTTTTTCAGGATGGACGTTAAAACTGGAATTTTTTTTAGGAACTGGTCGCCATATATTTTTTTACTTCAATGTCAATGTGAACTATTATTGAAAAAAATCGTATAATTAGAGGTTTTTTTTAGAATTGGAATGAACAAAATAGTAATTTTCGTGGGATCGAATATTATTTTTATGCTGCTCGCATGTAAACTGTATTTTAAAGAAGGAATTATTTTTATTTCATGTTGTCTTTATTAATACTGCATTAACTTCTCATAACTGAAATAAAATATAACTGAATGCACTCATTGTGATCATGTTATTTATGTCTGCATATTAAAATAGATCTGATGCTTTTTTAATGCAAAGACTGCTTTTAGACGACTGCAATTTCTATCCGCAATTCTCTTTTGAGTTTCTTTCCGATTGCAGCATCCATTTAAACGCTGCAAATTTTAATACCTGCAATTTTTGTTAAATGAGAAGGAAATAATATCTCGTCACTCTTTACTCCGCTTATGTCTCAAACAATAAGAAAAAGCACAAAGAAGAAAGAGCGATAACTCTGCAATTATTTCAACCTCTGCAACTTTGTCTACCCCGGACACCGCATACGTCCCCCACCTACATGCTCAAAAATTGCAAGGATAATTGCAGCATATTTGCAGCGTTTAAAAGCAGTCAAAGTCATGAGTTACGAAAGTCAGAAAATAAAATGGTGAGTAATTCAAGAGTTTCTATAAACTCATCCCAAACATCAGCGATGCGCATTACTGCCTGAACACAATGGATACGGAGCTGCAGCTGAAATAGCTGTCAAAATATTCAATACACACAAATTCAATGTTTACGAACACAACACAACGAATCTGCAGTCGGTGCTGCAAGAGTTACCAACTTTTAACTTTTCACGTGCAGCACTTTTGACGTTTCAATTTGTATGAAGAAAAAAAGAGCTGGAAAAAAATACTGAAGCTTTGTGACTTTTTGGTTCGCAAAAAAATATTAGTAATTAAAAGAAAAATATCAGAAATAAAAAAAGTGAAAAATTCGTTCGTGGTTTTTTTTTTTTTTTTTAAATATAAAAATCATGTACATCTGTGCATTGTGGGCACACGAAAACTAGCACGTATGAGACTTTTTCATCACAGCTGTTGCAGCTCCAGTTCCAGTTGCAGCATTCTATTGTGTTCAGGCAGTCAACTGAACACCAAAAGCATTGAATTTTGTTTGGAAGCTTTGTTCCCTTTCATACGAGGAAACAAGTTTCTGGGAAGATTTCTTTCACTCCTGTTAATTTTGTGCCGTTTTGTGAAAACTCGAGCTAAGCAAGTTGATTTTTCTATTGTTATTGTTTGTTTTTCGTAAATTATGGTTTTTTATTCTATAGTTTTACTTAAACGACGTTCTTAGTGTTAAACTGATCCGGGATGGGTTTCAGTTAGATATGAATAGTTTAATGCTATCGCATCAAAAACTTTTATTTGACGTTTTGATACTCAGTCTAAACATGTTCATCAAATTGGGGCTGATCTGTAAATTTTAAAAAACAAAACAGCTTTTTTTTTAAATAATATTTGCCTTGATTTTTTGTTTCCATTGCTCTTTATCAGAGTTATTACTTTTGTTTTTCCCACAATTATTGATTTATTGAAATTCTTTTACATTTTTTTAAATTTTGTTCGTGTCACGTGTGACAAGCGTACATACATAATATGAAACAAAACAAACCTCCATCGAATCAAAACAAAACATTTGTTGTTCATGTTCTTTGTTTGCATAGAAAGAAAGAAAAGACAAGCAAAGATTTTAGATTTTTGAAAAATCGTATAAAAGCTATACATACATTTTTGTATTTTTCTACGTCACATTACGTAGCAACTACTTACAATGCTCCCATCTCATATTCATACAATTCAGTTAAAATATGTTTAGTTGAAACTGGACGAGTTAAACTACAAATTCAAACTCAATTTTAGCTTCAGCTAAAACTAAGGTTTAAAATTCTCCTGTGAAACTGGAGATAGGTATTATTAAAAACAGCACTTCCGTATTCGAAATCAACTAGCCACATAAGCTTAAAATAAAACCAACTTTAAATGACTACCTTTAAAAATATCATACGATTTTGTGAAATCTTTTTTCTTAAAAAATGTACAGAGCTGTGTAAGAAATAAAAAGTGATACCAATAAAAAAAAAACTTTACACCAATTCAAAATTTTATCCATAATGATAATATTTTTCATAATTATTATTTGAATTAAAAACCTTATGGTGAAAATTAAACAAAACGTTTGCTTAAAAAAATATGAAAAAACATCAAAATTATTTCGAAACTCTTCATACTTCGTCATCTAAAAGGATCTTTTGAGATATATGTATGTAGATCTCAACGTTTTAATGTTTTATAATACGACTAAATGTGTTAACTGTTTAACTTTTATTTTGTCGCATACGATAAAATGGTGGATAAATCTTGATATTATTATTGCAATAAATTAATTTTGTTTGGAAAAAGATTTTTTTTTTTCACAGCACTATTTATCTTCTAAAAACCATTTTTCTAAATAGCAGATATATTGTCATTTTGTGGTTATGGCTAATGCCTCACATACATATACACAAAGAAAACATAGAAAACATTTATTTTGAATTTGTTCTAGTACAAAACTCAACCGCAATCATCCTAACACCATACAAAAGTTTGTGTTTGTGAGCGAGTCGGGTAAAAACTTTTTCTGTCTTTAGTTCTTTCTTTTTTCGCAAATTCCGAATGGAATGGTTTTGTTGCCAAAATTGAAATCGAAATCCTACACTTTATACAAATATCTGAGCTATTGGCTATTGGAATGAGGAAGTTTAATACATAGTCGGTTAGGCCTATCGCCTACGAACAACCGAACATTGTTATTTTTCAATATAGCTAGAGAATATCGACGTAGTGGACATAAAATACCCAATGGAATTTTTCTATAAGTTAAACTATATATACATACATATAGCTATAAGGCCTTGAGCTTACAAAAAAAAAAACACAATAAAAAGTTATTGTGGTTTAAGGGCCTTCCGCAAAAGAACAATTCTTTGCAGGTGCTGTATTATTTTTTTCTGTATAAAATAACGTAAAACCAAACGTTTAGAAGCAACCATTAACTTTTGTTCATCAGAAAATGTGAAATGATTTTTTGTTTCTCACAAAATTGTGATTTTTTCACAACTTCCTCATTAAAAGTTCCTGCTGTAACAAACAAAAACAATGCGGTTATGATTTATGAATGAATATTGAAGAATAATGATGAGAATTTGTTTTTTTTTTTAATTTACCTTATTTGGAATTGTATTCAAATTCCCACCACATTGCATTTAATAAATGTTATTTGAAGAGCCAAGATTTAAAATATTTTAATAGAATATTAGCAAACCAAAGAAAATTGTAAACAAAATTTTGGATTTTGGACTTGATGGAAAACGTAGGTATGTATATATTGCGATCGGTATTTATTTTTTTAAATATAAATTTCTATGTATATATATCGACGGTTAAGATGTAGGATCTCGTAGGTTGAAAAAATCATTGCATTTAATAAATGTTATTTGAAGAGCCAAGATTTAAAATATTTTAATAGAATATTAGCAAACCAAAGAAAATTGTAAACAAAATTTTGGATTTTGGACTTGATGGAAAACGTAGGTATGTATATATTGCGATCGGTATTTATTTTTTTAAATATAAATTTCTATGTATATATATCGACGGTTAAGATGTAGGATCTCGTAGGTTGAAAAAATCAAAAAAAAAAATATTATTAATGTAAACAAATGAGCAGTATCAGAGCCACCTGTTGGCAATTTCAGCGTAACAATGTTGTTTACAGAAAAAGGAAGAATTTAAAACCTCTTACTACAGATCGCTGCACAAAATTTCTTCTTTTTTTTAATTTTCGAAAAAACATACAAAAACGACCTACGAGGTTCTGCACTTTAACCATCGATATGTAACTAACTAACTAAGCAAGTCTGTATGCCATACAATCCTTATGAAATCGTAGAATCTTAGAAACGGTTTTAAAAATTTTGATAAATTAATTTTTTGGTTTTATTGTTGGCCCACATTTTGATGAAGACCAAGAACCAAGGTACATATACCTTTCTTGATTTTTGACTTTTTCAAGTTTTTTAAACAACACATTCTTTTACATAAAAATAATCTTATATATACAAATTAAAAAAAAATAATATTTTTCATCTTAAAAAAATGTATTTTTTTTCTTTTTTTAAAAGTCGATGCATATTTTGAAAATTTGTTTCTTGATTTTTTTAATTTAATTATTAACTGTTAATTATTAAATACTTTAAAAGACATACCAATTTATTTTAATATTAAAGAAGTTTTATATAAATATAAAATATTTTTTTTAAGAAACCCGCTACAATAGAATTTAATATTAAAAACAAATATAGCACTTATAAAAACGTACAACTTTGAAAAACAAAAATCAGTTTGAAATATTTATTTTCTAGTACTCTATCAATATTAATTTCAAAATATTATTTTACAAAAATCTCTTATTAAAAGAAAATAACTTTTGGTGGCCAAATTCCAGACAACTGTTTCGCAAGTAATCACCCAACAAAAGTACATCAAAGGAAAGTTGGTACACTGTGAAATCGGATAAGTTGAACTATAAATTTGAACTCAAACCGAATGTACTAAAAATTTTTTTAAAAGAATAATAACTTCAGGCCTTCAGTCCTATTTTATAGATTTTGTTTTTATAAATATCCGTATTTTGCCTTTAGATGCACATTGTGTTATATTTACATATCCGAAATAATATCTCAAAATTATTTTTAGATTCAGACTTAAAGCCAGAAATAAAGATTTTCCTTCTGATTAAACTCAGATTAAATCTAGCTTAAAGCATTGAATCAGAGAAGTCTATATAAATAAATGATTCATTAATTTAAACTTGATCGAAGATTTTTTTAATTTAAACAAAAAGTCATTCAAGTTTCTCCCGCAGTTTCCACATAAACACTTATTAAAGTTATTTAATGTTTTCAAATATATTTTCAATTCTATACTCAATCAAACTTTGAAACATCCTTCCCATCCAACGTCGACCCAGACTTCTTGTCTTGTGTATAGCTCAGTAAATAATAACTTCATTTGCAAATCGGACTATAATAATCGCAGCTAAAAGCAGCTTAGGGACCTCTCAAAAACCGCTCGCTCTTTTATATACAGAAAAACTTTGAACATTTATCAATGGGATAACTAAATATACTGACATGCAGTATAAAGTTCCACTCTCCAATGGCAAATATATTTACAACTATATACCCATATCCAATGCATCTTTTCTCCAAAAGCATCCAACAACATATCCCAAGTTACATACATGCATATGTACATATATATAGTGCAGTTCGTATTAATATCATATTATTCATTCATACGAAACTCTCATACTGCCAACTTTTGCTTTGCCGGAAAAGACTAACAGAGCAACATCCTTCGAGCTGCAGCACTCCATATAAATTCTTATACAACTATAAACAGGATGAGGTTGAGGATGAGGTCCCTGCGTGGGTGTTTACAGCATAAATCCCCTATGTAAATGCGATTAGTAGTATTCAAGGATAATAATGCGGTGCATAGTATGAAATCTGCCATAAATCCACACACAACACACCAAGGATCCGTTTCCGTTTCTCCTGCAGCGACACATGGTTTTGGGATAGTATAAAGTGTATTTAAAATATACTCGCAAAGATATATCTACATACACTCGAGACAACAACAACAATACTTTCTCTGAAGAGAAGTTGAATTTTACAATTTTACGTTAGTTTTTTTACGTCTTCAAAAAGGATATCATTGCAACAAACTTGTTATGGTTAAATCCTTTAAACGGAAATGAAAATATTTTCAAATGCAAGACACTTCGTACTTTTGAATGTTGTGCGACCTCACACTCTAGTGCAATCGATTTGATTTTCAATTAAATTCTATGGGGGGACGATAGTAATACATACATATATAGTAATATTAGTATATCCCTCCGTGATGACTGGTCCGCATCCTTCCCACTCTTTGGCGTTGTTTTTTTTTTCTTTTAAATCAGACCGTTCTTTCGTCGAATTCCAACATAGGAAATTTCACAATCAATTCATTTTTGTTGTTTTCGGTTGTTATCTGCATTCGGTTCTCAATTTTGTCTGTGTATTGTATTGTGTTGTGTCCTTAAAGTTTTCCTGCTTACGTCTAATTAATACAAATGGCCAGGATGGCTTGTCTTTGGTCGTTTGGTGGCGGCAGTAAGGATTTTCAGTAAAGATTTTCAGCCATACGATATACTTTTCCTTCGAAACAATCGAGAAAAGTTTTCCCATTTGAAAGTTTTTCATTGATGTTACAGGAGGTGGTGGTGGTGATGGCAAAAAAAAAAAAACACAGAGGAGGAAAACAAGAAGTTGTTTTTGTTATTTTATCTATTTCTACAGTATAGTTGTGTGGGTTTGCAGTAAAATCAGTTTGCAAACAAAAAAAAGAAACATATCGTTAAAGTGTTTATAAATTTTGCATTTTTAATGAAAATGTACTGCGATGACCGGAAAACACACAAATGTAATGGCCATTAAGAAAGGAAGGCCAAAGGTCATAAAATGATTGCAAATGTAATGCAAAGCAAGCGAAAAATATAAATTTTTATTATTTGTATGTGCAAACTTTTCAGACGTGTCTAACGAGGATATAGAGCAGAAGTTAAATTGAAAGCCTGGAATTATAAGCTGGATCTAGTTTATAATTATTAAAATATCAAATAAAAAAATAAATTGGAGTCAACGGTAAAATATGGATAGCTAGTGTTTTAATATTTATTCTACACTGACTTTAAAAAAAAACATCGCCTTCAGGCCTATAAGTTTTGAATGTACATTTCTTGAGGCCAAGTTAATAATTTTGTAATAACGTTTGCTTTTTTTGCTATTTTTTGATCCATTTTTTTTCGAGTTTTAATGAAAAAAAATTAAAAAAAGGTCTAAAGAATAAAACGGATTTTTTGTTTTACTATTCTTTATTCAATGTTGGCTCTGAGCTCTTCTAACGTCGTCGACTTGTTGGCATAAACCAATGACTTAACGTAGGCCCAAAGAAAATTGTCTAGAGGCGTTAAATAGCACGAACGAGGCGGCCAATCGACTGGCCCACTGATAACACGCTCATCAAACTTACTCTTCAATAAATCTATTGTAAGGTGTGCTGTTGAGTGTTGCTGTCTGGCTTGTGGCACCATCCTGTGAAACCACATGTCGTTCAAGTCCATATCTTCCAATTCGGGCGCGATAACGGTGGCCATTCACAGTAACGTGACGATCGTTATCGTCGACGAAAAAATATGGCCCAATAACGCCGCCGGCATGCAAACCGCACCAAACAGTTATTTTTTGTAGATGAAGTGGTGATTCATGAAGCAAATGTGGATTTTCACCCTACGAATAACGCATATTTTTCTTATTGACGAACCCATTGAGCCAAAAATGAGCTTCGTCATTTACGACTGAAAATTAGAGTTAACGCTCTTAAAGTTGCGGTCACCGGCTCCAAATTTCGGTAAAACGTTTTATAATTTGAAGACGTTGCTCTTTCGTGTACTTTACCATGATGAAAATGTTGAGTTTACTGAATAAATTGACAATGACAGTTCGATGATTAGTGAAAGGGTGAGTTAACAAATTAAATACAAAGTTGTCAAGTCCCTATTGGAAAACCCGATATATATACATAAAATAAATAAATTTGGTGGCGCTATAGCTCAGAATCAAGGCCTAGTGATTTACAGCTCTCAGCCATTCCTGTGTTCGTGTTTTCGACAGGAATGGAGGGGACCTATAATTTTCTGCCGAATTCCAACGGCTAAAGTGAGATGCACTTTTTCTTGACAAGATACACTCTTTGTTGATTCTTCGCAAGAGGCAATAACGTGTGAATAAAATTATAGTTTTTACTCATAAGGCAAAAAAGACATATACAGGTACGTGAATAACTAAAGAATAAGCCAATTTCCTCAAAACCCGTCAAAACTACTTCTTCTACCTACTTCTAAAGGTAATTTGTTTTTTTTTTTTTGTAAAAAAAACTTGAAACGGAGTATTCTTACAATAACTTTGATCTTTACAGGTACGAACTATGACGTTAACTCAAAATTGTCAGAGCCATTTTCAAAAACAAAAATTTAATAAAGAGAAATTCTAATTTCTCCTTTAGAGAATCACATAAAAATTCTCTTAACCAAATTTGAAGCAAATTAGTTCACCCGTTTAGGCCCTCTCAAACTCGAGTGGGAAACACCAGATGCACACACGCAAAGCACAGATCAAAATTGAAATTTTTTAACACGAAATCAATAGGATTTTTCAGTTATTTTTTGCAGTGTATTTTAATTAAAAAGCTCTGTTTCTATTGCAAAATACAGAAAAAAAAATTCACTACAAAAGCCTTGTACCTAAAATAACTTAAAGAGTGATATCAATTCCAGGCTTCTTCAGTACTACGTACATAAGTCATCCTGCTATTATCTCTATCTCTTGATTTATTAAAGTCAACAAACTGAATTCAACCCCAAAAATCTTCCTTAAAAAATTAACTTCTTGCATCTTTGACTGCTGAAAAAATATTCTACTAACGTAATTCACCCTTAATAAAGAAAAAATAGCAATTTTAGGATTATTGTTATTTAAAGCACCCACACAACAACAAGAACAAATAGACAGACAAAAAAAATAAAAGAAAATAAAATAAAATGAAAATGAAAAACTCTATTACAATACAAAGCAATTTACCACAAGACCGAAGAGATTACACCGCATTTGAGTTGAATTTGAATTGAAATTGGGAGGGGACGCGAGTTTTCTTTCTTCCTTCGTCCTTGCGTCTCATACTAGTTATTTTTGTATTTCTATCGTCCCAATTTTTTTTTTATTTCAAATTCGCATGCAAATCAATATACGCTCTTCAAGTGCAGCAATAACACATTCTATTAAACTCATTATGAACACTTGAGTGGACGAAGAACCTTAATATCGATCCAAGCTAAAAAACTTCAAGACATTTTATAAGAACCACCAACGCTTCTATACCTCACTATATTATAATAGTCGCCGAGAGATTGTTCGGAAGTGTAAATGTGTAGGGCGTTAGACCTTGTCTAAGGATTTATAGCTGACGCAGTCCTTTCATGACAATTTTCTATGTAAAGTAACTGGTGTTTGGGTTCTGTCTCAACATCAACGGAACCGAACGGTTGGGCGCGGTATTTGCATGAATTTTGAACCTTTTTGCGTCGCATTTGGGTCGTTTCGGTCTAGTAGACTAAGGAACAACTATATCAATGCAGGACTTATTAAGTGAAACGAAGAACTTTCAATGACAAAACAAAACAGGAACCGACGAACACAAAAGACAAAATGTCCCACATGTTTTGTCCTTCCTTTTAATTTTATCAAAAGCCGTTATTGTATAGAGTATTAGAGTAAAAGTTAAAAAGGACACACTGTAAATGACAGAAATAAGCTCGGACAAGACTTATATATAAATCCTTTTTTTCCCATTCCCTAATTTTTCGACTTTCATTGGAACTTTTATTTGACAAACAGATTCCAGGTTCCCATTATGAATATTTTGGTATTCAAAGGTAGAATATCCTGTCATTTAGTGACCATCACTCCCACAAAACTCACGCCACAAATCTACGCTTAATCTGTCCCATTACGGTTAATTGATTTCGATTAAATCACACCCTAAAACAGGCCGTCATCACCACCATCCCATATCCCTGCGTTAACCAGAAAACAACAACCCTATATATAAAGTTGGGGTGATGGTTGGTTTGCAGAGACAGACACCCTAACAGAAGGAAAAAACTTCTGTTTGTGTATCTGTTTCGTGGCTATAAATTATGGTATCCCTTCTTTTTCCGAAATGGACTCCAACTTGCCCCAAACAAAAAAAAAAAAAGGACACAACGTCGACGACGAGACTTCTCAACTTATTATTCCTGAGATGCTGTTTCCCTTAACTTCTTTTTCATAGTCGTGTCGGGCGGTCGTCTCGCAGTGGGATGCTGCTGGCAGCGAGTCCCACCACCACCACCATCACCGTACCGTTTCTTTGCCGAGATCAGAGTGAATAAAGTTAATTACCGGTTGTTGGTTATACTATATACTTGAGAAATCCTTTTACTCCACAGGGAGATGGGAAAAAAGGATAAGAATTTTCTTCGAAGAAAAAGTTGAAACAATTAAAAGCATCTAATTGGCCAATGGAAAACTTACCGCAGCTAAAAAGTTTTCTACAATTTTAGCCGATTATTCTAATGAAGTTAGCGGTACTAATTGTTTTGATTGTGATTATTATTCTTTGGTAATTGAAATGGGCTTTAGATTGTTGAATTGTTTAGATATGTTGTTAAAAAAATGTTACGAAAAGAACGAAAATAGATTTACAAGCAATATTTTATTTATCATTTACTTATTAACGTAAGTATAATTCATTTTGTCTGTTTGTTTGATGGTTAGATTGTCAGTGGAAGTGCTTCTTGATTTACATATATACTGAAATGATTTTTAGGAAAGCTGAATTATGGACTTAAAGTATGATCTTTTTTTTAAATTCATTCTACAAGAAATAATAATAAAAACAATTGTCAGCAATTTTAATTGTAAACGATTTGTCGAAATTAATAAAGCAAACAACCAAAAACTTGCTCTACGGTATGTCGAATAAATAAGTTACCCATAATACAATAAAGTGCTTGTCTATTTTATTATGCCATTTATATAGCGAAAGGTCATTCATAAGTATCGACATGATCTTTTGACTCACTTGGGTGGGTAATAAGTCCACGAAGCAATAATTGTACCTACACTCTTAATCTGCCTTGATGGGCCAAAAGTCCACAATAAAGTTGGTCAATATTCTCTTATTTTACGAAGGAAGTGGGTCATAAGTCCACAACTATTTTTGTTTTGTATAAATATAAATGATTCTTTAAACGCATCTTTTGGTATCAAAACGGCGCTAATTGAGTCACTGAGCTAGTTTGGTCATGGCCGCCATTTCTACCTCAATGCATCTTAAATGGGCCAGAAATTCACAATGGATGAGCCACAAGTCCGTACGAATTTTTTGTGGACTTTTCGCGCATCCAGGTGAGTTATAAGTTCACAGTTCATTTGTAGACTTATAACCCACCAAGGTGAAACAAAATTCCATTATGGACCGTGGACTTATATAACATTGCAGCCGTTTTATATAGAGCTACCAAAAGTTGCTTGTTTTTAAACCAGCTGACAGGAAGGTTATAGGATTGCTTACTTATTTGCACTAACTGTCACTTTGTTAAGAAAATGGTTTTAATATGATACTAGTTAAAAAATATTTAAAACCAAGAATATTTTAGTAAAGAACTTTAAAATTATTAACAAGGGTATTTATGTAACGTCGTAAGTTTACAAAATGTGTAAAATAATAAGTTTACACAAAAGTTTGTATGAACGCCCTTTTAATTCATTTGGTTAAATGCTGTGTAATTGAATCTGTTGTTCGTTAAACGTCAAATATTAATATTCATAATATGTATATATATAAATAAGCGTGTTCAGATTTCAAAGTTATTTTTAAATGGAGAACCTCTCCCAAACCAACTTGGAATAGGAGTCAAATGTCTCGGAACGGAAAAAATGTGAGATACATCACAAAAGTCACGTTTAAGCTCGACGGGAATCAGATGCGAAAACGATTTTGGGGCTAAATGAAGAACTTAATGGTCGCAAACTCACAGCAGTGATCGAACGAAAATGAGCGAATACAAGAAAAATCATATGGCGCGCCCATAATGGTGGATATCTACTTTCCCTTCAGTTAAGTTCACTTTCGTTTTAATTAGTAAAAGAGCTGAACTAAACTGAAATTTGGTGAAAGAAGAATCATTAAAATAAATGGTTCCTTTTACTTCGATAACAATTCGGAAAGCATAACAAATACTAAGTAAAAGCATTTACTTTTGTTTTTCCATATGGCCCATTATATGTATTTGTGTAAATAAACAATGCTGATCAATAATAGTCAGAAAATGAAGAGGTCCTAATTATTTTATTTGTATAAACTACGTTTTTTTCACAACTTTTATCGCCAACTAAACTCAATGCGAAATTTACAGAACACGGACAGAGTTTATTTAAATTCTCTGAGATTCCTAATATATCAAATTTCTGAACACACCTAATTCTAAAAGTCACAATGACGTTTGGTAAAGTTTACCAAAAACATTTGGTTAATTTTCCGCTGCAAAATGCTTAGGTAATTTTAACCAAATGGTGTAAATCAATTCTCATACAAAATTTGACAGTTTATCAACAAATGGTAAACTTAACCAAGTGATAAACTTAACTAATGTTTTAATCATTGCATGAATACCCTTAATAAATTGTTATTTACTTATTTAGTATCATGCTAATACCTAAACTCATATTATCGTGAAAATGTCATGATATTGATTTAAAGATTTTTATAATTACATATATGTATGCATATGAAACGTTTTTCTTATCAAAAATGTAGATTATTTAACTACCAAATGAAATTAAGTTGTAATTGTATTTATTCTTGATCCTTTATCAAATTATAACATTCACTTTAAATTGTCATTAGTGCAACTATTTTATCGTCATTTCAACAAACGACAACGATTTCACTCCTAGGACATGCATGGCATGAATGTATGTAAGTAAGTCACTCATTCATACCGTGTTGCTAACAATGCACCTCTTGTACGAAAGTCACATATGTGCAAATTCCCAAAAGGCGATGGTAAATATATGTATACATATATGTAGAATAACATAGAATCCCCCGCCTTGCTGGCGACAAAAACAACCAATATCTCGCGCACGCTGTCATTTTGAAGTTCTGGGAAATTTATTTCTCGTTAAATTAAGTTTTTGGTTTGAGAAGTACAAACCCTGGTGAGCTCTGACTTATTTGCCACAAAAGTTACACATATGGCGCTTTGTAGTACAGTATATGCCCCTAAACCCATCATTTTGCTTAAGCAGAAGGGAAGGTGGGAGGTGGGTTGGTTGCAATTTTCAATTTGAATTTTCATCTTCTCACCCCATCACAACCATCATCTTCCCGCCCCCCACATTCACTTCTAGGATAAAGAAGGGAATTGAAAATCTTTCGGGACGTTGCGTTGTCGAAGTCAAATTTTACCTGGAGGATGTGTATAAGGTATATATTATGCTATTTGTGACAAAGATTGTGTGTGCAAATTTGCAAAACGTATTGTGCGGCACTGGGGGATTTAAACAATGATTCGAGTTGGGGGAAATCCTTTAATGAAATGATACTTAAGCTCTTGGGGTATCAATGGATATAATAATACTAACAATCATATAACTACCGGTGTGCCGCGCTTTATTGAATGTTATTTCAGACACATTATTTGTGAAGAGGCGGGGCGGGGGAAATTTATTTGATTTCGAATGAAAACACTGTTGATTTAACTTTCAATTTTTGGTTTGGAACTTGGTATTGATGAATTTGTAACACATTGTTCATTGAAACTATGTGTATCTTATTTGTTTTAAGTTTTTGAAGATTGTAAAAATGTTGCTTTTTTTTGTATCAAATATATGATAAAAAAAACTTTAAAAGAAGGTGTCAATCTACTAAAAAAAAAACATTAAGTCTACAATTAGGATTTAAATCTTTTCGAGTTTTTAATTAAATTACTTTGTTTTTAACACAAAATCTATAATAAAAATAAAGATGCTGTTCATCACTTGATACCGACTCGAATCATTAGACTTATTTATAAAATTTTCGTTATAGCCCAAATAAGGTTTTTATATAAATAAAATTTTTGTAAAGTTGCCTAAAAAATTGTAAAATTTTGAAAAAAAAAAAACTAAATTGTTTTTTTCCATGGCATTTTTGTATAAATTCATGAATAATACTCACGATTCGAACAAGGGATTTGTGTAATTCTAATCCATTCGCGACCTCTCTTATATTTGTAATTCCTTTCATTTGTATTTTTAAAGTACGATCTACATCCTCAATTTCAAAATCATAGATTTCTTGAGACTTACAAAACGAGAAACCTAGATACAAGAAAAGTGGGCACGGCTTTGGGTAGATTTTACCCAAGGAACTTCATTGGGAACAACGTTCTTTTTTTGTAGAATCATCAACTTTTTTCTTGCTTATAATAAATAAATTTTAAATTTCAACATAATCGTAGTCGTTTCCGAGAAACCGAAATGTATAGAAAATTGGGCCCGGTGCTAGACCCACAAGTGGTAGAAGGTTAAAAACTGAAATTTAAGTTTGTTTCTTATACCGGAAAAGACTTATCAAATTTCTGCTTTCCCGTGTTTTTTTTTTTTTTTGTTATTTAATAAAGAGTCATTAGTATTCACTAATACTGGATACAAGAGTATTCACTTATACTGGAATTACTCATTGTATAGTGTTAATTCTGATTCAAATCTCGACATTTTTTTTTCATGCTAAATTATGCTAAATCATGCTAAATCAAAACTTTCAATCCCTTTTTCTACGATGATAGCGAAGTCGAAAAAAAATGGGTCTCGCAATTCTGTCTGTCTGTCTTTCAGCTACAGCCTACGGGTGGATCGATTTTCTTTAAGTTTCGTGCCTATAGTGTTTTTTAGACTCTACACGTTTTTTTCATTTTTTTAGGTCCAAAAATAACGGTACCTGTCGCACAATTTTATTTAACAATTATAATCTCATTTTTGTCCACAACTTTTTTTAAAAATAATTAAGTAATTTTTTTTTACAAAAAGGCTACCATTTTGTTAAAAAAAAATTCAGAAAAATAGTTATAAACGGTACCTTCCATAGAACCATTTTTTTTATTTAAGATTTTCTCGAAAACGGCCCAATTGATTTAGACCAATTTTGTTGCCAAAATTTCCAAAAAAAAAAAAAAACATTTTTTAAAAAGAGTTTTGGTCGATTTTTATTAAACTTAGTATTTAGCAGTTTTTTTTTTTAATTATCTAGCAGATTTTAAATAAAAATTATTCTTATGACCAAAAATAGGGGTACCTCATACAAGTGTTTAAAAATCCATAAAAAAAGTCTCATTTTTTCAAAAACGACCTCTAGGATTTTGATTAAAATTCTTATGTGAGCTAATATCAGTATGATCTACCATAACATTGGAAAACAAATTATCTATCGACTAAAAATGATATCTTTCATAGAACCATTTTTTGGTTTCCAACTATCTCATTACCTGTTTAACCGATTTTAATAACATTTTTTACACAAGAGCATCCAATAAGTTTGAATAATATTGCGTACCAATTTTCAAAAAAAACCAACAAATTTTGGATTTAAAAAAAATATAAAAAATTTATTATTTAATTATTTATATTTTGAAAGTGAGTAGATGTTTTTTTTTCAAAATTATTTTTTTAATTCCGCGTTAATAAGGGCTAACAAAAAAGCGTACCAATTTTTTTCTTAAAAATGTTTTCAAAATTTTAAATCTTAAAATCTATAAAAAATTATTTAAAAAAACAAAAAAGCTTCAAAAATTTTTTTAATTTTTTTCTCGTGGATTGAGATTTATGCAAGAAATCAGATTGTGTACATTGCGTTGGTGTCGAAACTGTTTCGGAAACTGTTTAATCAATTTATTTCTAATTATATTGAGTTTTTAACAATTTTTCAGTCTATAAAGAAGATGTAACCTGTTGAACTTTTTCCGTCGCAAATTCTTCTGATGAGTCATGCAACACACAAATTTTATGAGTTGCTCTAATTACATACATATTTAAGCAATTTTAAAAAGAATTATATAATCATATTAATTTAAAATTAGGTCATTAAAGATATATGTATAAAAAATTTTATAGATAAATCTAAAATTAAATTTAAAAACAATGATAAAATATAAATGTCTCGTTGCAGATCAAGAGAATATTTTATCTGAAACAAATCCATGTCGTACAAAATATCATAAATCTCTTTTCTTTACTTTTCTTCTTTTTTTTTTCAATTGCATATTATAGACATCATAGGTCCTTTTTGAATCTCCTTGGCATCGATTTGCCACCGTTGTATACGAATACTAGTGCTGTTCTGAGTGGGTTATGAATCCATATATACGAGTATCCTTCCATCTTATTTGGTGATGCATTTGTCTGTTCCTAGCTGGGTTGTTTATATATTTCCAAAATCCTTCCACATCCAGTTCGGATAGCAGAAGAACCATAACATGTGCAAAACTCGCAAAAAAAATCCCACTCTGACGATCCTTATAATATGTACGTTTTATATAGCAGCTATTATATCCGAAAAATGGAAATGTACTTCCTGATAAAATTCAGCAATAAACATATTTATCGTCCTTGTTCAATTTTTGTTCGTTGTGCATGTGTGTGTGTGTGTTTGTAGAACAACAACAACAACAGTATGTACAAGTTCACAAACATGACGCAAGGACTACATTTTTATTGAATAACAAGTCGTTTAACTATAAAATCCTTGTCTGGAGAGAATATCATTTTCTTCACCTAACGGATATGAATAGTTATCGTCTTTTATTGAAAAAGCATCAGTACATCATAATATACATACATAGATGATACTTTCATTGGAAGTTGAATGGTTTTTTTGTGTCCTTTTTCATTTTTTCTTTTTATTCTTCTGCTAGAGCAAATTTTGGTACTCTTGTCAAATTTAATATGAATGACAGTTCATAAACATTGTGTGTGTCCAACAGGATGTAGTTTTGGGTGGCATCTAATGTTCTAAGCGCATCAGAAATTATTGAACCGCAAGTTTTCTCATTAAAGGTAAGCCTCTTAGCCACAAAATACAATATTGTACACTTATATACCTGAAAGACCGGTGTTTGTATGTGCAGGTTTATTGGTCTTTTGTCTGGAGAATTTGACAAAATTGTCAATGAAGGTTTGCAATATAGAATAATAATTGATTTGAGGTCTGTTAATAGGACAACAAATTAACAAGACAAAGTCATGGATGAGTGATCAATAGCAATGCAAGATAACTCAATCGTTTTAATAAGAGAAATACTGGACATTTTAAATTATGGTCATGAGATTACAATTTGTTCTAAATTACTTCAAAATTAATTAATAAACAATTGATAAAGATGGAAGTCACATTTTACCATTCGGCGAATGAGAGCTATGTCTACCTGAATCTTTATTTTGATAATCCCAATTACTTTAATTCGTGTCTTAATTTCTTTGGCGCAAAAATTTAAAGAGCTTAATGTAATGGTAGTGCTGGCATTTGACACCTGTCAAACTGGCCTCATTTGAAGTGTCATAATATTAGTTGAATATTTGCCGAACAACGCGTTAAAATTATTAAAACTTACTACAAAAGTGGTGATTCAAACGTAGCCACTTTTCGCGCATTCCGCGATGGTCGTCATAATCGACCGACTAC
This sequence comes from Epistrophe eligans, assembly GCA_951394125.1. Lineage (NCBI taxonomy): Eukaryota > Metazoa > Arthropoda > Insecta > Diptera > Syrphidae > Epistrophe > Epistrophe eligans. The sequence goes on from OX596029.1 coordinate 94,871,868, forward strand.
GCAAGCAATCGGTCAAATTGTCAAGAAAGTTGAAGAGAGTGGAAGCGTTATTGATGTCGTAAGGCCTGTACTGGTCGTGTAATTTCACGTTTTGGCGACGTCAATTGGCCACCAAGATCATGCGATTTGATTTTTTTTCTGTAGGGCTACGTAAAAGACCTTGTTTACGGGAATATTTCCCGAACCTAAGATGCATTAAAAACCAACATTACTCAAGTTATGGCCGAGATACCATCCGAAATTTGCGATAAAGTGTGTTAAAATTACTTCAAAAGAATCGCATGCTGCGAATCTTCCCGAGGCGGCTATTTAAATGATATTGTTTTTTTTTCACACTTAATGGCAAAGTCCAAACTTTATAATGAAATAAAAATTTTATCAAAATTGTATCGCTGTGTGTTTTATTTAACTTTACTTTCGAAACCGAAAAATGAATGACCCTTTCTAAGGATTTCATTATTTACATATTTCTAATTTTAAAGAAATTTATTAACTTTTTATTAATTTTTATCTTGTTGGTATAGTTTTGTGCCAACCCTATATCTTTCATAAATACTGCAGCTGAAAACTCTTTAAACAATGACAGTTTGTGCAAAAAAAAAACAATAATCCAACACATCTTTTTTTACATTTGTAAATGTCAAAGTTATTATATGGAGCTATACAATATTATCTTAATTTTTAAAATACTTTCGTAATACTGAACAATTTTTTTTCAATTTTAATCCAAAGTCTCTCGAATTTCATATAAAAAATAAAATTGGATTAAAAGTTGTAAAAATTGTGAGTTTTGGAAAGTAAGCAAACAGACCTAATGTATGAAAAAGTTTGATGTTGAACATTAAACAAAATTAAAGTTTTATTGTTACAAATATTTAAAAGCAGTTAGATATATAATGGGAGTATGTTCTCACTAAAATTATGAAGATGAAAATCATCGTAATACAGAGGATTTTTCTGCAACCCAGTTATGTGTGTTTGTTTGTTTTTTGTTTTTTTTTTTAGTATTGCTGGCATATTGTCTCATCAGAGACATGGGTAAATTGAGCTTAAAATTAAGTCGGACAAATGCCAAGTTAGATATTGACCTACCCCTGCCAACAATAAAGCATTTTGCCACAAGGATTGTCAAAATGTTACCACCACCGCATGCAGACGACAGATAAGGCAAGAAAATCTTATTTTCTCGGAAGAAAACAAGAAAAACTATGCGAAGTAGGCTCTTAGAAAATGTGGTTATTTTTTTGTTTCGTTTTTTTTTTTTATCATCTTCAAACGTATCTTTTAAGGACACACCATCAGTAAAAGAGTAGAGAACTCAGTTCACATCCTTGATACCCTTACTATAAGGGAAATTGGGTGGAAATAGGCATTTTGTTTATAAAAATTCTTTTGGGTTAAATGTAATATCCTTGAATTATTATTCTTTTATAAAAAACTTGATTTTTAAGAATTTCCGTTTTAAGCACTAAAATTTATTATTTTTGTACTATTTCGCCTTCAAAGAGGAAAGTTGAATGTATGTAATAATTTTGTGGTACTAAGACAAAATCCGATTCGACATATAATAGCACGTCTACTTTTCGAGACAAGTTCCGAAAAAGAACTTCGGTAAATTAATAATTCCTCACCTATAAATCTGGGAACATGTTTTTTCTGCCATGTTTTTCGGTTTGGAAAAAGCCTCTGTTGCACGTGTTATCCCACTCTACCCTAATTTTATAGTAAGACCTACACTGCTGAAGACTAATAGCATCAGCTTACATGAGCGAGGAAACAGGTTTTCTTTTCTTATTTATTGCCCTAAGTTTTTCATTCCCTATCTGATGAATGCCACAAGGAGTCGAGTTAAGTTGGGGGTTGGTTGGTCTTGGTGGCAACATCCAGAACAACTAAACGAACACAAAATTCCGTTCACATTTTGAGTGTTAAAATTTGTCGCTCGAAGTATTTTTTTTTTTGTTTTTTTTTTTTTTTTGTTCTTACATTTTGTGACCACAAAGACACTACTGAGTACTGAAATAACTACCAAGGACCAAGGTATCTATCTATAAATAAATTTTCTAACAGACAATGATTTTACTATATACATATATACATACATATATATATGTATATAGGGTTTTGTGTGACCCATGTGCCTTGTTTTTTGTCGCGTATAAATATAAAGACAAAGTTGCAGCGGAAGTTGAATTAACATGACTGCAAACCGCTTGATAATGATAGTTGTTTAACACATTGTTTTGTGCAATAAATAAAAAAGTGTTCAGTGGGATTTGTATGTGGAACTTAAAGTATCTAAGGTTTTGGGTTTGACATTTTGCGGTTGAGTTACAAATTATATAGTATTTTTGTATTGTTTTTTGTGGAACATTTTGAGTACGTGTTTTAGTGTTAACTTTTAGAAACTATGAAAATGGAATCAAACTTTCCCAAATGCAAGTGTTTTCATATCAAATGTCCTTGCATTTTATTTTTGACCTAATTTATGTTTTAACGAAAGATAGCCCTTGGAAAAATTTCGAATGAAAATTTTGGCGAATGTTGAAATTCCTGTTTTCAAAATTCAACTTTTTTTTAATTCGCTATTTCAAAATTCTAAATTCTGTTTGTGAAAAATTCTTTTTTTTTTCCAAAATTCTGCATGTCAAAATTCTTAAATAATATGAAATTAGATAGATTTCACTCTAAAAAATGGATACGCGGACGGATGATATTCTTGTTTCTCTCAAAACAAGACACTCTTTTCTATTTAAGACTGCTCAAATTGAATTATTCTAACTGTTGATTTGACCAAGGCGTCAGTTATAGCGATCAGGAAAAACCATCAGGAAAAGTTGAAACAGATGGATACGATTTTTTTTTCCTTTCACAAATCTGTCAGTGGAACAATAGTAAAAGCTGGAACGCAAATAATTGGAACGATTTGTTCCATTTTGTGTGAAGTGACAATCAGCTGGCACGAAAAATGAATTTACATCAGGAAAACACATTAATGCATTTGTAACAATAAAATAATTGTTGAGTTGAAAATTTTATTTGCATAAAAAATTCATTGAGTTATTTGTCATCGATTAGTACAATATTTGCGTTTCAAATCGAATGAAAACCTAGTAAATAATCTATTTGAAAGTTTTCCTGTTTCGTTTTCCTGATCGCTATAACTTACGCCTAAGCAAGAAAAATATACCTGAACAAGATTTCTATACACAAGAAGTCAAATCATATTTTTTTTTCTTATTTGATCAACTATAAAAAAATAAGTGTAACTGAGCAAACTATAAACGTGAAAAAATTAAGGCAGATCCTTTACATTTTGGACAGAAACTTACAAACTGTAAAATTTTGAAGAACATGAAAAAAATCCTCCCAACTGTTTGCAAATTTACATCAAATTCCGTGATTTTATTCCTAACTTCTGTACCAAACTTACCTACCACGTAATGTTTGGCTATCGTTCATTTATTTTCATACTGACATTTTGCTTTGAATGTGTTAAAAAGAAAATCACAGATAGGGGAAATAATTTACTTTTTCGCAAGCGTTTTCTTGTATAAAAAACTGCGAATTCTTCTTCTTCTGGAGTGAAATTTACAAATTTTTAAAGTAAAGGAACACACATTTAGTTCCACTTTTTTGATAGCAAAAGTGTGAAATTTTGTTAACTTATCAATAAAAATGAGACTTTAGGGATTTCGCTCCGTCAAGTGAAGAAGTGAATTAAAAATTTTGACACTCTTTGGATAGAAAAAGATAGTTATGGGAAGTAAACGAACAAGGCTTATGTTGAAATCTTTCTGACAATGAAAGTTGTCAACGAAAAGTATAGTCAAAGTTTCCTTTCAAGCGATGAAACAAGTTGCTGGAGATTTTTTGTAGTTCCCTTTTTTAAATCTTGAACGCTCTAATATCAACGCTTGAAATATCAACAAAATCTTGTCAAATTGTTGACCGGGTGATTTTGTTTAATCTTACACAAACATTACAGAAGGAAAACAACTTTCAGAGGACTTGAAAAAAGAATGTTAAAGGATGGGGTTTTAATTACACATGAATATTTAAAATCTTCCGGTTAAGAGTTAAGAATATCCTTAGTAAGTCGACTTTTAAGGCACAACTGTAAGAAATGCCTCGGTAGCTTTCTGATCCTCCATATAAACGTTGCATAAAAAATTAAAGGCTTCTCAAAACCATATTATTCAATCCGTAATTTCGTCGAAAAAGTACATAATATAAGATCCGGAACACTTATCAGTAAAAAAATTATTTCCCAAACAATATACTGCATAATAATGAGTACGTCCAAAATTTAATGATGCAAATCATGCATGGCATACTGAATGCACTAATACTGATACTCCTACTACTGGGTTTAAAGGCATACATATTTCAAAAGTGAACTTAAGAAGTCTGCTCAAAAATATACATGGAATTAAATTAAATGCTATTTTTATACAATTGACACACCGTCAGACTATAACTTTTTTACACAAATCCAATAGTTCTTGTGCTTCTTTAACTTTTCTATTTCCTTAAAGAAAAACCATTTTGTATATTTCTTCAACAGACAAAACTTTGGTTACCTCCTTCCATGATACACCATTGATTTTTTTTTAACTCTGGAATTTTATTATTTTTTTATTTATTTTTCCTATTTCGACGAAGATTAGCTTTTTTTGAAATAAATTTAGCGAAAAAGCAACGATAGAATGTGAAAAGGAAAAATTTTAAGAAAGAAATCTTTTCATCTTCTTAAGTTTCTATAAATATTTCTTTTCTATTGAAAAGGACGAAAGACTTTAGCAGTAAAATGTTTTCCGTTCAATTTGCGTGTGTGTGTGTTTTCTTTGGTATATTATAACTTTAAGAAAAGAATATCTCTACAGATTGTTGGTTTGTTTTCCTTTTCAAAGAACAAATTAAAACAAATCGTCTAAATTTTTGTAGGAAATAAACTTTTAAAATACTGAATACAAGGGCTAGGCTTGAAAAATGGTTGTCAGTTTTTTTGGAAGTCAATTTTTAAAATTGGAAAAAGTTGTAGTGTCAGGCAATTTTTTAACATTGTGTAAATTATGCGTGAGGAATTTTTATTAAATTATATTAATAGAGCAACTGGCAAGTTTTAAAAGTTAAGTGAATCAGTTATCAATAAAAATACTTAATTACAGTTTTGAATTTTTTAAACTTTACGTATATATGGCAAATATATACCGGTTTTGTGTACAAAAAAAAACTTTTTGATAGCACTAAAAAGCTTTCTTCGTTCATTTTTGTTTCTGGAGCCAGTTGAAGCTGTCATTGAAACATAATTTTAATTTGTATTTCTTATTCATTTATAATTTTGATGCTTAAATGAATGTTAATATCTGGGCCATATTTTTTTATTTTATTAAATAAGAAACTAAAAAATTTGGATTTAAGTCTTGTTTACTGCCATTGCAAATGCAAATCTCACTGGTGTCATTCCATGGTACATCCGTTAAACTGTTGATAAAGGCGCCTGAAGAAAAAAATGTTTGTATTAATCAATGTGCATTTAAAAATAAAATTTCAAAAACCTCTCGTTTTTAAAGTATTGAATTAAAAAAAAAATATTTCCTTTAAAATCCTAAACATTATATTTTTGAAATTTTAATAATGTCATTTAATAAATTAACCATTACCAAACTTTTTGAATGCTAAACCATTGTTTTGTTTTGAAATCGAGGAATAAGTTCGACCGATCCAGTCGTGTACTTTATTTAAAATATACATATATGCAGAAGAATTTTAGTGTTCACTCGGACGTATGTGTACTTTTTTTATTTTTTATTGAATTGTAAACTTTCTAGGTTTAACTATAACAACTCTCATGGGAATTAAATTTTGTTTAACCAATGAAAAATTACTAAATCTTCTGTTCATGTTGATATATACAGTACATCCTCACTGCGACCCTTATTTAATTTTATTAAATATACTGTTCCTCCTATTATATTAAAAAAAATCACAAATTCGATTTAGCCTCAATGTATCCACAATGCATTCAATTTAAATTCACCATTAAAGTTGGGAAATTTATCAACTTATTTAAAAAAAATTTAAATCCAATCATTCACCTACATCTAGAATTTAAATTGACGATACCTACATTAACTAATTGTCTATTTAATTTAAAACGGAAAAATACGTCTTTTAAAAAAGATGTTTGGCCCTTATTGGCCTTTGATAAAGTTTTGCAGTTTATAGACTCTCACTTATCGTAGGTGGTCACTTTTTATAAGGGGTTTATGACGTGTGATAATACACTTGGTGCTGCCAAGCTTTCGCACCATTATATTAATATTGATTGCTTATTTTTTTTTTTATTATAAACGACCATTATGAATTAAAAAAAATTAGAGTTAAGTTAAAATTACAAAATTTTAATAAATTTTAATGTGAATAAATATGACCTTAATCATGTTATAAAGTTAATAGCTCCTTCAAAAGAATTAACTAAGTTTCCTATTTCTGACTTTCTTGTCCTTCCGTTACAAAAAAAAAAAATTAATTGCTCCATTTTCAACAAAATATCACCCAGTAACTTGTACACTCCTCCCAAAACAAACATTGTTTATGCAATTTACATAAGTTCAAATAAATATTTCATTTGAATTAAATTTCCTTAAAGTACCTATGTATATACACAACCTAACATTACTTATGTTGATATTATTCAAAATATCCATCGCCATTCTGTAAACGAATCTCATTTATTGCATCGGACACCTGAAATAATCCCTATTGGTTAGCACTGATACAAAATTTAGTTTCATGTTACACACTGAATACTTAAATGCCCAAGAACCCCATCCTATACCCACTTTACTATCCTCCATATATGTATAACCATATCTACACACCTACTCAAATATTATAATATGCAGTACCAATTTGTTGTAATTCATTTCCTGGACCATCGTCCATGAGACTTTAACTGCTTTTCCATGATTTCGAGAGCTCAAAAGTTGTAAATATATATCCATATAGCCTCCTACGCTGCTGTTAGGAGGAATCCGTGTTATGTATGTATGTGAGGGACAAGGGGATGAAAATGGACTAATGACAACTAACAAAACCCATACACTATTTCCCAAAAGGATTCACACAAATAATTTTGTGGATAAGAAAACAATACAGAACCAAGCTCCAGCTACCGCACTATCAATTGATAATACAGGCCTGGTATATATATGGTTAGGCCAGGCAGGAGGCATGAATTTTCGTCTATATTATATGTATATAGGAAAAGAGGGACTAGAAAATATCAGAGCTCACCATTATAAAGCAGCTAGAGGAAGAGGCGTTTCTGTAACTGGAGAAGGGTATATGATGGTGTTCAGGATTTAAGGCAAAAGAGGCGGAGGACGAAAACGTCGAGAATGGTTTTGTTGAAGCTTCGTAAACAGCGATTTGCATTCAAATTTGGCACGAAGGGTAAATATTTAATGAGCTCCAAAGTGTGAGTATTAAATTTTTGATTCTAATTAATTATTCATGTGTAAACCCAAATATTGCTACTAGCACTGAAAATGGCACCAACAATGCTTCCACCATACTGCCCCGCTGCTGGCGTCGTCGTCAGCGGTGGCGGCGGCGGCATCGCCTGCTGCAAATGATGGTACCAATGAATAGAAACAAGGGTTGGAGATATATACATACATATATCTAATATCAGAAAGGACGAGTTGTTTAGAAAATTGTCTTTTTTGACTAAGACAAGTATAGATAAAGGGAATAAAGGGGAAATTATTAAAATCTTTGCACAAAAGAGGAATATGTTTTGGACGATACTAATGGAAGTTGGGAGCATACAATATACGTCCCAAAACTTTGTTTGATTCCTGAGGAAATAATCAAAGACGAATTAAAGAAGTTTATTTTAAAATAATTGATCAGCTTGGGTTTGGGAAGGAATGCTTCATAAACTTTTGACACGACTTTGGCTATGAATGAATGAATACTTGGGGTATTAGTTGTACAGCGACCTTGAGATCTATTGTGCCCCCCATGTTAGAGCTAGATGAGAGTGCTCATTTACAGCTCTTCCTCCAAATAAGTCACTTTGAAGAACTTTGGAGACTTTGGCTAAACCGTACGCTTCATCAGCGCAGCGTTTAAATAAAAGATCAAGATAAAAGAAAATTAGGAATAATATTGTTTACTTAAACTTATGTATATGCTCAGTTATTTCATAATTGAATTTATCTTGTATTCATACTTAATGTCTACCTTTTTTAATTCAAACAAATTTGACAATTCTAGGAAAAGTGTGAGTTAAGAACCTTTAACTATTTTTCATTTTGTTCCCCAGCATAAGGACGGAATTTTCAAACAATTTATTTTACAGCTAGTCCTATCTGTTAATGATATAATAAGATCTAATAAAATCTCTTTTTCTTTAATTTAAATATTTTATACAAAAAATACAAACAATTCCAAACCCAGGACCTTATAATCAGTTTTCAAGTTACTCTCTGAAAATATATATAGCAAATGTACCTAATTAGCCATCGTTGTTATCAGCTCTGCATTTGTTGTGCTTTCCTATACCCCTATATATGCATAGATATCCTCACGTACATAATGTATAGATATCTTAAGCTCTATACATATATATAGAATATACCTATACAATGTATAGTTCTCTACTGAAGCTGTGTGTTTTTAATCCACATCCTTTATCCCACTTTTATTCTCAAAGTATAGAAAATTAGATTATACCTTCATAGAAAAAGAGAAGAAGCATTTCCGATGATAAAATGGAAGCAGCAAAAAAAAAAAAAACAAAAAAAAAAACCTTCTGCACGGATAGAAATTAAATTTTGTTTTGCGTTGATGCTGCATAATTTGTTTTTCTATTCTTCTTTTTTTTACGGATTTTAGGAATGTGGTTCTTATGACAACCGACCCTGTGGCTAAATTAGTTTTTTTTTTTTTAATTATAAGATAATTCTTTTTTATAAAAGGTTTTATTTAAAACTATTAACTTTTAGAAAATAGAAAATAAACAAACACCAATGAGATCTTTGTTACAATCTTCGTAATCAAATTATGGATCAAAATGGAAAATGAACTTACATAGGTTAAAACCGAATTTATTTTAACTGTAAATAACGAGCGGGTTGTTTCTTTTTAAATCATATGTTATTTTGACACTTACAGCTGTTTCCCGCTCGAAATCTTGACAGAAAGTCAGTATCATACCTCCGCGAAACGAAATGAGTCGATCTACGCTTCGCAGTTTGGGCCTTAGAGGAGCATGAATTGGACAACGATTTTGGGCGAAAAATCATCTATTCTGACAAATCGCATTTTCATCCCGGAGGCTACGTTAACGTTATTGCCGAAAAGCCAATGCATCCACAGATAGTGACAGTTTTGTGCGGATTGTGGAGAGGTGGCATCATTGGAACATCTTTCTTCGAAAATGAGGCTGTGAACAACGTTTCAGTCAAGGCTGGGTGTTACAGAGCCATGGATTGGGACGACTTCTGGTTCATGCAGAATGGCGCGCCATGCCACACATCCCATGCCACAATCGATCAAACTCCCAAATCGCATTTTATCAGCCGTCTTAACGATGTCAATTGGACCGACTCAGAGCTGCGATTTGGCCCCTTTGGACTTTTTTTTGTGAGGAACTAAGAAGGACCGATGTTATACCAACAATCCGGTAACGATTAAAGCACTTAAGGCCAATATCATCCAAGCAATCCGTGAGCTACAGCCCGAAACCATCAATAAGGTTTTGAAAAATTGGAGTAACAGAATGTGCTACTGCGAAGCCAGCCGTGTGTTCCATAATTAATGGGAATATTTGCTCTAACAAATAAAGCCATAATACATGGAAAACCTTAATTTTGTTCTCATCATATTGCATTTTTAAAAAGAAACTTGTTTTTGGCCCAAGCTGTATGTAGTAAGTAAGCAGCAAGTCCTTACTTTCTGACTTGGCAGTTAATTGAATAAAAGTTAAATAACTGCAATAATTTTAACTGGTTTTAGTCTTTTCAATCAGTAAAAACTCTTTTGTACTGCGATATTAAAATTTTTGGACAGTAACAGTCGTATTTAGATTTTTGTCTACTTAGACACTGTCTAACTATTTTTAAATTGGTGCGAAATATGCTTTATTTAATAAAAATAAATATCACATTATTCACTTCATGGTTAAGACAATCAACTCTTGTGTCTAAGTTAGGCAGCTACAAGACAACAATAAACAATGTTTTTGAACCCATTTTCCAAAGTTGTACAGTTGTCTAATATTAGACAAATTTTATAAATAAGACCATAAGTCTTTTGAAGGCGGTTAATTAACTGTAGGTAAGTCTCTAAATTTGTTTAGTCTTTTCACTACAATAATTCATAAAACTACAAAAATATTAAAATAATATGAAATATTTATGAGTTACACAGTGAAACTTTATATGGTGTTTGGCCTATTACAATAAGACTTGCTAGAATGTGTTTGGCATTAGTTTCTTGTTACAGTGTGTGTGTGTGGGAAAAAACATTAGGCAAGTGCGTCGTAGAAAACAATCATATTTTTCAGAAATTAAAATAGAAATTAATGGAACGGTACACGCATCAACAACGCATTGAAATTGCTAAAATTCACTACAAAAATGGCGCTACGTGCCACACAAGCAACGAAATAATCGCAATTTTTCAAGAAAAGTTTCCTGACCGTGTTATTTCTCGAAGAGGTGATCACAGTTGGTCACCGAGATCTTGTGATTAAACACATTTAGACTTTTTTCTTTGGGGCCACATGAAAGATAAGGTCTATGCCAATGCTCCACAATCGATTTAAGACATAAAAAGATGGAATTCGTGAAGTAATCGAGGACATACAGCCGCAGATGTGCAAATTGTTCATGGAAAATTTCATGAAAAGATTATGGTGCTGCAACCGTTGTCGTGGGGGGAAATTGGGTGATATCGTTTTCCATTGTTATGGCATATTTTCCTCTTTACAATGAAATAAACATCCATTGATTTCTCTTAAAAAATACTCGTTCTTATCTTAATATCAAAATGAAACCAATATTTGGAAAAACCTTTATATAATATTCAGCAAACCCCAATGATCAAGTGTTCCTAAAAATCAACCATGAATCAGAAATAAAGAAATAAAATCGGTCAAAAGAATAATTTTATAATGTTTCTAGAAACTGCATTGCATTAACTATTTAAAATAATTTGAATTCTGATCACAAAACTTTGAGCAATATTTTCAAATCTTAATAAACACCGAAAATTGTTTTGCAGCTTTAAAGTAAGTTTACTTTTTATTGAACTTCAAAAAGAGGATACCTACAATGTGTTGTATATTGCAGTTAGTCGATTGCCGTTGTATTTTTTGTTTGACAGCTAATCGACACTTGCAGACCAACCTTCGTGAAAGTATGTTCTACTTAAGCTATTGAATTAGAATAAATTAAACTGTACAAGCATAAAGTGTCTCGTGGTTTCATTTCTCTAAGTACATAATATTCTGGCGACGAGGAAAAAAGAAAAAAAATTAAAATTAAAAAAAAAAAAAAAAAGTTTTGAGTGTCCAATTATTTTTTAATAAAAATTATGAATAAATTATTTGGAAATGTGGAGCCTTTTGAAAGTGGCGATAACTTCAAAGACTATGAAGATCGCATTAAGAACTTTTTCACTTTAAATGAAGTGAAATTAGAAGCCAAAAATCCACTCTTCATTGGTATCATGGGCAAAACCATGTATGAATTACTGTCTAAACTAACGTATCCAGATTCACCAAGTGCAAAAAGTTTTGACGAAAATTTGGCACTTTTAAGAAGTCAATTTGCTCCAAAGTCAAATAAGAGAGCCGAACGCTTCAAATTTCACAACATCGTTCAACAACCTGGCGAACAAATTAGTGAATTTATCGTCAAATTAAAAGCTGCTGCCCAAGATTGCAATTTTGGGGATTTTCTGAAAAAAGAATCGTCATCAGCCACGGGTAGCGGTGCAACAGATGCCAGTATGGACTCAAAACTGGGTATCTATAAATTACGGTTGTTAGACGAACAGTTAGCAGATCGTTTCATCGTGGGTTTGAGACACGAGAAGATTCAACAAGTGTTACTTGAAAATGAGGGCTTCACGTTTTTCCAGTGTTGTGAGAAAGCGTTAGCTGTTGAAGCTTCCGAAAAAGCATCGGTTTCTGTACAGTCACCCAATAACACACATGCCATCTACAGTCAAAGTCGTCAAGGAGATGGGGGACCCCAGTCCAAGTCCAAACAGTCTTTTAATGGTCATAATAGCAAGTCATCTAAGCAAAATATGTCAAAAAACAACAACAGTCGACATCGTCAGAGAAATGTGTGTCATCGCTGCGGAAGAGCAGCTCATAAGAATTGTCCAGCTGTAGATTGGGAGTGCTTCAGTTGCGGAAAAAAAGGGCACATTTCTACAATGTGCAAAAATAAATCAGAGTCCAGCATTAAAGTCATCAGCAGTGTGCCATCACGTAGTCAGCCACAGATGTGTAATTTAGCGATTAACGGGATAACAGTTTCCATGGAGATAGATACCGGTGCAATGACGTCGGTCATGTGCGAAGAACAATATAAGTCTTTTTTTTATAAATTTAATTTGAACAATTATTGTGTTAAATTAGTATCTGTTACAGGTGTTAAAATTCAAGAGCTCGGATTGATGAATTGTGAAGTGCGGTTTTCCGATCAAGTGTTCAATTTATCGTTGGTAGTCGTTGAGGGGAATTCACCCAAAAGTTGTATAATGGGCCGAGACTGGCTCGATGTTCTATTTCCAGAGTGGCGAGGTAATTTTGGATATGGTGAGTCAGTTTGTAACGTCATATCTCAATCTGATATTATGCAAGAAATTAAAGTCAAATATCCTAAAATTTGTCAGGATAAATTAAATAGTCCAATTATTGGTTTTGAAGCAGACATTGCAATGAAAGAAGAGGCTGTACCTGTCTTTCACTCTGCTTATAGTGTACCCTTTAAATTACGAGAAAAAGTTGAAGAAGAACTAAAACGTTTAGTGTCAGAAGGTATTCTGGAACCGATTGAGGTTAGTCAATGGGCAAGTCCCATAGTAATTGTACCTAAGAAAGATAAATCTATTAGAATCTGCGTCGACTGCAAAGTCACTATTAATAAATGGGTCGAGACACGTTTTAATCCACTGCCAAAGGCACAGGAAATTTTTGCAGATATGTCAGAATGTAATTGTTTTTGTGTTTTGGATTTGACAGGAGCTTATTTGCAACTTGCGGTTAGCGAAAAATCTCAAAAATTTTTAGTAATAAATACCTTTAAGGGTTTATTCAAGTATACTCGTCTGATTTTGGGTGTAAGTTGTGCTCCAGGGATCTTCCAAACTGTAATGGATAGAATCCTGTTAGGTTTGAAACGCGTTCGATGCTATATTGATGATTTGTTAATCGGGGGGCGGACAGAAAGTGAATGTAGAGTGCTACTTTTTGAAGTCTTATCGCGTCTCTCGAGTCACAATGTTCGAATTAATTTATCGAAATGCAAATTTCTTCAATCATCGGTCGATTTTTTGGGTCATACATTGTCGGATAAAGGGTTAAGTCCAAATAAAAATAAAGTAGAAGCCATTGTCAAGGCTCCAGCTCCAAGAGATTTGCGGGAGTTAGAGTCGTTTTTGGGGTTACTTAACTTCTACCATCAATTTTTACCCAACTTGGCTACGGATATCTATCCGCTTAACTGCCTTAGAAGAAAGGGTTCACATTTCCACTGGTCAAAGGAATGTCAATCCGCTTTTGAAAAATGTAAAAGTTCGCTTGTAAATAACAATCTCTTGGAGTTGTATGATGCGGAAAAACCAATCTTAGTCATAACGGATGCAAGCCCAGTAGGGGTTGGGGCTATTTTAGCGCATCTTGTCGAAGGTATAGAAAAACCAGTGTTTTTTGCATCGTGTACCCTAAGTGATTCGGAACGTAACTATTCGCAGTTACACAGGGAGGGTTTGGCCGTTATGTTTGCTATAAAAAAATTTCATATTTTTATATATGGCCATAAATTTACGCTCTGTACGGACAACATAGCTCTGAAAGAAATTTTTAGTCCAAGTAAAAGCAACTCCGCAGTTGCCTCCGCTAGATTACAACGGTGGTCAATTACCCTATCCCAATATCAATATAATGTTGAATATAGAAGAGGGTCAAAAATAGGACATGCTGATTTTTTATCTAGAATGCCTTTGAGTGAAAAATCAGACATCGATTACACACCTATTTACTATTTTGATTCCAAGGGTTTTATTGATTTTGATAGTGTCAAAAAGGAGACAAAAAGGGATGACGTACTTGTTTTTGTACTGAAGTGTTTGAAAACCGATTGGCCTAGCTGTATAACTTCAAAATTTCAACCGTTTTACTCGAATCGCAATAATTTGTCCATAGACGATGGATGTATTTTTTATAGGCACCGAGTTATTATTCCCATCGTTTTGCGTTCAGCAATTTTAAAGCTGCTTCATGAGTGTCATACGGGTATGGTTCGCATGAAGATGCTTGCCAGATCGTACGTCTGGTGGCCTTCCATTGATAAGGAAATAGAAAATTTTGTAAGGCAATGTGAGATTTGTGAAAAAACGCAGCCAGTCCCAAAGGAAAAGTGTGTTTCAGTCTGGCCTCAAGTTAATGAACCTTTTGATAGGATCCACATGGATTTTTTCCATATTGTAGGTAAAACTTGTCTTATTATCGTCGATGCATACAGCAAATATATTATGGTTAAAATTATGTCTTCAACAACACTTAACGCGTTGCTTGAAAAATTGAAAGAGTTTTTCGTAATTTTTGGGTTCCCAAAGCAAATTGTGACAGATAATGGTCCGCCTTTTTCAGCCTTTCTGTTTAAAAAATATTGCGAAACAAAAAATATATGTTTTTTAAAAACTCCACCATACCACAGCCAGAGCAATGGCTTAGCAGAACGTGGTGTAAGAACAGTCAAAGATAAGCTTGCAAAAATGGTTTTAGAGCATCAGTCAGTTTCTAGTTTTGAAAATAAAATTTTCGATTTGCTTATGGTGTATAACAATACACCAACATCCACGACCGGAAAAACGCCTTCAGAATTAATTTTTTCGTATAAGCCTACAAAATTATTAGATTATGTAAATCCAAAAGTTAATAACAAAAATTTCAGTAAAAATGTAAAATCAATTGAAAAAAAGTCAAATAATGTAAAAGAAAACAATATAAATGAAATAAGTCATAAATTTAAAGTGGGTGAGGAGGCTTTGTATCGTAGTGAATTAAAAACAATTGTAAAATGGATTACTGTAACTGTTAAGAAAATAATTAGTAAGTTTACTTATTTAATTGAAATAAATGGTAAAATAAGATGTGCACATGAAAATCAATTGAAGAAAAAGTTTACTAAGCCAAAATTAAATATTACTGATATTTCTTCTCAAAATTTTGAATCAAACTTAGAAAGTTGTGAAAACATTCCAGAAAATAAACATGAGGCTGTTTCAAAAGAATGTCCACTCGCATTACGAAGAGACAGACGTATTGTTAAACGTCCTGAACGATATATTCCATAACTCATGTTTTTGGCCTGGAATTTTTTCAGAATTTTGTTTTTCCATATCAAATTGTATTTAAATTAAGTTGAATTATACCATATTGTAGTTTTTTATTAAGTGGCGAAGAGTGTTGTATATTGCAGTTAGTCGATTGCCGTTGTATTTTTTGTTTGACAGCTAATCGACACTTGCAGACCAACCTTCGTGAAAGTATGTTCTACTTAAGCTATTGAATTAGAATAAATTAAACTGTACAAGCATAAAGTGTCTCGTGGTTTCATTTCTCTAAGTACATAATACAATGTAATACTGTTAAATCGGCTTTAGTATGCTATGGCCAGCTTTTCATCGAATCTCTTTCTCACTCTCTCTTCTGTCTTATTCCTATAACAATAGATACAAATACATTCATATATACATTCAATAAAAATGTTGTAGGTATCTCTATCTACTTACAGTAAATTCTATAACGAAAAATTACAAAAAATTAATATAAATTATCCTGTAAAAAAAATCCGCTTCCGTTTCAGACAGACATCACCACGACAAAACAAATTCACAACGCAACCGACAAACAAACTCTTTGCAGTAAAATATTTCTGCGGTTTAAATGATGTTTGCATAATTTTAACAAAGTGTGCGTGCCTCTGAGTAGATGTGAATTCCATTGAAAATGAAAATCTATAAAAAAAAAATATAAAACAAAAACGCATCCCATCGCGTACAATGGTACACGAATTGAACCGCATTGCATTTTCCAATCACCAGCAAGCCAGCTAGGCAAACCAACAAAACTGCTGTGACTGCTCCCTCCACGTGCGACAACATTACCACTACCGCACCATCCCATAGTGCAACCGCTACCGTCCGCCGCCGCCACCCGCCAGCCGCCACCAATACACCTCTTACAATTCACGTCGAGTGAAAATTGAAAATCCGCAATATTTAGCCTTTTTATTGTGAGATGACCAGGATAATGATTTAATCCGTTTTGTGCAACTGGACGCTATTGATTGCCAAATTCCAGAATAATTCGTTGTCGGAATTCGTTCACACGATTTGTTTACAGGAAGAGGTGGAATTGGGATGATGGTGAATTTGGCATGGTTAAAGGGGGTAGCGCAATGAGCTTGTTGGCGAGTCGGATAATTTTTTGTCATATTTAGTGTGACCATTTTTGTCGTTAAATTCTTCATAATTTTTACCAAATGAGATTTGGAAATAAAAGAGAAGACTAAATAAGAGCAATTCGAAATACTCTCTGTCTGGTAAATAAATATGGGTAACATCCTAAAGGATGGAGTCAGTATGGATGACTTATGCAGAGGTTGTGGTGACGAAGATACATATGAGGACACTACTCATTACCTGTGCCACTGCCCTGCGCTATGCCATATGAGAAACAAGTTCCTCGGCATTTTTGTAGTGAATTAGAGGACCTCTCCGATATTCCGAGCAAAAGCTTGTTAAATTTTACTAAAGCTACAAAATGGCTTGCAGATTCGTAATCCCTATATCAATCAAGCCGACCAACAGGCAGGTATCGCCTCCTCCACCATAGTCCAAAGACATAAAATGATACAGGATGACACTGACAGAACGATTAAGTACGACTAAAAAAAAAAGCAAGTGTGCATTGCGGTGGCGGCAACTAGCGGAGAATGGGCACCTCGCCCTACACCAGCTGTTGCCGCTTCTGCTTTGTACGCCAGCGTTAACAAGCTGACTCGACAAAACAACACGATCACATACACCAACTACCGTCCTATCTAATCCAGCCACCAGACGTTGCATGGAGCCACTGCTCCTATACGGGCCTGGGGGAGGGATGATTTACTCTGTGGGGGCTAAGAAGCACGCCCAAGTAAGACAATGGTGCGTTAACCCCTTCTCACCTAGGTGACTATGTGCCAACAGACACTTCCCAACTCAACTAATTTGAGGGCACCCTCCGACTTTTCGGGCTACACCCCGCTAAAACTTCATCTACGTCCTTAACGGGCCTTTGTCATAGGATTTTTATCATAGGTTTTCTTAATATGGGGATCATATCCCTAGGGTATCACAATGGATCTACACTGATCTAAGTGTGACGGTAACAAGATCAACTGTCAGGCCGCTTACCTAACCCTAACCTATACTAATTTTTAAAACAGATTATTATTTTTTTCAAAATGTTTTTTTTTTTTTTTTTAATTTCGGTATACATATATTGGGATTTCTTCTCAAAGTGATATGTTGGGCACACTATAATACAATGCCTGTAGGCCATAGTATGCTCCTATAGCTATGTGTGATTACCGGCCGCTTACCGGATAGATGTATGTCCAAGGATATGTAGGGTAGGTTAGGTATACATATGTATGTGCATTTATGCGTGCTGTACCTATTGTTGTCATTTTCGTTTGCATCATCAACATTGCCATTTACCACCATCATTTTTCAATTCCTTCACGTCGCCTCCGCTAGCACCATCACCATCAGCATCAGAAAAAGCACCAAGCTCCTGGACAGCATCATCAGCATTGATATTTTGGTTTCCAGTGGATGGATAGCTTGAATGGCACAGATTGACAACAAACAGAATGCGTAAACACTGCGAACAGTGACTGTTACCATCCACGAAAATACATATACAGACGACAAGAAGAGAGAATATACAACAACTTTATATTCACAGTCAGTATAAGGACTAAGGATAATGTTAAATTAAAGGTATTACATTGAATTGAGTGTTGTTCGACCCAACACACAATTTCTCATGCGATGAGTGAGGATTTTGGCGGGAAAATATGTTGCTGTAATTTTTTGTCATTATTGTTCGTATCATATATTGAATATTTAAATACATATACATATGTAGATTGTAGGTTCAATTATGAGGCTTCCATTAAGTTGAAAAAAAAAATTGGATGAACAATCGGAAAAGAAATAAACAAATAAAATATATGTTTGATTACACTTTTGAGTTGGCATTCAATCGATGCACTTTGGTTATTTAATGTCAATAATCTCCTTGTTGATAAATTTAAATACAAAATGGGTAAAGATTAAATATTAACGTGTCACCTTAAGTTTGTGTTAAAAATCTTTGAGCCATTCTTTTTTAAGAGCATCATTGTTTAACGAAGTTATTGCACATTACGCACGAGTAATGGGTATAGGTAATAATTTTTATTTTAGTTTTTTACTTAAGAATAACTTTATTTTCTCGTATATTATATTATATTATTGCAAAAAACAGTTAAAATTGTTTTTATTATAAAAAAGTACCGGCTCTACAAAAAGAAGATGCAAAGATGTCCTTTCTCTGGCTGGAGTCCGTAAAGTTAGTGTGAAAAAAAGAAAATCAAAAATGTCAATGTGTATTATATCCCAATGACAGGCAGTTTTGTATTCGTAGGAATATAAATCCATCGCTTTGTGTGCATCTTTAAATAGCAATTGCTATTAAATTTTGTAACTCATTTGAGTATCATCAGTTTAAGTGTCAGTTTTCACTCTCGAGTCCGATTTGAACAGTATCACGGTATCTCCTTTAGAATCGTTGAACGCAATTGAAGCGTTTGGAAGATGAAGGTGCTAAGCGACATTTTCAAAGTTCTGAGTAATCAGCTTTTAAAGTTTTTTACCTGTAACTTTTTTCAAAAAAATAATAAAAATTCCATATGGCCAATTTTAAGTAAATACAACTCAATTGCTTTTAAATTTAATAATCCTCTTTATTGAAAACAAAGAACTTTGGAGATATTTACAGTTTTGTGTATTTAAAACCTTTATCCACAAACTTAATTGAATATACTTAATTAGTTTTTGCATAAAGGTCTTAAGTGACAAATTTGTCTCTTATAATTATTTATTTTCTGAAAGTTTTCTTTCTCTTTTTCCCGCAGGACCTGCTGAAAATGCATTAAAATAGAACCATTGATGTTCCACTGGGATGAATTTCATCTGATCTTTAAGATTTTTAATTTTTTCCGCAGAAAGCTGTTTGATTTTATTCTCCCTTGGCATAAAATCTTAATTTTCGTTGGGGCGGTTATTAGTTTTTGCTATTATAACTTTACTAAAAGATGTAGACTCTTCGTAGCTTTGTAAAGATAGGAACCATACTCTTCCACTCGAATCCACTTTATGGAATCCCTAAATTGAACTTTTTCATTTAATACATTTTTTGATGAATTTTTCACGTTTAGTTTTTTCTGAAGTTCATTCAAGGTTCGAAAGTGATTTTGCATGTCGATAACAACTGTAGCTTTGGTACTTGCATTTCGAATTATATCTCGATACTGGTCAGCAGTATACACATTCTCTTGAGTGCGTTTAACACCATCTTCCACAAAGTTTTTTCAAAAGGCACTTGCATATAACACCTTCATCTCTTGCTAAATAGGAATCTAGATGCGATAGAGACGAGCAGATGATACAGAAATTTAAGTTTTCGAATAAGATCTCAATCTGCAAGAAGAAATGAAAATTTCAAAAAATGTCACTTAGCACCTTCATCTTCCAAATGCTTCAATTATATTAAAGGTATTAAAAAACATTGAATTCACACTATTATAATTTTTAAAACATAAAAAAAATTATTTCATTGAAAATTTTCATTTAAAACCAAGAAGAATACATTTGCATATAAAGGTACATATATATCTTTCGAATTAAAATGTATGAAAATAAAAAAAAAAAACAAAAATACCAGTGATATTAATAAAATATTTAAATAAAAAATTATACAAACCAATGTGAAATCAACTTTTTCGTAAAATCTTTCATTCAACAAATTTTGTTTATACAAAAAATATACTAACGAAATTATATCCCTTTGGACACGAATTATATTTATTAATCTGATGTGGTATCAAAATTTATCAACATCCACTTCCGCCGGGTAAACATTATACGCCAACTCCAAAATTGTTTTAACCTCATCATACAAAAGCATTATATCTATACATATATTTGTATTTATTTTAAACCGAAACTAATTGAATTGGTCCTTTGAAATGCGTAAAATATTTTATATCACATAATCGCAAGCAATCAGAGTTAATAAAAACTCATAGTCGCATTCTCCTATTCACCTCAATTCAAATATATCATTTGACCGAAATCAATTAAACAGCAACAAAAAAACTCACACAACAAAAATTAAATTTAAAACTAAAAAAAAATTTAAAAAAAAAATCAAACACTGGCAATTATCCTTGTGAATTGCGATAAGTTGGATTTTGAATTGGGCAGCAGGGTATATTCACAACCTCTCTATACACTGGCGATCGGCATCAACACCACCATCACATCACCATAATCATCATTATCATCATCATTATTGCATCGCAAACAGATAAATTGGCTTTGGTTGTCAATTTGGTGTCGCAGCGAATTTAATCAAATTGCGTCCATTTTGGACATTGAGTGGTTTCAAATATAATCCAATGACTACCGGAAGTGTGCCGACCGGTCGCGTGTTGTTGACGCTGATTTTCTGATTCGGTTCGAATGCACTTATACGAGTATAAGAGTATATATGCGATAGTTAATTGGCCGGTTTTAGGTTCGTTGAGTGGGTTAATGCACGATAAGCCACTCTACCCCTAACCATTCACTCCAAACATTATGCAGCATGCAGTGCTTTTGGATAATGAAGATTGTTGTTTGAATATACATACTCGTATCAATTGTGATTTTGTGTTGTTTGTCATTGTGTCAAACAGTGAGTACCAACAACAATTAAAAAAAAAGTTAATTAATCTGTCGAATGTGTGCTCTTGCAACTAAGGTACATTGCCTTAAAAATCTAACACATTGTTTATAGCTAAATTGGCTTACAGTATGAACGGCAAGTCTTGATTTAAATAATACGTATGTACTTTTATTAAAAATTATTTTAAGTTTTGAAATTATACTTTTTTTACGTGCGTTGAGGGTAAAAACTTTCCTATATAGAACTGCCGGTGACATGATTATTGTCAGGAATGTGACTAGATGAGCTATTTTTTAAAAGATCTCGCTTGACAACATGACATTTCTGGCAAATTTGCACAAATGTTCACTTTTTCTAACAAAACCCCCAGCAAAAAACTTTTTTAAATCTTTTTGCTTTTTGGTGCAAGTACACTTGGTTCGCTGTCAAACCTAATAAAAGAATAGCCATATAGCATATTGTCTTTTCATATTCCTAATGATTAAATTAGTGCAATTTTTGTAATAAGACTACATTCCAAAAATTATTGATCAACACCTATTTATTTTTAAAGAGATAACAGAATATAGAATTTAAAGGAAGATTAGTTATAAAGGGTTTTCCAATAAGATGTTTTATTTTGATATTAAAAAACGAGTATTTTTTAAGAAAAATGAATAAATGTTTATTTCATGGTAGAGAGGAAGGTATGCCATTAGCAATACAATACGATATCGACGGCTACGGTTGCACCACCATATCCTTTTCATGAAATTTTTCATGACCAATTCGCACATTTGCGGCTGCATGTCCTCGATTACTTCACGAATTCCATCTTTAAGTTCTTTGAATCGATTGTGGAACATTGGCATAGACCTTATCTTTCACGTGACCCCAAAGAAAAAAGTCTAAAGGTGTTCAATCACAATATTTCGGTGGCAAATTGTGATCACCTTTTCGAGAAATAACACGGTCAGGAAACTTTTCTTGAAAAATTGCGATTATTTCGTTGCTTGTGTGGCACGTAGCGCCATTTTTGTAGTAAATTTTAACAATTAAAATGCGTTGTTGAAGCGTGTATCGTTCCATTTTTAGTAATGGTATAGTTTTTACTTGTCAAAAGATGACAACTTCAAAAGTGCCTAAATAGCGGGCTATTCAAAATGAAACCTCTTATTGGAAAACCCCTTATAAGGTTTGATAAACTCTTTGAACGACTTTACAGTGCACACTATATAACCTCGGAGATCTTTAGATAAAAATTATAAAATAATCTTCATAAAAGGTGATATTTTCATAGCATCTTTTTGTCTATAAAAGCCCTTTAACATAGCTCAACCAATTAAAAAACAAATTGAATAAATAGACTGAAAAATAAGGACTCCGTTAGTGTCCATTTTCGTTGGTAAAAGAAACTTTCTATATTTTGTCTTTCCTGCTCTATCCTAGCAAGAGTTTTAAATACCAAAGTGATCCGAAATTACAAAGATATTCCTTAAAAAAAAAAAAAAGTTTCCTATTTTTCCAACACACAGTGTCTTTGTCAAATTTCTCACTGTCCGCAGTTAGAAGATCTCTATTTTCTATATATACACCCTGACCATTCTCATTCTATTCATCTCTATCCAATAAACTTAGCGACCATCCATCAGGGCTGAACCTTGAATAATTAAAGCCGGCTCTGATTACCATCGCCAAGCGAGAGCCCTGCGGCCAGGACATGACTCTACCTATATATACATATAAACAAGCAAGCATTGCTGACGTATTCTAATTAAACACTTCTCTCACTTGCTTACATATTGCAACTGGAGTCCTGGAATCCGACGGAAGTGAAAAACGGGTGGGCGCAAAGGACCAACGACCATCACTAGCTGCCCAACGCGATATGACAGTAAAGAGAACTCGTTAAAAGGTAACTAAAAACCCGGGGTACCGAGCTGAGTTCCTGTGTTTTTCGTCGTTTTTTGTTGTTGTTGTTGGTCCATTTTCAGCTCTGCTTTGCAAATTTTAAAATTTTTTTTTTTTTGATTTTGTCCTTTCTTCTGTTGTGGTTTTGTAACCGGAAGACACCACTACACCAATACCACGCTTGATTTTTCTTTTCAGCAGCGACACTATCACGCAAAGTATTCTGTGTATGCAAAGCTCTATATACTTTCAACAGCTTTTGTTACGGCGTAAACGAGGAAAGAGAAAGTGCCATAGGTCAAACGTGATTTTAAATTGAAAAATATCGGCCAACCGAAGGTAATGGAGGATTAACAAAGGTCCTTTTTTTGTCACTTCCCTCCCGGTCTCGGGCCCGTTTCTGGATAACGGTTGCCGCACACCACTCAATACGCTGTTTGCCACCTATACGCTCATGGTCATGGTTTTTAGGGCAGCAGGTGTGAAAATATTCTACCACTTTTGTTAGTATGTCCCGAAGGGAATTTGTGTTAACAGGATTTCGGATGTTGGAATTTCGAGAAGGCTCTTTCGCACTCAATATGAAGGACCGCACATAAACGAATGAGCAGCCGCCGCCGTCCAAATGAGCAGCGAATGTTGAAATTATGATAATTTTATGACGGAAGTTAACTTCGCTAAGGATGCTGCGCTGAGATTCCTTTTTTTTATGAGTTTCGTGGCTTCTTTTCGATAATTAAGGATGAACTAATTTCATTCTGTGTTTGTTTGTGTGAAAGGGAATGCGGGCGACATTACTGACACCGTTGGTGCCTTTGCGTTCGTTGGATTAAATTAATTTGATATTTATTCAATGGGTGCTCGCGCGCGAAGAAATAATATGCGGCTTTTGTGTGGACTGGGAATTGTGGTTTTAGGATTATGGGAAAAATTTACATTTTTCATGAGGCTAAATATACTTGTGGTTTATATAAAATACAAAGTCCTATGACCGACCAAGTGCGAATATTGTTAATTTCAAAAAATGAGGGAGACTTCTTTTGGAGAATGTATATTTCAAAGTGATTGTTTTGGTTAATTTGCTGACGAAATTGTTGGCTAATGTAATAAAAATGCTGGTAGATAATAGATTTGAGGATTTCTTCTTGGGATTAGGGAATTTTAATGGAAAATAAAAGTTTAAACGATTAGTCTAAGTGAATATTTTAAAATTATATTATGTAGAAATATTGTTTGAAATCGCAGGCTATAAGGATTAGTTTATGTAAAATTTTATAGGGAAAGTCCATTTTAGTTTTTATTTCGTATCAGGGCAAGCTTTAGGATCCTAAAAAAATCATTATAAATATTTTATGTGGCAACTGCATACCTAATATTCAATGAATCACATTTCTACGAGAACAGAGATTTATAACTAGGAGTTTATGATTGATTATGAACGCAAATTTCATACATTAAATAATTTTAATATTTGTATACCTAATTTTTTTAATTTAATAAAAATACAAAATTCTAATATACATATATTCATTTTAGTCGAAAAAATATCGTTAGTAGTGAAAAATTGTAAAGAGTAAAGTTATAAAAAATTTAATTTTAAAAAGTTTTCTATGAAGATTTTTAATAAATGTTTAAAATGGTAGATTTATTCATCTAAAAATAATTCTCTCTCAAATTGGGGATTGGGAATCAAAAAAAAGTAATTCACCAAGCAGTGTGGCAGATGACTTTTATATGCTGATTAAGAGAAATTAGATTATAGGTACAAGTCAACAAAAAAAAAATATATTTTTTTGAGTCTCCAGAAACTCCATTCATAGTTGATAAAGTTTGCCTTTGAACTTTATGCAATGATAAATAAATATTTAAGGTTTTGGAAGCAGCGTTGCCTAAGTGGCACGATCGTGGTTGTTTACCACGAAAATTTTATTGTGCCACGGTGGCACGAAAAAAAATCAATATGGCAATATCCTGGGATAATGTTAATACGATCGTGCGCTCGTTATCTACATCTCAACAGAGTTACCATTACCATTTTCAGTTGCAAGCAAAGAGCTTATTTAGTGCATTTGATTAAGGAGATTTTGAGATTTGAAGCTTTTGAGAACAAATTTTATGAAGGTGAGTATGTTGAGTGTTGTCGTTTTGCTTTTCCCCTTTCAATTTTTTTTTTTTTTTTGAGAATCCGTTAAAAAAGTTATGTAGTTTTGTGTTGGCTTTTGGTCTTTTAGTAAAAAGAAGTTATTTGTGCGAGGTTTTGAAACATTTGCATTTCGTATATATTATAATTGTTTTTTTTTTCAACAATGAATGAAACAAAATTTTGATTAAAAGCTTTCTGTTACAATCCTTTTCTATACGCCATTGCGGATCTAACAAATCTGTAGAGTTTCTTCCAACTTGTAACTTCATAAGCTTCGAACTTGTTCTTGCCGAAAACATCGCTGTGGATTTCTTGGAGAATCGGGCATGATCCTAGAAAGTGTTCGATATTTTCTCTTTCGTGCATGTTGCAAATTTCACATTCAAATGATAGGTCCGGGGTCCGGTCTATGAGGTATGAAGTTCGGGGGAAGAATTTCTCCTCGGTCTCCAAAAATTAAAGATATCACGTCCGTAGAATTTTTATCGTTGAATTAGTTTAATTCACCTAGATTAAACTCAAGTTTGGAGTAATATTCTCTATATTGTGATGCTTTGGCCTGACGGTATCGCTCATCCAGTGACTTTTTTTTTTAACAGAACAGATAGTTACTGAGTTAAACCGTTAAATATATTCTTCTTAAAGCAGTTAAGGAATTTTAAAATATAAAATAAAATTGTAACCTTTCTTAAAATACCAATATATGTTGTTTTTATTACTTAATTTAACAAAATTCTGTACGTTTTTGGTCTAGTATTTTTAAATTACCAGAGACTCACTTTACTTTGATCTCATTTGTATTCATTTATCCAGCTTTACAAAACGTACGCTTCAAACCCCACGTCGGATTGTAAAAATACCCCATCACAAATCTTCCCTCTCTCACCCATCAAACTAAAACTCAGGTCTTTAGCCGCAATATGTTTCTATGTATGAACACACCTTTGTTGCTTTTTCTCTCAATTTTAAAGGATATAGAAACAAGGCCACGTAGAAAAACCATTTCCGTTTACACGCTACGGTTTAAATAGTGATACACTATCTTAAGAGCAAACGACAACCGTACTTAAGCTATTTTCGACAGATTCACCACCATCCCCCCCCCCCAGTCATCAGTAGTGCCATGGATCCAGTGTGTCTCCGATGGTTATTAGCCAGCTCTATATGATAAACGACGGATGATACACACGCACTCTACGAGTGTATACATATATATATATACTCAACAAGGATATGCACATTTGTAGGTATTATACACATATTTTGGAGACGGGCAGACATGCAGGCAGACGCCTAGACAAGTTGGGGATTTTCAAATCATCCTGCCATCTAATAAAAAGAAAGAGAGAGATAGAGTTAAACGATATGAAAAGGAAAAAGGGTTTAAGGACATGTAACTGGCATGCAATACGTGATGTTGAATCAAATGTGATGCTCGCGCGTGTGAAAACATTAAGCGATACATATACATGTCCTTATGGTAAGGAATTATGTTGGTATGTTATTTTTTTTTTCTTGCTAAGGATATAATGTACTTTGGAGCTGATGAAAATATAGAGAACTCTATTTTGGAAATAGTGAATAATGGTGATGAAGGCAGAGGGAATTTATGAAGTCATGGAATAGAATGACAAATTGTAGTCAATTTGGTTGCAAATATAGCTCTATAAATTAAGTTTGACCATATATTTTGATTTATTATAGAAGGTAATTTTCATTTATTGCCTGTTAGGTTTAGTTAGTAAGTTTTAAGTCCAAAATTTGTTTTAAAAACAAATTTAAGCAGAATTTTTTTCTGGAAAAAGACACTTATTACAAAAATAAAATTTTAAGTAATTAAGAATTGACATTCCAGACATTTTACCTTCAGCCCAACTTAGCTTTATACTCTTCTAAATTTCTAGATGGGGCTTACAGTCCCGGGTAGACAACAAGTCCTTAGTTATCTGGCTTAAGTTCCCTACACCTCCGATAGATTTGACAAAATTCCACGAATTGCAGTCCAAAACATATAACATACCTATTTATCAAATTTATGATGTCGTTAAAGGAACGAACTACATAAATAAAAAGCTATGTATATTTCTTATCCATAGCATCTCTGCCAAATTGATTAAATTATGCATCAGGAGTAGCACTTTATGAGGCTCAAAATGGTGAGGAAGCTTTACAATAATGTCATTTTATTTTTTAACCAATTATTAATTAATTTTAGTCGTCCCTAATTTTGGTATTTTAAAATATCGTAAACCTGTTTAATCTTCTCAAAGATGACCTAAACTTTGGTTGTAAACTTTAAAATGTCAAAATTGTCAAAATTCTATCAAATTTAGTCGAAAATAATTTTCAATACACAACAAAGCAATATCAGTAAAATTAGTTACAATCTCTTGAGATGATCAACATTTGGGAATTTCTAAATTTGGTACATTTATCTACACTTTAATCATTTTCATGTAAAAGTAAACCAACCAGAAAAATTAACAAAAATTTGTAAGCTAGTATTTTAAATCAAGTTTTCAATATAGATGACCTAAAAATTGGTTGTTAACTTTTAACTGTCAAAATTGTAAAAATTTCTATCAAATTTGGTCTAAAAATCATTTTTAATACAAACAAATTAAAGCAATTTCACATAAATTAGTTATAATACGTTGGAAATCTTGTTTAAAAAGTTGGACTTGCTTTTCTAAATTTGGTACATACATACATAATATGTACTAATATGTATCTGCATTGAAATCCTTTTTGAGTAAAAGTATACATTTATGCACATATTTCAAGTATTAATTTTACTTAATTCCGTACCACATTTCGGCCTAAATTGTCGAGCCGCCATTTTGAATACAAAAAAAATAGGCAGTATACCAATGAATTAAACACACTCAAATCAATAGTGTACTAAATTTCATTCATTTCCATCATGAATTGAAGTGGGAAATGATTTTCGTTCCCCAAAATTCTACAAACATACTACTGTTTGATGGAGAGCCTTGCTGGGCAGCATAAACCTTACCTACCTGAAATGTTTCAAGTCACTTTCTTATATTCTTTGTAATTTTTTTTTTTTTTTTTTTTTATAGTTAAAAAAATTTAAATGAAATGAAATGATATGAATTGAATTTTTCGGTAACGGTTCGAGCATTAACTTGATTGTCTATAAATATGAGTATACCTATCAACCAAACTAAAACTACGCCAACTTATTTGTTTAAAATTCAATTAAACTCTTTCATTTTTAATAAGAGCAATAACCTTACATTTATTTGAACATTCACCTTTGACCTCACATTAAAGAACTCTCGTAATCCCATAAAAATTCCTCGACGGGAACGTAGTAAACTTTTAACTAAACTTTCGTCACAAAAATAAACGAATTATCTATACCTACATATATTTTCAAAAACTCGAATTATACCAAACAAACTAATTTAACCGCATTCCTATCACCAACTCTGGATATGGTGTGTGCTTTAAAATTACCAAAAGTCCATGTTCTAAGGCAAAAGTCATTGAAAAAGTCTTTCACGATCTAAATACAAAAGCAAGACCAACTGACCATCCTAACACTCCCACAAACTTTTCTTTACCCACCCTTAAACCTTTCTCTGTTTATATTTGCGTGCCCTCTTAACCCCCTTAAAACATAATTAGAACTGAAAACATTCGGGCTATGTTCCATGTCGGATATGCCAACGGTGTCAAAATACCTCCTTGTTCAAGCTGTATGTAGTCCGTTATTATAAGAGATTCCTTCAGTCCCCCAAAAACTTGCACATTGATGGTATGGTGATTGGAGAGAAAGAGTGAGCGTCGAGGCGTGTAAAAACTTTATCCACATCCTTGGTCATAAGTCGTCAAGCTGCGAGCTGAAACCGGCTTCCTTGATGCTATTAAAACCGAGTGATGGTAATCGCACCAACCGATACCATCGACAACAACAAAACGCTAAAGAACAAACCGAATTGCTTGCTGACTCATGAAATCAGGGTCAAATGTTTTCAGCATCGTTGGACAAAACTTTATGATCCTTTGGTCAATTAAATCCTCCAGCTGCTTTTCTTGCACATCTCCCTATAGGTACACATTAACATATATACCTACAATACATATATCCATCCGGACTGAAAAACTCCCTCTGCCTTGGGCTGGGTGATTTGTTTCTCAACTTGATGCCATTTTGGGGCTGTCATTTGTGGTGCTATGGAAAGTCTCCGCATGCATTCTTCGGGCTATTTTCTAATTACTTAAAGGTCAACTAATGGCCGTCTGATGCGACTTTGCATGGTGATTTTGTGGCCACTTAAGTCGTTAAACATTCGGAGAAGAGAAAAACTTCTGCAAACTCTTTTTGTGTTCTCCGATGTGTGAACTGTGAAACAACTGTTTTCTAATTACATATATAAAATGATTTTAACCTTGGGCTATACGATGACACTACTACTCCCGCAATTTAAATGTCTGTGACTTCCGATTGCAGATGCTATATATCACATCATAAATTTGGCATAAATTAGATCCTTCAGGCTCATCATTTTTCAATGTCTCTTGATTTGCATGTCTAATAGAAATTAATGGTAAATAATAATAAAATTTATCCATTTTTGACTGGCGGGGTTATTATGGTCAGAGATTAAAGACTGCTTATTAAAAAAGGTATCATAAAAACTCAGTCATCAATAACAAAAGCTGTGTGTATTCATTGATATCAATATTCAATGAAAAGCCGACAAAAATCATATGGAATTTTATTTATAATCAATTAGCAAAGTCAAAATGACAGCTCACTGTATATATGTATAGCTCGGACAGGGCTTATACTCTTTCTGACTTACATATACACATAGGGAAGGGTTGGAAATTATTGACATTGCATGGCAAAGGCTTTAAGTAATTACGTTTCATTGAGTGGTGTAATCTCACCTAGTTGGAAAGCTATTATTCTTTTTTTTTGCTTTAAATCCTATAAAGAAACTACATATAAAGGCAAATTAAGCAGTCACCAAAATTTAAAGACGAAATTAAAAAAAGTTTTTCGAAAGAAGGATTTTTAAAAATTCGTTAGGTTTCTGAAACAAAAAAAAAACACTTTCCCCTCTCAATAACGACTTTATGAATTTTTATATAAATTCCTCAATGCAATAACTTATTTTTTAGATATTTTTAGTCAATTTGATTTTAGACACTGTACGCTGTACCTCAATGCTTTCTTCATTTTTAAGCCTGCTCTCTGTATATCTAATTAACACAAATAATTTTGATAAAATTCGAAGTTTATAAAGATTTTTAGCCATAAAAGCAAGTCTATGCGACAGTAGTCTTACACTTTATTGTTTTTAATTAAATTTTTTGCGTATAGGTAGATTTATACTTATTTATTGCAAATAATTATTTTTAAAGTTAAATCTATTATTTTGGATGAAAGAATTAATTGTATACAAATGAAACGAAAAATTTTGAATAATTCACAAAAGATAAATTATTTGTTTGTTTGTTTTTTTTTTTCGTATATAAAATGCGAAAATGTATATGAACTGAGCATATACATATTTGGTCGGGGGAGGACTAATGGGATTTTTTATTTAATCGCGGTTTCACTTTGATTGCAGCTATTAAGCTATCGACTGGACAGAAAATAATTTTTGATTATATTATATTTATATAAAGCAAACTCGCATTTATTATTGAAAATTGCTGTGTTTTACTGATGAATTGTAGTTTTGACAGAATTTCGAGAAAAAATGTTAAATAAGAGAAGAAGAATTTAATTTACTATATAGAACTTATTTCTCGTGTATTAAAAAAGAATTTTCGGAAATATGGTTGTTCTTAAATCAAACAAACTTTTTAAGACAAATAAAATGCTCCCAATGGCTGAAGGAAAAAAACTGCAAAGTTCAATTTGTAAGGAGATGCAAGTGTTTCACACGAAATAAATCTGGAATTTCGTTCTGCAGCGCGAACCGTACCGCATATAACCCACGACACTGCTCTTTTGTCTTCCCCATAGCACAATTATGCTATGATTTATGGTGACCGCTATAGAGCCATGATTACTGACTTTTTCGTTCATCAATTGAACAACCATGATGTGCAGGTGCTGTGGTTTCAACAAGATGGCGCAACATATCACACAGCTCGTACCACAATTGATTTATTGAAGGAAACGTTTGGTAAATGCATAGTTTCACGTTACGGACCCGTGAATTGGCCTTCAAGATCGTGCGATTTAACGCCGCTTGACTATTTTCTGTAGGGATATGTGAAGTCGCTAGTCTACGCCGATAAGCCCGACACGATTGCTAATATACGGCCACAAATGTTGGAAAAAATCATCGAAAATTGGACCTCTAGATTAGACTACGTCCGGGCCAGCCGTGGCGGTCATATGCCAGAAATCATATTTAAATTATAATGCCAGAAGATTATCTTTCGAATAAAGTAAATTTCATGTGAATTTAAAAAATCATCTTTGTTTTATTCCATTTCAAAGTTCTATACCTCTAAAAAAAAACACCCTTTAGAAGACAAATTTACATTTTTACTTAGGACAATTTAAAACTTTTAGAACGATCTTCTACTTTTTATGTTTTGGACAATTTCACGCGGTATAGAACATTTAAAAGAATATAAATGTAATTACAAATTTTGAATTTTGATGTCATGAAATCCTTTTCGAGGAAACTTTTATAATTTGTTTGTTTTTTTTTTGCTTTGTATAATCACGAACTTATATACTATAAATTTTCTTACTTACTTATATACTTAAATTTTCATCACAAACTCTTAAGCTTAGTATAGCTGATGCAATACGGAAAATCCTTAACAAAATTTGTGCAACGAAGTCATAAAAGAAACATCCGAAAATTATAACTGTAGACATTTTTTTGTACTGAATTAATTTCCCGGATCAATAATTATTGTGTGCATAAAATTGACACTCGAAAAAACGGTTTGTTGTTGTTAATTTTTTTAATTATCCATTCATTGTGTGTGATTTTCTTTGCGATTTTTGTTTGTAATTGGTTTAACAATCCACAGATTTTTTACGCTGTATTTTCGAAAGCATTTTGTTGCCTCTATAGAGCACACAGACAAATTTTGTTTTGCATCAGCACCGTAGTATATTAATGCTGTTTTTCTTTCAACCAAAAAATTGATCTCTGTGGGAGATTTTTATTCCGAACCAGTTTTCAAAATTGCATTCCAAACACCAGACACAAAGGTGCTGCATCATTAAGTTGGTTCCGAATACGAAACTTATAAATATGTATTCTTGCTAAGGTTAAAAAAATCACTTGTTTGTATTTTATTTATAATTGATATTTTAAACTCTTTTCACACGAGGTAGAAAATTGTTGACTGGTTATTGACGAGTGATTTTCGATTTATACGACTGAACAAAACTTCGGATGTCAATCCTCCGTTTCACGCTCCAAAATACATAAAACAAATTTAAATCATATGACATATAAAATGAACCAAATTTTGTGAATGGGACTTTTGGGTAAAATTTCATTATGAAAATTGGCCTCTTAGTAAAAATCCTAAACGAATAATAAATTAAATTTTTCAAAATTTTAGAGGCCACTCTGTGATTAATCACACGCAAAATGAAAACAAAAAAAAGTTTCCAAAACCATAAAAATATCCCCAATTCACAAAATTTAGGTTATCCATTTTTTGCTGTTGTACCTATACTTAAATTTTTGGAAGATTATTAATTTTGTATGTGGATTTAATTTTGATTGGATTAAATTTCATATAGCTACCTACCAAGAGTTTACCAAAAACAAATTTTCGATTTTTGGTGAAGATATTAGGTCAGAGGAAGTTTGCTAGCTAGTTTCTATGAACTGTATTTTTTAGACAGGCACCAATAAAAGCCTGAGTTGAATTACAACCTTTGCATAATCAACTTTTTAATTCTGTTACATTATGCAACAAGCTGACCATAAAAAAAATATATTTCACAACCCTCAAACCTAATTCTTTCGAACCTGCTCTTGAATTATTAATAGTTTCATGTGTTTATCTGTTATAACCAACAGCTCTTTGACACTTCATCATATATTTTACTGCCATGAAATTATTAAGTGTAAACAATGCAATAATAATAATAATAATAATTAACTTTAACATTGCCATACCGAAATGATAAAAAAAAACACATTAAAAAAGTTAATTGCCTCAGTATCCTGTCACCAATAGAATTTTCAACCTACCAAATTCCATTTAAATAAATATTAATGTACCGTTAAATAATTTGCCTTCAATTTGGGCAGTAAATTTATTTCACTGAATGCGTTCAACACCCAACAAAATGGTGTTTTCAAGGACAAATGACAGGAGCTCATTATTAGAGCGCCAAAAAGCTTTCAAACAAAGTGATAACGAGAAAATTGCTTTCCGACTCTCCCTACTTTATGCCTTAAGGTATATGATTGCACTTTTAATTGCCATAAAGTATGCAAAGAATCCACCCTAGCACTAATTTCCCTAGAGCAAACAATTAAAATAAAACTGCTTTAAGATCGAACATAAAATTCTATCTACTCCTTTTAAAATGACACACTTAAGGCTCCGTTTAATTTGGTAGTTATTGGCAGAAATTTTAACTGCACAAGCTGACTGCCACTTTCGATGCGTTTTTCTGCAACAACAACTTCTCGTCCAAAATTTAAAAAAAAAAAATGAAGGCAGCAACTATCTCGGGTGACTTCATTCACATTTTGTAAAGTGGCTTCTGGACAATTTATTATAAGGCCCAAATACAGGCATGTTAAACTAGAGAAGTCTCCACTATACGAATACCTCCGGAACAGGGACTGCTTCAATCCCATTTGCTTAATGGATATTATAAATTTCGGTACAAATTGAAAGTCGTAACTCTCGGTGTGTTTTTAACCTTCTGACTTTGGGAAGCATTAATTCTTTCTTTTGTTGTTGTTGTTGCTTGTTCCTTTTTTAAGCAGGGGCTGCTTAAAACTTTGCAGGGCAGACAGACTCCCAACAACAGCTACATATATTTTGGCTGCAATGGAATCCTTAGGCATTCTCATCGCCCGCCATCGTCATCATCATCATTGTCAAAAGTCAGGGTGGAAACTGCGGAGTAGATGGAGAAAGTCATGGATATAATTGTAATTACTGTGAAGTCTCTGTTCTCCCAAGGATCCGCATTTCTCAAGGAATTTCTTCTTCGTATATAATGTTCACCAATGCCACTGAAGATAGTGCCGTTTTGCTGCCTGCTGCCTAATAAGAACATCTTCGTGCTGCTTTTGGGCAATCATAAATTAATTTTTTTTTTCTTACATCCTATAATTTTGTTGTTTTTTTTTTTTTGCAGCGTCTAGAAGAAGTCGAGTGTTGTTAAGTTTTTGGAAGAATTGAGCATATTTCCTGTGCAATGTGGCTATGAGATGGATCGTTATCTCTTAAGATAACAGGTGAACATTTTATTTTATGGCACGTGGGAATTTTTCGCATGTCGTTTTAACATTCTCCATCTAGGCATTGAAATGGAGTAGAGATAGAACAAATTTTAATTTGGCGTGAAATGTAAAGTAAGATTTAGAGAATTTTTTTTTTTTAATTTCTGGAGATGAAAAAGGAAGTAGATAAGTTAAATTTAGAAGAAAGTGCGTTTGTTTTATTTAACGACTGTTATTTCCTTTTTTTGTTAAGACTCTTTTAGTAAAATATCTTGTCTTAGAAAATTATAGAGTGAGTTTATTACTTCGGTAGCATTGAAAGTTAACAAGGTGTTTGCGTTTTTAGTTGACCCTATACAGGGTGATTCGCAAATGATGTTAGAAAAAGTTAAAGTGTGTAGTGGGCCAAGACAAGAAAAAATCATATTTAAGGCAGGAGGGGAAATTTTCTAATATTTACACCGCATTGAAAATATTCTTATTCATACCTACATATATGTATATTGTATATGTTTGTCAAAAATGCAAAATTAGAAGTAATTTTTCTGGAAGTTCAATAGTCTAGCTGTAATTGAAATTTAAAATCTAAAATCGTCACAAAAACTATCTCGCAACAAACTCGCATAATGTTTTTAAATTTTAGGGGTGGCAGAAAAAAAATGTCCAGGGCAACAAATTATGTAAAAATTAATCAGAGTCCTGTCAACGAAAAAACTTTAGTGACTGTTAAAAATTGATGATTCATATTATTTAAAAGTGTAAAAAGTGCAAGTTTTATATGAGAAAGAGATACGAAAAATATTATTAGAGAAGTGTTTCCGGTGCAAATAATCTCAAAAAAATTTAAGTTTTGAATTGCCAACTCGTTTTGCAGAACAAAGAATCGAACTCGAAATTTTTATCAACCTCGATAACGACGACAACGAAAATGAAAAAAATTTGGTCCCTCATTTTTGTTTATCTTCAATTGACTTGATCTAAAGCTCTAAATGATTTTCTTTAAACATGGAACTTTATTAGGTTTATAAATGATTTCTAAAAGGAGAAATCGGAATTTTGTATCTCGAAAAATAAAAGGTACCTTACCTTCTAATATACTATAAACGCAAGCTTATTTATTTCGGAAACAGCCCGTATGATTGGTTTACATTTTGTTGAAAAATAACATTAACAACTTTTATTAATTGTACCTGGCATAGTACCGTTTTTCGTTTTCATTATTTTTGAACAGTTTCAGGAAAATTTCTTATAAAGGGATCCATTAAGCTTGAAAATATAATGCATATACAAATTTTAACAATATGTTTTAGGTTACGGGTACATTTTTATTTGTTTTTTTTTTATATTTCTTTTACATTTATTTTTTTCTAACTCTCAAATTAAGTTTGGAGTTTGTTTGCAATTTTAAGATTGAATTTCATACTTTTGAACATTTGTTCTTTAATAACATCCATAAAAATACAGTCACTCATCTATGAGTATACCGATTTTGAATAAAGAAATTAGGCCAGAATTCAGTTTTTTTTCTGGATTTATTTCCATTTTACTCTTTGGCTCTTTTTCCATAGGTATCTGGCACAATTTTCAAATTTCTGGCTTATTTTCCGAAAAAAAATCTGACTTTTTTCCAATTTTAAGCCAGAAAAAAATTCTGTCATTTTTTCCAAATAAAATTCTGGCGTAATTTCCGGGAGCCTTGAATAATAGTGGTTAAGTCGCTCTTTAATAATATTTTTAACTTTATCGAATTAACCATATATGCGGATGAATAGAAAAAAACATTAAAAAATCTTTTAGTTAGAGGCCAGTGATTTAAAGTCATCATTGAAAATGTAAGTTTCTAATTTTGAAACGTCTGAAATTGGCAATTTTCGACATAAAAAAGATTTCAAAGAGGTAAGACTTTGCACAAAGCGTTTCCCCATAGTTGATGCCTTTTCAACTTTATGTTTAGTTTTAAATTACTTATTAATGGGTCGACTCTCTTCTTTGAAGTCTAAGTGCCCAAAAAGATATAGAGTTTTGATAAATTGACAAAATGTTTTTCCACTTAAAAGAATTAAAGTATTATTAGGTACTTAAAAATTGGGTATCTTCTTTGATAATTGTTTTTACTATCAAAGAAATTCGCTTCATCCAGCTTTAAAAATGATATATGCATCTATTTATTTTATAGATAAACATTATGAAACCTTTTTACACAAAAGTATAGACAAACTAGTATACTTATGTCGTAAGTAAAATCTTACTTATCTCATATATGTATTTTTATTTTAAGATTAGATAGCTCAATTAATATTATTTATTTTTTTTTTTTAACTATTTATTTTATTTGATTACTTCATTTTGTTATTTAATTTGTAAATTTTACTTTAGAAAATTAAAATCATTGTACACTGTGACGTATACGCACTTTAAATAGAATAATTTTAGCTACGGAAAGCAACTTTAAGTAAACTTATGAAATAGAACCCACAGGGGATTTTCTGAGTTAAAGTTGAAACCAAAAGTTATAAACATTACAAGGTACCCCCTGCAAAAAGATGAGCACATATTCAAGTTTATCTAAGAGCACGTATAATAACAGATTTTACAGACTATAAAAGTCCATCAAAAGTATCATTCTTCTAAAAATCGAATAATTAAGATTAAGAATGAATCCTTCCGAATATAAGTGTGTCAGATGATTAAAGAGCTTGCTGCTTACTTATCTTCTCTAAATCACTTTTGTTGTATCCTAGTAGAAACTATGTTTTTTGTTTGCTCTTCGATTGTAGATGTCAATCCCATCAAAACGTCCAATTTGAACTAAACGATTTTGTTCCAAAGTTCATACAATCGTTAAACTCAGACAAATCTGCACAAAAAGCTCTGCTATTCAAAATCTTGCGCACTTTCAAATCACTCAAAATCTCAGTAAATACACTCAAAACTTTTGTTTCTATTTTGTGGGTGGTGCCAACATTTTTTTCTGCTGCCCATTTTTCTTGCAGTCGTCGGGAAGATACAGGCCCCGGACGTCTTATATTATGTACGATTCTTGAAATACTACGTCGGGATTGGAATAAATTACACGCAGGAATTTTCCTATATACTAACAGGGTAGCCTGTATCCTGTCTTTGTCGCTGTGTGAGCTTATTTTTATATATATATATAGAAGAGACAAACCCAGTGTGAAAACGACTCAATCAATTATTGTAGGTGCTGCAAAGATTTTTGCGAAAGACCAGACTGGCACACACATTCACTTGTTAAAATAGGGATTTTAGACTTAGATGTCACTTTGGTTGACCTTCAAGGACATACAAACATACATTATATGAAAGAAATCATTTCGCTGTTGTTTCTTAGAAGATCACATCATGGTAAGTATTTTTTTTTTCGCTCGCTTAAAATACTAAGTACATAGAAAAACATCCCTTAGGGGGGGAGAAAGGGTTGT
Organism: Epistrophe eligans; assembly: GCA_951394125.1. Taxonomy (NCBI): domain Eukaryota; kingdom Metazoa; phylum Arthropoda; class Insecta; order Diptera; family Syrphidae; genus Epistrophe; species Epistrophe eligans. The sequence continues at coordinate 94,910,082 of OX596029.1, forward strand.
GGCTTGGGAATTCCAATTTATTTAAGATGCTTTCGAACTGATTGCTATTTGCTTTCATTTTATTTCGAGTGAAGGTTTTTGCTCTTGGTTTTTTTATTATGAACTATTTGACTGCTGTCGGGATCTGTTTTACTCTCAGAAGCAACAGTGTTGAAGTGTTGATGAACCCTAGGGGCATTAAAGGATTTAAAATAAAAATTGAATACAGATTTAAAGAATTAAAATGAAATGTAATTCGTCTGAAAATATTTCTGTTAAGTTGTTTGTTTGTTGTTTTTTTTGCAAATTAAATATCAGTATTAACCGGAGAATATATGAGAAGGAGCACACTTGTTGAGGGATTTTTTCTTCAATTTTTCAGGACTTCATATACCCTTTTCTTATTTAAGAACTATAATTCCTTGAAATTAAGAATAGTTTTCTTTACCAGAGTATATACTTTGATACTTCCACCCATCAAACGACACCATGATAAATTTTACATTGATTAATTTTAATAGGTTACTTTTGATTTAACATCTAACATTGTATAGAAATGTTTCATACTTTTCGTAATAATTCATTTCTTCATTCGCTTTGGAAAAAAAAATTTACCCGATTTGCCATTCCAGCATAGTTGAGGAACATTAGAAATGAAAAAGCTATATGTATTTATGTATGTACATTGAATGTCAAATTTAAATGTTGAGCAACTTTTCTGAACATAGGTACCAACATCATAACTTACCTAAAAAGGGTCAAATACATGTGGTTTAAAAAAATATTGTTTTGTATTAAATTTTTGTTTCTATTAAATACGCAATTTAATAAGGTTTTTCATATATAGTTTTATGTGACGTGCAATGATATAATACAAAAAATGTAGTCCGATATTCTAGCTACCTTAGGGTGCACACTTGCGTCATTTTGACACGCGGTGACGCTGCGTGAGTACTGTATGACGCAAAAGCGTCACCGCGCGTCAAAATGATGCAAATGTGCACCGGGGCTTAATGATCGGATTAACACAATGTACATATCTTTAAAATAATTATTATACCGACTACAAATGTAGTTGAACATGTAGTACATATGAACATTTGGCATTTTTTTTCCGACGCGAAGCAAATTTGCCGCGATTGTAATTTTTAATTGCACAAACTCCGCCGCCGCCGGCTTTTGAATACTATTTCCCTCTCGCCAATTGGTGGTTGAAAGTATTTTAATGCTTTTTTTGTTTTTATCAACTTCCTCATTGAATTAAATTATTTGTCCGATATTTATTTTCATGTTTTTAATGGGTGATTTTTTAAGAGGTTTAGAACTTTTTAAAACAAAAAAAACACAAAAAATTCGAAAAAATGAATGAAATATTTATTTGAATCGATAGTTTGAACCTTGCAATTTAATGTTTAAAGATAATTTCATGCAAATGTTGACCGCGGCTGCGTCTCAGGTAGCCCATCCGCTGAGTCCAATTTTGGCATACTCTTTCACACATATCGGCCGGTATCTCACGAATGAATGCATGGATGTTGGCTTCCAGTGCGTCAATCGAAGCGGGCTTGTCCCTATAGACATCAGCCTTGACATACCCCCACAAAAAATAATCTAATGGTGTCAAATCGCACGATCTAGGCGGCCAATTGACCGGCCCGAAACGTGAAATTAACTGTTCACCAAACTCGCCTCGCAATTGCGCCATTGTTTCGCGTGCTGTGTGGCATGTGGCACCGTCTTGTTGAAACCACATATCATGCAAGTCAAGAACTTCCATTTCGGGCAAAAAAAAGTTTGGTATCATCGCTCGGTAGCGTTCACCATTGACAGTAACGCTGCGATTCGCATCATCTTTGAAGAAATATGGCCCAATAATGCCGCCGGCCCATAAACCGCACCAAACAGTGGCTTTTTCGGGATGCATTGGTAGCTGTTGCAATGCTTCTGGCTGATCTTCACTCCAAATGCGGCAATTTTGCTTATTTACGTACCCATTCAACCAAAAATGAGCCTCATCGCTGAACACAATTTTTCGATAAACAACATTTCGAACCGAGCACGAATTTTGATAGTAAAATTCAATAATTTGCAAGCGTTGTTCATTTGTAAGACGATCCATGGTTAAATTGCAAACCAAACTGAAGCTGTTTGACAGTGACACAAGGTACTAAACACACGTCAGCTGTCAAAACCAGTGTTGCCAAAACCAAACCAGCTTAAAAATCACCCGTTAGTATAAAATTTTGAATGATTGCAACGATCCCAAATGAGAGAATGGGAACACTATGCAGTAGTATTCAAATAATACTGTGCTGCAATTGTCATGTGGATAAAATTCATTCTTGTGTCGACCGTGAACTGTGAAGTAACTAACTACATAAGTCTACTATTTACAGTCCTTAAATAAAGTCTTGTTAACGTATTAAATCGTTTGTATTTATTTATTTTGATAAATTAGTAATTTATTAAACCCGTTCTCAAGGAAGTTAAATGATTTTGAAAATTTTTGTTTGCTCTAACACGCCAGTCATTTTTCCTTTAATTATATACCTTAATATTGAAAATCGCATAATTGGATCGAAAGATATAAGCATTTAAGTAAACGCAAATCGGGTATTTTTCGGATTTCGCAAAAATCATCATCAAAAACATAACCATTTTTTTGCTACGAACATTTTTCCTTTTTTTCTGTCCGTTTTATCATCTTCTTCGTTTTCTGTTTCCTCAAACTAGTAACAACAAAGCATGAACGAAATAATTTTGTTTATTTTGTTTAGTTTGTTTATTTTTTTTTTTATTTTGTTGATTTTGTTTATTTTGTTTATTTTGTTTATTCCCCTCACGTTTCGCCCCCTTTGTCTACTAGGCGTTTCATATTTTTGAAATTCTGTTGATTTTTTTATATTGTATGCCTCCGTTTAAACATTTCTAATGTTAAAAAACAAGCAATAAAGTAGAAGCGAGCTGTGATTGTTCAGCACATATCAAAATTTTAGGAATTTATCGGAAAATTTCATTTCCTTGCAATGTTTTATTCTCCGAAAATGTTTCTGCTATCATGTTCGTGAAACTCCCGTGAAATAAATTTCTCCCGAACGAAAATTTCAATGAAATGACAGCTAATTCCCCTAGAAATTTTGTACCCCATACAAATATTTTCTCAGGGAAACATTTATTCGTGATGATCCCCATTTATTTTTACTAATTTAAATGTGATAATATGTACGGTTTTTGATTACCAGTGCCCACGTTCGATTTCAAATTTGAAATTAGGATTAGTTTAGTGGTGGACATTTTGAATATCTTATATATTATGAAAGTTTTAAATTTGTCAAATTTTCTCAAAAAGGGCTTCAACGATAGTTTTTATGTTCAAATGTTAAAAGTTGGATGACATTGTTTTAGGTTTTTGGATATAACATCGGAATATATTGGTGTTCAAATTTTTTGTTAGAATATTCAATTATATTTTTTACTTTTTTTCTCAAACAAATATTTTATTAAAAGCAGATTTTTCAATAATCCATTTTAACCAGAATTATATGTGAAATAGGTACTACAATAGATTTTTCAGCAAACTTTTTAAAAAGACCGTAAAAATATTTAGGTTTTTTGTATGAAAAATTTTTAAATCGAGACAACATGGGTTAATATTATTAAGATAAAGTACAAAAAACTTGGGAATATTTTTTGTTATTTATTTCGAACCCTTTAAGTGTCAAGAGCATACAAATGCAAGAAAATACTTTGTTCAATGGAGCTCTTCACCAAAACGAAGTATGAGTATCTATACATAATGTAAATTTCCCTCTCTCGTTTATTCACAAACATTAGCCGTTTTTATTATGAGAATTGATCCATATGGATCATCAAATAACATACATAACAACAACATCACATGAACCAGCTCTTTATCAGGTTCACGTTTCATGATACGAAAACAGCCTTCTGTTTCTCGCTACTATGAGGCTGTTTTATTTTGGCACGATGATCCATATAGATCATGGGTCATAATAAAAAACGACTATTAAGATCAAAACTTTGTGGAAACTAACAATAAAACAATTATTTTATATAAGGTCTGTTCGTTTATTTGCTCAAAACTGCCAGATTTTTATATGAACTTTGACAGTCTTTGGACTTAAAACTGTAGAAATTGGTAGGTTTGGGGAACAAGTATTATTAATATTAAATATACCTAAGTAGCAAGATCATTGTAATCATAACTAAATTTTAAATATCAGAATTGATCAAAAACTTCATTAAAGGTAAAAACTTGCTTTTATTTTCATTTTGCAATTTTTTATCATCAGTCCATGTTAACAGATACGCAAATTTCTCTATACTCACAGTGTCATAGAGAGCAACTTGTTTTTCGTTTGTTTGTCCAATGTGCTAAACTGATTGCTGTTGACAGTCAGAACTATAAATTTCAGAATCTATGCAGCCCAAAATCGCTTCCCTAAATGTAGCCCAAAAACTAGCCTATTCTCATTTAAAAATATTAAATCTTTACTATTTTTCATTTTTCAAATAAAAACAAAATATATATGTATTTACATGATGAAATTTATTTCGCTTAATTCTCAAAACTGCTATTTTCTAACAGTTTTAATTGTTTCTAGAACTGCGGACTAAAATTGCTAGAAGTTTTCAGTTTTGGGAAATAAACGATAAAAGATTATATTAAATTGAGCTTCTTTTTTTAAATTTTTGTAGTAAATTAAGAGAAAAAAGATAGCCCAATATCAACCGTGTTGGTTTAGTCTTTTTCCACTTTAAGCCCCAACCCAATAATTTCTCTCCGCATTGTTAAGCTGAAATGGAATTATATCTAGTTTTTAGGTGTGTTTTATTGCAATCCCAAGGACAATTTGTTGAGAAAAACGACAACAATAACAAGTATGTATGTTATTCACATTTTTTATTTATGGATCTGGATGAGAATCATTTTCTGATACGTAATACAACAACAACTTGAATAATGCTTATCTCTATCTGGATCTTAAAGATCCGAAAATAAGTTGTTACTTTTGTGGGTAGGAATGGCGTTTCAGTTTTGAAAACTAGTAGGGTATTGTAAACTGTAGTTTTAATTAAAAAAAAAAAAAAAAACAATTCATGAATAATAAACAAGCATAAGAAAAAAAGAGGTTAGCACTGTTGTCATTAGGATCCGTATCGTTATATTTTCATAAGATGATACATGTGGTATGGATATTTATGGAAAATTAAAACGCAGCTAATACGAAACTAGAATTTAATATCATTATTATTAATGTTTATAAATCATTCCATATTCCATCCATAATAAAAACAAATTCATCTACCAGTGTTTATTTTTTTTTTATTCTGTTTATTAAATTCGTATTTTATGAAAATAAATTTAATCTATCTAATAGTTAAACAAAATACAGCTGTATAAACTAAAAATAAAAAGAGCAACAAAACAAAATATTTATAGCAATTCATTAATTATATCATAATAAAAAAAACATAGCCGTTCGTTGTTAAATAAACCTAAAATAAAATGAACAATAAACTTACAATGAAAGGAATAATAAAAAATAATAATAAGTAATTCTGATTTAAATGGTGAATAAAGTCTCTGAAGGAACTTCAGTCTTTGGAGTTTTCTAAAATGAAAAAAAAAGATATTGGTAGTCAAAGTAGATACGTACATCATACAAAAATTTAAAAAAAAATGTTGTGAGATTTTTGTTGAAATTTTTCAACTAAAACAATAATTTAAGAACACCAAACGACGCGAAACCAAATAAACAAAAGTCAACTGTTTTTCAAATTGGGTAGAATGCTTATAAAAGCTGCAATTACCCCCCGCGATTTTTAAGCACGTAGGCGGGGGACGTATGCGGTGGCCGGGGTAAACAAAGCTGCAGAGGTTGAAAAAATTGCATAGTTATCGTTCTTTCTTTTTTGTGCTTTTTCCTATTGTTTAATACATAAGCGGAGTAAAGAGTGTGAAGAGGTGTTTCCTATTTCCAGCTATTAAAATTTGCAGCGTTTAAATGGATGTTGCAATCCGAAAGAAACTCAAAATGGAAACGCTGTCAAAATTTGCAGTCTTCTAAAAGCAGTCATAGTTGAGTATACCTAACATTTTGGAATAGCTTGAGATTTGTTTTTTATACCTAGATTTATCATCTGTTTTTTTCTATGTTTTTAGAACTTAAAAACCTATCCCGATAGCTTTGGAAAGATGCCCAAACGCGACCATTCCATACTAATAACTTAAAGTTGCGTGAAACTCAGGTTCCTTATGTAAAAGGCCTCTTAAATCTTAATCACCTTAGCACACTTCCTTACCCACAAAAAAATCCCTTTTTGGGAAATATTTTGAAGAAAAAAAACTCCACAAACAGACGTCAGTCCTTCGGTCAACGGTGGAATCTGTCACTGTCAGGTTGCGTCATCAATCACTAAACACACCGCACCGAGTTAAAAAAAAAATTGTTTGCAAACAAACAAAATTATTATTAAGAATTAATTAATTTATTTTTTTAACGATTGTTTTCCATAAATATTTTAAAACAAAATGTATCACATGATTCCTTTATAGAAAGCAAATTACTTCAGCCCGTCGCGGCTCCAAACCTAAAAAATCTGATAAAGCATTGAGCCTTTTCGGCCTTGATTGATTTAATTGTGTGTGCCTGTGTCCGTAGCTTATTAAATGGAAATAAAAATGTCTGCAAACAAAGGTAGGTACGTTGAATATTGGATTGAATAAAAATTAATTTTTATTTCTATAGAAGATAAACCGAAGACCGTCCTGCTGTTCCATATATCACAAAGCCTTTTCAAAAACAAACGCCTTAAACGACGGCGCCTCGCCAGCAAAATAAAAAAGAAATCCCCAAAAAAGCGCTCCAAACCCAAGTCCAAGAATGTAACAGTTAATGGACATCCATCGCCCAATCTAGCTGCATTGTTTTCAGAAACCATTGAAATCGTGTCCACAGATGAAGAACAACAAGATGAAAAAGAACCACCTCCAAACGAAAAACCACCTGAGGTTGAGACAAGCATAGTTCTCTCATCGGACAATGAAGATGAAGTTGCCACACAAGCTAGAATCTTTCCCATGCTCACCAGTGAGACGACCGTTCAGACAGAAGTAGGTAATTCTGTATTCGAACTTTCGCTGACCCAACTCAAGGAGAATCTACAAACAATCACAAAGAAGAGGAAGAAACACAGGGACAGCAAACGCCCCATGAAAAGACTAACCAATACCAACTTGTCTGGAGATCTCAGTATATCACTTTTATCAGACGATGACGAAAAGGAGGGAGAAGGAAATAAACAGCCGAAAGACAATAACCTAGACAAGCTGCCTCCAACAATGAAGGCCTAATAAACATTTATCATAGCTTTTGAGTACAAAATAAAATTAAAAACAAAATAAATAAAACAAGAACGATTTTATTTGGCTGAAATTTTGAAAAAATTGTTTTTATTATTTTCTCCTAGGGCCACGTTTCTTAGCAAAATCAATTGACGAACAAAGCAGAGGATTGTCCTGCTGACTTTCGTAGGTCGATTTGGCTGACGAGAAACTTCTAAATTGCTTAGAGCTTCGTTGATTAGCACCGCTGGCCAAGCGCTTGAGTGCTTTTGGCACAATATATTCGGGAACATGCGACAAATGTGACTGTATCTTGATCACTTTAAGTGGTTTGTCGTGGCGCAGAACCTGCAATTCTCGATTATTTTCGGCAAAGAAGCTTTTCAGTTTTTCATTGTTGAAAATTTCTGTCTTTATTTCGCGCAAACGAGCTTCGTGGACTGCAATACGAGTTATTGCCCGCCATGCGTCCTTGGCACGATATCTGAATGGCTCGACTTCTTCCAATTTAAATTGATAGTTCTTTATGATGGTGTCCTCACTCGTGTATCCGTTTTTAAGGCGGTCTTCGACGGCGTCATTGACTTCTCGGTCGTTTATGCTAACAAATGACAGCACACAACCCTTGAATGAATAAGAATACAAATAAGATTTTTTAATACTGAAAGATGGATATGTTATGATTAGTTTAACTTATTTATGTAAAATTGTGCCAATGATGTTTTTCTGTGCACAGTGGATTGAGAAATTAGGTTTTGATTTTTCTCATTAAATCCCAGGGGTGGCGTTCAGTTGAGGGAATATAGAAAAGAATGCTGCCAGACTGAGGATCGAACCCACACAACCAAGTTAGCAGTCAAGCACTACTTCCACTGCGCCGGGGCCACCCCCGTTGAAGAAGCGGAAACAAAATTGATTATTTTGGCTAATAAAAGCCCCGAAATTAATATGGACTTTTTGTCAGATTTACGCATTACTTTTTCAATTTTTATTTTAAAGACATCAGCTTGACAGCTTCCAGCTCTAGCGAATATACACACAGTTCACATTTCTGTAATCTCAAGGAGCAAATTCTCTCAGCTTCACTAATAGCGAGTTTCATTCACGAAAAGATGTGCCCTTTTCTTATTTTAAGAATTTCATTGCAAGAAAAAGAGAATTCTAGCTCAATTCTCAACACAAAAGAAAGGGGTGAAAGATTCGCACTGAATACTTGTAGATAGACATAGTGAATGAATTTGAAATTTTAAACCATTAAATAACATTATTTATTTCTATTACAAACCTTATTCGTTCCTCTGGCGGTTCTACCTGCTCGGTGGATATACGAATTTATATCCAAAGGGAAATCAAAATTAATCACGTTAGATACGCACTGAAAGTCGATTCCTCTCGATGCTCCTGATTCTGTGTCACTTTTCACTCGTCCTGGATTCTCCAGCATTCGTTCATCGGAAGCAATAATGAAATCATAATTGCCCTGATTGAATTGATTTATAGTATGAATGCGGATTTTTGTGGGAAGCTCTGAGTTCAGAACACATGATTTGATGCTGAATTGTTCGAGGAATAACTTAAGTCTGAAATGAAATTAGATTTATTCAGTGAGACTAATTAGTTTATTGCGAAAGCAATGATCCTTCAATTGCAAATCAGAGAGAAGATTGATGATTCATGCGTGAGCCAAGGTCAAACCATGCTCAATCAAGGAAAAACTTGGTCATCATGGAGACAGCAAAAATATGAAGAAAGCAAAAATATGAAGAAAGCTTTAAATCTTACTTGTAACATCTGTCGACGGAATTGACAAAGATAACATTCTTGCCTCGAATAAGACGGAGTTTCAAAAGAGCACAGAGTATTGCTGGTTTGTCGTTTTCTTCAGCGAGAATCCTTTGATGGGAAAGCTGACTTTCAGGTACTAGTTCTGGTTCCTCGAGCTTCAGGGTCGCTGGGTTATGCAGGATTAAATTTTTCATGTCTTTGATGTCATCTGTGATAGTGGCTGATACTAAAACGGCCTAAAAAAGACAATAAAGATTAAAACAAAAACTTCAAGTCGTCTCAAGTAACTTCAGCTTACTTGGTAAATGGGAGGTAGAAAAGCGACGAGCTTTTTGAAATCCTTTTCGAAACCAAAACTGAATATCAAATCTGCCTCATCGACTACCAACGTCTCCAGTTTTTTTAGATCTATGGTGCCCGAATTAAGATGACTCAAAATTTTTGCCGGTGTTGTGATGACAATGTCGGGTCTTTCGGCTAGGGCGTGTTTTTGCGTTACGACATCAGTCGAAGAGACATCTACAATCCGGACAACTTTTCCGCACTTCGAAGCCATTTGTTCCATTGCTGCTCGGGTCTGCTGACAGAGTTCCTTGCTGGGCGATAGAATCAGAGCGCTGATGGCCTGTTCAGCGGCATTTAGTTTGGAATTGAGGATTTTCTGAATCACTGGTAGGGCAAAAGCGGCAGTTTTTCCAGAGCCAGTTCGAGCTCTAACAATAACATCTTTCCCTTCCAATAATAGTGGGATAGCGGCTTCTTGAATCAGAGTCGGATATGTCCAGCCGAGTTTGGAAATGGCCTTTGAAAATTAATTATAATCTTTTGTTTTTAATATTTAAATACCAAGAACTTTACCTTTAAGATTCGATCATCTAATTCCATTTCATGGAATTGCTTTATTACTTTATTGTTGTCCATTTTTATGATGTTTTTTTGATTTACTGGCTAATTACTTTTTTAAATAATTAGAAATATTTAGAGAGTTTTATGGCATAAATAGATTTTCGTTTAAAAATGCACGCTTGTTGAAAATGTTAAAAGCAGGCAGGACAGAAATGACTGAACACGAGTAAAAAAATAGACAGCAAAAATGTTGACAGGTTAAAACAGTTGTCAAAAAAATATGAACTACTCTGCCGACACACCATGAAGGCTCTCAAACAGTAGGTCTGTTTTTTCGCAATACTGGAGGAAATTGAACAAAAAAAAACTAGCCGATCTTGATTGATTAGAACCATGGACGCATAAAAGTTTAAAGTCAGTTACTCCTAATACACGCCACGTCGATCAACCTCATCGACAAAGTACCCTGTTTATGTGTGGGCATTCACACGCCATCGCGTCGACAAAAAATTATCTGTCAAAATGATTCCCTTTCCACTGAAAACAACAACAGTAAAATAAATCTGTGTCGGCAAAGTGATCCGATCCTTTTCACGCACTAATATGCCTTGTTTGACATGGCACATCGGCACTGAGAGTTCGAAGTACTGTATCGATGCATTTCCTTTTTACACAACAAAAATACCTCACCGACACTATGCTTCCACAGAGTACTTCGTTGTTTGTAAAAGAGGTGAGTTTCATGTCAAAAAAATGTCACCAAAATTTGTGACCGCGATGCTACCTCTCCACAGCCACTTCAGGAAAAAAGTTGAACTTTAAAAATTTTTACAAAGAAGCTCTCGACATCTGTTTTTAAAAATTCAAAAAGACATTTTCAATAAACCAAACCAAACATTTTTAAATTTCATGCATAGAAATGTGCGACATCTATGATATTTTGCCTCTTATGTTGTCAACGATTTTTTACAGTTTTTTTGGTTACAAAATTAAATAGATCAAATATATTTTTGCGACTGAATCACGCGATTGAAATACCAAGTGCGTTGTTTAAGCCTTAGGCCAGGCGCGCACATGCAACTTTTAGTTTCGAAACTGTAAAAATGTGATGGCGATTTTTTAATCGCAATGAATTAAAATCTTATATTTGTTGCTAGCTTCACTTACAAAACACATTTCTAATAGACACTGTCCATTGTTAGTACAAGTTGTTAGCCCTAGGTTGCCTTGCCTTGGGGGAAATTAGGCAAAAAAACACGCCAATTATTGGAACAGCTGTGTCTACGTTCTGTAACTCTCGCATCGACAAAATTAATTGAGAAATGATGAAAATTGAAACAAATCATATGAGTTCTGTTCCATATTTCAACGTTTTTTTTATTTCAACCGATTGTATCGATGCGATGGTTACGTATAGATTTAAACAATGAAGTGAGTAAATAAAGAGGTTTATTTATATGCATATTTTCATAATGGAAGTGAAAAATTTTTATAAAAATACTCAAATTTGTTTGTGAAAAAAATGTGTGGCATTTGTGAAAATCTTATTTTTCATTTTCGGATTAGAGCCGCGTTTTATATCGTCTTATGAAAATAAGACGATACGGATTCTAATGACAAAAGTGTTCTATATGGTCATCTCTTTTTTTATGATTTGCAAACCTGAAGCGCCATCTAACCACCAGAGTAAGAACTTATTTTCGGATCTATAAACTAGATCCAGATAGAGAGCAGTATCCCAAGTTGTTGTTGTATTACGTGTTAAAAAATTATCCAGATCCATAAATAATAAAATGTGTCTGTTATAAAGGCGATGACTCAGTTATATTTCTAGATAAAAAAATATTTCATTTTGGTGGAATATTTCATATAAAATGATTTCAATTCAATGATTGAAGTACCTTGCCATTGATCATTGAAATAAAGCATTTTATGTGAAATGTTGGACCAAAAATGAAATATTTTTTTGGATAGAAATAATAATTACGTCCTAGCCTTTATGGCATCAAAAAAATCACTGATTTTGGTTTTCAAGTGTCTCAAAACCTTTAAATAAAATGTACATGATGAGTTGCAATAAAAGCTATAACACTGGGACACGTATTTATTCACTCAATTTTATTGCTAATAAATTTTAAATTTTTTGAATCTTAAATAAATTTATATGGCCCACGAGATAGGTGTTCTTCCGGCTTAAAACTGAAAATTAGAAATAATAGGCGTGTTTTTTTGTAAGCCCAGAGGGAATTGGTCGAAAAAAACAACGTCGGTGCTAAACAATCACCATGTTAAATACAACAACAACTAATCCCCTACGGGCTAAGCTAAACCCAGATAATTCTCCGGGCTTAACTTAAGCACACAGAAAAACTGTGTTACCGGCATAAATTATATACTTGTTATCGATAGTTTGTATGAAAACTCCATTTTGTTTTTGTGTTGCTGTCACTAATCCCTGTGGTCGTTTTTTTCCTGCAATTCCCACCGGGCTTGCAAAAAAACACGCCTAATATTTCTTATGTAAACGGAGCCTAAATCTAATAACACTGCCTTACCACAAGCCATATTTGTGCTAATACAGTTCGGTAAATAAAAAAATAAATCAAATAAATTGCACTCCACCATTTTACTTTTCTACAAAAGAAAAGTTTGCAAGGCGTGGAAACAAAATTGTGCTTCTGAATTTGTGTAAAAATAGTGTGTAATATTTAAATCAATACTTTTTTTTCTTAAATTAGATAAAAAAACACCATGAATACAAGTAATATATAGAATTAAATCAAATGTTAACTTGTAAGTAAATAATTTATTCTTTTTCATTTAACAGATAATTGCTGTAAATTGTGCTTAAATGTGCCTAAAAAAAATGCGATCACAAAAATCAATTCTCTGCCCAAAACTTTTACAATTATCCTGGAAGAAATGAGTGGTGTCAAGGTAAATTAAATTGTTATACAATATTTACAATTATTAATGTTATTGTTTTTCTAATAAACTTTTGTTTATGTATGATTGTTGTAGTTTTCTAAAGCAGATTCGCTTGACATGGTCATTTGCATGAAATGCCTCAATTTTCTGAAGAACATGGATAATTCATCAGTGAATCCCAAATCAAACAAGATCTCAGAAGAGGGTAAGAAGAGAGTATTTAAGTTAATGGAAAAGAAACGCGTCCCAGCTGCTGAAGCCATTGAGATTGTTCTTGCTGAACAAAGAGCTAGAGAGCTGCTTATCGAGTCAGGTCTTAAGACCCCTGATGCAGAGGGGAACCTACTGCCGATTTTACCGCCTGCTAGATTGCCAGTTCTGCCCGCTGCTAAACTGTTAAAACCTAGATTGAGCGGAGCCCAACGTAAGAAGGCAGGTATATTGATGGATGCTGGAATGGATCCTGGAGCTGCTCGTCAGCTTATTTATGCTGCGTTCATAGCGAAACAGGCTAGCAGGCAGGCTAATCAAAATCAAATGACAAATATGCAAGGGCTTAACGAACAATGGGGGCCTGTTGGTCAAAGAAGGCCAAGGCAACAAAATGCTAATGGACCTCTTCCTAAAAGGCCAGTCGGCCAGAAAAATAATCAACCACAGGGTGGTGGTGGTGGTGGTGGTGGTGTTGCTCAAACCAGCAAACCAAAAGCCATCCAAAAGCCCCCCGTTCAGCGGGTAGCTCCAGTAAAGTCAGTTCAAAATCAAGCTGGTACAGGTCCAAAGGGCCCTAACCAAAAAGGTCCTGGAAACAAAAAATTTACCACTTCACCCGGCATACTTATCCCACAGAACCGGCGACATAACAACAACAACTCAGGGGGAGGAAGAGGCCCCAACTCTGATAAGCGAGTTGGAGCGATTGTAACTCCCCGCCGCAATGATCGCCCAGCTCCCTATAACACTAATCGCCAACAACAAAACCAATCTCAAATGCAAAATAACAACTTCAACCAACAGCAACAGCAGCGACAACAGCAAAACATTTCTTTTGAAGTTGGTATTGTACCTATTAATTTTCCCAATGACATGCTAGATGACTTAAAACTTGATGCGCTGAAAGAGGCCATCACCAATGAGATCTTGAAGATTCCCCAAGGCGGTCCATTGATTCGTTTCTTGGGCACAAGTTCTCAGAACGGCTGGTTGAAGATAATTTGCGCTGACGAGTTGAGTTATAATTGGTTGGCAATGTTGGTCTCACGTTGGGAGAGAGCAGGAGTTCGCATGGTCGAGGGCAATGCTATGCCCCAGCCTGCGATTCTCAGTTTTTATCTACAAGGAGATTTCCGTTCGCCCGATGAGATCCTCAGTATTATTGAAAAACAGAATAACGCACTGAATGCCAACCAATGGCGTGTTATTAATCGTGAATCCGATGGCAATGGGCAAAGGATTACGGTTTGCGTCGATGAGCAATGCTTCCAGGCTCTGCGTAGTCGCGACTTTATGGTATTTCTTGGACTGGGTGTTGTTGAACTTAAGCCAAGACGTTCACCTTCCGATGATATTCCGTTCAGTAATAATTCTTCATCCCAAAACTTCGGGGTTAATAATAATGGTAATTTCTTGAGTTCTGGTGGTAATAATATGCAAGGTGGTGGTGGTGGCATGGGTAATAATAATTACCAATCAATGGGTAATAATAATTACCAATCAATGAATTATGGAGACAGCAATGGCAACGGTGGTGGCGGTAACAACTACCAAAACCAAGGTCAAGGTTACCAAAGGGGTGGATACCAAAGCCAAAGGGCTTGGTAATTGGTTTGCAAATTATACAAAAATTTCAATTAGTTTAAGCAGTTTTTTTTTACAAAAAAAAAAGAACATCTTATTTAATCTTGAATGTACAACATTATGAAATAGAACAAAAAGTAATAAATTACTTACCAATACTCTAGTTTAGTTGTAAATTTTGAATGTAAACATTGGTGGTTTTAATAAGGCAGTAATTGTATTTTTCATAAAAAGTTACTTGTTATTGTTTCAACTACCAATTTTATAGTGCTATGTTTTAGGCTGTAAGAAGCCTATTCATAAAAGATAAAAAATAATACGCCATTTACAAACAAATTAGTTCTCTGTGAAAAAAGGTGGATTAAATACCAGCAGTCTCCAATAAATTTCAGTCTTTGGCAGACGTGCTCAAAATTTTTTAAAATCGACTATCGTCTCTTGTGTTTTTTTTTCTTTTCTAATATAACGCATAAACTCTTTCTTTTTTGAAGAGCCGATTTTGATTTGCCTTCATGATTTAACTAATACGAGATTCCTTATAAAAGTTGAAATGGTCGCTATCGCTACTTCATAATTGGTTTTTCGTTATCTTCTGAATCGCATATTTTTGTTCAATGGTTACTGATCCTTCATAAATGTTGTCTTCAATTTTGACTTATAAAACAGAAATTTATTCGAGAAATAATGTTTCTTATTTTAAAATGGCATTATTTCTATCTTAATTTAAAAAAATTGGTGCTTGTATATTTTGGTTCTTAGATTTTATATCCTTCGATCCAAAAGGCCAACAACTAACAATTTTTGAAAACAATGATATCAGAGAGCTAGTTGGGTCAACATTGATTTTTATATACAAATGCCCACAATTTTAATAACAATTTCGATCTAAAAAAAAGATATTTGGTAAAATCCATGTGCAATACTAAATCCAGAATTTTCGATGCATGATTTCAGATTTCGTTAAGTTTTTTACTAAACCAACCAATAATAATTTATTCTTTAAACCTATACTTATTTGTTGTGAAATGGAAAAAAAAACACGTATTAATAAGCTAAAAAAATGTGTTTTGGTAAAACGTCGCTGGTCAGTCAAGTAATATCTAACTCGCAATATTCATTCTTTTTCAATTAAACGCGAGTTACGATGAAAATTTACTTTGCAATTGTGGCCTACACATAAAATAAAACATTTTTGTTAATATTGTTTTGGTGAGGACCATACTGAAACTCAACACAACAGCAGGGAAACACAAGTTAAAATAATATATGAAGGATGCCAGAACAAGTTAAATCTTAAAGAAAGAGAAATCGCCCTTTTTTTAATTTTTATTTCTTTATTTTTTATTT
Source organism: Epistrophe eligans (assembly GCA_951394125.1). Taxonomy (NCBI): domain Eukaryota; kingdom Metazoa; phylum Arthropoda; class Insecta; order Diptera; family Syrphidae; genus Epistrophe; species Epistrophe eligans. The sequence continues at coordinate 94,926,133 of OX596029.1, forward strand.
GCAAATCTTTAATATATTTAAGCTTATCTCATACCAAAAAACTAGTCAACAAACACACTAAAATATGAAAGACTGCGTTTTACCATCAATTACAAAGAGTAAAATAGAGTTGAGTTTTGGACTTAGGAACGAGATTGGTTAGTTGTTTTTGTAACGGTTACATGCCGCCTCCATTGGACAATTTCTGGATTATGAACATGACTAGAAAAAAAACGAACAGAGACACAGTAATCCATGTCGAATAAATTTAATTTTTCAACACGACATCAGCGTTTGATGTGTGGGAGTTTTTCTGTCTGTTTTTTTGCTTTTATGAAGTGGTAAATGGTAAAAAAGGTAAAAGTATTGTTTAAAGGGATTTTTTAATCCTTTTTCTCCTAAAATTCATTAACAAAACCCCTTTCAGGTTGAAATTAATTCTTGGCCGGCGTCAAATCTTTCATACAATCTCCTTTCTTATAATGTCCCAGGAATTTCTGGCTCATAAATCGAGAAAAGAAACCGAATGCTAATTGATTCAATCCAGTTGCCAAACAATAAAACATGCATGGCGAAGGACCTTATCACGTGACTTCGGTAGTGCAATGCGTAGTGCATTAATGTGTCTGAAGACTCAAGTTCAATTCAAATGGACATAAAAGACTAAGCACCACTAAAAGGATTCTGATGATGGGGCCGGCAGCCGTGAAATACCTAAAAAGAAATACTTTGTGATAGCTCACTTAAGTGTTTGTTGTTTCACTTGAAATCTTCAAATTTTATTTCTGTAGTTAAGTTAGCTTCGAAATGAAAAGATACCTACTCATAATTTGCTCAGCGAAAATAGATATTATTGTTGATTAGACTTTTGTTGTTGGGCATCTGTATTTTTGTGGAGTCGGTGTAGAAAAATATCCCCGGTTGTTTGACTTTGAAATTTTAAAAAGTAACCTAGTCCAAACGTTACGAAATATAATACCTAGTCCTAAAGATATAAATCTGCCCTAGCGAGGTATCCGTCGGAACTGAATTTTTTCTGCAACGCACACTGTCGGAGGTTCAATTCAAATTAAATTCGAGGTATCCTTCATCGGAAAAGAATACTAATACTAAACAATGCGACGACGCGTCGGGTTTCTCTTGCATTAAATTAACCAGAAGATCGATTTTTGAACACTACACAAATCTTAAAAAAGTTCCGCGAACTATTTGTGGCGAAGGATATCGGAAAAATAAATTTAGAGCTGTCAAAATATCACTCAAAAAAGCAATTGATCGCACTGTAGCGCAAAATGTCGGTGTGCGTTGCATAATGTCGGAAAAATGTTCCGAACTGCTGTCCGAAAATATATCTCGAAGCAAATATCCTACGATTCGTATAAAATCGGAGAATTTTCCGCTTCGACGGATATCTCGCTAGGGCAGAATACTTATCTTTGGAAGGTCGAAAAGTGTTAAGCAATTGCTTAAAATGTATCAACTAAAATTGGCTTATCTATTAATTACCGCATCGCACAGGACATCATTATAACGAACAACAATTTACAAATCAAAACGTATTATTTATATTTTATTTATTTTTCTTGATTAATTTTTAAATAAAAAAATAAAAATAAAAGAATCGTTTTTTATTTTTGATAGAAAATATATTTTGTGAATTTAAATAAATAAATGGTCAATTTTAAGCCTTAGCACCCAATTTATTCATTCTTCAAGAAATTGTAGGTTCCCTTTAGTCATTTTAAAAGACGCTGCGGCTGACTCTATAACAAAATTTTTAATTTAATTTTAAACTTTTAGCCCCAATGTAAGTTAAATTATGTATTTCTTTCAATAATTTAGTTTGTTATCTAAAGGTTAGATATAAACTTAACAATACAAATACAAAGAAATAATTTGCCCTTAGACAAAATGCATTTGATATCCAATCCTTGAAATAATAAACATCTGTGTAGACTCCTGGTAAATGTGATCTGCCACACCCAACTCCCCAAGATACTATACCGACAATCTCTTCATCACAAATCAATGGACCACCAGAATCGCCTGTACATGAATCCCTTTCCCATTTTTTAGGATAACCAGCACATATCATTCCAGGAGTAAACGATGAACGATATTTTCTTTTACAATCTCTGCGACTGAGGATCTCAACGTCAGCAAACGCGATTGTATCAGATGTTGGCCCTTTCTGAAAGAACCATATATTTTTTTATAATATTTAGATGATACGCTAAGGGATTACATCGAAGAGCCTTCCCCAACCAACTACAGTGCAAAATTGATTAAGCACTGGCATTGTGTTCGTTAAATCAATTAATGCTACATTAGGATTGTTGAATAAGATTTCCTCCTTCAAAATTAAAATGCCAACATCAGCGAATAGTGTTTCAACACGTCTATATGCTTTGTGAACTTTCACAAGAGCAACATCTTTAACTCGTGTATCATCTGTACGAGTGAAGCGATTGCGCAGTCCGATAACAACCTGAATTTCGTAGGGCATATAAAATTTTCCAGGTCGCCTGGACACAATATTAAGCTATTGAAGGTTGAATGGAATATTAAAAAAAAAAACTTACTTATAAAGACAATGAGCAGCTGTGAGAATCTTCTTCGAGGATATTATCGAACCGCCACAAAAATGATACCACCCCAGCTTTGAATCTCGATATGATTTTAACTGAATTGATACTACAAATTTAGCAAGGTTGTATTTATCGTGGGGAGTTCCACCAGATATTAAATGAGTTAAATTGAACTCTTTAGACCGCAAGATTTTAGTTTTGGTGAGCCCAAAGAATGTCAAAAGTACAAAGAGGAGATTTTGAAAATTCAAACGATTTTTGTGAAGTAAAAACATTTTGGAAAATAATAAAAAATATCCTTGTTTTGTCAAATTAAGTATAAAAACGACAAAGCTCCTAACTCAGTAGTGTATTAGACGCAAAGCTAGCAATTTGATTTTGAACTAGTGATACTAAGGAAAAGAGGAATTATTTAGAGTTGTTATATTTTTTTCTTAGGAGGTATTCCGAACATAAAGGGAACCTCTACATCGTATACTAACTCCCAATCCTTTTTAACGGTGTTTGGACGATATTTGGAATGGGGGAGAAGATACAACCGCATGGTAAATGGGCTGTATCAAGAATTGGTTGTAGATCTTAAAGTCTAAACATAGTTTTACCGAAACCGCGCGAATGAATAACTATGATCTAGCTAAAAGTCTTCTCATAACGCCTCCAGCTCGAAGACGCGGCCATCACGAATGCCAGAGCGCTTAGTCTGGATGACTGGAAACAGTGTGCTAGCCGTTGTAAGAATTGAAAGCTGAGACCCTTCACGGGTCGGGAACCCGTCAAGTAAGTAGTTATTTCTTAAATATAAATCTTCTTGAGAAACTCGAATTAAAACCTCTTAACAAAATTCAAAAATTATCGCAACTGTAGAAGAATTTACGAGCTCTTGATTTCATATAACTTTTTTGCATCAATTTTTCATTTATCTTATTTAATTTTAAACTTATGATTGTGACATTTTAAAAATGTGTGTTCGTGCTTCTGATTTCGATCCTGAATTCAAATAAAGAAGCTTATGTGTTATATTCAGAAGAAGGTCATTTTGACAATTTCAGGAGATTTCTGGACACCCATTTCTGGAGCGCCATTATTGTACCACAGATTGTTCTATGGATATGGTATATTTAGAAGAAATTAATAATTTGTTTCAATATTTTTTTTTTTTATTTTTTTAAATTATTATTTGTAGTATTTAAAATTCAATACAAATACTATAGAATAAAAAATAAAACATGAATTTATTTGTTTTACTTTTTTCACAGCTCATAATTATCCTCGTAGTTATCCTTGAACAATAACAAACTCTCCAAGGCTTCTACAAAGTCATCTTGTTCAAGTCCAGCGTTTACAAACCGATGCAACTTTGTTATCTTCACTCTCTTTGCTTCCCGGTGCAGTGTTTCCAATGTATCAGCAATGTCTCCTGAACATTGAACCGAAGCTATTGTAGGAACTGATATTACTTTCTTCTCTGGTGTACGTTCGGTTGCTGAAATAAATCCCTTACTATCTAAAGATACATCGAACATTTCACGAGGAAATGGTGTAGCAGTGGGCATTGGTTCCTCAAGAGCTGAAACATGGGCCATGCTTGAATGATTCTGACATTGCAGGTACAGTTGGAACATCTGTGAGACGGAATCACATCGATAAGCTGCCATTTTCATTTGATGTTGGGCTTGCTGCATAGGCCGTTTAAGGCGAGATTTTGGAATTCCTCTGACACAGACGGATTGAACTACGTAGTTGGTTCCAATTTTACAATTTGGAGAGAGTTGTGTAAAGAGATCTCCATCGAATTTATCTAGGCAATCAATCAGATCGGCATCATTTTGCATTCGGAATGGCAAGGCCATAGCTGCCGCATTTAATTTTCGTCCGTAGTTCGTGAGATCACTACAAAAGGCTCCAAGACTGCTTGAAAGAGGCGCATCCTTCAAGCGATATCTAAGACTTATTGTTTCCAAATATGAAGCTAAAATAGATGAAGTCTGGTACAAATTATCTGCACTATAGTTGAGCAGTGGAATTTTTCGTGGATCACCTAGTTGCCTCCACACTCGGCTCTGCGTTGAGAGAGGTAGAAACATTGAACTTTGCTCAATGAGCTGACTGTAAGTTAATGCTATATTGACTAACCGAATGGAATCAGTCATCGGCTCATCTGAAAGAAGTGAAATAATAATCGTATAGGGAGAATATCATAACTTTTTTACCTGCACTTTGAAAGAGGATACTTTTCGGATTAAAGACAGGAATTGCAAGATTAGACTTGGAGTATTCATCATTAAGGTATTCAAGACACTGAGTAGCCAGACCTGAATAGCCATTGTGACAGTCGAAGAGGGTTTGGAAGCCCTGAATCAGGAAAAACCGTAAAAGAAAATCCGAAAGTCCATACATAAAATCTAAGTACCTGGCAATTATCACACTCTTCAATGTACTGTCGGATGTTATCAGAAAAATCATCCAAAAACTGTTCGGTCTTCCACATTCGTACTCCATTAGAGAAGGTGTCAAATGACTCATTTGTAGAGGAATGCTGATACTCTTTTATTATATTAATAGTTCGCGGATGATAACGACTGTACAAATAATCTGTCCATGTTTCGACACTTTCACTCAACTTGTACTCCTTTTCTTCTATGTTAACTTCTGGATTGTCCAGATCCATTTGAAACTCATGCTTCGGAAGAGGTTCTGATTCAATAACTTCAATGTCTGATTCTTTCCACTCAAGGTCTTCTTTCAGTTGATCAACTGGATTTATCTTTTGTAAAGAGGTTACTTCTTTATAAAGTTCTCCATCCTCAGACAGATGTTTCAAGGAACCATCAAGATCGACGAGGAGGAGCCTTGGTGTAAATGTTGTTTGCCTCTTAAAACGATGAACTTTAAATTTTCAGATAATAAACCTCAAGCTTTATATTATACCTTATAGTTTTGCCCTTCCCGAAATAAAACATCATTGTCGATTTGGGAAACGGGTTCTTCAGATATATCGTATTTGAATCCAGACTCCTAAGGAATTAATGGTTAGGTCTATTGGTTAGGTCTTCTGCTTTAAATATCAATTAATTTTACTTGAATATTCCACCAGTGAGCGCCAATGTAATTGGAAAAATTTCCAAATTGAAATGTTAGAACTTCCCTTGTGTTGCTCATTGTGTTCAGTGAATTTTTAAGGAATTACTTGGATAATTTGTAAAAAATTGTTTAACTTTAAACTTTTTGTTGGGGCAAAAACGAAGGTGACAGTGGATGGTTTGAATTTTGACATATTTGACGTTTTGTTCAACCATGATTAGTGATGCCAATTTAAAATACTTTGGGTAACTGAAAAAATAATTTTTTAAAGAATCTAGCAAATCAAACCATGATAACGAAACTATCGTGGTCATTGACCTATTATATATGGACTGCTAGTTGAGACTCATTTCCATACAAAAGCCCCAATAAAAGTGGTTCCACCTCTTCTAAGCAACACTAGCCCTTGCGTAGAAAAGCGGCAAACAGAAACAATTATTTTCAATGCCATCTGTTGCCACATGGTACGGATAAGCTTCTTTATTCATAGAAACTATTGACATCTGTAATTATTTCATATAAAAAAACAGAGCCATCTGTTTTAACCCTAATGTAAATTTTGACGTTTGTCATTTGTGTGCTATTTTTTTCAGTTTCTATTTGGACGTGCGTGGTAATTATTTTGTTAAATTAAATATTATTTTTTTCTTATCGACTAAAAGAATTTCCTTCAGGTCCTTTAGGTGAGGTTTTCTGAAAACCATGATCGAATTTTCAACCACCAGCCAGATAAAGCCCAGCAAAGAAACCTTTGTCGGACTGAAGAATATGCATGCACGCTACCGTGACCAGGTTCAAGAACTGGAGGATACTATCGAGAGAATGAAACGAAAACTAAATTCTCTCTGGGACAGATTGGACACAAGCCCAGCGACAAGAAAGGTTCAATCGTTACACAAAATGTTCCCAATTGATTGCCGATATATTAGGCGTGTTTTTTTGTAAGCCCGGTGGTAATTGGACGAAAAAAACGCATCGGGGCTAAAAAAATTACATGTTAAATGCAACAACAACTAAACCCCAATGGGTTTAGCTTTAGCCCAGATAATTTTCGGGGCTTAACTCTCTAACAGGCTAAAAACTGTGCTACCAAACACATTATTGTTTAAGTTATCGATAAATTGTATGGAAACGTCAAATCTGAACTGACGTTAAACAATTTTTGTGTTGTCTTTTTAAATTAAAGTTTGTTTTTTCATTGTAAAGAATTCTAATAAATATTCGTGTAAAAATATTGTTTGAAAATTTTGTAGTAGCAGTAAACTTGTGCGTGGTATTCAATTTTCTCTATTATTCATTTATCAATTATTAATTAATTCAAATTTGTAGTAAAATAACTTTATTATTGATTAGTATGTGCTATTTGTATTTTCCAATTCGTTTTCAATAGATTAATATCAAAGCGCTAAAAAAAAGCTCGAAAATATTTGCCAGGAAATTGAGTCTAAAAAATGAAGTATCAATTCAAATGATATTAAACTAACAGAAACAAAGGCTGAGCTGAAAGAATTAATAACCAAGTTTGAGGAATTTTTCACTAATTATGACAAACGGCGAAATCAAGTGCTCGAATTGAAGCACAATAAGCGAAATGAAACCTATTCAACATCAAATGCATGGGATGCAGCACCAACATCTGCATGGGGTGCCACAGACACCACAGCAAAACAAACCGTAGCTTCTTTTGTTGACACATCTGCACCAGCTCCAGAAGGATTTGTTAAATATCGCGCAATCTATGAACTTAATTCGGATAAAATTTCATTTGTACCAGGTGACATTGTGCTGGTGCCACTGGAACAAAATGCCGAACCTGGTTGATTGGCTGGCGAGATAAATATGTATGTATGAGAAACTTGATATAGGTAGTCGAATCGTCTGCCTCTATTTCTAGTTATAATGCTCAGGACACATTCAATGACAATATCCAATAGTTTAGGTAAAACGTAAACCAACAGACAACAGCAACAGAAGCAAAACCAGCGGTGGCAACCATTGATTCCCAGATAGAAGAACAACAAATTAGCAATCAACATTTATTTGTGCTTCAAAAAAAAATCGCCATAACACCATAAAAAGTTTTTGTTGTTGATTTAAATGTTTATTTGTTTTTGTTTTTTATTTAAACCATTAAACCAATTTTATGCGTGTGCCTACTAAGCCAACATTTACCAAATTTATTAAACTAACAATTTTCTAAGCAAAAACTAAAAAAAAAAAAATTGACCGACGAGTACTCTGCTGCTGATGTTGCAGCTACAACTCATAATTCAACTGCCACTGATGAATCCCAAACACAGTAGGAACTTGATACGGAGGTCTCTCAGATGAATACCCAGCAAAAGAATATTCAGTCAGCCCATGTCAAGAACATCATCCATGACACCTGTAATTTTCAAAAAAAAAAAACTTTATTTTTAATAAGCTTGAATGTCTTTTGTTTATATTTTTTTAACTAACTTGAACATTGCTTTTTTGTGTGCTTTTTTATTTTTGATCATCCTTCTTCTCTGTAATGTTGATTTCTTTAAACATTTGATCAATTGATTAAATGGAGTTTGTGTTTATTGAACTTTAATTTTTTAATAAATAGATTTTACCGCACTTATCTTCGTTTTGGTCAGATTTAATAAAAAATAGAATTCAAATGAAATGTTTTTTTTTGTCACGTCAATTTTTGTGTCAGCTGACTTCGAAATGTCAATGCACATTACCCGGTGCTGCCAAGTTTTTCATTAAGCCCCGAAGTCGTTTTTTTCGTCCAATTAACCTCGGGCTTGCAAAAAAACACGCCTATTCTTCACAAAGAAGTCAAAGAAGGAATCGGTCAACGCCAATAGCCAGTCGTACTCCGATGTCGATATGAAACTATTAGCAAGAATGCCTTCCAAGATGAACCCAATGGATACGATGTCCAAATCACCAGCCACTATTCATCACACATCCCACTCCCCATCTAAAAAGGAATTACGAAGAAGACAAAACCAAGATTTAGAGAATGAAGATAATTTTGTCAAAGGAGGCCTTGTAACTTGTGCTGAAGTTGAAATTATGCAACCGACAGAGCTTAATGAATCTGTGCAGAGTGAAAACCAGATTGTTCTACCTGAAGCTAAAAAAAATAACCAAATCTCTAGTTAAGGTAAGGTACAATAAAGAATTTTGAAACTGTTTTTATATTAACTATATTATAGAAAACACATCTGGAACTTTGAGACCTTTTGGTGGCAACGAAGCAAAACAAGAACGCTCTATGAAAAGTTTTTAAAGAAGATTTACAATAAGAGGAAGATATTATGGTATTTTTGAAAACAATCCAGTCAGTTCAAGGAAAATGGGCATAGATTTGAGTGGAAACCCTGCTTTGTGTTCTTTCGAAGATTATAGTAAAATACTATCTCAAGTTCGTAATAACATTTTACTTACACTTACTATGCTGATTTTCAAAATGACGAAGAAACCTTTGAAATGTTACAATTTGGAATGGACAGATGTTGCAATGGAACATTTATGTTATCATAAAACTTAAGTATTGCAAAAGAAAAACAAATTCCCAATTCGGACACTACGTTGTCCGATGAGTTTTTAATAGCCCAAAAGATATTTGATTTGTCGAAAAAAGATATCGAGCTTCTATCATTGAGGGCTGTTGATGTATCATTTGCAAATGCTTTTAGAAAAAGAATTTATAAAAACTTTTACGAACAATGGGATTGTCCACCCATGAATTTATAGCAACCGAACCAGATTTCCTTACTCTAAACATTGGCGATGATTTGAATAATTCCCGAAAACTTCCAGATGGTTTGTGAAATTACTTTTAAAAATAATAAGATGTTAATAAGTTTTGTTTTATTTTAGGTTGGTTTTATGATGAATTTGGCTAGTTTCCTGGAAGTTTTCTCGAAGAAATCGATTCTACTCATGTTCGCATCAGAAACCTCAAACAGAGATATCGTTTACTTACTTTTACTGCCAGTTATTTAGAAATGCAAAAAGCAAAATAATGCCATTCAATTTTATGAATAAGTCTCTTTCTAAGAAATAAAGTTTGAATATACATAAATACGAATATAATGTGAATAGTATTTGTATGTACATAATAGCATAAACCAATTTAAATTGCAATAATTCAACACAATGTAATAAGATGCGTTGTAAAAACTTTTATTTAATAATTATAAATACATAATAATAAATGTATACATGTTTCTTAATTTCAAATAAAATTTCGGAAATATTTCACATTTATTTTAAAGCACTTGCGTATTGAATGTTTTGATTTTTGAACCGCAACACTTTTGCAGAGCGAATTGTTCTTGGATTCACTGATTATCAAGAGTTCCGAATATGAAAAAATCTGGCTAATTCAGTAAATGGGATGACTGACATTGCCTGCCTAACAAGAAAAAAACTTTTATATTATTTATTTATATTTTCTTTTGTAAATTTCTTACGATACTTGTAGTCTAAGAGCCGGCAGCAAATTTTGATAGGCTAATCGAACACTGGACACATTCCAGTTTTTCTTCAACATTTTTTCTCAGGCAATTGGCTCTTTGTTCAATTTCAGTTGGTTGCTTCAACATTTACGCTCTAGAATCTAAAATATCATAGGGTGAAAAATCTAGATATAACTTTAAATATCCATTATTGTTGTAGGTATGTTACGAATTTTGATTTTTGTATTTACTTTACCAACAGTTTAATTATATGGTAGATCGTATGTCGCTTATGAGAAAAATGAGATTTTCCTTACTTGTATGCGAGGGACCGTTATTTTTGGTCATAAGAATTTAATTTAATTTTGCTTTTACTACGGATTCTTACAGAACACTCCCTCTTTCTAGAGCTATGTACTTCTTTCCATTGTACTGACGAGATATTTTCTTTTCTATTTAGATTTATCTTTGTAAAAGAAAAGAAAAATTAGATATAAAAAAACTTACTTACATAATATTATATTCAATCCAAAACTTACATCCATTTCGATTTTCTTCAGTTACATAGGGTCGGAGAACGATTCATTTCTCAACATCTATTGCCTTTTTCAAAATATTCTCGATACGGTTTCTGGGAATCTGATGTGACCCTTCTCTTTTTTCTTTAAGACCACAGTCGTCAAGACACATTTAATATCCGTGTTATCATAAAAGTCTGGTATAGAAAGTGTTATCCTTCTTGTCCTCTGACAACCAACGAATGGTTATGTAAGGCGAAGACGGTAAACTTTTGCAGAGTCTGACAAAGAAAGAAACTGCCTTCAGTATTGGGTACTTCCATGTATTAATTTTTGTAGAATACATTCTACTTGTCCTAGTTGGACATGTGGTACTTAGTCGAATTTGAAGCTTCGCTTGCGGGAATGTGATACAGAATGGTTTTTAGACGATGGCGTTGGCGACAGCAATAATTTGATGTTCAGCACTATGGTCACCTAATCTCGCGATGCAAATCTGTTGTTTTAAGTTGCTGTTGGATTATGTAATTTATTTTTTAATAAAATGCTTCCAAATTAAACTTACATATATCTCCGATTAGTTTAACAATGAATCCATTTCATTCAGCTTAAGTTTTTTGTGCTGTGAAAATGTACATTCCATAAGCCTTAAAAAGAAAACAAATCTTAGTCTTAAAAAACCTAGGTGATATAAAAAAAATATTTTACACACCATAAACTTTTCATTAGAATAAACTACATGACCACCAATATTCTCATCCATCATCAATATTCCTTTGATAAAATCTTCTTCCCTCGAGGCAGAAGTTAGTAGCAACCAGTTAACAAACAATGCTCTTGATTTATCCACGGCACTATGAATTTTGTGGTCGGCTAGCTGACATGAATTGGCAAAATATCTGAAATAAACAAAACACGAATGAAAAAAAAATAACAGAACAGCACAAAACTGAAGTGTCAAAATTATTTACAATGTTTTCCGCTTTTTCTACGTGAGAGCTAGTGGCGTTTAGTTATAGGTGGAACCATCGTGAAGTTGGCTCCTGGCAGTCCATATCTAGTAGGTCAATGATCGTGGTAAATGAGAGAGAGAGAGAGAGTACCAAACTCATGCGATGAAGTTGAACGGCGACGACGAGAAACCAATAAATTTTTCTTTAGTGAAAATTTTGGCATGTGTGTGGGAAAACTCGTGATTTTTCCTTTTCTTTCAATTTGGCAACGAAGTTTTCGTAATTCTACGAATATTTTGCGATATTTTGGGATAGTCTTAATTCGTAACAATTTGGTCGGATATAATTATTATATATTATAATCCTGAAATCTAAAAGCTCATAACTAATATAAAAGGAATTCTTAAACAAACTTAGTTCTTGTGTCAAAAAAATTTTGATTCTCAATTTTGGACGTAGCAAAATAAAGTAATGATTCTGAAATATAAACTGACAGTCGTATTTATTAGATTTTTGTCTACTTAGACACTGTCTAACTATTTTCAAATTGGTGGGAATATGCTTTATTTAATAAAAATAAATATCACATTATTCACGGTTAAGACAATCTATTCTTGTGTGTAAGTTAGGCAGCTATAAGATAACAATAAACAAGGTTTTTGAACACATTTTCCAAAGTTGGACAGTTGTCTAAAGTTAGACAACGTTTTTAAATAAGACCATGATAAAGTAACTTCAATTTTCAACTAGTTTTCAAAACTCCCTGGGTTTCTCAAAAGTTCAAATTTATTAAGCATCTCCACAAATTTTCTCAATTTCCTGTCAGAACACAGAACAAAAACCGCTTTGAACATTAGGCGTGTTTTTTTGCAAGCCCGTTGGGAATTGCAGGAAAAAAACGACCACAGGGATTAGTGACAGCAACACAGAAACCAAATGGAGTTTTCATACAAACTATCGATAACAAGTATATAATTTATGCCGGTAACACAGTTTTTCTGTGTGCTTAAGTTAAGCCCGGAGAATTATCTGGGTTTAGCTTAGCCCGTAGGGGATTAGTTGTTGTTGTATTTAACATGGTGATTGTTTAGCACCGACGTTATTTTTTTCGACCAATTCCCTCTGGGCTTACAAAAAAACACGCCTATTATTTGTTGAAAATTTTAGTTACCAAGCAAGCTTGGTGTGGAAAGACTTTTCTGTATTTATTTGAAAGATTTTCTATAGGTGCAAATACGTTATAAACTGCTTAAAACTGTCAAATTTGTATGGAAATTTGACAGGTTTACGCAGTTTACTACGTTTACGAGGACTTTACAAAGTTGCATGAATACCCCTAATTTATTTTCATACGTTTATTACCCCTATTACACGCCAGCATCGAAACACTTTACCGATAAAGCATTCCGATTCTGTATGGGCATTTACACACCCATATGTCGGTGTGAGGCTGTCAAAAGTCAATTGTCAAAAAATTCCATTTGGACAACAATTTTCTTATTTTTTATTATTTCTATTTATTAGATACATTTTTCGGTTTCTGCCATAGTGAATTATCCTTTAATTTCACTTAGATAAATAAAAAAATCACTTCAAAACAAAAGCAACAGGTAAACTTAAAAAAAAAAAATCAAATCGCATCGGTAAAGCTTTCCGTCCCTTTTTACACACCACTCGGCATACTATACCGGTGCAATACTACGCGAAACACTGTGTCGGTATATCTCCATTTTACACGACCATAAAACCTTATCGACACTATGCATCGATACAGTGTTCCGCGGCGTGTAATTGGGGTGTGTTCATCTGGATCCCCATTAAACACCCTGTAATCGTACAACAAAATTAAATTCATGGGATTCTTGGCATCACTTCAAATCCGGAATACTTCTGTCAATACAAAAAGAAATCCAAAAGACCAAAAACAAAAATAACACAAAACCGTCTTCCGCCCACTATCGTCTCGACCGACCGTCTGGCAAATCAAAAATAAATGTAAATGGACTTAACCTAAGCAGTGTTTATTGTAGCTGATTAAATTTAGCTGATATCTATTAGAATAAATCCAAACTTCCTCCTCGATAGTTAATTAATAAAATTCGCCGTTCGGTTGCTTCAAGTAGTGTTCCTGCTAGTTCATTCAAAATTTTCTAAAGCAAAGGATGGCTTCTGCACTGCGAAATCTCTACCGACAGGCTATGCACAAATATCCTACAACCGCGCAGTCAGTTCAAGTATCCTTATTGATGGCATCTAGTGACCTAATCGCTCAATGTGGCGTTGAAAAGACCCCGCTAAATAAAATCAACTGGCTACGAACTGGACAATTCAGTTGCATGGGTCTGGTGTTTGTTGGGCCGGCATTGAAAATATGGTATGGAAGACTGGAAGTTATAGTAAATCCCAAACAGAAAGCCTGGCAGAGAGGTGTGAAAAAAGTAGCTCTAGATCAGATAGCGTTTGCACCTTTTTTCATTGGAGCATTCACTACAGTGCTAGGTGTTATTCAAGGACTTAATCCCAGCGAAATCAAGGAACGCCTCAAGACTGATTATTTTGAAGTATTGAAGTCAAATTACAAGTTATGGCCTGCAGCGCAACTAGTGAATTTTGCTTTGATTCCATTGAATTTCCAAGTAGTGTTTGCGCAGTCGGTGGCTGTGTTGTGGAATATCTATTTGTCCATGGCTTTGGCTAGCGATAAAAAAAAGCAAATATAACGCAGAAGACTAACACGTAAAGCCGAATTATCTACAAATTTATGTAAATATAATGTGATAAATTTTGTTTATTAATAAAATATTTTATCTACAAAATGCACTAGGTTTTAAAATGTTAAAAAAAATGCAGGTGATGCAATTTCCTGATTGCGACGACGTAGTTTTTCCTAATATAAAATAACTTTTTGTTCGCCTTAAAAATTAAACAAAAAACAACTGAATCAGAGCAAAGGGTTGTTTTATTTGAATATATGCGGGTCAAATATATGACATCTGTTACGTTGAACCCAATTGAAGCACCTGTTGCATACAATTTTATGCCAAAATGAAAAACCTTGAAACTATATTTACTAGCACTTGAATTCAATGTTAAACTTTCTTGGATATTTATTCAGTCAGTTTTTTAATCTTTATCAAGGTGAAATAAATTCGAATGCATTTTCAGCATGAGTTTTAAACTGGTGAACAGTTTAAGTTTGAATTTGAACAAATGTTTTTTGATATGTTAATTTTTTGCTACTTTACACAAAATTTATTTGAAAACTTCAACAACTGTGCGACTACAGGTTTGTTTTATAGTTTGGTTTTTATTGTATTTTGTCTGCTACCAATCAGCCTAATGTAAACATTAACTTAAATAATTAAATTAACGCTGAAAATAGGCCTGATCAGAATATTTAGAAAAAGAAGTAGGTACCTAATTTGTTTTCTGTAAAATTACCATTTATTCGCTTCCGGTAAAAAAGCGGGTCGACATATTTTATGAAAATCAGTGTTAAAAAAGTTTTGTACCTATGATGAATTATTACAATACGATTGGTATTTATTTTTTAATTTAATAATTTATTAAAATTTTCCAATGTTACAATCTATTTCATGCCCTTAACAATTTCTGGTGGAACATAATCAGCATCGATAACCCTCGGCACCTTTTTCTTGCCAAACCATCTCTTTGGGTAAAAGACCTTTTTACTATCGATTTGTAAGTCAATTTTAGACTCATTCTCAAAGAACCACAAATGTTGTTCCTTTGACTTCATTTCCTCTGCGATGGATTCGATTTTCTTCAGACGATTGGCACGCTGCAATCGATTTAGTTCTTCGTTTAGTTTTTCTTCGCGCAAAACATTCCATTTTTTATACAATTTCTTTTGATTTTCAATTGCCACTGGTTCCTCTTTGGCTACAACAGATTTGCAATAATCCTCAATTAAAGTATCGAAACTTTCGGATTGCAAGAGACTAGTATTTGCCAAGCGTTCTTGCAGGACAACTTTCAGAGACTCCAGCGATGAATCATCAGTTTCAATATTTTCCAAGACTTTCAAACTGTGCTCTAGAATTTCTTTGTAGAAGATTTTTTCGTTAGTTTTGAGCTCTTTGCAAGCGTCTTCGTATTTGCCGTAGAGGCAATAGCCAAGGAGTTTTAGATTTGACGAGAATGGTTTGTTCATCTTTTTACCAATGGCAATTAATGTCTTTCCAACTAGATGATCGTGGTTCTTAATATCAAAGTGGTCATCGAAAAATTCGTTTCTTAAAAATTTAACTCGAACTTTTACCTGAAACAATAAAATCGATTACATAATAATTTAAAAAGCTTTTGTAAAAATATGCATTAAAAAAAAAAAAAACAATTCAAACGAAGAGCCTTAGTGTTATCAGGAAAGTACAAAGAAAAAGATTCTGTCAATCTTATCAACATAACCGCCAAGGAGATTAGAAATGTAGAGTTCCCTTAAAACCAATCTCAGGGAAATAGGCTTCACATTTAAAAACAGAAGTGTCCTTCTTATTTCCTGAAGTGGAACACCACATCCAAAATAGCAAAAAATATCGTTTTCTCATTGTAAACATGAACGACCAAAAAGTACCAAAATACATAAGTTCATTCTAATTTCTAAGCGATGATTCTTTACCTCCTGTGGTTTATCTGCCTGTTCATTCTTCTGTTCAATCTGATAGAAAGGTTCCCTTCGATTCAGATACTTATAACAGGCAAACAATGCCAATGAGCGTGGCAACTCATTATCAAAATCTTCTTGGAGCATTAGAAAAGTTGCTGTCCTAGCGGCTGAGTGGAAATCTTGTTTTTTAATCAAATAATCCAGCAGATAACTCGCTGAATAGTCATCCAAGAAAATTCCATAGGCTAGCCGGTTGTCGAGTATACTAATCAAATCTGTTATGTGACCCATGTCGACAAAGTTCCTCACCACCGCATGATGTGTCGAATCCAGCGTATTAGTGGTCTCTTCTGAAATTCGCAGTGTATGAATCAATTCATTGATTTCATCAACTCGACCTTCATCCGCTTCTGAGGCTTTATTCACGAAGATATCAATGTCGATGGCGTTAAGTTTTCCATTCTTCTGCGATGATGAAGCTTGTTTGATTTCATAATACAAATTTTCCAGATTTGTATTCTGCATAAAAGTCGGCTCTAGGCGACTATTCCATTCATTGGAACATTTGAACTGGTCGGAGAGGAATGTCCTTACATTTCGGTAGATGGTGAATGAGTTTTTATTTAGAAATTTCGAACGTAAAAACATTTTTTAATTTAATATTTTCTTTTTTACGAAGAAAATAACTTCAAAATGTGCTCCTTTTGTAAATCCAAACCCAGGAGATAACTTTTGACACTTCAAACTGTCAAAAAATGGGTGAATTCGAAAATACGAAACTAAAAATTCCTTTCAAGCTGACCCATCTTTGCCGGTCTTTCTTAGATCCTGGCAAAACGGAGTGTCCAATAATTTTGTTTTTAGTTAATTTTTGTATGTTTTGTTCTAGTTCGTTTCCAACTTGAGAAATTCATAAATAAATTATTAAATTTCGATAACAAACATTTTAATTTTTGTCGTTCATTACAACTTTGTTTTGGGAGAATTTTCGGTTGTATTTTTTTATTATTAGGCGTGTTTTTTTTTGCAAGTCAATATAAAATTGGACAAAAAAAGAAATGGAAGCTAAACGATTTGCACAAAAATAAAATAACAACTTAAGTCCATATGGACCACGCTCAGTCCAGATAATTATAATATTGCTTTCGATATTTTGTATGGATACATCAAATTATCTGAGTTATTGAATGATACAATTTTTTTATAAAAAAAAAAACAACTAATCCCATACGGGCTAAGCTAAACCCAGATAATTCTCCGGGCTTAACTTAAGCACAGAGAAAAACTGTGTTACCGGCGTAAATTATATACTTGTTATCGATATTTTGTATGAAAACTCCATTTTGTTTCTGTGTTGCTGTCACTAATTACTGTGGTCGTTTTTTTCCTGCAATTACCACCGGGCGTGCAATAAAACACGCCTACTGTCAGCGCAATAAAGCACCGTCCAGTGGAGAATAAGTTGTTAGGACGGAGGATTGTTTCTCTCTGCTTGTTTGACAAGTTTTTGTCGTTGATGGTCAGGCCAAATATCTTATTTGAGTTACAAATGTAAGGTAAAAAAACAAAATTGTAGGAAAATGGGTGGGTAGGTAAAGTAAGTTGCGATTATGATAAAAATATCATTTTTCCCTCATAAAAAGCGCTTAGAATATTTTCTCACCATTATTCCCACCAAACCGATTTTTTCCACCATTTTGGTTTCAAAAACCACAAATCTAGGAACACTGTTCTCTGTACAAATGTCAAAATTGAAGTTTCATATTTTTACCGCTAGTTGAAGTGTTGAGGGCTAGTGTCGCCAAAAATAACTGGAACCAGCTTGAGGTGGGCAACTAGCAGTCCATATATAATACGTCCATGGTACGAGTATATGTATGTATGTTTTTATTTAATTTTATTTCAATAAATAAAAGGCCAAATTCCTAAACGCAAAACTTGCGCAAATTATGCTAAGTAGATAGTTTCAAAATGCAAAGGTAAACATCCCTGCAAAGCAGATTGTCCCAAAATGTAGTAGATTTTTGTTTTTTTGCGCAAATGCAAATGCATTTGTGCAAATGTAAAAAATATCTTGCTTTTTGCATTTGCTTTGCATGTGTTTTGCTTTGCAAATTTGCGTTTAAGAATTTGGCCAAAGTATCTATAAATATGAAAAGCTTTGTTTGTTGAGGTTATGTAGAACGTGATTAGGCACAGGCATACATACATATATCTAACTTGCTTGTTTGGCAATGTATTTTTGGACAAATCAAAATGGAGTTTTTTCATATGGTTTTTGACAGCAAATTGAAAAAAAAATATGCAAATTCGCAAAAAATTTCCATTACCAAACAGACCTAATTTTTATTGATTCGTTTTGTTTCGGTTTAATTTTCGGCTTTCACTGAGCTCTCTTTTTCACAGTACATACATAAGTGGTACATACATAAGTGGTCCCTTACTAAGGCTCTCCCTAACCGACGCGAAACGTTCGGAACGACGACGAAACTTTTACCTGTCACAAATTATTTACAGGGCGATGAATGTGAGTACCCAGTACCCACACTAAAGCCGGAACCACACCTATCTCGTGTTTGTGGTGTGTTGTGCGGTGTCTCTCGAGTCAAGCTCCAAGGGGTACCATGTACGTACATTTACATAAATATACACAAAAAACACGTAAATATGTATGTAGATATTAATGCATATAACGGTTAAAGATTATAATTGTGATTTAATTTATATAATTTCGAAATAGAATTGAATTATTTAATTTAAAATTGAAAATTAAATTAAAATTGACATTTGAAGTTCTGAATTTACATAGATCTTCGGGATATTTGGAAATTAAACGCTGGACACAGGCTTCTATATTTATCTCTGCATTGTCAATGGAAAGGAAATCCAATAGTTTAGAGATAATGTCCTTGTAAATTGTATCATTCGAATACACAGATTTACGAAAACAGTTCAATATTATTAAAAACAATTGCTGAGCATGAAAATTGATTTTTTTTCTATTTAATTTGAAGCAAATAAATAATAACGTAGGTATGTATATCATAGCAACTCAACTAGGTATATACATACCTATACATATATGTATATTTAGTCTATCGTTAGCCTGGAATTCTATCGAGGCTATTTTTATAAGCTGTATAGTCTTGTGGCTATGATATGTCATTATATGTAATTTCGCTTCATTAAACTGTTTTAGAGACTTTATAGATTATAGAATAAAAAACACTCCTAATGTTCAATGACATAAGATTATAAGTTCTCACAAAATAATACCAATTTTTCTTAAAGATTTACAAATGAATTCTTATAGGTATTCATAAAAAATGTCTGACAGTTGTCATCATATTATAATAAAGGTTGTTCATCACATATGTATCGGTATATATGTACATATATAACATCTCTAAAAAAGTAAGTACATCACTCACAAGAAATCCCCTTTACCTTTTTTTAAAGGTCTTTAAGTAAAGAACCTCCAGAAAGACAGATAGGAAAAGAACACGACAGAAAAAAATACAACGTATGTAGGTATATGTATGTACCTACATTTAAAGCCTCTTGAAGTTTTTATTACCAACCATATAACAGGCAACCAAAAGTGCATCGCAAGTCGAAGTGAAAATCCATTTTCCAAAAGAAAAACCCATATATCAGTCTGTCTTAAGGCTTTTGGGGAGTGAAGATTGTTTAGCTAGCTGAGCAGCAAGACTTGTATACGAGTACGAGGGCATGGCTCACAAGAGAAAAAGGTTAATAGCTGTGCAACGGAATGTTAATAGTTTTCCTTCCTGTTGCTCTTTCTTGTTCTACCCATAGAATGTATGTGATCCTTAGAAATAACACTTCTTTTTTTTTGTTTTTCCTTTATTATTTTGTTCCTTAGAGATTGTTATTTTTTTCTTCTGCATTGGTACCAACAAGACCAAGCTTTAAGTGTGTTGCACTCGTAAATATAAGAAATTTGTAAATGACGACAGTCTGTTGGGAAAGAAATAAAACGGGCTAAAATTTTGTTTTCCTCGTCAAATTTACAAAGGCAAAAATATGTAATGAGATGTTAAAGAATTTTACTTAACGTGGGCTTTTGCATCTAGGTTTTCCAGAAAGGCTGATTGATATTACATGTAAATTGAGCTTAAAAATTGAATAAATAAATTGCCTTTTGTTTTCAGATTTGTGAGGTTCAGTTTTCGCAATTTTAACCATGGGATACATCCAAAAAAATCGCTACATTATTGTACATTTATTGCTGTCGGAAGTATTGGACTGTTTTTGTTTCACTAACAGGAGTAAAAATAGGAGATAATGAGGCATATTGGTGAGTTCGAGGAGCAATTGTGCAGAAAAATCACCAAAAATTTTAACTATAGATTGGAGTGAATGATATATTATCTTTTACACATAATTACTATGTTTCAAATAACATATTTACTTAGGTATCTATTTGAATAACGAATTAAAAAAATAACATTCTGTTATTTTATCTTCAAAAACCTTACCTGATGGATCTTGAGCTGAGGTCTTAGATTCGAATTCAAGGCATATATCATTACAAATATACTTCAATTCTAATAATATACATATATCTTTAACATTAATAAATAGCATTAAAACTTTGTTTCTTTTCCTTTACACCAGAATGTATTTTAAATAATTTTTGCTTCATTGGTCACAAGGGTGCATAAAGTTCTTGTGGCCATGAGTCTATGTTTTCCTCCTTGAGGACTCTTTCTTTCTGTATTATGTGTGAAATTAAAAATTACATTTGAGATGCTGTACTCGTGGTAGTTGAAAGATCGTTTGTTACCTCGTTAAGGTCTCTATTGCTATCAAAAGAATATTTTTTCCAGCAGAAAATAAAAAAATATATATATTAAAAGTTAAAAGGATACATCACAGCAGGATACACACTTAAATTGTCCAGTCAAACGGTGAATACAAAATGAGAGATAGTGTTTGGACTTATGATACAAGTGTATGGTAGTATGTAGTGTGTCCAGTTTTTTCTTATCTTTCACCATCTAATATACGCTACAAAACAAACTTTATTAAATTGAAATAAAAAAAAACAAAATCCAGTAAGGGTGCGTATGGAATCCTAAGGTTTTATAACCTACGTGATGCGCTTACGTGACGATAAGTTAATCGTTAAAATCAGTCGTAGAAATATGTATTATATATAGAATAAGATCACAAGTTGAATTTAAAGAAGGGCTGGAGTGAATTTTGGTAAATCGTACATTATAGTACACACGCTAAAAGAATTTAACTTTTTTCCTCAAAATATAGGATAAGTACTTAGCTTTGTGCAGCATATTATCCTGGTGTGTGACCTGAATTAAAAGAGCATTGGTACTCAATCTTTTAAGTTTCACTTATTTTCGTTGATGATAATAATTTAAACAACGAGTATTTTTTTTCACATTGAAATTAACTGCACAACTTAATTTCAATTTTTTGCTCATGTAGTTCTTGTGAACTTTTAAAATCTTATATTTATTAGATTTTATTTCAGATGACTAGTTAAAAAGTGTCTTAACTTAACAGTTCCAAATAGTTGCAATTATATGTTTTATTTAATTACATACATATGTATGCATATAAAATGTAAATTAAAAATGTTTATTTAGACATTTTATGAGCTGAACGGCTGTCTGAAGTTAGACAAATGTTATAATACACGTGTTCTTATTAATAAACGCTGCCTAACTTTAGACAACTGTCCAACTTTGAGAAATGTGTTCAAAAAACTTGTTTATTGTTGTCTTTAAGCTGCTTAACTTATTCACAAGAGTAGATTGTCTTAACCGTGAATAATGTAATATTTATTTTTATTAAATAAAGCAAATTTCCACGAATTTGAAAATAGTTAAAAGAAGAAGAAAAAATTCAAAAAATACGACGTACGATTTTTAAACATTATAAGTTAATGAAAACTATTTAAATTTCTGGAAATAATGTACCTACTTACTTTTTTTTAGCAAATAGAAATAAAGTTGTGTATTTTTACAAAAACTAACTTTTACAGGTTAGGATTACAGGATTTGCACTGAATCAAAATAAAATAGAACTTTAATTATATTCGTTAATTAAGCATTAAGCGTGAGTCGAGGACAAAATTATATGTAAAATGTAACCAAATCAGCAACAGATTTTATTAATTTCATTAAAAGTGTTTGCTTCTATGCCATAAATTATTTTGTTTTATTTTTCAAATATTTTTTTATTGAGATGTATGGCCAACAAAATATAGAAACACTATCAAAATTTCGATATAAAAATTGTTTCACAATAATTGTATGTGAAATTCTGGGAAGATTTTTTTACTCACTAAGCAATAAACAAAAATATCGTTCATTGAAATAAATATTGAATTTTCATGATGAAAACTTAACAAATCGAACACCAACCAGAGCGAAAATTATAAATTTCAACTTCATGTGTAGTACTTTATTTGCTTTGACATTTCCCCCGTCACAAATAACTTTCATCTGAATTTTCAGATGAGAATTTCTTGTCTGAAAATGATGAAACGTAACTTATAGCGAGTTTCATTTACGAAAAGATTTACTCTTTCTGTCAAAAGATTGTGCCCTTTTCATATTTTAAGAGTTGCATTGCAAGAAAAAGAACAATTCTAGGTCAACGAAAGAAGTGCTTTCTAATGGGGTGAGAGATTCGATCTGAATACATAGCTTTTTCTGTTAAACGTCAAATGAAAAATATTTTGTTGTTTGTTTGTGTGAACTTGTGTCGGCTAGTGTTAAATTAAAAAACTACTGAAAAAAGTGTCATTGAAAAGAGCAATTCTCGATTTTGAGAGCAATTCTTTAAAATTTGAATGAAACTCGCTATATGTAAAAGTCGTTAAAAGTCATCTAACTTTTTATGACAGCTGGCCAATCAGAAGCTCTAAAAATTTAGAACTCTGAAAATTCAGATGACAAACGTAATGAATTGAACGCCCGCCTTCATTGATAAGTTTTCCAAGAGTATCATTTCTCATGCTTCTCACCCTAGCCGCTTTGATTCGGAAGAAAATTGTAGATCTTCTCCATTTCTGCCGATAAAACGCACACAAGAATGGTTGAGAGTTGTACATAACTAGGCCCTGATTCTATACGAATTGTAGCGCCATATTTTTTGTTGTTGTTAATTTTGCTGCGCTCTATCTTTTAAAGCACTAACTCCACGTGTTTAATTGCTCGTATGTCTTATTAATTGTGTTTTCTCTTCAACTCCACAGACATCCTACATATACAGAAAATAAATTGATATACATTTTTTATCAAAACGGAAGTTGTTGGAGCTTGAGGGGGCTGAAGATTAAAATTGAAATTTTTAGACATTTCTAACGAGTTTTGTGTTAGTATGACCATAGACTACATAATATTATTATTATTATTTAGTCTATGGTATGAGATAAATGTACCTTGAGTTCTTCTCCTTTTTTTGATTCCATAAAAAAAACTTCCAAGTGCGAGAAACATATTAAAAACAAAAATCTTCTTTTCTACATTACAAGACTAAGAAAAAGTTAGTAATGTATCACCTCAATGGTTAATGTTTAGAAAGTTGAGCACAAGGCCAAATGATGTATACCTATATATCGCTTTATGGCTTGCTTCATCCCTACCGAACCGATCCGCCTACTGACCTTATATTCTCATCATGTTTTATATCTATGTTCTCCTAGTCCTACATAATATACCTATGGACGTATTCGTATAACAATTTCAAAGAAGCATTTATCACTTTAGAAAATTTAAAATTCGAAACACGAAAATGTATCGTTTTGTATTCGGCATTCGAAGAAGCTCCTTGGAACTCGCTCCGACTTCTCCAGCACCAGCCGCACTATGTTGTCCTTGCATACTTACTTTCTGTTGTTTTTTTTTTAATTTTGAGATGGTTCTTATGATACGGTGTTCGGTTAGTTTAAACTGGAATGAGTGCCCTGGAGGTGCATTGTTATGTATTTTTTGTTGCTTGTGGAAGCTCAGTTCCATCGTATTATTCACACTGAGTACGGATAATGTATATGTATATAGTTGTGCTCATAGACACACCTACCCATTCAAATAGAAAACCGCTTCAACTTAAAAACCCCTAAACTTCCTTCAATGCTTCTTCACAACTTCACATCATTGAGGACGAAACGAAGCCAGAAATAAGAATGGATAAGACAGGGAGGAGATTTTTGACGATCATGAATGGTCGGGTGTGTCAGTGCGGGCAAAGAGTGCTTTAAATAAGTAATTCATGAATGGCATGCAATCTGGATATTTTCTTTATTTTTTTTTTTTTGAATTCAAATAGCATTTCTTGAACTTTGCGAATATATAAAGTGGGCAATTTAGTGCTTCAGTTGTTTTGATTTGTTTGATTAATAATTGGACATGATTTGGGTTAGGAATTTGTGGGATTTCATTTTAGGTGATTAGGTACCTATACTCTGCTGTGCTTTATGGTTAAGTAATAAAAATTTTGAAACAACACAAGCTGAATGATTCAATCAATCTGATGCATTTAAAATATTAAATTCTACTTGAGTTATACAAAAATTTAATAACTTAATTTTTAACATACATTTTAGTTCTTTTGTTTATTATTGGTAAGTATTGGTTGAGTGTACAAAAATTGAGGTTTTGAACTAGTTGAGAAGTTAACCGCAAATCGGTCTATATTTCAATAAATCGACTGTACATCGGGGTAGAGCCCAAACAGTATTATAATGTGATTTGCTGGAGGAAAAATTCAAATTTTTGTTTTAACGCTCGACAACGGCTCTGAAGATTTCGATTAAACTTTGATTTTTTCCAAGTGATTTTCAGAAAACTGTGTTTCAGGGGAAAAATTCTACATGTTAAAAGTATAGGGTTTTTCAGGAAATTCCCTCATTTAAGGGTTTTCCCTGTAAATCTTGTGTATGATTCAATCAACTTAAACAAATATATTTTATTAAATTAGAACTTTATTTGCTTTTATAGACATTAAGCGTGTTTTATTGCAAATACAACATTGGTAGGGTTATGGCTGATGAAATCTAAAGTAGAATTCAAATGTGGATGGATTTTTGACGTTTTTCGAGGGTTAAATTAAATTTCGTTATTTTTGTTTGTAGGTACGACTGATAATTGAATTGGGCTTTTCCAAAAACTATATATCTATAACTATACTATATTTGACAGTTCTAGTTGGTGAGAAAACAATGCAATGCAAACAAACATACTTACACAGCCAAACACTTTTCCAAAGGCGCGACTATAGTGTGCACATTGTGATTTATCGTTGTATATGTAAGTATATTTGTTTGTATTGCATTGTTTTCTCCCCAACTAGGAAATTTTTGATGTTGTTTGTTTCGCATTGTCCCATTGACGTATGGGGGAACTTTCCAATTGTATTCAATGGATGTGTTCGTGGAGTAGTTTTAATTGTAATTTTTCATTTGAACAAACAAATCGATCTTTTCCAACGTTTACGAGAGCAATTTTGTACTGTTTTTTCTTTAGTTTTTTTTTAGTTACAAGGTTTCTTTTAAATACTGCGATTTTTAATAGATTGTTACTTTGTTTCTTACTCCATTAGCGAATAACAAACTCAAAATAAAATATAAGCGAAAAATAATTAAACCAACAAAAATTTTAGAGCCTATATGACATACATACGTTATAATTGATCAATTTCAAAACAAATTTCGATTTTCATTCTGAATAAAATCAATTTATTTTGAACAAATCCTGTATCAAACCAAAAGAATTTTGAAACGTCTGTTTGCAAAAGTAGCTTCTGATTGGTTTAATTTATTTGCGTTATGAATATTCTGCTTAAAATGTGTCAAAAATCATTAATAAAATAATTGTTATTGCAAAACATGTTTTTATTTATCCTGTATTTATCCTGCAAAAATTAACGCCGATGACGTCGGAAACGGCGAAATTTTATTTTGACCATAGTCTACGAACAAACCCTTTCTCTTGGGTTTATTTTTTTGTTGTGTTTTTTATTTCGGCTGTCAATTTCAAATGTCACTAAACAAAATGACAAAAGAAAGAAAGAATTCATAAATTTTATTATATTGTAATAACGAAAAAACCAATAGAAAAGAAAGGAAAAACTGAATTGGAGCTACAAAAACTTCTTTGATTTGATTTTTTTTATTTTGAAAAAATTCTGACAGGTGTTTAATAGTACCAGTGTGAAATATAAAAACTACGCTACTACCGATCATTTTTTTTGGGAATAACTTACTGTACTAACAAAAAACAAGCCTATATTAATTGAGTTACCACTTAGAAGTTATAAATATCGTAGCAAATATATATCAAGTTAGTTTAACAAAAGTGTTCTTTAAATAGATGGAAATTTAATGTAACAAAATATTAAATTCAGTTTGCTGAGATAAACAAATGAAATTGAAAGCACTTAAAAACAGGAAAAAAAATGTGCACCCACACACTATGCAAACTTCATAATGCAAAACGAAGTTGAAGATATTTATTTTCCTTTAAAATAATTTTGCTGTTTATCAGAATAAAAAATATATAGAACAGCTTTTCCAAAAATACGCCATTACTTTAATAAACTCAGAGAAGAGACAAAAGGTATGTATGTATATAAGAACCATAATGTCCCAAATGGCTTTACCTATACTTAGTTCCTTTTGGACTCACTATACACTTCATCTTACTTTTCACTCACAGCCTGAAAGCTATAAATGCAAGGCAAAGAAGCTTAACAAAGTCTTAAAATTGTAAGTTTCAATCTTTTTTTTTTTTTATTTTTTTGTGGAGGGTCGTGGCCTCTTTAGGTTTTCGTCCATTGTCCGAATTATTTCAAACCCGGAAGGTGATTGTTGTTTTTATTTTGCTCTGCTATACAGTTCCGCACTTAATTTCTTCTCTTCGCGGACAACACTTCTCTATTCAATGAAGTGCCAGGTAAAACAAAAACCACTTAAGCTGCAGTCCTTTCTTTTTCTTTAAGCGGAATACCTACTATATAGGTACCTATGTTCATATACATATATACTTACTGTTTTACAATGTAAGAGCTCAAGAGAGTGAAAGGTGTGAGCTTGCAACATTAAACTTAAAAAAAAATGGTATAGTGATGTTATGTTGAATTAACCTTGTTGTTGATGTAAATTAAAGTGAACAACTTTAACAGGATTTATCCTAAAAAAGAAAGATGAAAAGCTTCCTCTTATATAGTAGATATACGTTACGTATGTTGGTAGATTTTTTGGTATATAAAAGTATCAAATAAAAATGATGCTCTAATACTATACAAAATATACCTTCATATACAAAACTCCCAAGAGAATAAAACCCGCGTAAAGAACTTGAGCTCTTTATGACATTCAAAAACGCTGTTTGGGTTTTTACGACGTGATAACGACACTTGCACATGACCGAAATATTTGATTCTATGTGTTGAGTGTTTCTTAAACAATTTCAGCGATAAACATATCCTTGGAAGGATTTTATTTGTCAACATCATTGCCACAAAAAAAAAAAAATAACGAATATATATGAAGTAGGTAAGGTTAACAAAATATAAAGATTTAAAGAAATGGAATCGTTTTTTTTTTGTTTTGTCTCGAGATAAAGGGTTGCATTTGAGTTATTGCATTTGTGTGTTCCTTTTTATGAAACATGTGAGTAGAATATGAAGTGTCAACTTTAAATAAGTATATAAATAAAATATACATGTATGTATGTATGTTATACATATTCAATATAGATGATAAATGAATATTATAAGTATGTTAGTGTTTATTCCTTGAAGCTGAGTCTCCCATTGTTTGTAGATGGAAAAATTCACGAGATGTTTTTGGATTTCTTCTTTTGTTGCCTATTTATAGCTACATAAAGGATTGGTGAATGAAATAAAAAATCAATTTCAACAGTAAATAGAAGGTAAGCAGTCAATGACAGGAAATTCATTTTTTTCTTCTTTTAAAAACAAAAATACCTACGCGTAAACTTAAGCGCTGAGCTTGATAAGTTTTTTTTTTTTTGTAAAGAAAATTTCATTTCCTCTTTAAGGAGCGTTTTCGAATTTTCAAAACGTAAATATATGTACATATGTATATATGTAGCTCAGTGCTTAAAATAAACTGACAATAAGAATATTGTAAAATTCTTCCAAATTCAATTTTTAAATTAGTTGTCAAAAAAAGTTAACATATTTACAAAAATTCGAAATAAAATAGAAAAAATTTGTTTTTAAAAATTATAGCCTACTTTTAGGCTCTTCATAAATACACGTTAATTAAGTAAATAGTTATTATGTTTGAAAAATACACTCACTAATAAATTTAGTTATTCACCACTTATACTAAGCTTTCACCACCAAGATAGTCGCTATGACTAAGATCGCTTCTTAGTATTATCATTCAAATTATGTTAGTTAGTTATTCTTATTCTTATATTCAAATAAAATATTAAAAATTGGTTATTTTTATTTTTTATACTCCAGAAGAAGTTTTTTTTATTTTTTAGACTAATTTTTTTGTGGAAAGACTTTGTCTTATTAAGGTGATTGATTTTTATACCGGGCTATATTTGAAGCTATATACATACATATATATTTGTCGATGGGATTTGCTGCCAACCTATAGTATCAGATTAGCATTAGATAATTATTGAAAAGGGATTTGCAGAGGAATCCCCCCAACAAAACCAACAAACTCATCTTTCCCTTAACGCTGAGTGATCAATGAACATGGTGGATAATTATTCGGTCTTTATGCCTACAACTAAAGGGTTTTCTAATAGGAATGAGTTGATTTTGACAGCTCGTGGCGGCCATATTGTTTCTTTTACTTTCTGTCAAAATATCGTCTTTTAATCAGTTTCTAAAGACAAATCATCACGGCAAGTTACAGCGACCATACGCATCGTCGTGTGTTCGCTAATTGGGTTTTGGAGCAGTTGGAAGTTGATCCCAATTTTGGTCGAAAAATCATCTTTAGCGATGAGGCCCAATTTTGGATGAATGGAAACGTGAATAAGCAAAATTGCCGGATTTGGGACGACACCAAACCACGCGAGATTCACGAGGTGCCAATGCATCCAAATAAAGTTACTGTTTGGTGTGGATTTTGGGCTGGAGGCGTCATCGGTCCGTACTTTCTTCGAAAATGATGCTGGCCAGGCCATCACAGTCAACGGCGATCGCTATAGGTCGATGATCACCAACTTCTTGTGGCCTGAATTGGATGATATGGACACCGAAGACATATGGTTTCAACAGAATGGCGCTAGGTGCCACACAGCTCAAGACACAATCAATATTCTGCACGAGCGTTTTCATGCCATAGTTATCTCAATTTTAAAATCGACCCGCCCTTAATGGAAAACCCTTTATAATACCCTGTGAAATACATTAATAATATACATAGCTTATATAGATCAAGAAATAAAATTAAAGGATTTTATCCTTAAAGAGTTTATTAAAGCTCCCATATATTTACTTTCTAATTTTTTAACAAGTCTACGTATAACACATAACATTATACATTAATTCAAAAGAAAAATACATCCCCCCCCCACTCAAACACACACAAAAATATATCAAGACAAAGATCTTTGTTTTTCATTAAAAATTGTTGACTCCAATCAACTGCGTAACTCTTTCGTAAAAGGCACTTTTTCATATCCACAATTTACAACTGTAATCGGTCTTAAGCAACATTATTATTCACTCCTTTTTACTTCTCCTTAGAAATAAATACCTTTTTGACTCAACATCACCATTGCCTGACATATTACCAAACGCGCTTCATTTCTATTACCGACATATATTAATTTTGTTCCAAAGTACAATACCGTTAGCTGCGTTAAAAGTGTTATTGCCAACCCGTGGAAAATCCATTTGTTTTCCATTGCGCTGTTAATGAGTTTTGTGTGTGAGGGTTTCTCAAGAGTTTATACTCGTTCTTAGCTAAGACCCACCTAACTCCTCATTCTTTTTTTTTTAACTTACTTTTTTCATAGGCACTTTTGCTGTAACACTTAAATTAAACCTACGTTCTTTTCTAAGAAACTCACTTGCCCCGAGAAGCATACAAAGCAATGTTATAAGGTGATGGCGCCCAACGTGGCGACGACAACGACGACGACGACGACTTCCCATATTAATATTCACTACAGAACTTAAGAAATTATTTCACAACGAAGTGTGCAAAGTATATGAAGCTGGTGCAGGGCAGGCAAAGCATACGAAAAGCTGTAAAAAATGTAAATTTCATTTAGTCAAGAAGAGCTCTAGCAATTCCACGCAAAGTCCAAATTTGTAAAAAAAAAAAAAATGTTAAAAAAAAGGTTTCCATTCTCACTCTCTGGGACTGGGACGGGACTTAAGCTGATTATTATCCTTTTATGTGACATCGAGTTAAAGAAAACGAGTAAATGCAAATCATGTGCACTGCATGTCAAATAGAAAGGAAAAAAAAGGACAACCAGGTCTCAAGTATATACATATAATCAATTTGCACTTCAAGACTTCACCCCCATACACCATCAGTAATTCTAATTTACCATATTTTCAAGGGCTGCTATATATACACTCTTGGGTGTCCACACTTAATTCAAATTCAATTTCCTTAAATAGCCATAAAGTATGAAATGTTTTCTAAGATAGCTGAGATTTTTCTTAATCCACAATCCAGTCCGGTTCAAAGATTCAATTCGGGGAAGGTTATTTTATTTTCTAACCTCTTTTTCGCAATACGACCTTTTTTTTTTTGTTGAACCATAAAATGTGAATCACTTGAATTTGATTTCATGATGGTCTTCCTTCGGATGTATGTAGTTACAGAGTTTGAATTCGGATGATGAAAAATGCTCATTGTTAACTGGGTTTTGCGATATGAGAAAAGGGCGATGGCACATTTTTGTTTATAATGTATTTGCCACTTTTGTGGAATATGCAAAGTTTTTATGTTATAATCTTGCTTCTAGATGCAAGGTTCTATGAAAATATCATTGATTTTCTTGAATTGTAAAAAAAAAATATTTAAAAGGAATTGTAGGTAAGCCTGAAAATACCTCTTATAATTTGATAAAATATAACACCTATTACTCAGCTTTGTTTATCAGTTTTTCCGTCAACATTTTGTGGAATTTTTTTTTTATACTTTTTGACAAATATTTTAAAATTCATACTGACTACCACTACCATGTAAACATTATAAAAATTATATCGTTCACTCGGGTGTATACGTACTCTTTTTAAATTATTAAATTTTTAACAATTTACGGAAAAATTGTTTATGCATCTTAAGTAGTGCGAGAAGCTATGCGATACTAGAAGCATTTGTGTGGTTGAGTCAATTTTCTTGGTACTTAGCAGTTTTTGGACATTCTCCTGACACGTTTTTTTCGTTTTTTCTTAGAATCAAAAATAATATTAGGAGCATGTCATATACATTTTTTGGGCAGTTAATGAAAACCTTATTTTTTTTAAACGTGCCAACAACTTTTCAATAATTTTTAGTACTTTTTGTATTTTTTTTTTTCGAAAAATGGTTATTATTAAAGGAGTCCTAGTTGAAAAAAAGAGTCCTCTATAAATTTCAACTAAGACACCAGTATTTAAAAACTCGATATTCCAATGAAGTTTATTTTGACCTTAATTATAACAACAAAGCTTCTCTTTTAAACAAAACAGAAAAAAATATGTCACATTTCATAAAAAAATATGCACGACTTGATTGCACGAATGTAGCTACATTCTGACTTTTTAACATTTTCTCATTAAAAATTTTTAAATTTCAGAAGGGATAAAAAAAATATTTTCAAAATGTTTAAATGCAATATTATGTTTTAAAGCACTATATGCAGAATCGGTGAAACCATTAAAAAGTTATAGGTGAATAACTAAAAAATAATACAATTTTCTCAAAAAAATTCAAAATCCTACTTCTAGTACAGTAACTTTATACATCAGACCTTAGGTCAAATCCGGTAGTTCTGATTTTTTGCTGAGTTGTTTATGATGTTGGCCTAATGAAGAAAACAAGTTTTCGACCTCGAGCGCCGAACGCATCACGGTCAAAAATCAAAAAACCGCGAAATGTTAGCTTTTTTTTTTGTAGTTATTGGCGATTTTAATTTTGTTCTACGATTTCAAACTCACTAAATTTTCTTTAATTTGAGCTGTGAATCGTGTCTGTAGAGTGTAGACCCAACAGTTTTCAAAATACAGCTTCTCAAAAATAAGCAATAATTGATTAATAACAACAAGTAGCAAAAAAAAAAAAAACAGAATTATAACAAATTTAGGGTCTTTGGCATAAGATGCATCAAACTACTAAGGCTTCTAGTTTTTTCGATTTTTGACAATACATATTGCGTTAGGTGCTCGAGGTCGAAATCTTGGTTTCTTCATTAGGCCAACATCATAAACAACTCAGCAAAAAATTAGAACTATCTTTTTGACGTGATTAAACGAATAAAACAATTAAAATCGACCTGGGCAGGACACATATCAAGAATTGAAGACCAGAGATGGCCCAAAATATCAACTAAATGGACTTTTATTGACGTAAGGAAACAAAGAGGACGTCCAAAAGAGAGATGGGTTGACGATCTTAACCAATTCAACCGGCCTTATCCCCCCCGATAGAAATTAATTTGAACTAAAAAAGATAATGTATGAATTAATAATGTATATAAATTTTGTAATCACAACTATATTAATTGTTAAATTTAATAAGTAATTAAGTTATATATTATATTTCATTATTTATTTTGTAAAATTTTGCCGAATAAAGCTTTAAAAAATAATAATAACATATGTTGCGTATTTATCTGGGTATAATTCTATAGCTATATAAGACGAAGTATAACTGAATAATGGTTCAGCCATGCACTTTGTGTTCATGAACAGTAAATCAACACAATCTATTTTCTCAAAAGTTCCAAGTCATTATAACTTAACTAAGCAACAACTGTCTAGGTGTCTTGTCTCACCCTTCACCCAAAAAAAGTTCAAACATCATCGGTAAAAAAAAATTAAAAAAATAAGTTAAATATCTGTTGTAATTTGTAGCTTGTCAAAGTTTAATGTCCAAAAACTGTTGATGATATCAGAGTCCATATTGCAGTTGAACAGTTTTATGACAGCAAACTTAAGTTTTCCAATTTTCCAAAACTTGATTATCACCATTTCTCCCTTGCAATTTTCAACACTAAACAACATCGTCATCAAAATCGAGAAATTGTCTGACCTCTCATGTTTGTTTTTCTTAAAAAAAAAAAAAAAACTTTCCAATTTTCTTGGATTTATGTGTTGAAAACAACATTGTCCTCGTTCGTATCCCCTCATTCAATTCCAATTACAAGTCTCCTGAAAACTCTAATAGAAACAAATATATAAATATATTTATATAAACCTCTGATCGTCCTTTAAATACACGATTCGATTCTTGTTAAATAATTATAATACTCCGAAATTGCGGAGTTAAATTAAAAGTTTGTCCCTAAAACACACACAGAGATACACAAACTAAATTAATTCGACGGAGAGCGGGAATTGTAAACTATTTGAAATTAATTATTCACATTAGCATATAAGCATCAAGAGTAGGTAATCGAGCACGATAATAAGTTTCACCGCAGCAACTAATGAGCTGGAGCTAGTTAAACAAGGATCCACTGTGTCTGCCACTTAAAATTGGCAAAGTGCATAGCGGCATAGTGGTGGTGGCGGCGGCATCACGCGGCGGCGGTGGCTATGATGAAGCTCCAACAACAAAGTCTTCTTCATTTACATACACATGCATTATATATACGCTTTTAAGTTGGGATAGGAATAATCTTCTTCACATATGAACTTTTACTGTAACATTGTTGCACAACATGCAAACTCGGTCTTTCAAAAACTACACCCCACCCTACCCCAACACATCACACCATTCCAACCGCCATCATCATCATCGTCACTTTGTATTATTTACACCAACAATTGTTTTAAGTTTTCCAAGGACGTGCGAGATATTGTCGGCGAAACTTTTCCATCATCCAGGATTCAGTTAATTATCAGGACAGAGATGCACACACATACACACACACACACCCAGCCAACCACCCATCACCCATCCATACACAAAACCATTTGCAGTAACATACCACCAGAGTGCAGTTGCCCTGACTGAAACGAACTAATGAATTCATTGTACAACGCAGACAGATAGTTTCTAATTTGCTCCATAAAATTTAAATTGACTAAGGACTAAGGAGTCCGAGGACGAAGTTTTTCTCTAGGATTCTCCCATTGAAAACATAGTCTCATCATTGTCGTCATCGCGTTGAATGTTGAAGGGTAAAGTGCGGTGAATTTTTTTCGTTCATTCAGTTGGTCCAGAAGTTGAAGGAAAGTTTTCTAGATTTGTATGTATATTTTTATTTTATTTTTTTTTTTTTAATTTCTATTAAGGACTTTTATTGGGGTGCTGACTTACTTAATGTACAGGACCACGTTGAGTTAACAGATATAGAAGTGATTTTTTTGAGTTTTTTTTTTTTTGCAGAAATAATTTTCACGTAGTTTTTTTTTGAATCTGTGGATCGATGTGGGTAATTTGAGATTAGAGTACCATGTAAGAGGATTGAATCAATTAAAAGGAGGGCCATTTTCAGGTGTCACAATGACTCTAGTAGCTTTTATTTTGATAATTGGGATCTTTGTTAGTAGGTTGTGAAGTCAGTAAGAAAAGTTGAAGAAGGTTCCTAGGAAATTGATTATTAAGTGGCATCTTGTCTTCCTTATGAACTAAATTCAATCTTTCACATTCTTTATCTAAAATCCATAACAAACTATGTATTGCAAATTGCTATGAATTAACTTCTGAAGGAACAAGTTCAATAAAATTTGTTTGAGTCGTTTTTGAGAGAAAATTCAAAAAAATCTCAAAAGTTGTCACCCTATCGGAAGATGCGATAATTTTTGTAAATTATTCCCCAAACAAAAATCGGATCAATTATTCCGCGTTCTGTAGTAGTAATTAATGTCTTGTTGACGTGTACTTTGTATCATTTAATTCACAAATGTCAAAGTAGAATTCTACGTTCTTGGAGATCTTGTGCGATCACGATGACTGATCGCTGGGTGATTCTCCTTCTGCCAATAGGCCAAGGAGAGTGACTGATGGACTCAAAATGAAGTATTTCAAATTCAAAATATTGTAGTTTCAACATTTCAATAGTTTTTTTTTCATATTCACATTTTAATGTTTTAGTAATTGGGCCAGTTCAGGTTTCTCAGACTGTGTGATCTGTGATCTTAGCAATCTTAACGTAAAATTCCTCATTTTTGCTGTCAAAAGACTGAGACTGATAGTTTTTTGATCCGCTTGCTCAATTATTTTTTGTGGAAGTTGATTAATTTACAAAAAAGAGATTGAGATTGCTTTTGACTTCTAGCGGAGAAATCTTGTTCAGGTTTCTTCCCCTCCTCAGTAAAGCTGACAGAAGTTTGCTCAGTGATGAAATCTCAGAAACGTGAACTGGCTAACTTTTCGCGTCCAGTCAACAGTACTGTCAAAACTGCTCCAAGCTCTTACGGTGGCACGAAAAAATACAATATTCAAATTAAGCGAATTTTGAAGAAATTTTAGGAAAACTGCTTCTCCAAATGGAGTAACTGTCTTTTATTTCACTCCAAAATTCAATTATATATTTTTATTTGTGATATTGTACATACATAGGTACTATATGGCAAATTATGCATTCGTAAAAAATCGAACTCGAGATTTTAATGAAAGTTGACATTACGATGATATCGAAGTCGCGAAGCGAAAAAAGTGGGTCTAGTAATTCTGTGTGCCTGTCCTTTTGGCTGTAGCCTAAACAGGAGGGTCGTTTTTTTAAACTTGGTACCTAGCATTTTTTGGGAATTTCCACATGCGTTTTTTTTTTCATTTTTTTAAAGAAACAAAATAACGGTACCTGTCGTATAATAATTTTTAACAAAAAATGAAAATCTTATTTTTCTCAAAAAAGTGCACAAAACTTAAAAAAAAATCAGCTACCATTTAAAAAAAAAAATTTCGAAAAATGGTTATAAATTGTACCTACCTCCCATAAAACCATTTATTTGATTTTCGATTTTCTCAAAAACGGTTCAACTGATTTTTTTTTTTTTTTTGGCTTTTTAAAAAAAAGTTCCAAAATATTTTTTTAAAACTAAATAATACGAAAACGACTTGGTCGATTTTTATTAAACTTAGCACCCAACAGTTTTTTGACAATATCTAGCAGATTTTAAATACAATTTTTTCGTATAACCAAAAATAACGGTACCTCCTATACAAATGTTTAATAACCGGTATTGAAAATCTCATTTTTTACAAGAACGGCTCCTTCGATATGAAAATAATTTTTTGAAAATTCGATATTTCGAAAATGGGTGGATGATTTTTTTTTGTCCAAACAAAATTTTTAACTCCGCATTAATAAATACCAAAAATGTGCGTACATTTCGTTAGTGTCAAATCAATTTCAGAAATATTTTTAATCAATTTACTTCTAATTTCATTGATTTTTTAACATTTTTTAAATCTAAACTGTAAATTCCATACATATGTGCGAAGTGCATATTTACTATTTATTTACTCACATAATATTTCCTTAAACGAGGCTATATTTTTGGCAGTTGGCATAAAATATTGACTCTAATAACTAATAAATTTCTTTTATCAGATGAAAAGTTTTTAAAATTATTAAGACTTTAAAACCACAGAGTGATCGTACATAAGAGCAAGTTCGTTCGACCCATTCGTGCATTTTATTTTATATTTTCGGACTTTTGTGATTATTGTTGGTAAATCTAATTTTTATTAGAGTTATAGGTATTTTTTTTTTTTTTAAAAAGTAAATTTTTTTAAATTGGTTTTATAATGTATTCGCCTTCCTATTTCGTACATAAATTTGTATACACAGAAAAAGCAGAAAAGCAGCTGATTTCATCTCCTCCATATAATCACCATGTTTGATAATGACATTAAGTTCAAATTTTTACAAATCGAATGACAGATCCATAGTAAGTTAGTAACTTATTTTTATCGCAAAAGAAATATAAGAATAAATCAATCATTTAAATTGAACCAGATGTAATGTTTTCATTTAATGTCAATCCGATATTTGATTCGTGTCCTTTTCGTCTTTCAACCATTCGGACATAAAATAACCTCAAACGACGTTTAAATATTTTTTGTGTGATCCCTTTTTCAACGAGGTAAATAATCATGTTCGGGGGGGTTCAAAAAATAGTAATCCACTAAGCTCGAACATTGAATAAAGAAATCTTTCAACTTCACCCTTCTAACCCACTTTGGGAAGTTCACACCCTTTATGGTGTTAAAGTGTAATCTTTTATCACAAGTCCTGACAATGATGGTTTGCTGGCGATAAAAAGGGAAAACTAAAACCAAAATGACGCCCCATTAGATAACCAACACTCCGATGTAAATCAATATAAATCAGAAACTGAAGGTTAACACCGTGGGGAGCGGTAGTGAATTGACTTCAATTCTTTCTTTTGAAGTCAAATGTATTAATATTTCAAAGAAAACGATTTCAGAAATATTAATTACCAATGACTTTATTCAGGTGCGACTTAAAGATAATATAAAACAAACAAATTAAAATCTATGAGAATTTTCGAGCCAAGACTCAACCACGAATATTTTAGCCTCCAGTATTCTTGAACACTAATTCAAAAATGAGCGACAAATTGGCTGAAGTTGTTCTAAATAAAACTAACGGATAACATGCGCAGTTGATATTTTGATTCTCCTACTTTCGAGGGAGGAGCTGAGTTGAATGTAATATATTCCATGAGTTGGAAATCTTCCAAGAACTACCATCATCACCATCATCATTGTCATTGCACGTTGGTACCACTAGAGTATGGTTTATATGTTACAGTGGAATAACGAAGAAGTAAAAGTTTAATTTAATTTTTTTTACACGACGTAATTTTTTTTCCAAAATAAAACTGTATTCGAATACTTATTCTTATGTAATTTTGCAAGGCCAAGAACTTTGTTGATTTATTTCCTTCTGAAGATGACTGATATTTAAGTTGTATAAACTGGGCAATCATAGAAGCAAGGGGAATTCAAAATAAATAAAGTCTTAAAGGACTATTCACATGAAAGCGACTAACGACCGACGAATAAAAGAACAAATGGGATTTAAAACATTTAATAAGTCTAAATTCTTGACAAATACTAGACAAAATGGTAGAAAACATATTTAAATTAATGTTAAGAAACCAAAATTTGCGTTTTAATTACAAAAATAAGAGAAATTTGAAAAAATAAATTGGTCGTCACGAATTCCAATCTGATTGTTACGAACTGTCAAACCCTATTCGCGTTCCACATACCATCCACACCGCAACGAATGAATTGTTCGCGAGCGAATAACCTCAAAATCATTCTTGTTTTTGTTTACTTGGTGATTGGTCATGGCTGAAACAAACATTTAAACGTCATTCGCAACGAATTAAAAAAAATGCAATGTGAACGAAATTTCAAAATGGACGAATGTTTGTTCATTCGTCGGTCGTTGGTCGCTCTCATGCGAATAGTCCTTAAGAGAACATTAAAATTTATGTATTATGTACCTTTATCATTTTAACAGCAACAATTTTTGAACTAAAATCAAATGAGTTTTTGGTAAATTTTTTTAAGAAGTTCTCTCTTAATGACGAATTTGAAACAACAAAATAATACAAATGCTTTAACATTTCTCGTCAACCCGTCGCGTGATAAGTTCGAAAAATTGAAAAAAAGACGCGACGTTACGACGAGAAATGCTTAATTATATGTATTATTTCATTGTTTTAAGTTCTTCACTAAGAGAGGAAAACTGGAAGAGATTTTATCACGTCGTCGTTGTTTTTTTTTATAATTATTGGAATGACTATATATACACTTCTTTGGTTTTATTAAAAATTAACTCTTGCGATTTTGACTAAGCTATGTTAGGTCTTAAGAAATTGAAATAATAGGTACGGCATTTAAAGTTTTTGCCAAAAACGTATGGAAATGTGGTTTCGACATCTTTTGATTTCTACGTACATATGTACATATATCTTATTAATTGCTGGAAATTGCTCTTAAATTTTTTATAATAGTTTAAATATTATTGCATTCAAAAGTTTTATACATAGTTTTTTTTAAGCAAACGATTTTACCTACCTACGTATAAAGTTTTTTTTTAACATTTTAAAAAATAAAATGTTGGGAAGATAATTTTTCTTGTTCATTAAACTTAGGAGACAGTACCACGAAGATGAACAATAGTTTGAAAAATAACTAAAATAAAATTAATCCTGACAATTTAATTATGAAATTTGCTTTACTTAGAGTCTAAGACGATAAAACTGAATACTGATAGAAATTCAGTAAAGTATTCTTAAATTATATACATAAGTAATTATGATATGACAAAATAACGACTCACTTGGGTGAGCTATACCACCAAGATATTTGACGACTACCAGGCCGATCATCAGACTCCTTTTAGTGGTACTTGGTCGATTCAAGTTCAATTTTAATTGAAAAACTTTTTTTTGCCAGGCGGGGACTCGAAGTTAGACCAAGCTCGCATTGCGCTACACCAAGGTCATGTGATCAAGTCTATCCCAATTGAGGTGTTATTGTTGTTGTTGTACATTCGGTTTGTTTCTTTTTCTCCGTACTCGATTTAAAAGTCAAAAATTCGTTGAACATATAAGGAGGGAGATTGTATGAAAGATTTGACGCAGGTCAAGAATATTAATTTGATGGTTCGGAAGCTTGCCAGCCTAACTGCAAGTGTGATATCACACAAAAACCCTTTATAAAATTCTAATAATCGAAACATTTTTTTTTTTTAACTTTTGAAACGAATATTATTTGAACTTTATAGAAAGCTTATGTATGTATACAAAATTTATTAACATCTGTTAAACGAATAATGACATCGTCAAAAATCAAGAAAATTGTTCTGTTAATATGAAAATTGTTATTAATTTTCATTAAAGGTTTTTAAAAAAAAACTGTATGTAGGTTGACTTCATTTTTGGTTATAAGAACAATTTTTGATTAAAATCTTCTAGATAAATTAAAAGGAACCATTTGAACCCAAGTTTAATAAAAGTCAACCAAGTCGTTTTCGAAATATTAAATTTTCAAAAAAATAAATTGTAGGTATGTTCATATGTACATTATGTAGGTATACATATAAATTTTTAAAATATTTTTTTTTTTTTTTTTTAATTTAGCTTACACTTTTTTTTATACTTTCTAGAAGCTTTAGTGTTATCAAAATATCGGGTTAGATTTTTTTACGAATTCATATCTTGCCATTATAATATCTAGATAATAATATCTGGATATAGGCAACAAAATTGGCTATAAGTATAAACAAAAATTTCCTAAGTATTTAAATTTTTTATTTCACCCCCTTTGTTTCCCTCTTTCATTTTAAGTTATTGAATTATAGGTACACGAAATTTCTTATGAAATTAAATAATTTTTGAAAAAAAAAATATTGATTCATATAAAAATTTATATAATAATATGAAATACTCTGTACAATTTAAGTTCAATACTAAAAACAAGATGTCGATAGTCTCTTATGACTTTTAGTTTTTTGAAAACAAATAGGGAAATTGTTTTTCAACATTTTCAACAGAATAGAGGCTATCACAAAATGATGTCCCATTTCAGGACCATCTTAATGTATATATATATTTAATCACAGTAAAAAAAAACAAGGTTATACAAAATATTGCTTAATATGAGCAGGAGTACTTGTTTCTTCAGTCAGACCAATGCAAAAGTATAATGATATACCAGAAAGGCCACCACTCTAAGCTATTCAAATTGTATCTACATGTTTTACCTGTAGTCTAATTTAATAGACATAGATAGTTAATTAAAATGACTAATAAAATCTTTCACTTTATGTCTTTAAAATAAAATTCATGAGCAATCCATTAAATGTATCTTATATTTACCACTTTAATCAACTCGTTTCGTAAGTCCAATATTTAATATACAAAATCTACTTACACAACAAAAATAGATTCTTTTTGCTTAAATTGCTCTTAACCATCCACAAACAAAAACCCAAAACCCTAGATAGCTTTCATTCAATTATCACCCCATTAAAACCTTAAGAACAAATCCAAACTAAACAAACCATTAAAGCCTTTTTCTATATGTAAGGCCTTAACTGTTGTATATATCGTCACCAAATTGTTGACTTAGGTCGAATATTAAGTGAGCGTATCCCTTACCATTTACAGCTAAGTTAAAGTGCTTAGCTTTTATTAAATATCCTGATACCAATTCAATATTTATCGGATTATGAACATAAGACCCTCTCATGTTTATCCTGTGCCAGAGGGTAAAAAAGAAATTTGCTCTTCCATATCAATATGTACCTACGTCCTACATATATCGCTGGGGGAAAGTTCACACATAGTCATCAATTTTCAAGGACTCCTTGCATCCTGCCTGTGCGTCAACACAACAACGACAGCCATTATAATGCTATTGTGAACAACTTAAATTCTTAGTAGCCATTAGCTCTCATCGTTGTTTCACCATCATCTGAAGTCCGTCCAGAAATGGAGATGGGTCG
This sequence comes from Epistrophe eligans, assembly GCA_951394125.1. Lineage (NCBI taxonomy): Eukaryota > Metazoa > Arthropoda > Insecta > Diptera > Syrphidae > Epistrophe > Epistrophe eligans. The sequence goes on from OX596029.1 coordinate 94,967,979, forward strand.
AAGAGCAGCACCGACCAAAGTCTTGTTTAATTATTTGTTTTTAAAGATTTCTCCTTTCCTAGAGTGATTGTGTATGTTTATAGCCTCATCTAGGACAACTTTGTGAGGCAACACGAAACTAGCTGAGAAAAGCTTATTTGTCGCAATTCAAGCCATTAAATTTTTGCCTTTTCCAATCGAAATGGAGAGGAAGGAACAGTTTCCCTTACAGCCAGCTGAGGAAAAATATCCTCATCGTCTTCCGGAAAAATGCTATAAGACAGACACGCTGCTGACACGTACAGTACATACATATATAGCTTTGTTGGCGAAAGTGCAAAGAAAATTCACTTCATCTGCGAAGTAGAGGCCAAAGCATTTTTTTTTTCTTCAAGAGGATGAACAAGAATATGTCAGCACAATAACAACAATTTTAAGCGACGAAATACGGCACGCCATTGAAGCGATAATGATAATAGAATGAGGGTGACGATGATAAAGTTTGACAAAATTAGCGATGCAAGAAAAGTTAGAAGAACTTTCGAAAGGATTTTACCAGAATAAGTAGTAGTAGTAGTAGTAGGTATAGACAAAGTGGCACTTGAAGGTTTTGAGAAGAAACAACAAAAAAAAAGAAGTAAATGAGGTTTTTAAGGGAAATACATATTGAAAATCAATTTTCCGTCCTGTTTCGTGTTGAGAAACCAAAAGTTGATTTTTACAAAAAAAAGAGGTTAAGAAGCTTTTGCGACTCGGGTTTTTTTTTTTTTTGGGTTTGTTTGGGCATAATTTGTCTTCTATTTTTTGTTTTGCAGAAGAATTTTAATTGAAACTTATTGGAAAGAAGTTTTGAAAACAGATGACGGGCGAAGAATGTTCATGAAATTGATTTTGGATAAAACAGTGATTTAAAGATAAATTATATATAGAAAACCCAAAGTCAAGGAAAGGTCTAAGAGAAGGTTAGTGCAAAAGAAAATGACGTTGTCATTAAGAAATTAATAGTGTTTTTTTTTTTTTAAGGATTTCTTTAAACAAGATGAAAAGATTTTGGTTATCTATAAAAGATTGTTTGAACAATGGTTTACTATAATTTTTTAAATGTGATTTCTTGATTCTTGATTCAGAGGTTTTACTCGTTCCATAGTTCAGAAACTTCCATCTCATCTCATGGCTTTAGATCTATATTTTCTAATTTTTCGGCCACAAAATGTATGTTTTAAATAATTTTATTGTTTAAAATTCTGAAAGATTTGCAAAGCAAAATTTTAAAATATGTAACTACAATCTGGAGCATACTTAGACCTTAGACCTAGTCGTCGTCAAAAACAAACAAAAAAACGATTTTAATAATAATAATAAAATGTAATTAAAGAAGGTTTAAAAACGGAAAAACAAAAAATGGAAAAGCGAAAAAGTGGATCAGTTATAAAGGGTGGTTAAATTTTAAGTGCCGATGTTGATTTTGAATAAAACACAAATTATTTAGGAAATTATTGTCATTTCTTTTTATTATGATAATATTGGTATGGTTCAATTATGTATGGAACAAAATATCGGCCAAATGGCCGCCGCGACCTCGGTGGCATACCTCCATCCGATGGTCCAAATTTTCGATGACGCTGAAGCATAATTGAGGTTCTATGCCGGTAATGTGCCGAATTATCTCATCATTTAGCTCTTGAATTGTTGCTGGCTTATCGACGTACACCTTTTCTTTCAAATAACCCCAAAGAAAGAAATCCAACGGTGTCAAATCGCCACCACGTGAGATAACACGGCCATTGAATTTGTCGCGCAAAAGAGCCATTGTTTCGTTAGCTGTGTGGCAAGTGGCACCGTCCTGTTGAAACCACATATCGTCCAAATCCATATCTTCCAATTCGGGCCATAAAAATTCGTTATCATCTCACGATAGCGAACACCATTCACAGTAACTGCCTGACCGGCCTCATTTTGGAAAAAATACGGTCTGATGATGCCGCCAGCCTATAAACCGCACCAAACAGTCACTCTTTGTGGGTGCAATGGTTTTTCGACAATCACTTTTGGATTATCATTCGCCCAAATGCGGTAATTCTGCTTATTGACGAATCCACTGAGGTGAAAATGTGATTCATCACTGAAAATGATTTTCTTCGAAAATTGATCATCCACTGTTGCCATTTCTTGCCATTATTCTGACCATTGACGACGCTTGAAATGGTCAAGGTTCAAATTGAGTTAGTCTGAAATTGAGAAATGTCAAATGAAATGCTGAAAAAAAACTTGACGTTTAGGTGTAGTTCACATTCAACATTAGCCCTTAAAATTTAACCACCAGTTATACCTACAAAGTTCCAAAGCAATAAACTGATAAAGCGACAAAGCATAAAAGTGGCAAAGAGTGAAAGTGGCAAACGAACAAAGCGGAAAAGCGACAAAACAGCAAAGCGACAAACCAAGAAAGTGGCAAAGCGAAGAAGCTGCAAAGCAATAAATCAGCAAAGAGACAAAAAGCCAAAGCACTATACTTTCTAAACGTCTCAAAAATAACAATTAAAATTTCAATAATTATTGTTTTCAATGAAAGCTGTAACTGCCACCGTCTAACCCAAAAATAAACCAACAAAAACTTGATTTTCAATTAAAAATAGTCCTTTGATATTAATTTTGTCTTCACTCAATCAAAAAAAAAGTCCGTTGGACAAGTCCAACTTTGTTTGCCAGCTCGGCATTTACATAAACACTCGTATGTTGGATCTTTGATCTGTCACTTTGCAATGAATTCAAAAAATACATACATTGATTTTATTTATTTGAGTTGAACTAATTTCATAAATAATTGATTCTATACAAAGCATGGAAACTATAAGGTTTCATACACAAAATTTCAAAATCAAACAGAACGAAATTATATAAAAGTTGGTACTTCAACAACAAAAAAAGAAAGGAATTTTGTATTCAGTACTTGTTTTCCGCCACTAATGTCACAGTTGTAGACAATCAAAGCCCTTATGTTAGGTATATACATACATGCAATAAAACAAAGCCAATTAAATTTAAAATGAAAACATACATTTTTAAACTACATATAAAGCGCTCATCATAAAGCACAGGCTTCAAATTAAACATTTTTGTTTCTTTATTTATAAAAAAACAAATATCTATGCTCACTGTTACTTAAAGCTTTCCGCTAACATAATCACACAGTAAAAGCCTTTGACCTATCTAAAGAGAGTACAAATCCAAACATAAATACAACACCCTCTTTAAAATAATAATAATAATTGACTGAAGAGACTTGAGCTTTATTCTTTGTAAGTGCCATAGCCCTAGAGCTGTGGATGGGGGAAAAGAAGGGAGAGTTGGTGTACATGCAACGTTTGACGTTTTATAGCTCCATCCTGTATATGTACTATCTACGTGTATATGCGGGATATAATATGTGTCTATGTATGTTAAAATACATGATATTGAATGCGCTTATGAGGATAGCATTGGTTTGGCCCATGGATGCACATGACTTTCCCTTTGTTTGCTATTTATTATGTGATTTTTTGTTACATTTCCCGCATATTTCTACTACAATTTTTTTTATATATTATTTTCATTTATATTTTTTTTTTACATGACGTGAAATCTTTATAATGGATTTGTATTGGAATTGATATTGTTGACAAAAAACCTCTTATTATTTTAGAGACACGAGCGTATCAAAAAGATTATGAAATTGTCAAATTGCAGGGATGTCAGTAAATATTATGCGGACATAATTTTGAAACCCATTTATAATTAAGATAAGAGATGTTCAACTATTTAAACAGTGGTTATAGAATGGCAACTGCTTAAGAATGTTCTAGGGAATTCTAATAAATACGACTGATTCTATTGATTGTTTAACTTGAACATTGCTATGGGTTGCCTAAACCTATTCTTAAATTGTCATACCAATTCAATCAAATTAACAACGTGGAGATACTTTCACACAAATATGCTTTAGAATAAACATTAAACAAAATTGGCACCACTGATATTTTAATGACATTTTAGCTGTTTAGAAAATTGATAATATAAATTGGGCAGAATACTATGAATCAAACAAATATTTTAAGTAAATAAATCTGTTTCTTTACTATTTGGGAAAATGTTCGGGCTCCAGTTTTTTGATGGCAGTTTAAGACCAGAAATTAAAAGTAAGGAAACACATTTGGGATGTTTCTGATCTATTTCTTGGTAAACGTCACATTTGACAACACAAATTATTAGTAGTTTTGACAAGCAAGAAAAAGCAGTAGGTAAAATATTCGGGTAGATTCTTGCTGGAAAGTGAAATAGATTTTTTAAAAATTCAAAAGAAAGTAAAACCGTCTAAAAACTACACAACTTGATATACGAATTGCGACCATGTTATTTGTGATCCCCTTTGTATTTACATATTTTTTATTTTAGGAACAAATTGACAAATCATTTGGGCACGTTTCTTTGCAGGTTTCCAAATATTGTCAAACATATGTAAAAAGATTTTGTGAAACTTTTCCAACTTATTTCCTAACGTCAAAGCTCGAAAATATTTTGCGAATATCGGAAATCGTCTGTTCGTAGCTTAAGTCATTGTTTTCGAACATTTGCGAACTCCTCTCCCAAAGAGCTATTCACATGATTTGCGAGAAAGGAATTTAAATTGAGAAACAAAAACGATGACACTATACATTTGCATTTATTTGTGACCTTCGCAAATCGTCTAAAAGCCTAAACTTTGACTAGAAGTGTTCAGAGTATCAAGGATATTAAGACAAGTTGGAACAGGCCATAATATAAATGGGTCATTGGCCTACTCTCAGGGTTGCCATCACTATATACTAAATACCATCAATTATAAAGTTTTTTTCAGAACAGCAAATGTATTCAACCCTACATAGTCCCGTTCATTTGCCATTTCAGTAAGTAAATCATAAAAAATATATTTTTCATCCTTTTATCTTCCTTTCTTGTTTTATTTATTTATTTTTTTTTTTTTTTAAACGAAGAGTAGGTATAGGTTTATTCAGAGCACACGGGTGGTGTACCTACGCTGCGTTTCTGTTGGTTGCTTCTCTGTAGCCAGACCAGTAACCAGATTCAATTCATAAATTAAAATTGCGATACACATATACATAAGCCCAACTGTGGAATTCAGCAGTGAGGTGAGAGTCAGGGATCCTCTACCATCCCACATGACAGATATTCAAAATAATACTAAAAAAAAGCAATACCTTTCGTATAAACATCGCATAAGAGGGTGAGTCCCTGGCTACAGACCAAATGTATATACATAAGTCTGTCCCTGCTTAATGCCTGTACTCGTACTGTCGCTTGTTACTGCTGTGCAAACTTGATCCGTGCATCAATGCATGAAATTGTGAAAAAGCACTCGACATACAATATTTAAAATAATTGCAAAAGCTATATAAGAACGACTATGTAGCACGTCGCACCGCGCCGCACCACGCGGAGCCGTCATAAGCATTCCCGTGGAACGTCAGAGGAGGAATTTCTTTTGGAGTCTGCACTTGGCATATATGCCCTCAGGAAAACAGTGGCTCTTTAAAAGAGCTACTGTCATCTCCTCAACATGTGGAAATGAGGATAACACTATAATGATGGTTAATTATATATTTTTTATATGCATGCCATTCTACTGACTTAGCTCAATGCGTCAACTATAAATGGCTTTTGTTGCATATATACATACATTTTTTTATCCTTGTGAGATTGTTTAACGGCTATAAGGGATTTGCGGGGGATTATCGAAGGATTATTCCATCCATTTTATTTTCACGGATGATTAAATTTTCCGCAAAATCATTCATACGAAAGAGAAAACCATGTTTACTTCAATTTTCCATCGAAATGCATTGTAATTTTTAGTTAAAGCAAACCGCAAAAAATCCCTTACAGCCACAAACTTTTCTTTCAGTTGTAAAACGTTTTATTAATATTTGTTTAATCTTACATGGAAATTCGAAGTTTTTCCTTTGCTTAAATATAATGTGTCTGTGTGAGTGGGAGAGAGAAAAAGGGTTATAAAGTAGGTGATGTGCAGAATGTAAGACTTTTACAATTAAATTATTTACAGTTGAATACTTCTTATATGTTTTGTTTCTGTATATATGATACGTTATATGTATATATACATATTCGTATTTTTTTAAATTTCATTTATTTAAGTCCTTGGCAACCCGGAAATCTTCTTGCAGAAAAAGTTTTCCTTTAGTTTTTCGTTTAACCAAAGTTTCTATAAGAAGGATATTGAAGTTTTCTCATTGTTTTCCCGTCGACAATTTCTAGAATCTCTGTTTATTTAAGTTTTGAAATTACATATACAAATATAAGGAGTCGTATCTACGTAAAAAGGATGTCTGCCTGGATGCACATTGGAAAAAAGCACAAGTTTTAAAATTTCGGTTGATTTGATTGGGGGGAAATTTTGAAAGGTAACTGAGACAAGATTGACGGCACCTGACGGAGATAGTTAAATAGATACTTTTGCTGTCAGAAACAATAAGAAATACATACATAAGTGTATAAGTATCTGGAGCTTTCTTTAAGAAGATGAAAATTGAAAATATTTTCCTTATAGTGACAGGATTCAAAGCTGATTGGTGTATTCGAAAAAGTTTTGAATTGTTCAAACAATTGTTGGAAAATTAAAAGATATTTCAGTATTCGAAATCGTGTATTCAGCTCATTGACTTTCATTATTTACATTATTTGAAGAAATGCATTTTTTAAAATTGAAAATTTTTTTATGGTCGTTTTGTGAGAATAATGGTGTTACCAAAATGATTAAATTGAATTCAAGAGATGAAAAATTAACCCCAGCTTATAGAGGGCATGGTTGCAAAAGTCGATACAATAATTGTACTTTTTTTCCATACATTCAAGTTCTTCAAACCATGAGGTTACAAAATGGTTTAAAAGACGTATTTAATGGCTAGGAATAAGTGATAAAAGTACCCAATTTCAACCTAAGTTTCAAAAATGGTTATTTTCAAAACAGAACAATAACTTTTTGGTTATTAAAAGGGTTAAGATATTTTCCAAGTTTTACCTCTAGTTTCAAAAATAGAATTTTTTAGACCAATATATGACAAAAAAGTTGTCTGAGAGAGAAATTTTTACCCAACGAGGGTATAAAAATATCTTATTGTTAGTCACATTATGACCAGATTTATTTAAGGTTTTTTTGTAACTTCGGCTATTCTGTGACTGGCATTAAAAATTGTTGGTTGGGAAGTTGGTCCAGTAATTATGTATATACCTCAGAGCTTGCGTCGAATCCGGTAGTTCAGATTTTTTGCTAAGTTGTTTATGATATTTCCTAATGAATAAACTCACTTTCGACCTCGAGAGTGAGTTTCACATCATGGTTAAAAATCCAAAAAAAAAACCGCGAATTTTTCGCTCTTTATTCAGTTATTGATGATTTTAACTCTGTTCTACGATTTCAAATGATTTGGCGCAAGGTTTTCCTCGTATGAGACGACAAGAATACTGGAAGTTATCACAGTCAGGGATTGACCTGACAAGAAAAAGTGCACACGCTGCACACGAGCGACGGAAATCGGCGATCGTTCCCACCGGGTAACTTGAGGCAAGCATATGCGTGAGAACTACATATCAGCAAATTAATATAAAATCAAAAGCCTTCAATGTTAATTTAGAATTTAAGACTGGCATTCTATTTTGTAACCTAAAACAGTGCAGTCGCACTTAATAAACTTATTATAACGTGAATTTTTGTTGTTTCATTTCGGGACCAAGTGTTGGGACCCTAGAAAAATATATTTTTTTGTTACAAGGAACGAAGTAACATTGGTGGTATTTATTTATTTTAAGCTTTATTATTTATATAATAATCTTGACTTATGTTTAAGTTTTTTTTTAAATACTTTATTTATCTTTACTTTTTATTATGCTCTGTTTATACCGAAATTTAAACTCGTTTAGACTTAAACAGTGTTCCCACCACAACGAGATTAAGGGCCAGTTTTTTCACAGTGTGGGTTAAATCTTCACCATGACTTTTCACTTAGCGGCATTAATCAACCAAAATCGACTGATTATAGCAATCTCCATTATTAAGAACTTAAATTATGGATTTCTTTATTAAAAATTTTAGTTACCATGCACATTTTGACACTTCCTTTCAAAATTCAAATAGTGTTTTATTTTTTTCTTATGACGTAAAGTGAGATATATAGTTTCATTTGTTTCAAACAAGGAACGAGGACAAAAATTAAATGCTAGAATGAACGCGTTCAGCACAATGTGGGTATAAGTTAGGTTAATCCCACTTAAATCTCGGTTAATTGGTGGATGTAAGCGTTGCATTACATATCATAGTTATTTTAGTCCCCTTTTACACGAGGAAACTGAGTTTTCAGCAACTGTCAGTTCTTAAGTGATAAGGGCATGAAGTAAGAGGAGTGACCGACATCTCTCCGGTTAAAGATTTGAGGAGATTTTTTTTTTGAATTCCTCTTCACACACGCATGGTCTTATTTATAAACGTTGTCTAACTTTAGACAACTGTCTAACTTTGGAAAATGTGTTCAAAAACCTTGTTTATTGTGTCTTATTTGACACAAGAGTAGATTGTCTTAACTGTTTAAAATGTGATACATATTTTTATTAAATAAAGCATATTTACACCAATTTGAAAATAGTTTGACAGTGTCTAAGTAGACAAAAATATAGTAAATACGATTGACAGTATTTGACCAGACTACTTTAAAAGGAAACTACAGAAAATTTGTACGACTTTATTTCTTCTTTCAAAAAGAACAAGAGATTTTTAAAGAAATTAAAAGAAAACGTTAAAAAATTTCAAGCAACGTGTTTCCTCGTGTGAAAGGGGTGAAGATTTTTTTTCATTTACAAAGATGTTCTTATCTTGGTATCATTTTTCAAATAATTCATATTTGTTTCCTGAGGCTATTATCAAAATGTTTTTAATTATATTTTACTTCATTTTTGAAATTAAAGCAAAAACTTTAAAAACATTCCCTTAAACACCTTGTAACCACTTTAGCTGGTTGTTCTGACAAACGTTTCCACTTTCTGACCATTATATAAAATTTTAACTTAAGGCCATCTAGCCAGTTAATTGAATTACAATTTGAAGAAGATAATGGAACATTAAGCACCTTGGAACCTACTTAAACACTATAAGCATGTTACCCAGCAGTGTTTGCCTAGTGCTTGATTCTTATATATATTATATATACATACATAAATGTGTGTCATGCTCTTAGGTATCCTGTCATTGTGGCAATTTAATTAATACTATGAATCCTAAATTGAAATTGTCTTTCGCTCACTTTAGAGAGGTGATAATTAAATCTTTTGAGTTGCTATCTAGCTACATATATACATATAGTGCCTAAGAGGTTTGTCCTTTAAAGCACTTAATGCGCGCTTACCTATAAATGAAAGGTAACTTAATTGAATATGATACGAGAATGTAGGTATATTCTCATCATCAGACTGAAGTCGAATAGTTTGCCTAATCAAACTTTTAAATTGGCGTCTTGTTACATTTGTTAAGCGTTTAATGAATATTCATATCACTTCTGAAAGGTAGGTACGTATATTTAAAAGAGTTTGCACTTATACCATAAAAGAACTCGTTTTGAAACGCTTTAATGTGTTTTTTTTTTTTTGGGTGAAAGATAACAAGTATAGGTATCGAGTTCGAGGATGCTTTATATGCAAGCACCACTTAGCAATGCACATTTTAGCAGGAAGACTATAAATTCCATCTAATTCCTTATGCGTATATCTATATCTTTTCGTTTATCAGCTATTCTGTTTCTTATTTTTGTTTTGTCTATTCTTCCTGTTTTGAATAAAAGGACTTTAGTGGGATGAATGAAATTCGATTGCCAAGTCGCGAGAATATCGTTATAGGTTATAGCTACAAACAAAAAAAGTATACGTCTCGTATTTAACATAAGCTGATGTTGTGATGCCATCGCTTTCTGCTTGAATATTGTTTTGAAAGGGATTCAATGCTGCCGACGACGACGACGCACTGATGCTCAATGAATTGCTTGTTTTTGTGCATGTTTTTGCGTTCAATTTATCTGCAAAACGACGGAACGATATACTGAAGAAGTTTTTGCCTTTGAAGTTGCACGTTTTGAGATACATTTTCATGATGCCGCACTTGAAATTGGATAATTTAAATGCTAATTGGCAAAATTGATAACATGATGCATCTTATAAATATTCAAAAGAGGATTATTTTAAAGAAAACCTATATATGTATACATTTTTGAAATTTGATTTTTTAAATAGTTTTTTTTACAAAAGTCTTTGTTAAGAAACAAGATAAGAATTCGTATATTATGTAGATAGGAATAAATTCTTTATGAACATAATGCAATGCAGTTTGATATAAATCACATAGCTTTATGTACGTCATCATAAACTTCATATAGATATGTACATATATTTTTAATTTGTTAATTCGGGTAAGTATTTATTTTGGTTTTAATTATTCCTTATAAGAGATCCTGTAGGTAATTTTTAGATGATGAATCGATTTTTTTTATTAAACTTATTAACTGCGGCTACAATCCGGAAAAAAAAAACCATCAGGACCTCAACCAACAAGCGGCTTACAACCAGCTCATTCCCTCGCTAGCTATCTGGGCTAGCTACAATGGGCCAACCTATGGTCTAAGTGTGTCAAGCTTCTCTGCTGATAGCCACGTATACCTAACCCAACCTCTTTTATTGCGTGCGCTACCAGATTCGCGGTTTTCCTCTAATTCTTCTTATTCGCCACCGCCACCACCGCCACGCCATCTCTCGGTGTTTTTTATTAAAGGTTCTTCGAGCTGGAGCTTTGTTGTCTATTCACTCTAAATAACTCAGCCACACAGTCGTTGGCTTTTATTTTTTTACCTACATAGGTCGGTGTCGTGGGAGGACCTTGCTACTCAATTACATTTTTAGCCAGAAGAAACAGAGATTGGCAAACAGTTATCTTGCTGATTTCCAGCAATAAGGTTAAGGAAGGATAACTGTTGCCAATCGCTTAGGTATAGATATATTATGTCCCTATAACTACTTCAAAGTGATAGCTGCCTATAGTGCCTATGGTAATGTTCTGACGTTGGTGTTTGGTATTCTTACCAAAACTTGACTTGACGATAGCATATAATTGGTCTTGCCTTCATTGACCTTTAATGCTAAGTCTTCGCTTCCACCACAAAAAAGCGCTTCCGACATTGTTAATACCATCGGCTTAAGCGAGTTACTGGACGGACCTTTGTGCCTCTAGCGTTAACGACAGAGTTTTCAATTATCACTCTAAGAAGTTGCGTGACAGGGCATCGCCTTCACTTAATCCCATTTGACATCAGAGGTATTGGTGAGTGCTTTGCCTACCGTGATATGAATGAAAAGGTATCGGTTTGAAATTCCTGGCTTTTTTCTGCCATAATCTAAATATTTGGTCGTTGTGGAATTTCCTGTTCTAAAGCTACACTGATATCGCTCTATCATCTTGTTGTCGAATGGCTTTCAGCATTCGCATAAGTCGTGTAGGCGATGTTATGGAGACTGATATTTATGAAGCTGGCACAGTTCACAGGGTCTATCGGAGAAACAATGCTAAGATTCCATTAATCGGGCGTGCTTTCCTCCGACCATATTTTTAAAATGAGTTGGTATATACTACAAACTAGATCACCAGGTCAACTTGGCAGGAATGCCGTCAGTGTCTGGAGCTTTATTGGGCTTAAGTTTACTTATATAATTGCTCTCTTCACTTCTTTGAGATCATGCGGATGGAATTATTGGTCTTCGTCGTCTGGAGTGAATTGTGCAATGTACCTGACAGTGTTTTAAAATTTGCAAAAATGAATTTTCCATATCTTAAACAACGTCTACGATTCTACTACAATGCTCCCTTGATCGTCCTTGTAGGCTTCGGTTCGGGGCTGGTAACCTTGAGAGGTTCTTTTTAGATATACGTAAAATTTGCTGTAATGGCATCCCTCATTTTCTCGGTCACGCACCTTTCTACCCATGCTCCTACAATCCCCTCTCTTATTTTGCTTGATAGAGCTTGTGAGATCTGTATATTATTCAATAAAACGGTTTGACAAGAAAGCTTTTGGTTTAAAAAACGAGAAGAAAGCGGTTTTGTGTCCTACCTCGCCAAAATATTACGAGTAGGTACATAAGTTATTTTCCAAAGTGTTTCAAAATAATTGTGAGGATTCTTTGACTAATGATCATTTTTTTGAACAGTTTTGGGTTTAGGTTCTGTTTGATTTATGTATCTGTCAAATTTGGGCGTGTTTAACTTAAATCTATTTACATTAGTTTAAGTTTTTAAAACTAGCCTAAAATCAGGCCGAAATTTTAAGTAAACGACTCCTTTTACTAGAGTTGCTACAAGGATCACGATTTAAAATATTCATTATATTACTAAAACCATTTCTGAAAATTCAAAAATCAAGACTCTAATACGGAGGATAATCACTCGCTTGTCTGTTTAAACAAAAATTCAAATTGTGAAGCTATTAGTGTAAAAGATTTGTCAGCATCTTAACTATCTAACTTATTTTTATTTTCAATAATAAAAAAGAATTTCCCACAAAGTGGATAACAATTCTAAATCCCTCAAGATTTTCACTCAACAAAAGCTTCGTTCGTACCTTTTGTTGCAAGCTTATAAGAAACGAAAGCAATAACTTCTTAAACACTTTCAGCTCATCTCCCACTGCTATCAACAAAACACCAGTCACCCGGTATAGAAAATCATAAATTTTCGACCAACCCTTATTGCTTCCTGGCTATATGAATGAGTCTATAGCTATGTAATGGTATTATGGCTGTTAGTCGTCGTCGTCGTTACATAAGTATATACTGGAAGTAAAATTGTTCGCTTCGGCTTGTTAGTTATTTATCTGTTATTTTGATTTTGATTGTGTGACGGGGGCCTTTTGTTCGATGTTTTTGTGTATAAGACTGTATCCACTGACTCAAGTAATAATTCTCCATTGAGGCGCAATGATCTGGAAAATTTTGATGTTTTGTTGTTATGGTTGTAAGTAAAGCTAGGTAGATAGAGCTCCCTAATGAATGGATGGATGATTAAACTGGTGGGAATCTATGAGTTTAAAAAGGACTTCCGAACGATTTTTTTTATTGCATGCTTATTATTTAATGTTTGATGGAATTGATATTATTTGGAATGAGATGTCTTTGAAGGTGAACATTTGCGAAAGGATTATTATACCTGATAAATGACGTTTATTGTTATGATGTTTATTATTATCGGTATGTTTAAAAATGATTTTTGGAATTAAAGATTGGAACAACCATAAATATGTGTTAGAAATAGAATTTTTATATTTATTTAGATAGACAATTCTAAGCCTTAAGTCATAAACAAAAACTTTCGAATAAGGTGCGACCAAAGCTGAAGCATGTAGGTTGAGTTTAGACAAGAAGGTATTAAAATATTCAATGTCAATTCATGCGATGTTAATATAAGAACTTTGTTTAAAGTCAGATACAATTTTTTTTCGTTTTAAAATCAAGTTGTTTTCCAATAGAGTTATTGAATAATTATTTCAAACTAAAAATTTAGAGAGACATTGATTTTATTGGTTGTTGCCGAATCTGGCAATGCCCCAACTTAATTTCGAAATTGTTATTAGAAAGAGTCAAATATAATGTTGAGAAGTTGGGCTTAAAGTACTAAGACTATTAGACTATTATTAATATTTAAATACAACAAATATTTTAGAACAAAAAGCCGGGGTTTTCAATAAGAGCGCTACAAATTTTTTTTTAAATAAAACAAAAACGGTTTTGGATATCAATGAAATTCTTTAGTCCTGTGAAAGTACGTTCCATGCCATTATGTATGGAACTCGATTTCTTTCAAGCGTAAATCGGCCGATACTGCTGCAATTTCACTTTCGATATTCGTACGAAGTTCATCAATCGTCGCTGGCTTGTTGGCATAGACCATAGACTTGACGTAGCCCCACAGGAAATAACGGCGTCAAATCGTACGACCGAGGCGGCCAAGCGACTGGACCATTTCGTGAGATAAGACGTTCTCCAAACTTGGTTTCCAATAAATTGATTGTGACATTCGCTGTGTGGCTTGTGGCGCCGTCCTGTTGGAACCACATGTCCTCCAAGTCCATATCATCCAATTGGCCAAAAATATTCGGTTATCATTGAACGGTAGCGATCCCCATTCACAGTAACGTGCCGGTCTTGATCATTACGGAAGAAGTACGGCCCAATGACACCACCGGCCCATAAACCACACCAAACCGTAATTTTTTCGGGATGCAATGATGACTCATGGAGTACGTGTGGATTGCTGCCTGACCAATACTGCATATTTTGTTTATTGACGAAGCCATTCAGCCAGAAATGAGCCTCATCGCTGAAGATGATTTTTCGATGAAAATCCGATCTTAACGTTGAGGCTACTGACTCCGAATTTCGGTAGTAAATTTTAATAATTTCGACTCGTTGTTGGTTCGTATATCTTTTCATCATAAAATGGCAAACCTTACTGAAGAGAAATGTCAAAAGAACGGCAAGAAATATGGCGTCGTTTGCTGTCCCTGTTGCTCTACTTTTGTAGCGTCCCTGTTGAAAAACCCATTATATAATTTAACTAAATAAATAAACAACAGAATTACCAAAGCTTAAATTATTTAGAATTTTGCTTCGCCCAACACCGCTGTAAATTGGTTTTAAAGTTGTGAATATCAAAATGAAAGGGCAAAAAAAGGACAGTTACGGTACAGCTTAAGAAAGAATATCTGTACTTCACAGAGTATACGTCCGAAGTTGGTTCGGAGGGTTAACTATAATGTGCATTCCTACGATTATCTTATTAGATAGATTTATTCTCAAGATTCGACATTTTTGCAAATTTCATCTCATCGTTAAATAATATTATTATTGTAGGGCATACAATTAAACAAAAACCCCTTAGGTCCATTCACGTTTCTGCATTGTCACCAAATTAAAATTGTCACTATATCAACCAACACGCCACCACTGCTAAGTTGCACCCCATAGCCATCGTTACCGTCATCACCCTAATTGCTATGAAATGTGTCAACCTCATAATGCTGACTGGGTGTCTCCAAAGTGCCAGTGCACTTTATCTGTCACCTACGACCATAGCTTATAGCTATTTTATTATAATGCTTATGTGTATGGTGCGTGTCATAATTGCTATACCAATGCATTCCTCCTTAAACAGAACAATTCCGTTTTGAATTAATTCTAATTCTAAATGCTAACTAAGCATTTCCTATCAAACATGTTAAATTGCGATTTATATAATAGAATCTAATTATAATTAATATATTGTATTTGAATTTGATGGGCACAAATTATATCTTTATTCATCATGCAGGTATGTTCAAAACTATATCAAGCTCATTTGTATTTAGATATGGATATAAATATATACAGATACATAATATTCTGCAAATAAATGACAGTGATGCATGTCGAAGTTTAACTTCCACTTAAACATTATTATTTATGAGGTTATGAGTAATTATTATTTGAAGACTTATACAATACAAAGCCTTAAGATACAATAAAGTTTAATAAACAGTAAAGTAATGCTTTATTAAGGGTCAGTGTTTCTGAGCTTGCGGGTTGGATGTATATTAAAAGCGTAACGCATTGTATACAGGGTTGCTCAAACATCGATAGTCTATCGATGGTAAAAATGTATAGTTTTAAAAATACTATCGATAGTTTTCACCTCGCATATTTATTAGTGTTGAATATCAAAAGAAGATAAGGTAGTGTTATTTTAAAACTATTGATATTATCGAAAATATCGACTATCGCTAAAAATAGTCGTAAAAATAAAATTATAATTTGAATCGAATTTTGTTCCAAATATCCATTCAAACGTATTTTTTTTTTGTTTTGTTAGAGTGTTGAAAATATGGAAGTCTCTTTTTTAATTGCGATGAATTCGCATTCATTAAAATATTTAACTTTAATATTTTGATCAATAATATCAACGTTTAAAGGACCGCCTTATTCGAAAAAATAAAAAAAAAAAAATTTATCAATGTCAAAAAATCTTCAGAGTCAGGGCTCCCTTTTGGCAACTTTAGCGTAACAATGTTGTTCTGAACATTTTACAGAAAAATGTAGAATTCAAAATATTGTGCTATAGATAGCCAAAATTTGGCAGTTTTTTTATTATTTCTGAAAAACATGCAAAAACGACTAACGACTTACGAGGTTCTGCACTCGTAAAAAATGGGACTCGCAATTTTTTCTGTCCATCTGTCTATTTGTATACATCCTGCAAGTGTTGACCAAGAATACGAAGTGTTGACCAAGATTTCCCAAGTTGTCTAGCGAGTGCTTGCTATGACTCAAAGCTTTAGGCAAAGTTTTCCTTCCAAGATCTTGGTATATCTTGTTGGCTTGAGATAACTAAATAAAATAGACCACTAGTTCGCGGCAGCAATGCCAGTGAAACAACAGGTTTTTTTTGTCGAAATCAGAAGTAGTCTTTTATTTATTTTGTCTTTCTATTTATACAAAATAACATCCGGTTACGTTCGGTTGTAATGCTTAATTGACATATTTTGTCACCTCAACCCACCGTTCGTGCCATCAGGGTAATATGATATTTTTGGTAATTTTATTATTATTGACTGCGAGTCGGATATGCTCCAGTATATCTTTCTATTACCCTGACGTAGAAGGCAAGACAGCATGTTGGAAAATGAGTGTCAAGTATCGAACCATGCTGGTTTTGATAATTTACTAAGTGGTCACTCGTGTAATTCCTTCCACAATCCAGACTTAAAAACTTTCGTTTTTCATAAAAATTATTGATACCTAGAGTTTTTTGGAACTGTCAAATGGATTTTGAAAATATTTGTTTTAGGACTAAATGTGACGGTAACTGGGTTAGAACCATTATTTTTATTTCTAAACTTTTCGATAACCATTTAACCGATTTTAATTTAAAAAATTTATAAAAGTTGTAAGAGAATCTCAGAAATTTTGCATAACATTTTTTTTTTTTTTATTTTTAAATTACTTAAATATTTTAAGAAGAGTTTTATAATTTTTTTATTTTGGCTGGAAAAATATTCTGTAAGTTGTATATTCCCAAAGCGTTTGCTTCTTAGAATTATTTAACATTTTAACAAAACATGCATTTTATTTTTACGATTTTTTAGACTGATCTTTTTTTTAATGAAAAATAAGCTGAGACGACTATAAGATTCTGAGGTTGGTAATATTTGTGAGAACTATTTTTTACTTGCGATACATACATATACATATATAGTATGAAAAAATCGAACTCGAGATTTTGATCAAACTTCACTTTACGATGCGATAGCAAGTAGAAAAAAGTATGTCTCGCAATTCTGTCCGCGTCGGTCTGGAGGTCCGTTCGGCTGTATTCTAAATGAATGTAACGATTTTCTTTAAACTTGGTTTTGGGCATACCCCTGTTTTATTTTCTAATTTTTGTTTAAGATCAAAAATACAGGGTACCTGCACTCTATTTTTTTTTTTAGCAATTAATGAAAATATTATTTTTCTCAAGAACTTAAAAAAATCAACAATTTCTTTACAACTACCTTTTTGTAAAAAAAAAATCAGAAAACTGGTTATAAATTTAAAAATTGCATCTCCCATAGAACCCTTTTTTATTTGTATTTAAAAAAGCATCGAAAATGCCTCGGTTGATTTTTATTAAATATGACACCCAGCAGTTTTTTAAAATTATCTAACAGATTTCACAAAAAAATATTCTTATAACCAAAAATAACAGTACCTATTATACAAGTGTTTAAAAACCACTAAGGAAAATCTTATTTTTCTCGAAGTTCATTATTCATCCATCCCATATTAACTGTATCCCTCATAGAACCATTTTTTGTATTTTGACTATCTTATCATAATGTGCCACCGATTTTATTTTAGTTTTATATACAAGAGTTTCTAATAAGTTTAAATAATACTGCATATTGAAATTAAAAAAAAAAACAAAGTTTTGAATTTTTAAACAAATTAAGTACATATACTAAAAAAGTAGGTTTTTTTTTTTAAAAATGTAGTCAAAATTTTGTATAAATAAAAAATTATTTTCTTTATAAAAAACCGCTCCAACGATTTTTAAATTTTTCCCCAAAAATAAAGATTTGTTCAATAAATCAGGTGGTTTTCAACGCTCGTTGGTATCAAAACAATTTCAGAGGATGTGTAATCAAATAATTTCTAATTATATTAATTGTTTGTTTAACAATTTTTCAGTCTAAATTGTAAGTTCAATGCATATGTGCAACACGGTGCTATTTTTTTCATATTTATGTACCCATACTCACATAATACTATACATTAAACTAAACTACATTTTTGACACGTGGCATAAAATATAGGCTCCCATAGCTAATTTATTTCTTTTAAGATAAGATGAATAGGTTAATGACTTTAAAACCACATTCGTGCATTTTTTTATATTAAAACATACGCAAAAATGATTTACTAAATTATTGTTATTTAACTTGTAAACACCTTGTATAAATAGAAACGATTGGAAATTCTAAAAATTGTTGTGATCACTTGAGAACAAGTAAGTAATTTGAAGTGATGAGTTGAAAAGATAATTTTATAGTTTCTATCCACCGAATTTGTACCTAATTCCCTTACCGATTGTTTTTTTAATTTAATACTCTGTTACACAAATTAAATAAATTTACTCTTCTTTATCTTTTACAAGTAAATACCTATTATTTATCTTATTTACATATAATAAATTATAATAAACATTCAGTTTTTCGATTTAATTTTATTTTGTCGTTTCAATGTACCTATATATTCATTAACTTGTTTTTATGTTAATGATTTTACTATAATTAACTCCTTCTGATGGATATTTATTCAACTCTGATAATAAATATGTATTCTGATAATTTTCTCAGAACCCTTTGTTTAATTGTTTTTAATTAAAAATTTCAATTTTTCTATAACTTCAAAGTAAAGCTTAAATAAAAGGATCGCATGAAATATATGTATATAGGTATGCTTATCTACCTTTGTATTTTTCATGAAAATAAACACATTTTTCGACGTGTTTATTTTATTCATAAGTTTTTTTATAATTTCCGTGACACTACTTACATATATAAGCTTTATTTCCATGCATACAAAAAAAAACAGCTATTAGATTAAATAAACAGCAACCACTTGTTGAAAGCAAGTATAGATGGTTATGAAAAAAATTAATTAAATTTCTACAGAAATACGTATACATAAATATGTATGACTGCTATTTTTAAAAATCTTTAAAATTTAAATCAAAATGTTTCCTTGGAAAGAAGAATTTTCATTTAATTAAAAAAAAAAAAGATTCCACACTCAGGGGCTTATTTTCGGATCGGTGTAAGCACATGTTAAATGTTTGCTCCACATCTCTACTTCCATAATTAAATATAGGTACAAATAAATCTATAAAAGTTTTCATTAATTTAGTTTTCAAGATTTTTCAAATACACACAATTTACCACTGTAAGGGGGGGGGGGAGAGGTTGATAATAACTGCGCTTTCATTTATTTGTACCTAGAGTTTGTGGTTTCCTATGTAAGGATACCTCGTCTAGCCAGGATATGAGTTTTAAACTCACGAACTCATTTCTCATTTATTATTCTCACAACGTTCAGCACCATAAACACTCGCTCAACGATGATCTGAGTTAAGTTAAACTTAAGCAGTTGTATAAGCTCCATCGGATGGACGCGTCCATAAAATTTGAATAATCGCCACTCGACCGTGTGCACTAAAGAGAAACATTAACCATAATATCCACCACCATCATTTTGAGTCCTTATTCGTGTTCGGGGTTGAAAATTCAGAACCAGAATGTATGTGAAGTTAATGTCGACAATGTGTATCCTGTCCGATGATGAGAATCAAAATTTATTTCCTCCGTTTCGTTCTTATATAGAGCTGACTGAAATCGTCTAAGCCTTTTGCTTGTTCCTGCCAATCATCAAACGAATAAATAACCCAGAAACTATCCTTTTCCTATGCTGCCGCAGTCATGATGTGTGTTCCAAATTCCCGAGAAAGGATATATTTACCACATCGCATATGATATCCTACACACATATTCATATATATGTATGCATAGTCGTAAGAGTCAAGTTGCTGGATTTCCTTAAATGCCTCCCTTTTTAATACAAGGACACATTTTGTCATTGCTTGCAAAATTTGCTCTTTACACTTTTGCGAGTTGAATTGTGTTTTCTCCCTGAAGGATAATTTTTGGGGCACATTGCAAATTTGAATTTACTGCACGATGTGATATATCTAGTATGTGTGTGTTGTGTGTTCAGTTTTACAATAAAAATATTTCTTTATTGTACCCGAAAGTCCGGAACATCAACCCTCGGAAGTTGGTGGTTACACGCAATGGGATCTATGTATATATGGAAAATCCGCTTTTATGGCATTTGACATACAACACACAAAATGCTGATGACGACCGTCGACGACGACAACGATGCCAATGAGAATGACAATGACAACGACAATGTGTTTGAATGTTTTTGGGTGTAAAGTGTCAAACCTCCTGAAGTTTTATGATTTTTTTCGAAGCGTAAAAAAGGACTTTCAATTTTTGAAAATAATTCCTTAGGCGTTTTTGGATATAATGATCATATAATATGTATAGGGGTTCATAAGTTTATATGAAATTTATTTCATAAAGTTTTGATTTTTTTTTTAACCTCAGAATTGATCATTTAATTCATGATTCAGAAAAGAAATAATTTTCTTCTTCTTTATCAGGGGTTCAAGCATGATTGAAGGACAAAACATCCAATTAAATATTTTAGGAAAAGAATGATTACCGCTTTATTATTGTCTGCAATTAAAAAATCATCAATTATTATTATCTTTGCAAAATGTTAATTCTGTAAGTTAATTTTACAAGTGAAGTCATAAATTCCAAAAATATAAACTTTAAGAAATGTATGAAACAAATTGACACCATTAAGGAAGTAAGATGAAAGACTTGAAATAAAAAATTGATAGACATTCACTAGACTAACAAATTTCACTTTAGACTTAAAGTTTTAAAAGAAAACTTGTTTAAGTTGAAAAATATTTCTTTTCACTTTATGCAAAGAATCTTAATCTTCTAACCTATTCTATTCACGTCTAATTTTGTTGTAAAAGAAAACAATCACAAATCGAAACACTCCCAAAGTGTAAGTAACAAAAAGAAGAAAACAAGAAAAAACTAGCCATTTACGAAAATTTGATTACATCATTATACACGTCGTCAAGCGTGGTCCTCTTAACCCAATCCCAAAATCTCTGCAAAAAAAAAGTAAAAAATAAAAAATAAAATAAAAACTTTTATGTTTGCCTTTCTAACAATTTCAAGATTTATAGGTTTCTACACTGGTTCAGTTTTACTTTGAAGTTGTTAAAGTAGCTGATACCAATAACGCAAATTCTCAACGTCCGCATCGTTAGTCCCCTTTCAGCAGTTTTCACATTCATCTTATTATTAATACATACATATATACGTATATAGAAGTCTACAAAGGCACACACACACACACACATTAATACAGAGACGCATCAAATAGGATTTCACCCTTTTCAAAATAAACAAGGACCTTATTCAGGTTTTATTGAAATTTCAGGAAGTAAATTCGTTCGAGATCAAGTATTCCTAAGGATATAAAATCCTTTTGTATAACCTACCAATATTATATATAGGTATATATAACATCAGGGAATGAAATACTGTCTTCTATATGAACGAAAAGCCTTTTATAAGTAACACTGAATGTATCTTCTCAGGCATTGATTCAATTCGGCTTACATTTAGGATGATCTAAGGTCCTTTCTGCATAGTATATTTATCTTTTCTGCCAGTTAATGGTGGTGATTGTGTTGCTTTATGTTCACCATGAATAGCCTTTATAAGGTTATTAATTTAGTTTTGATTTCGTTAATGGCTATTGCAGGCGGAATATAGGGTATATGTATGTTTGCCAAAAATCCCCTCCAAAAAAAAGGAAACGATTCGAAAATGTCCTTTTGTTAGTCAATTTATGGATGAAATATTTTAAGCAAAATAAAGAAAAAAAAATTATTTCATTATATTTAAATATATATGTATTAGGGGTGTATAATATAATATTCACACTTCATAGCATGTTAAAGTTGTTATCGGTTTCTTTAAAATTTGTGCTTTTCAATTTTTGAGATGATTAGATTTGGGAAAAATGAGGTTTGCTCGCGAACATGGTCCTACACGGCGAACAAAGAACACGACAAAATCGAAATTTTTCGCCAACAACGAGCGAACCAGCCCATACACGACGAAAATACGGCGAGCACGAGCAAGTTTGGCGAGCATGTTCGTCGTCGTTTATGGCTACCTTTAATCAATATTATATAGGAAACTACGTAATTATTTTTGAATAGTATGGAATTTGTAAGGCTTTTACAAAAACTCTTAGAATTCGAAAAATCAAGAATAGAACATTTTGGGGTCTCATTTCTTTTTCCTAAAAAATCATTGGCTCGGATTTTTCTAATACGTCTTTATGTCAAAAGGTATTAGAAAATTAGATAATCCGAGGACTCGGAGCTTGAAAAATACCAGTTATTTCGGACCCAGTAATCTTGTTTCAATGAATATAAGGATGGTGTTGAAAACCATCAACGATTATTGTCAGCTAATCTCTTGCTTAGTGATATGTTCTAGACAAAAAGGGGGACACAGGTTAGAGGGAATCAAACCAAAAAAAGTAACACCCATGATCTTTACTTTTAGCTTTCTTTATTATCACTAACTCTACTTACAAACTAACATAAAATAAGCACCTAATATGCTGTGGTGAATTAAATGAAGCAGAGAGCTTTTTTTGTTACATTTACTGCTCGTCTTTACTTTAATATATATCACTTTGTATGAGAATTAAAAAAAGAAAATTCAAGGGGAATCAATTGCTGAAGGGCAAGAGAACTACAGGGTGTTCTTGCTGTAAACCAATTGTACCACTTACAATGCAAGTGATTTTATGACGGTGATCTGGGCCCTGGGGTATTATTTCATTTTCAAAAATAATCTTAAAAAAAACATATTGTATTAATATTTCATTTTTGAAAAAAAATAATATAAATATTTTCAAAACAAATTGGGTTCTTATTTTATTTAATGTTCATTTCATTGCGGCCTTATTGCATGGGAAATAATTTTATTATGAAAAATGGCTCCAATTTTGGGGCCTTATTTCATTTTAACTTTTGGAGTCTTAAATATAATGACTTTTAAGAAAAAAAACTCAATGAAGAGGGAAGAAAATATGATTAGAAAGTATAGATCGACAGCCTCAAGTCAGCCTTTTGCAACAATGATACATAAGCTACATATCATACAAACATTTATTTTTGGTGGGGGCAAAAAAAAACAACATTATTTGGCTAATTCTTAATCTAATTAAACTTAAACTTATATTTCAAAAATTGAGAACTAAATCCGAGATCGGGATAAAGGAGATAAATTAAGGAGATGGAGTTATAAACAGGAACCTTGGACCATGGTTTCACGAAGTCAAGTGTTAAATTAGCTTTGAGAATATGTATATCGTTTTTATGTGTGACAAAGTTGTGTTCCTGGTCAAATATTTTGCCAAGATCTCGAATCTTTTGAACGATTTAATATTAGTTGATAATGGAGAAGATGAAAAAGTTATAGATTGGACTTTGACAATGTTAAGCTCCAAGCTGTTTTTAATATACTAGACTGAAAAATTTACAAGATCCTTTTGAATAAAAGAGTTCTTTTCAAATATTAAAAAATATAATGAAATACATCCCCAGATTTAGAGAATTATTTCAAATTTCTACTTTAAGCATGTTTTTACTTTTGATGATACCAAAAGGAATGTCATAATGCCCAAAATATTTCATCAAATGGCATAGCGCGCTAATTGAAAAGTATCGTACCGCCCAAAATGTTTCTTCTTTGGATTTGAATTTTGGGGTTATTACATTTATATTTGTTATTTTGGGATTTTTAACTTTAACTTTAATTGTCCACATGTCATATCAATCCAAATTTAAAATAAAGGCTGGGAGCGACCCACACTAATAACTTCCAATTGGTGCCCGTGGCAACTGGAGACCCAATGTTATTTTGTTATAAAGAAATTCCTAATTCAAATTCTTAAAAGACCTTATCAAATGTTCAATATGCGATCAAGTGAAAACAAAAGTTGGGACGTATTATATTCTTCAACTGTTTAAGTTGTATTTTTGGCAGATGTTTTTGCTTTATCCAACTATCCATTTAATTTTTTTTACAAACCCCACCAATTCATAGTTACAGCATTGTGTGTAAAATAAAATTATTCCGGAGTCGATAGCTTTGTGTGTTTTCGAGAAATTTGAGTCGAAAAACATTTTTATTATTTTTTTTATTGGTTTGAGTTTGAAAATTTGTTGATTAAAACAAAAACCGTCAATTGAATAATTCTACAAACCTTACCATTTATTGACTACGTCACTATGTAGAGAAAAAAATTGACCCGGCTTCTAAGCTAGTGTTTGTTTTCAAAATATTCAACGATTTTTAGTATTTTCTTGTAGTTTTTTTGCTTTAAAAAAACCGTCAATTGAATTGAATTTTTTTAAATTTATATAAGTAACCAAATATAGCATCGTGAATAGAATAAAATTATCCCGAAGTTAAAATTGTTTGATTGTTCTCAAAACATTATCCAACCGAAACACGTTTTTTACCAAATTTTAGCATGTTTTTCTAAAAAAAATTGCTCAGTGATTTTTGTTTGTAATTCTTTTCATTTCTTTATAAATAAAATAAAATTATTTTGTTCTCGAAATATTCGACTTTCTTTTTAAATCGCTGTAGCATAAAAACCGCTAATGGAATATTTTTGGGAACTCTTTCTGCACTTTGTGGTGTCATTATCTGTAAAATAAAATTTACTCAAGGTCGATATCTCTATTCGTTCTCGAGATACAGTGAACGATAGAAAGACTCACGAATGTACGAATGTTACATACACACACATACATCTCTCTAAAAATGATGGATTTGGATTCCTGGGACCTTGAAACGTCGAGAAATGTCAAATTTTTCAATTCGACAAATCCGATCAATTACAATAACTTCCAATGGGAAAAATGTCAAACCATCCAAAAAGTTATACATCACGTCTGAAATGTTCGCATTGCGCACTGCTGCGACGCGACGAAGGCCGGGAGCGCAGCGGTGTTTCAGTGAAGCTTGATATTATTAACTGACATAAAATTAATGCTTTGAATATGGCTTTGATAATTGACAAAATGGC
This sequence comes from Epistrophe eligans, assembly GCA_951394125.1. Classification (NCBI taxonomy): domain Eukaryota; kingdom Metazoa; phylum Arthropoda; class Insecta; order Diptera; family Syrphidae; genus Epistrophe; species Epistrophe eligans. Next base: position 94,993,380 of record OX596029.1, read on the forward strand.
TTTAGTTTAGTTTCGGTTTATTTTTGAAATTTTCTCTAGAGATTTTATTGTGCACATTTTTCTATGGCATTCGTTTGTTAATTTTTAGCTGGGTCATCGGTACTAAAGTTTCAGTTCTTTACCCAAAAATTACCATTCCAATAGACTTTTTGCGTTCGAGAAACTATCAGATAGGCTACCTTAGATAAATTGGGGTGTTGTTGCATCAGCTGATTTTTAACAACAAAGGATTGCAACAAAACAAACCTATCCGGATAGCTTTAGTTAGTTTCTCGAAGGCGACTAAAAGATTTGATTTTTAAAAAATTTTTTTATTTCATTTAAAGATTTAAAAACTATATGCCGAAACATAATATTTTTAAAAATTAAAATTCAACAGAAATCTATTTTTTATTTGCTTTTTTTACTGTTTTTTTTTAATCGTTTTTTTAATTATTTCAGAAACTATACAATATTGTTATTGAAATAGTTTATCACATCATCACTGCAGAATATCAGTAATACATATACCTAAGGACAAATTCAAACTTACTTCAACGAAACTTCTCCAAAAATATCTTTATTTTAACTAAATCATAACTTATTTTCTATACTAAAATTCATCCTTCCTGTCAACACAAATCCATGTAGCAGCACGCAAGCAAAACTTTCAAATTCCACTTCGAGAAGTCTTTAACTTTTTAACTTTACTACGAATTCACTTGAGTTTATCGTGTGATTTAAATTCCCATAGCCGCAAGCAAATATACATATAAACAAAAACATAACCTTCACACTTATAACCCACAAGCAGTGCTATAAATTTGCCGCATAAATGCTTTCAACTTTATTTTGCAAAAAAAAAAAAAAATTATATATTTTATTCTTCAAAAAAAAAAAAAGGTTCCACATACGCCCGAGTAACTGATATTATTAACCTCCCGGGGGCGATTTATACAAGGCCAGGGAGCAGCGATCAAATGTTTATTTTCCCCTTTTTATGTCATTCATATAGCCTTAAATCTTAGGCGTCTTCGTTTGTATATGTGTGTTGGACACAAACAGAGTAGATTTTAGGTGATGCGGCCCATAACGCGCTCTCCCAAAGACGTTAGAGACTTATAAAAATTTCCACGCATGATTTCTTTTTATTGCCTTATGTGAGTGATGGAGTCTTATGAATATTTCAGTTTTTTAAAAATGATAATACAATGGGAGGGCGGAAGTCAAAGCTAAATCCACACCAAATCCCTGACTTTTTTTCTTCATTTTTTTTTTTTTTGGTATAAGATTCACTACCCAGTTGAAAGGAAGATACCCATCAAGAATGGATCCTTGCAAAGTCACTTTGATAGTGTGAATATGGTTTTTATTTTGTCAAGAAGTCATCGAGTTAAGTCTTTTCTGGTTTTGTGCTCGTATTTCTTTGCTTTAGTGATTTATTTTTCTTGAGTCTTTCTTGTCGTCGTCGTTTTGATAATGCAGACACGCTTGCTGACACGCAAAGGATTATGGTTAAGATGATATTCTTAGCACATACGAGAAAGTATAAATATATGAGGATAATGCGCTACAAAATGAAACGGTAGATTGTTAAAATGATATTATTTATTTCGATAAAGAGTCTTTATGAAAATATTATTATTTAGAAGCTCATTTTTAAAAGGAAATCAATTTTTTCTATAAATCAAATGGCATCGTCGAAAAATGATGAAAATTGAAAAAAAAATATTCAAATATTCTCGATCTTTTTTTATCAATGAGAGAGTTACAGAATTGTTACAGGATTTAAGCACATAAATCAAAATTACGAAAATATCTAAAGTCAAAATCTGGAATGACAAAAATCTCGAAAAATAATACACTTTCAAGACAATGCTTAAGATTTTCGCACAAAACTTTGGCTGCCTCACAAGTGAATGGTTCTATTTTAAAAATACAATCTACGTACATATTATGTATGTATGTGTTATTGTCAAACACCGAAATGTGGAAATTCTGTTCATTCTTTAATGTTCGATATGAATTATGAAAACAAATAATTCACTCTAGACTTTTGTGTTTTCTTGGACAACAGTACCTTGGATAGACCTCTTCGTGGGTTCTAAGGATTTCAACTCTTTACTGTTGTTATTTGGGTCGTCTGTCCTTCTCACGCAACTCCGTTGCTCCGTTCAGGGTATTTTCAGTCGGCAGACAGGACCCAATGTCAACAGTTTTCTTGAAAAACAGTACAAAGTTAAAGAGTTATTGAATCACACTTTAAGTATATGTCTTAATGCCAATTCAGAATGATAATAACACCCGCGGGTCTTAATGCTTTTTGTGGTGGATCTTATTGCCACTTAGTTCATTTTATTTTGGAAATAAGACCCATGGAATTTATTTACGGGGGTCCACTGTACAGAGCAATAACCTAAAAAAAAAATATATTTTTTTCGAGATTTTATTTATTTTGAATAGAGGCATTATAAGCTAAACGCGTTTGAGGGTTGAATAGTGCCTATATAAGAATATTTTAGTATCGAAATGTCACTTTGGCTCAGACACAAAAAAAATATTACATAAAGGGTTTTTCAACAGGGACGCTACAAAAGTAGAGCAACAGGGACAACAAACGACGCCATATTTCTTGCCGTTCTTTTGACATTTCTCTTCAGTAAGGTTTGCCATTTCATGATGGAAAGATATACGAGCCAACAAACAGTCGAAATTATTAAAATTTACTACCGAAATTCGTTTTTAATTCGTGTAGTTTATGGGCCGGCGGCGGTGTCATTGGGCCGTACTTCTTCCGTGATGAATAAGACCGACACGTTACTCTGAATGGGGATCGCTACCGTTCAATGATAACCGAATATTTTTGGCCCCAATTGGATGATATGGACTTGGAGGACATGTGGTTCCAACAGGACGGCGCCACAAGCCACACAACGAATGTCACAATCAATTTATTGGAAACCAAGTTTGGAGAACGTAGTTATCTTACGAAATGGTCCAGTCGCTTGGCCGCCTCGGTCGTACGATTTGACGCCGTTATTTCCTGTGGGGCTACGTCAAGTCTATGGTCTATGCCAACAAGCCAGCGACGATTCATGAACTTCGTACGAATATCGAACGTGAAATTGCAGCAGTATCGGCCGATTTATGCTTGAAAGAAATCGAGTTCCATACATAATGGCATCGAACGTACTTTCACAGGAATAAAGAATTTCATTGATATACAAAACCGTTTTTGTTTTATTTAAAAAAAAAATTTGTAGCGCTCTTATTGAAAAACCCGATAGAGATTAGGGTAGCGCTTATTTTGGCAACTTTTAAATTTCTTTTTTTTCCCCAAAAAGTAATTATTAAAATGTACTTGTAAATGTAAAATAGGGATCGAATCCCACAGCCTCTCTGCACCTTCAATGTCAAAATATTTATTTTTTTTTACGAAAAGCACCTATGTATATCGAGGAACTAAATTTTTAATTTTTTTTAAATAGTACTTGAGATGTGAGCCAAATTTAAAGATTTTTGATCACTTTCAGGAGAAAACGTTGAATAATTTTAGACATTGTGAAAATAAGAGCCAGTCTTATAAATACAATATATTCTTCTCAATAGAAATACACTGTTAGTGAATGAAATACATATGTAACTCTTTTAACAAAAACACACAAATAACATTAAACGGAATAATATTAAAAAAAATAAACAAGAATCCAATCGGGGCACGGTGGATGACGGCACAGCAGAATTGTTTTTGTTTTTTTTTTTATGAACAGCTGACATTTATTTGTCAGTTTTGGAAGTAAAACGTAATAGATTTTCCCTTCTGAAAATTTATTTGACACAAGGCCTGAATAACTATATAGGATTGGAAAATGTTTTTTAAATACGAATTTATGCAACATTGAATAGAGGCTACAGAAATCATTATGCAGTGCATAACTATTCATCTGTTTAGCGAAATCTATTAAATAAAACTGTAAGTAATTACTAGCTCTTCGAAATTTGTTTTCTTTTTCGTTTTGCTAACTAGTAAAACTAATCCCTATACAAAACGGTATCTGAACATGTCCAAACAATGACTTTCATGAAAGAAAAATAAAGCAAATAATTTGAAATGTCAGAACTCAAAGTGACAACCTACAATTTATTTTGTTATTTGTTTATTTGTGAAAACGTACAATTTATTTTGTTATTTTATTTTGCCTACTTGCTGTTGTTTGTTTTTATTTTATATAATATTATTTCCATTTCCCTTTTAAAAATAATAATAAAAAAGCGAAAAGTTTGCTGTTTTAGAGGCAGAGAAGAATGGAGCAGAAAAAGAATACAATAACAAAATGAGTAGCTCGTTAGATCGTTTATTTCTTAAAATATTTTATTGTTCTTTTCAAAGGGTTCAAAATGCACCTGCCATTTAAAAGCACCTGTTCAACTAGATGGAGTATTTGATTTTTATGTCGCGCATTGTCTCATTTCGAAGCAAAAGACTTTGACCAATTTTGAAGAGTGTGTCGTCACTTATTTGAATATTCCTATAAATTACTTTGAAGCACATAACGACGACACGGCGAGTTACAAGGGCAAATCGATTTTGCCAAAATAACATTTCGATGTGCTTTCGAAAAAAGGCTTTAATTCTGTTGAATCTCTACAACCAAAATATCATATGGATTTAGCAAATTACGAAAAGTTAAAGTAGCCATTTTGTGACTTTAATTTTAGTAAAATGTTAAGAGATAGTAATTTGCTAAAATCGTTTAAAATTGGCAAAATCTTCTTTTTAACTTAATAACTTACTAAAATGGCTTCAACATTTTACTAAATCCTTTAAGATTTTGCGCCACTGTCAAGAATTTAAATAATTCCAGTGAACAACTGACATTATTCCTTCTTTTTCTTCTTTCAACGTATAGCAATCTAAAATTAAAACTAATGACTTCATCGATTTGAAACCATAAATAATTAGGACATATTGTCCTGTCGCTATTTTTGTTTGCTCACCTCAAATAATATCAAAAATTTAAATTTTTTAAATTATGTAAGACATGATAAAAAATAACAAAAACTAGGAGAATGTGCATGCATCAAAAGACTTGTGTCAATAATAATCAACAATTCCATTAGTGTGAAAGCAGCTTTTATGTACGAGTACGTTGAGAGTACCCAAAAACATATCCTTAGAACGAACAACGAACGATGAAGCAAATATCACAAATATGCAAACAAGCTCACAATGACAAAAAACAAAAAAAAAAACAGAAACAAAAAAATTGCCAGCCCCTTTGAGATTCAAAAAATAAATTTCAACTGTATATAGGCTTTCTTTGGCGTGTGAACTTTAAACCTTAAGGTTCCATGTTCCAGTTACCCATTATATAGCTGCATCGTATGGGTGCCACGTATCTGAGGTAGTCGAATGTGCCCAACATCAGTCACACTCACTCCCCTCCCTGATTGATATTCATAGCAGGTAGGGTGCTTTGTGTTAGATATAATTTCGGCAGAATTATTTATTGGCCTCCTTCTTAGCCCGGAAGAAGGAGGGTAAGAGAGTATTCGTATAGCAGGCATAGCAAGAGCATCTTCGCTTCGATTTCATTATCCTGTTCGGTAAACATTTACACGTACCATGATGATGCGAATGCCTGATTCGAATCGACCCACTTACTTTCTCGAGAGTGAATGAACATGGAGGAAGCTATGGCCTTAACTGTATGACCTGACCTATATGACGCAAATCAGAGGAACAAAATTGTTGAATGCAAAGCTCAGGACGACTCGAAAAAGTCCCTTTTCCAGCTGAGGACTGAAGGACTGAGACTGGGACGGCTGCTGTAGTTGGGTGGATTAATTTCATCTCCTTTTTGATTTGCCTGATGATGGAGCGAATAAGAAGAAAATCTGTGTGGATGGCAAAAAAGGAAAATTTAAAGGGCAGTTCAATGGGGAAGAGTGTATACCTTTTATAAGTCCTTAACAAAAAAAAATTCCAGCTTTAATACCGTACAGAGATGGGAGAATTTATTTGCTCATAGTATGATGTGCTTTATTTATTTATGTTTTCATTTTTGTGTTGTTTTTCAATTTTATGTTTAAAGGAATGATGATTTTTGGGTGGGGGTGGATTGTCGAATAAGGGGAGGTTGAGTATGAATTTTTAGGTAGGGATAAAAGTGTGATAAGTGTTATTGATTCAATCAAAAATTCATTCAATTTGTCAGGTGAAACAAATGGATGTTGGAATTTGGTCATAATTTTTTTTCTTTCTTTTTGTTGAATAACCAATTCATATTCATTTGTTTGATTGTTTGTTTGAATGATGATCCTAAGATAGATGACACTTGTTACATCTGTGGCAATGAATTGTATTGTTATAAATTGAATAATTTCATCGGATTTAAGGGATAAGCAAATTTGGATTAAAATTAAGATGAAGATGGATGGAAATTATTCATATTATAGGATTACAGCAGAAGCTGAAGAAGATTTTTATCGATTCTTTTTTTCTTATTTGCTTTTTACTTTCGCATGAAAAATGTACCTATTTTTTAATCTGACAATTTCACATTTTTAATATTTTAAGTGTTATATTAAAGAGATTTTTGCTTTATCGCAATATTGTTTTAATTACCAAGTTTTTGGCAAAAATAAATAAATTACATTTTGTTGACTATTTTTATATAAATAATGCGAGCAAGCATTTTCAGTGTTTTATAAGACCCCAAAACTTGGGGATGCAATGGATTATTGTTGTTTAAATAAAAATAATTAAAAGAAATTATTATGTAGATAGAAATGGGGGCCACGAGCACCTAGCTCCGTGATTCATTTGGCGCTGGATTGCGTCGTTTTGATAACTTGTTTGACCTGTTAATGAAAATGTATTGTTTAAAGAAATTTGTGGATAAACCCCCAAGCAGAAAGAATCATATCATTTCACTCTACCTACCTATGCCGAGGTAGTTAAATTACTTTCTCGTTCAGAGACGTGCATGATTTTATTTCTCACGGGGATCGTCCAGTTACATGTCTAAATATTAAAATCCACTGAGCCTTCGTCTGCTTACTCCGCATGACGTGCGATCGGCAGTAGAGGTCACCAGCTGCCCATGACGCCAGAACTTGTCCTAGGAATTTATTTAAACTTCAGAAAATCATCGTCTGCTTACTTGCGGTCGAACGATCGTAGTTTATCTTAGAGCAGTTTCGTCATGATGAGAAAAGAGATCAAATCTTTGATCTTCAGTTCGAAAAGTTTGTTAAGGTCGCAAATAAATGGTTTTCCAAATGACTGTAATACTCAGCCAGAGCGGAGCATTTGCAGAGAAAATGAAATGAAATATTATTTAAAAATACATAAAACTGATTCTTTTCGGGATATTTACAAAAAACTGAATTTTTTCCCTTTCACCTGACGAAATCAAAAAAAAATGTTCGACTAAAAAATAAAAATTTAGAATTTTGTCGAAGTGAAAGACTAACTTTCCTGAGCAAGTGGGTTTTTAGATCCACATACAAAAATAAACAATTTTTTTCTTTACAGTTTAGGGCGCCCAATTTATTTTCTGCCCGAGGCCCTCGCTCGCCTAGCTACTTGGCATAGGCTATTTGTCACGTAGTGCGGGCCATATGGTCTTTGGTATTTATCCACATCATCCAGTTAAGGTCATTAGAAGTTGCTTATCATTGATCTGCAGCAATTGCAGTCGACGGTTATGACAAAATGCCAGTTTTGCAATATAAAGAAGTACCGACCGATGATTCCGGAGTCCTTGGCCTGTCATCAGCTACCTAACTGATTCTTGAAGGATATCTGGAGCCAGCATTATTCTCGACCAAACAGCTGTTTTGAGTTAATTTCGTTGATACGACTGGTTGAATGCCGCTGTATTTGTCCAGTTGGTGCAATAAGACCAAAGAATGAACAAGAGTGTCAATTTTTTCTATACCGACAATCAAGAAAAATGTAGGAGCTTAAAAGGACAAAATGTGAAACCTTTAAATTTAATTCAAACAAAAATATTCAACCAAAATTTCTAACCATAAAATTATCAAATTGAATTTCACATCTCCCTACCCTCATATAAGCTACAAGCACTACAGTTAAACAATCATCATAATGCAAACATTTCAAGTCAAATTTCCTTTCGCGGTTTGTTTAACGTGCCTGGCTAAGGGCTCTCTCTCTCTCTCTCATTTCCTGGAAATCCCTCTGTTACTCTGACCGTCTGAGTTTAGTATTTGGATTTTCAATCCTGAATAACGAAAAAGTAAATAACACACATCATACGTGTGTTTTGTAGGTCGACAAAAGTCCATTGACCACCACCACCGTCACATAGATATAATGTAAGTAAAGGAATGTCTTCAGGCATCATCATCATCATCAACCAAAAACTCCATGAACAACACTGAAGGTGAAGGATTCCAAGAAGTCAAAACAGATTGACAGGAAATTGATGACGAAGACCAACTGACGCCAACGCCGCCGACGACGGGTGCTTAGGTATGGTATAATGTGGTGACCAGAAATTCGGTGACAGAATTTGAGCTGACATTCATGTTTCAAGAATAACGTTAAAAGCAAATATAAATACATATGCACATAAACTTTGACATGCAGAATTAATTCAAATGTAATTTACTTGCCATTGTGTCCTGACTGGATTTTGGCCAATATTTATCTATGGAATTACCTTCCAATCTGAGTTTTCGTTCGTTTTGAAGGACAATTATTGACATTTGATAGACAAACTATAGAGACAGTGACATCTGTAGCTTATAGCCAATAGGAAATTGTATCGAGTTCGTGTGTGTGTTTTTGCGTCCGTGACATTTAACTTTTGGAAATTATAAATGAAAGATATACATATGCTACCCTTGTAGGTATATATAGATATACTGAGTTTATTACTGGACTATGTATAGGGTTTTCCAAAATTCATGCAAGAAGTAACTTTGATAGAAAACATGGGTTTTTAACAATTATTTTTATTTTTTATTGGTTTATAAAATATGTAATAATGAAGGGTTATATATGGAATAGAATACCGAGTAAGTGACTTCCTCGTCTTAGATTATTCTTTGGTTGGCGTTTTTTTTATGACTGTTCCGCATAAATAACAAGCCAAAAATTGGTCTAAGTTTGTCGGTTCTCCGCCGGCAGCCACTTCTACCGAAATAACGTTGAATGAAGTTGATATAGCGACCAATTTCCAAAATCCGCACCAAACAGTAACAAGTTGCCGATGCAATTGTTTCTCAACAGTCACTTGTGTATTTTCTGAACTCTAAGTGCAACGATTTTAAAGATTAATGAAGTCATCAAAATGAGAAGGAGCCTCATCATTGCAAATTATTTTGTCCAAAAAACCACAAAGCTTCATTATTTTTTTTACCCAGGGTTAACCATTATTTTTCTTGATAACCCCAATAATTTTCAAAAAAAACCCTGAGTTTTACGGTTTTCAAAAAACACTCGTGGACTGTAAATTGTATTGTTGATTTTTAAAGCTACAAACAATCGAAGATTTTTTTTTCCTCAGAGTTTTTACAGCAAAACTGAGAAATTTTGATGAGGAATCCTGTTCATGTAACTGAGATTACTGAGATCTCCAAATTCTCATCTTCTTGAACATGCATAGTTTCAAATTTGTTTTAAATTTCTATTTAATATCTTTCAATTTTTCTTTTAATTATTTCCATTCAAAAATTATTTCAACAACCTGCTTCACAACTTACGTAATTTTGGCATTTTATTCAGTACCTAAACTTGCGAAAGCAAAAAACCTAAGTCTACTTTAGGGTGAGTTCAAGGTGATCTTAGGTCTCAAAAAATACAAAATTTGAGTGTCAGGCTGACCTTTAGGGTGATCCCAGGGTCTCCAGGGTGACTTCAGGGCTCAAAGAACAAACCTAATGAAAACGGGTAGTTCTTTCGTATAGCGCTCTATTTTTAATAATCCTTTCGTTCGTTAGTAACTACGTTACGTGGCGTAAAATTTAAATATTGCGTGAATTATAGGACATCCTTTATAAAGACTATTGTGTTCTGAGTTGACATTTTTTAATGTGGGAAGTTCAGTAATTTTAGTATAGTTGAAAAAAGTTCTAAACAAACATTTCCGATTTTTATTGTTGAAGGTACATATATACATAGGGCCAGAACTGCTTATTTTATGTAAAAAGATTACGTTAAGAAAAAAAGCAGGGCAAATTTATTCTTGCATGAAAACAGTGAGGCAGGGGTATAGCTCAGAATTTTTTTTAATCCTTATGACTAATAAAATAAAATGCACGACTGGGCCGCACAAACTTGACCCAAGAAAAACAGTAAATATCGATTTGGAAATATGGTCCAATTATTTTCGCCCGAAAACAAAGAAGAAATTGGAAACATAAAAAATTACTTTTTTCCAAATTATTAAAGAGAAATATCACCCAAATATTCGAATTAAAATTGGGCATTTCCCTAATGGACAATATCCAATAAGCGCTAATTTCAAGGCAATAGTTTTCTTGGAAAACAGTTTTTTTTTTCTTCAAAAATATATGAATGCAATTAAGTCCTATAATAGTGACAATTCTAAGAAAAAAACTGAGCAAAAATACAATTTTTGACATTTACAAATGTCAAAATGGTATATCAGTTTCAGTTACAGCTAATCAGATCAATTATCACTTTTCTATTTATGAAAGAATCTGGTTAATTCTTAATGATGTGCTTTCTCTAACATTCTCTTATAGTATTGAACAAAATTTAAAAATTCATAAGAACAAATCTATGGGTGACCAATTACTTTAAATAGTTGACCTCTTATGAAGATTTTCTAAGCTTTTTATGGTAACCTTTTTTATTTTTGAAAATTCCACAAATGCAGTGTTAAAATTTAAACTCATTATAAAAATCTATACGTCAATCAATGAATTTTTCGAATATCCCAAATGAGGTTCTACTGTGATCTTAAACAAAAATTTTAAAAATCAATAAAAAACCTATGGCTTATCAATTAATAAAATTATGTGATATTTATTTCAATTTGGTGGCCATTCAAATGGTACCAATACTATTTTTGCGAATATCCCACAAATTACTAATAAGGTATTTTAATTTTATATCTTTGAAAAATTGATTAAAAATTAACTTTTTTGACTAATTACTAATCTTTCAGATGTCATACTTTTATTGCGAATAACCCACATATGAGGTATTAAGATCTCAATATTTCCTGCAAAAAAAAAACAAAGTTTGTTTGAATGCTCTCCATTATAAAAGGGTGATAAAAAAAAATTTGTTCAAGCCAGCAGCTGTGCAAAGCCATACAATGTTCTTGGTTCTAGTAGGAAGTCCTAGGTACACTGAAATTGAAAAGACAAAAGTTTCAATAGTCTGAAACTTGGAACCCCACTATAGGTATAAAGGATTTTTTTAATGATAACTGATCCTAAAAAAAATAAATTAGCATATATGTACATAAATGACTGAATTTATTATTTATTTATTCTATAAATTATTTATAAATATTTTAAATTTATCTCCCATTGTTTTATATATTTTTTGGCTACAATTTTGATTTGCACTTAAAACAACTTCAGTTAACTCCACGAATCAAAAACAAAGTTAACTTTGAAGAAAGCAAAACTTCATAAGAAACAATTTTCGTTTTTGAAAACATAAATACAACCCTATATACATAAACGAAATTTTAAACTGGTACTTTAATCTTTGGTATACTTTTTTTTTGTTTGCTGTAACCCTGTTTTCACCTGCCTGATACAAAAACATATATACATATTCACCTTATATTTACTGTGTCCGCTATAAGGTTTACATACTTTCATGTCTCCTTTGTGATGATTTTCATTCTCACTCTCGTTCAATATTTAATTCCTTTCAACATTCCCGCAGAGCTCAAAGTCAAATATCCTTTGGAAAAGTTTTATGCCAAAAACTTCTTTGCTCTTACAGCCACAATCGTTAAGTTGAGCAACCTAGCCTAGTGCAGTACTGCGCCAGCACCATCATCTTCATCACCAAAACAACACTAAACCAACAAGCTTTATTGAAATTGAGATGTCAGTCAGTCAGTGTAGTGAAGAGGATGAAGAGTGAGGACTAGAGTAGAGGGTGTGTGTGTGTTTTCTAGAAATAGATGAAGATGAAGGTAAACCGTAAGCCGTAAACCGCGTCAGAACTCAAAACTAACCCGTTTTTCGATTGCTTGCCCCGCCCCGCCCTGCCTCGCACACTTGGTTTTTCCGGCACAACAAAGACAAACGTTGTGCTAAAATTTCATTTGTTGTTCGCTTTGTTGACATTGTTGAAAACTTTTCAAATAAAATCTCTCACCCTCAAAGGTGTGGCATTGGCAAGGCGGGAGTAGCTCTACTACTACACAACCGCAAGTTTTTTTTTTAATTTCTTATTTCTTCCTTTCCCACGCCATCTGATGGTAAACCGCACAAGTTCTTCGAAAAAAATCTTCAAAAGTATGGCACTCAATGTGAATTGTTCTTCATTCGTTCATGAATCTTCATCTTTCTGTTGAGAAAAATCGAAAGTGGTGTCCTGCTGGGATGGTACCAACTGTCCCTTTGAAATTAAAAAAAAAAAAAAAAAAAAAAAAAACAATTAAATTCAAACAAAAACTTATTCCCCAAAATTCCTTTAGATGGACGACGGCTCATAAAATGCAGTCTCATATAAAACAGTTTGTCTGTTTAAAATTAAAATCTTCATCGTCCTGCAAAATAAATTTGCAAACCAAATTAAAGGTAAACACAAGTGAATACACACAGAACCAGAAACAGAACTGAACAAATAAATAAATGCGGAAAAGGATTTCCTTTATAAATATATATACAAATACATGTATATATGTAGGTATGTAAAGGTATGTACAAAAATTGAATTTAAAAAAAAAAAAGTTAAAACAAATCTAGCTCCTCGACCAGTTGCATGCACTTAAAAGACTGAAACTGAACTTTCATTTGGAAACGATTTTGCAGCTGTTGATGTTGCAGGTAACTTACCTACAAATGCATAAAGGACATTGCATACAGAAGAAAATTTAAAATGTTTACTTTTATAAACATAGACAGAGAGAGAGAGCAACTACAGAAAGACGACCGACGACACAAACTTGTTTGGTCGTTTAACTTTTCCCGTTTCCCCTAAAAAACAAAGTTAAAAGGAAGTCCGAAAAATAAAGTAGTATTTCTAAAATCCGGCCCGGTGCACCAAATTCGTGAGACAAAGGTCAGCCGGTGGCAGGATATGTACCTAAGAGAGATTGCTTGAATTATATATGTTGTAGGCATTATTTATTCAAATCTGAGTGAGTTTCGTGATGAGAAACTGTTTTTGTTTTTATTTTCTACATAAAAGAATTTGATGTAAATATTTAAATAAAAAGTCGATAAAATTCTTAAAGCAAGTCGATAAAATGTGAAATTATTTTTTTTTTTGTTTTAAAACTACCTTTGTAGAAATATTTGATATTGTTTAAAATTCTTAATACATTAAAGAAAAAAAAATAGAAACTGTAATAATTTATTTAGGGATTATTTTTCAAAAACTGTAAAAAAAAAAATAAATTCAGGAATGGATTTTGTGCTTTAAGAAAAGTTATACGATTTGAATACACATGGTGTCGTTATTTTTGAATGGTTCTTTTTCTATTTTAAGTATTTCTTTTTTTTAGAAAATTCCTCCCCCACCCAAAAGGGGAGTGATAGTTATCCCCTCCCATACTATTTTTTCTTCTTTTGACTTTGCCTACATGCTGTAGTATTTTGAAGCATCTCATGCCAAACACCCATAATTTGTTATTTAACTGTTTTTTATATTATTATTATACTTGCTGTTATTAAGTAATCATTGCTTTATTTTGGGAAGCTGTATCTTGGAAACTATTTGATTAAGTCTACACTTTACAGACACGGATTAGTCAGTTTTAAATCGTAGTAACATGAAAAAAAGCGCGAAAAAATCTCGTTTTTCGGATTTACTTTACCATGATGCGTTTGGCACTCGAGGTCGAAAATTTATTCATTTAGCCAACATCATAAACAACTCAGCAAAAATCAGAACTACCGGATTTTCTTATGAGACGACAAGTTTAATGGACAATTGTTAGTTAGTTATACCCCCAGGCAGAAAAAAGGGGCCTTCTGCACAAAAGTAGATTTTGTTTTTAATTAGAAAAAATTGAAAAATATTGGTAGATATGGTACATGGAATTTTTTGCTAGAACTATTTACTCAATAAAGGTATTCATGGTATTCATGTAATGTAATTTTGTAAAATTATAAGTTTACACAAGAGTTAGCATGAACGACCTTTTTAATTCATTTTTTTAAATGCTGTGTAATTGAATCAGCTGTTTTTTAAACGTCAAATATTAATTTTCAAAATATGTATACAAATAAGCGTGCTCAGATTTCGAAGTTGTTTTTAAATGGAGAAACACTAACCCAAACCAACTTGGAATCGAAGTCGAATGTCTCGGAACGGAAATAAATGTGTGATATATCACAAAAGTCACGTTTTTTTCAAGCCCGACGGGAATTAGATGAAAAAATCAATTTCGGGGCTAAATGTAGAACTGTAATGGTCGAAATGAGCGAAAATGAGCGAAAACAAGAAAAATCATATGGCGCGCCCACAATGATAGAAATCCACTTTACCTTCAGTTAAGTTCACTTTCGTTTTTGTTAGTAAAAGTTGTCCTGATCTCAACTCAACTGAAATTTGGTGAAAGAGGAGTTATTAAATTAAATGTTTCCTTTCACTTCAATAATAATTCGGAAAGCATAACAAATACAAGTAAAAGCATTTAATGTTGTTTATCCATATTGACCATTATATGGATTTGTGTAAATAAATATTGACCATTATAATATGGATTTGTGTAAATAAACAATGCTGATCAATAATATTCAGAAAATGTAGACCTCCTTATTACTTTTTTTGTATAAACTACGTTTTTATTCACAAAACTATAATTTCAGTGCGATAGTTACAGAAGATGGACAAAGTTTATTTTAGTTCTCTGAGAATCTCAGAGCAAAGCTAGAAGTGAAACACTGTTTCACTTCTAGCTTTGCAAATAAGGGATATTGCACGCACGATATATTTATCATTGAAATAGTTTTCTACGAAGTCAGGGGTAAGTTCTGGGTAAGTTCCATTGGTTGATGAGATTGATCTTCGTTTATTGTCATTCCGTTGAAAAATGTCTATCTCTTCTAATAATCTATAAAGTTGATATTTTTAATAGATTAAGATTATCACATTGAATTGATAGCTCTACACCGCATATACTTGCGCCCAAGTACGCCATTCCTTTATCCATTCTACTTGCTTTCGAAAAGTGTATCTAACAATCCTATTTTGTATTCTCTTAGGTGTGTAAGTGAGAACTTTCAAGATATAGTCAAAATGGAGTTTGGGAGTATGCATAAAAAGAGTTGGTAGCCCGGTTTTAAGAGTGAGGACGTAGTTTGGTGTGTTTGACGGCAGATAGAATAGTTTTTTTTAGAAAAAAGCGTTGCAGTTTTTGAAACTTCTTCGTATGAAATATACCCCCATATCTGACAACTGTAGCACATGACTGAGCGCATAATAGTTTCGAATACTCTATATTTAGCTGATGTTGGGATTTCAGCACGGGATATAACTTTTTACAGTTGGATGACAAGAGTGACTTATTGAAGACTTTTTGTAAACTTGAACAATATATTTTTCAATAGAAAAACTTATTTAAAGCCTCAATTACCAAAGTTCCATTAAGCAATGATTTTTCATAAGTAAAAACATACATATGGCACAAAAATTGGCTAAGTTATAAATAGTGATATTGCTAAATATTCTCAACACGAAAGAGGGAGGACATCAAATGTTCGTGACAAGACTTTCCCTTTCGAAAGTAAAGAGAATACATAATTTAACTTTTGTTTATTCTCCAACCTATAATCTTTGTTTGTGACTAAAAATAAAACAAAGATTTCAAGCCCTCGTATCTACATAAATAGCTATTGTCTACACGTAAATAATTAAGAAAAGACACATTTCAACAGGGTATCTAAACATATTGCACTATCATATCTATACTCTCTCATTCCATTTATATCTGTTCCTACAATTTGTTGAACATTGATTAGAATTGATTTTGCCAAGGCAGGATATCCGTCTGTGGCTTATATATAGATGCTGATGCTGATGCTGAACCAGCAATATTAAGTTAGCGAAGCAATTTAATATGTCGTTGCTCTTGTTCAACAATGTACGTATGTGCATGTATGATGGGAGGGAATCAAGGATAGATATATGTGTTGTTGTTGTTGTGCAACTTTGAGTCCTCGTTGAGTGTGTATATTTTGTGTTTGTTTTACAGTTTTGATGTGATTACTATTAAAGGAAACTATAAGAGTATAGAGGATGATGACAGCTACAACAACAGACGACGATTATAAGGACGAAGAGAAAACGACGATGACGATGACGACGCACGTCGACAACATGTGGTATGTCAGGCATATAATTAAGAAAATCGAATTCAGGATGCATATACAATGCACATCCATTAAGCTTTTTCTTTCTCTTTCTCTCTCTCTCTCTCTCTCTCTATCTCTTCATCTTTATATGTAGATTGTAGATTCTATGTTGGATGTTACAAAAGACTTAACAACATTCTGCAATTTTCTTGCAATGAAAATTCAAATGAAAGCAATTTATTGTTACTTAAGGCTTTGCAATGACATTCATCTTTTTATTTTATTTTTATTTGTTTTTGTTTGACTTAATCCAACCAATGAACGGAACGAAAATTTCAATAAGGTTAAATTAATAACAGCTGACTTAATGTCTTCAGTTTGGCTTTGTTTTTTAGCTGAAATCCTTTCGAATTTGCCAAATAGTCACAGAATTTAGTGATTTTGATTAAAAATGTTTCAAATCTTTTTTATACCCGAAAGCGATGTTGACAACTTGTAGTTAACAACTAAAATGTCGTTATATTTATTAGTGCCTATTTCACAATGTCTGAATAAAGTTCTGATAAGTTACTCGACAAATAAAAATTGCCACAGTCTAAAAAAAATCATTTTTGAATTTATAACTCATTTGGGTAGGTCACAAGACAAAATAGTTATTTTTGCCTCTGTGGACTCATGATCCTGTGTCAATATTTATGTTTCGGATAACTAACTAGAACTTTACTTAGACATTGTGAAACAGGCCCTTAATCTTTAATGTAAATGAACTGTCAAATTTTGTGTGGGAAATGGTTTACGCGAAATGGATAAAATTATCTAAGGATTTTGTTGCGGAAACTTATACAAATTTATTTGGATAAACTTATACAAACGTCATTGTGACTTTTAGAATTAGACGTTTAATATTTGACGTTTAAAGAACAGCTGATTCAATGACGCAGCATTTATCCAAATAAATAAAAAGAACGTTCACGCAAACTTTTGCGTAAACTTATCTTTTTACACAACTGGTAAACTTATCTCGTTGGCATGAATAGCCTTATTATTTCCTCAATGTGATTTTTATCAGAAATGTGAACGCAGCTTTCTTCAATCAAAATTGTTAAAATTGATTTCGAGAAAATGTGATAAATCGAAATCGTTGTATGGCAGGTTTACCCGTTTTAGATGAGCTAAAAACAAATATTCAATTTTTTCCTCTAGGAAATCAAATATATCAGCACCAATTCAGGCTCTAGTTAAAATTAAAATTTTAAGCACAAACGCACAGACCATCTGACAGTGTATAGCGAAACCCACTTGTATATACATTGTATATAATATTGTTTACAACCTGCAATAACTTGTCCTATAGATAAAGCAAGCAACAAGTTTCATGAAAATTGTTTTGTATACGTGCGTTTTGTAAATTTCTATGAGCAAACTTGATTCTGAACATTTACTTGGCGCGACAAAATTCAAAGCTTGTCAGCAAGCGAAGAAAGTGCAGACCACCATAAATAATAAATTTCACATTGGGTGATTAGCACATTTGCTAGATTCATAGAGCACTTTATATACATAATATAAGCATGAAGCTCTGCGCTGTGCATTTACTGTTAGCTAATTTACAACTGATAAAAAAAAATTACCAATCACCAGGACCAATCAATGGTCCTAGTATCGCAAGAATGGACGAGATGCAGATCGTGTGTAGAAAAAAGAGATGAGCTACGTGATCGATACAGCCCGGCAGATTGGTCACAGAAAAAATTCACTTTAAAAAAATATCCTGCAAAAGACAAACGAATTTAAAGTCGAGACAACATATTCTAACTCTGGACTTTAAAGCCTTTGAAATAACATTTATCGTCAGCAGCTCCGCGGTGGAAATATTTGTGATTTCTGGAAATTACTGATTCAATTGGTGAGTCACCATTGTTTATCAAAAATTTATGTTTTTAAATCATTACGCAATTAACATTCAGTGTTTTTATTTTTAGTTTTTTTTTTCAAAAATATTTCTAATCATTTCGCAAAAATCATTTGGAAATTTTGTGTTTTGTTTAGTTTTAAAAATTATCGAAATTATCAAAAATCTAATCGAACAAAAAAAATAAATGAAAAATGCGAAAGGATCATTATTTGATAAACGAATCGTAATTTGCAAAACACGTAGAATGAGAAATAACAAAATGCGAAACAAAAAAGGTCGAAATGAACCCCCGCGAAACGTTATTTTGCCAGACAAATCTTTCGAAACATGCTATCTTCTAATTTGTGAAATTATAAAATATGGGGTTTATTGCACAACTACCAGTTTCTCCGAAATCTGGACATGTAAC
This sequence comes from Epistrophe eligans, assembly GCA_951394125.1. Taxonomy (NCBI): domain Eukaryota; kingdom Metazoa; phylum Arthropoda; class Insecta; order Diptera; family Syrphidae; genus Epistrophe; species Epistrophe eligans. The sequence continues at coordinate 95,012,177 of OX596029.1, forward strand.
GTTTTCGACATGAGAGATGCGCTTCGACAACCGGGAATGAACACCCTGAGGACGATTAAATCAGCCGACTTTTAATTTAAACTTTTTGACATGTAATGTATATGTATATCTATAATTTGTTAAACTTAAGACATTGTATAACGTTAGGCCCCTTATGTGCCAACAATAATGTAAATTTATCATAGTATCATATTTTTTATAAGCCAAATTGTATATATTATGTTCAATAAAACAAAATTGAAATTGAATTGAGAGATGCGCTTTTATTTAATTTCTTCAATATTCTTTTTTAGCAGATAACGGCGGCGGTTAACACAGAAGACATTACCTTCAACTTAAAAAAATCTGTCCAGCTGCGAATGAATGCAGATTGTACCATCATCATCGGCGTGCTGTAATATAGTCCTTCCCCGCGATTGAAGTTCAGACGAAACTTATTGATTCTGAAGTAAAAATCAAGTAGCTATACTGTTGCGAGGCAAAAGGAGATGTAAGGAAGTTTCGCATTCCCGGAACTTAACATTCTATATTTCCAAACTCGTCCTAACCCATTTTCCTACTATTTCCTCTTTTTCCAGCCCTTCTCGTCCAATGCATCAGTATTTTATCTAGAATGTAGTTAAAAAAAAGAAAGCTTGTTAGTATGTGTTTCACTCTGACTTTCTAATATTCACGTGACAAATGCCTGTATCCAGTTATATTTATTAAAGCACTCGGTATAGGTACCTACCATCATAATCACTCGCGACCTTCCACACGCATGAAAGCCTTCCAGTATATTCTATGCTTTAATTAACACAATCAGCGCAAGGGATTTCGAAGGCAATCGAACAGGAAGATATCCCAACCCAAATTATACTCATCTTAGTATACATACACTGCGGGCAATATATTTTATATATGTAGTTATAACGTAAAGCCAAGTTCTGGCACTTAATCAACCAATGGAACGGATCTTAATGATATAGAAATAAACATACAAATCATACTAATTATAATTCCAAATGTGTTTCGCTGAAAATTCTCTAAGGGTAAGCCCCTACCAAAATGACCACCAAGGCACCAAGTGTATGTACCTTAACAACATCTTGAATAATTGGATTATGTTGCTTTTACTATACTCGCTCCATTCACTAAATAAATAAATATTGAGACTTGCTGATATCCTCACCAATAAAATTAATAGATCTTACAATACCTGAGATTACTCACTGGAATGTGTCATCAAAATAACTGTATAGACGATGAAAAAGTGCACATAACTTTATCTATGTTTTTTTTACTTGATATCTGGTTCTTTTCTTTTTCAAGCAAATCGCAATTTATCCTTTCAAATTAATTAATACCAAGCGAGTTATCTTTACCTCTACAGGGAGATGCAGTTTAAGTAAAAAAAAAATAATAACTTTCACTGAGAGACTTTATCTTTTGATACAATCCCGTTTGCAGGAACATCAGCCATTCACACTTTTGAAGATTAATTAGCACAACTGCATGGCAATAAATCATTTTTCCTTCATGAGAAATTAAAAAAAAAAAAAAAAAAACGCGTAGATTCTTACTACCTGATGATGCGATGCTGGAAACAGTAAGAGAATATTATGAAAGACTATAAAAAAGATTGTATATGCTTCAAAAAGGATGTGGGTTGGAGGGGACAAACATATCGACTACCGGCCGGCGTGCGCAAAGCTCAGCGATGCGACGACGACGACGACGACGTGGGTGCATATTTTTACAAAATTTATGGTTTCCTGTCGAATAAAATATTCAAACGCTGCCGTTGCTGCCGCCGCTGTTCGCCGCGCCGGATGAGGATAATCTTTTTGTCTATAAATAGTTTCGCTCTCTCTTTCATATCATTTTTTTGTTAAGTATTGGAAAAAAGACTTTTTCACTTTTAGAAAAGTTTTGAATAATTTTACTGTAGGTACCTATAAGGATTTTCTTGTGTAAGTAAAGTTTTAAAAAGGATTCCCGGAAGTAAGTTTTGTTTTAAAAGTTAAACAGTTCTTTTGTATTGAAGAAGGTTAATGTTAGTTTAAATACTTTTGTGGAAACTTGAATTTAGAAGAAGAAGATTTTAGAAGATGTTGTACGGATTAAATTATACAGCTATCTTACGTAGAAAATTGAAACAAATATAATAAACGAAATCTTTAAAATGAAAAAAAATCTTCAAATATTTTTGGTTATCTGAATTTTCAAAGCATGGACATTATTATAATAAAATTAACTGCAACGGCCTTCGATTTCTAAAACTTTACTTTTCCCCAAATATATTCATTAGAATACCTAACTTAATTTACCTATACAAAAATACAATAAATAAATAAAGTAAATAAATAAAATAAATAAAATAAATAAAATAAATAAAATAAATAAAATAAATAAAATAAATAAAATAAATAAAATAAATAAAATAAATAAAATAAATAAAATAAATAAAATAAATAAAATAAATAAAATAAATAAAATAAATAAAATAAATAAAATAAATAAAATAAATAAAATAAATAAAATAAATAAAATAAATAAAATAAATAAAATAAATAAAATAAATAAAATAAATAAAATAAATAAAATAAATAAAATAAATAAAATAAATAAAATAAATAAAATAAATAAAATAAATAAAATAAATAAAATAAATAAAATAAATAAAATAAATAAAATAAATAAAATAAATAAAATAAATAAAATAAATAAAATAAATAAAATAAATAAAATAAATAAAATAAATAAAATAAATAAAATAAATAAAATAAATAAAATAAATAAAATAAATAAAATAAATAAAATAAATAAAATAAATAAAATAAATAAAATAAATAAAATAAATAAAATAAATAAAATAAATAAAATAAATAAAATAAATAAAATAAATAAAATAAATAAAATAAATAAAATAAATAAAATAAATAAAATAAATAAAATAAATAAAATAAATAAAATAAATAAAATAAATAAAATAAATAAAATAAATAAAATAAATAAAATAAATAAAATAAATAAAATAAATAAAATAAATAAAATAAATAAAATAAATAAAATAAATAAAATAAATAAAATAAATAAAATAAATAAAATAAATAAAATAAATAAAATAAATAAAATAAATAAAATAAATAAAATAAATAAAATAAATAAAATAAATAAAATAAATAAAATAAATAAAATAAATAAAATAAATAAAATAAATAAAATAAATAAAATAAATAAAATAAATAAAATAAATTGAATAAATAAAATAAATTAAATAAATAAAATAATAGTACGAATTTTTTCTCCCTCATTCCTGATTAATTTATCATAAGTAATTAATAGTTCGATAGTAAAATTGATGAAAATTAAAAAAAAAATAATCACATTGAAATACATAATTTTTTTTCTTGATGACATCCAGCATACCTTTGCTGCAGTATTTATTAGTTCAGAAACAATTTAAAATTGTTCAGCTACCATACAAATAATTTGAATAAAATTATTAAAATATTCAAGTGACATACATACATAAGTATAAAATATTATTTCCTTCTTTTAGGCAAAATTTCGATGGATAATATCTGTTTATAGGTTTGTTTTTAAATCAATTTATGACAATAAATATAGTGACTTTGATAATTTCAATAAATTTAGAGAAAAAAATCCAACAATATTAAAAGTAATTTCAGTTTAGACCCAAAATATGCATACCTTCCCGTTCTCTTCATCTACACATTATACAGAGCTTTACATATTCCCTAAAGTGTTCTATCTACGTATATGTACATTGATCCGATTTTGAATTTTAAATAAACAACACTTACACTATAGGAGTTTACCAACTCGCGACATAAAACAAACCCTTTGTCCACATAAAACTTCCCAACCCGAGGGTGCCATATCCTGTATATATAGATATGTAGATACTCAACACTCATGTGGATACGATTTAGAGGCACTTTAATGTTATGAGGATTGCAATTTGTCTTTTTGTGTGGCAACACAGCACAACACAGAATTTTTCTATTAAAAAAAAAAGAGAGAAAAAGTTTAATAAAAATAGTTAAAACACTTTTTACATTCATTCTTTCCTGTTGTAAGAGGGCACAAGGTTAGGGGTTAGGGGAGAGATGTGTTTACTGATGTGCCACCTCAGAATCTCTACAGAATGCAACTGAAATGCGAGGTGCATGCCTGCAATTCATCGCATTAATGGGATTGGTTACGGATGAAAGCCAACAATTTTGCATTGTCCTCGCAAAACTCCAGCATCCTCACACAAATACACACACACATACCTACAAAAATAGCTCAAAGCTGAAACACACAGACAAAAGAGGAAGAGCCGAAGTAATACAACAAGGGCTTACCAGAAATGTTTACATAGTTAAAAACCATTTCGCATATTTAGAATCCCTTGATGCATTTCATTTTGAATTTTATCATTTGCCAATGTTGAGTGCATTCAGCGCGAGTGAGTGTTATACTGAGATGGGAATGGGGATGTGTGTATGTTAAAATAGAGAGGCAGAGGATATTTGTATGCCCGCAGAAAGTCATACTTAAAATTATTGTTGAATGAGTGTGTGGATTTTGTGTCCTATTTTATTTATTTACATATTTTTTTTTTTTTGTCGAGTGTTTCGAAATTTTATTTTTTTTTTCTTTGTGTCACTACTCACTACTACCATGTCATATATACAACAAACAGATTCCATGTTTTTTTTTTTTTTAATTTTCAATAGGTACAGCATACACAACCACATGAACATTGGAAATTGTTCCTAATGCAGATAGATTTTCGTGTTTTTTTTAAGTAGGTACATGTCAAGTAAATTAAAAAAAGAAAATGATTTAAAAGATTTCAGCTGCGCTCAATACTTGGTTAAAATAAGAATGTATGCAGAACAATTTTTAAAGTAGATAAAGATTGCTTACAGGTTGTCTTAAGCTGAATATAGACTAGAAGACCATTTTTTTCTGTTTCAAGCCTGAGTCCAATGAAAGTAGGAAGTTTAGAAATACACTTAAACTTACCGTGGATACCTAGCTATTACAATCTAACTTCACCGATGGCCTAGCAGCATGACGGGGTCAGTTCTAGGGTTAATGTACATCAAGGGGAAGTACATCAAGACGGAGCCACTGCCACACCTATCTCGTGTGGTATGTTGTGGAGTGATGTGTTCCGTCACAACTGTGCACAGTAATCAGAATTTTGTCTTGCAAACTTTCTTTTTTTGTTTCGCTATTTACTTATTTTCTACTATATCTTTCCCACTGAAAAATATTTCTCCGACACAGCGTGGTATTGCGACATAACACACAACATACAACACACAACACACAACACACAACACACAACACACAACACACAACACACAACACACAACACACAACACACAACACACAACACACAACACACAACACACAACACACAACACACAACACACAACACACAACACACAACACACAACACACAACACACAACACACAACACACAACACACAACACACAACACACAACACACAACACACAACACACAACACACAACACACAACACACAACACACAACACACAACACACAACACACAACACACAACACACAACACACAACACACAACACACAACACACAACACACAACACACAACACACAACACACAACACACAACACACAACACACAACACACAACACACAACACACAACACACAACACACAACACACAACACACAACACACAACACACAACACACAACACACAACACACAACACACAACACACAACACACAACACACAACACACAACACACCACACGACAACACGACAACACATCACACGAGACAAATATGGCTCTACGCATATTAAATACATTGAAGCGATAGCGACTCACGACTCCGCAACACACCACACGAGTTAAGCGTGGATTCGGCTTATACAATCAAGTAGCTGTTGATATGTAATATTTAAAAAAAAAGCTGAATATTGTGGGCTTGAATGTAAGCAAGATTTCATATCGGAGACACAAAACCCTTTACAAAGACATCGAACGTCACTTTAAAACAGTTACGCCACAAAATCTCCATTGCAAAAAGCGAGCCCCAATATTGTTATTAGACAACTGAAATAAATAATTTGGTGGAATCTGGGTATATGGCACATGATCTAAGGATGCTGGATGTAATAAACGACAAATAAATATGTTATATCCTCCCTTAAAAAAAGCAATTTTTTTAAAATAAAGATGCGAGTATTTGCCCTAGTACCAATCACACCAAAACATAAATGTTAAATAAAAGCCCAAAAACAAAAACCTTTATGTCAGTCGTGAAAAGTCGTGATATCTAAAAGTGTACGTCAAGTTCTTACTTTATGAAGGTTAAATATAACATATTTAGAGTAACAGTAAAATCGAAAAAAACAGTGTTTAGGAAACTAAAATTAGGCTTTAAATTTTGGAAATTGTTCCTTACATTTAAAGGTTTTAATAAAAATTAAAACTATGATAGTGGCGAAGTCATATAAAAATGCGTTTCGTCATTCCGACCGGCTAACGTGTCGGTCTGTGCCAGAATACGCAAATATAAGGTAATATATTGCGCAGGTTGTCAAAGTTGAAAGTGTCAGAAATTAAAAATGGCTCGGACAGCCATTTCCCAAAAGAACTACTCATCACAAAATTAGAAACAATAATAAAATATTGAAATTAGACGAGTGACGGGGCACTGGATCCACCATTTTCTTCGATTTCGACAAATGCGTAGAACTGAGCAAAAATGAAAACGCTAATGATATTAGTAGTTAGTCCGTGGCGTAATGGAGAGTGCGTGTCCACGCCAAAGATCTCGGGTTCGCTTCCCAGGCTATGCCACCTAGAAACAGAAATGTTTGTTTTTTTTTTTACTGGTTACTACCTCTTGTGAGGAAATGACAAACACTCCAAGAGTACCTCTTGTCATGAAAAAGTTGTAGGTCCCCTCCATTCCTGGCAATAACTCGCACAAATGAATCGTACGTTTGAGAGAGTAGCCCTCCCCTCACACAACGTATTTGTTTTTTTTTTTTTAATCAATTTTCTCGGAAATGGCTTTTACGACCTTGATAAAAATTCGTATTTGCAAGGGAATATAAGAAAACTGCTTCAATTTACATAAGGGAAACAGCGTTTTGATGTTTTTTGGAGGAAATTGCCTTTTCTTTTAGTCATTCCAGTAATATGATGTGTGATGTACTTAGTACATTTTCTAAAAACTATTTTCTGGATTTTTAAAAAAGTTTCATTTTTTTTTTAAACTCAATATGATGTATTTCGAAAACAACTCGTTAAAATTTTATTAAACTTGCAACCAAGTGGTTTTTAACAATATCTATCAGATTTTAAACAAATTTAATTCTTATAACCGAAATTAACCGATTTAAATTCGATTTTTTTATACAAGAATCTAGAATCTTAAATTAGTTTCGATATTTCAAAAATATGTAGATGATGTTTACGAAATTGATATTTTATCTCCACACATAAATACTAAAAAATAGTTTACCAATTTATGTTTTTATAAATGTTTTGCAAAATTTTGTACATACATATTTATTTTTTTTAAACCGCTCCAACGATTTTTAGAATTTGTTTTAGATTTTTTGATTAAATCGGATAGGGTACACCGCGTTGGTGTTAAACAAATTTTGAAACTTTACTTTCAATTATTTAATTTTTCAACAATTATAATAAATAATTATGTTTCAAATTAAAAATGCAGCATTGAATAAAATTTAACTGGTTCAAAGGTCGTCAAACCCCAGGTGCAAACATTATTATACTAATTTGAAATTTTATATAAAGTCATATAATGTTACCTTAGAAATAATAAATTAAATTAAGAATGCATTAAAAAATATAATCATTAGTCCAATTCCTCAAATTGGAAAGCATTACCCTTATCTCAATTTCCTCAAAAAAAAAATAACTATTGCGCCAACACCTTTATGCTGAATTTTGGCTTCATATAGAGAACGTCGACGATGACGCTGAAGAGAGTTCAATTCATTTTTATTTTTAAATATTTATTCCTTTCCCAATATTTGCATTTGGGAGACACATAAAACTGCAGCACCATGATGGGTTGGACAAAAAAAAAAAAAAAACTCAAAATCCTTGTTGGTGGTTTTGTATAGGTGTTTCCTGTTTTTTTTTTTTTAATCTCTTTTTCGCCATTGGAGCTGTTTTTTTTTTTTTTTTGGGATGAGAAAAGTTGAATTCACTTTTTTTTATACACATTATTCTTGATACTGGTTTCTGGTTGCTGTTGTGTCCACATTATTTAATGGGAACATATTTGAGTAGAAAAATGTATATAAAAACTCCCAGGGGCTATTTGGACTTTATTTTGTTACTTTTTCATTTTTCTTTTTTTATTTTTAAGGACTCCCAGTATGGTGCTCTGATGAAGAGTAGAGTCACGAAGTGGTGTAGTAGTAGTGTGGGCTTGTGGCTAGAATAATGGATGCACACACTTTTTTTTTTTAAGTTAGCATTATAATGCAGTAGGACACTGCGGATTATGAAAAATAATTGAATGGACTTCGATTTCTGTGTTTTTTTTTCGTGATGAACACACCGGGAATGGGGAAGGAGAAAGAAGTATTTCGTCTATAAGAGGTCTTTGCTCTTAAAATGAACCGCGGGTAGTGACTTTAGCCAGACAAAGTTATGGAATGAAAAAAAAAAATTAGGTAAATATAATTTCAATTTGAAAACAAATATTTTATATATTTTATATAATCAGTTTTAGTTATCGGATAAAGGGCCTAAATAAATACTTTGCGGTATATTTTCATAATGGAAATGAAAAGACTTTGATTTTTTTTTTGGCTGGGAATATTATTTTTGTTTTGTAAAAAAGTCCTTGTATAAAAGTCCTTCTTTTTTTATTTTTTTTTATAAATTTTATGTTTATACATTTGTTATTTATTTTAAATAAGCTAATAACTGGTTTGTTTGGTTTGTTTCCGTTGTTTTTTTTTGTATATATATTGCAATTAATGTTATGATAACAAATGTAATCTTGACACTCAACATTTAAAAAAAAAAATATTCGATCATAAGAAGTTCCGATCATCAATTGAAGGCGCCTAGTGGTCGTCTATATTCGTCAAAATGTGTGAATTCCTTTTTACTTGAAAAAAAATGCAAAATACAGATTGTCCTTAATAGAGATTGAATAACAAGTCATCATTCTCTAAGGTACCGAACCAAGGCAATAGTTCAGCAACTGTAAAACAGATGAACTCATAAAAAACAAAAGTACGACACACATTAAATTCAAACTCAAATATAAACGCCAACTAAAAATGTCATTGGTAACTGAAATTATTTTTTTAAATTAAATTTATCATTATCAATCTTCAAACAATCTTTTATATGAAAAAGTGCTAACTTTTATTTCTACTTAAAATTCTTCACCATTACCTACGCTACATTTTCTCCATATATAAAATATATAAAAGAAATATTATCCCTGAAAACTTAAACTCCTAAAACAACTTTATCTCATAGCTTAACTAATTTAAAGTGAAATCTAAACTTCTTTTAGCCCTTCGTTTGCACTTAAAACAAAGTAAAACTCAATTATGTTCAATTTAATGTTTATCCTTTGTGTGTACCAAATAATATAATAATTCTATTTTTGTTATTCTTATACCATTTTAATTTTTAATCATTGCACGTGCACGCAGACACAATTGTATAGAGTGTGCAAACGCACAAATTAAATCGTAAATTAATTATTTATTTTTTTTTTTTTTTTTATTAAATTTTTCTCAAATTTCAAGAATTATTTTTTTTTCTATCTCGTATAAGAGCTAAGAGGAGAATTGTAGGTGTATGTATGTATATGTATAGGTACTTTAAACAGAATAGAGTGATGCCACTTTATGTTCTTTTTTTTTTTGTCTTATAGTCCTGGAAGATTCTTCTTTTTTTTTTTATTTGAGTGTGCGGTACAATTTCATTTGATGATGCTCTCTTCTTTTTTTGCTTGTTGTTATAACAAAGTGTAAAACTTTCAAAACCATTATCCTTCGCTAGAAAAACATGCAGTGGTGTAAAAGTGAAGGTATGTAGGCAAGGTACCTACCTACCTACCTACATATATTTACCAACCAACAATGCTATAAAGACAGCAAGTAAAATTGAAACGAAAATAAAAGTAAATTATGGCAATTTGAAAAAGAAGAAAAAGCAGACAAAAACTTTCGTTAAGGACATAACAAGTATTAAGTTGTATAGTACCGCGAGTGTTTATAGTATATGTAGGTAAGGTATATTGTAAGAACTTGAAGGTATACTCGTACCTATATAGCATACAGAATATTTTTAAGGATATATTCAAGAAACCTTAACAAAGAATCAAGCGGAAGAAAATAGCAGCCTAGAAAGAGAAAAATAACTGAAAACAGTTTGTGCAACTTAATAAGAACCGTTATAGTGGGTGTTGTAAAGTCTTGCAAGAAGAACAATAGAGCTTGCGTGTGGATTACCAAATATTCTTCAAATTTTGTTTTTTTATAAAGAAAGTTTGAATTATATTCTTCCTGAATGCTCAAATATAATGATATGATGTGAGTAAAGCGGAGTGCCTCAAAATAATGTTTTAAATAATGATTGCAATTTATTTTGAATTAAAGGATTAGTTATTTTTAATATTAATTAAAAGTTAGATTGGTAAATACATATATATATATTTTATCTTATATCTAATTTATGTAATAAAATTGTGATATTTGTTATTCGAATACGATTCCAAAATTTGAAAGCGCAAAGTATCGTATTTGTTGTTTCTTTGATGCCTTTGAAAACAATTCATAAAGTTTAAAGCAAGAAACACAAACGTTGTCGGCCTTAGAAATTTTGGCGCCCAATGAGATTTTTGACAATCTCTTTAACATTTACTTAGGATTTTATTAAATAACATTAAAATCGACAATATAAATGTTTACAAAATTTTGAAACCGAATGCTGCTCTGCGTGATAAAATTTTTGCTAATCTTTTAGCAATTTCTTTTTCTTCAATGATGCAATTAAGCATGTATTTTTCAATTGAAATTATTGCAAGACTGGTTAATCGCTTTTGGGTCATTGTTGAATGTTGAACGAAAATAGGTTTTTATAAGTTTAAGCTACGAGAAGCTAGCTTCATCTGATGCAACATTACATGAAATGTTTTGTTTTTGAGAAATGAAATGCTGGATTCACCTTAGCATACCGGCTAAAACTCCAACTCGCACGCGCACTACTTCGAGGGGTGGTCCTTGTTCGGATTCTTGAACTGGCTCCTTTCGTTTTTTGCTTCTCAGGATCTGGGTCAGATGCGGGCTTATTCGCATCTATTGTTCGTTTTCAAGCATCTTCTGGGTGATGTTATCCTGTCTAATTTCACCAATAATTCTATTAAAATCCTGGCCAACGCGTAGGTAAACATTAATAGTATTTTAAATGCCATAAATAAATTTGGTTTCAATTCAAGTAAGAAGTGCGAAGCTAATAGTTTAAAATTGATAAAGATTTGAAATTAATAACAGCAAAAGTTCGGTTTAATATATTCCATTCAAGAGATCTTAAAGCTATAATATCAATTCAATTGTTGATTTTAATATTGCTTCCAGTTGTTCGCAGACTCTTAACTTCATCCACCTTCTTTGAAACATCGCAAAGAAATCCGAAATTTTGGTTGAGAAACTGATATCTAATGTGCAAAGCGCTCATTGAGAAAAATAGCGTAACGTAAACGAAGAAGTCAGCTTTAAATTGCAACTTTGGATCGTTTTTTTCAAAAGATAGTTCAGATTGATAGCGGTGGCTATGTAGGCTCATCGAATCGGACACAATGAACCTTAATGTTCATTTTCGTTGCAATGTTTGCAATGCACTTGTATAGTGTTTCAACACGACAACACTCAACATACTCAACTTCATAAAATTTGTTCTCAAAAGCTTCAAATCCACACTTCACGCATCACGACATCCGCCAAACTGTTGACCTTTCATTCAGATTCACACGAAAAGGTTTACAATCATGGGATTGCAGCTAGAAACAAAAAGTACTGACACCATATCTGCAAGCAGCAGAAGCTAGGCTTAAGTTTTATTAAGAGTTATTAATTTTTTTCGGTTTAGTTTTTTTTTTCTCGTAAACTCAAGTCGTGGTTTTTATTAATAATTTATAAAAAAAAAAAAGAAAAAAAAAAACACTGTTTTTTTATAAGAACCGAATAAATAATAAAATTTCTCATACAATTTGTTTTGTTTCTCATTTGGTGGATACAAATAAATCGAAAGTTTTACATATCTCACAAAATGTTTGCAGAACTGTTTTTAAGAAACCTCCTAAACAATTGCATATTTAAGGAAGAAGAAGGAAAACATAAACTAAAAATTAATTAACTTTACAAGATCAAGAATCTCGCAATTAGATACAAATAAAAAACCCACAAATTCATTTAAAATAAACGGACCCAATAGGTACACTGAAATGACCTAATGTTACATGGTAAAATATTACCAATTAGAAAGTGTTCATTTTGGTGTTAATTTTTATTGGAATAATATTCAACAAACAAAAATGTAGTTTTTGAACAAATTATTAACATTTTTAAAATACAATTTTAATTCGTCAAATCAGCAGGTAGTTCTGCTTCTAATTTGTCAAAATCGGTGTAGTAAGAGAGTCGAAAGGGATATTTTTGATGTGTCGTGTAGTATTTTTTATAATTTTGTTTTGCTGATTTGCTTAATTAATATCAATTGATGTGCTAGTATTTAAATAGCTGTCACAATTTAATTTTTTCGTTTTATTTTTTTTTTGTTGTATTGTGAATGTAGAAAAAAACATTGCACGAAAAAATTTAAATGATCACAACTTATAAACGACAAATTATTTAGCAATAAACCATTCATTATATAAGAGGTTCTTAGCTTTGTAAAATACGATTTAAAAAATAAAGGAGAAGAAATTTTTACCTTCTAAAATTTATTAAAAAAAATCTATACTAGTTATTACTAAAACTAATTTACTTAAAATTCAATATTTGGATTTAACACTCACTGCAAACTTCACCGGCGATGATCCACAGCAAAAAGACATTTTCAATGTCGTGATGACAGCTGGCCTCGAAATGGGTGCGTTCAGTCCGTTAAAAATGTAGTGCGTCATTATTAATTGCAGCTCGTTCCTTTCTTAAGTTCGATACAGGGCTTTCTCCTGTGCGGGAACAAAACGTAATGGTGGTTTAATTGTCCTTCGAGACCTTGTTGTTATGCTTGGAACTTCTTTGTATAAAGATTGTAATCCAATTAAATGAGTTAGGTCCATTTGGCATTCGGAGCTAGTAAATTTATAAGCTGGTCTGAGTCGCTGAATAGAAATAAATACTTTCTTATTTGAGTTAACAACTTTAAAAGCAAGTGGTTGGCGTTCGAGCAGAGTATAAGGTCACGTGATCATTGCGAACTTAGACGTGTCACGATGTGTTTAAGTCCCTTGGCATGAAAATTGATCTTGTATTACGGTTAAGGAACGATAGTGAAAGTCGTTGGAGAGGCTCCCTCAAATTTTGTATACAAATCTGACGGGTTAGTTCGTAGCAGTTGCTTCAAAAAAATCTCCTGGAAGTCGTAACTATCTGCCAAACGTAGATTTAGCAGGTGTAGTGCCGAAGTTGTTGACCATAGAGCGAAGTCCTAGAAGGACGGCAGGTAGTGAAGTCACCCAACTGTCAAAAAGATGTGCGGTTAGAGTTATTTTTAGTGAGCGATGCAAGCACTATACCACCCCGTTAGATTGAGAATGGTAATCCGTAGTTTGAATGCGTTCGGAGCCAAGAAAATAGGAAAAACAATGAAATAAAATAGATTCGAATTGAAGGCACTGATCTGTGGTCAGACGCAAAGGGCAAGCAAGTCATGCCAACGAGTTGAAGAGAAAAGCATCAGTCGCAATACTGCTTCTTAAGTAGATGTAATGTAAAAAAAAAACAGAAAACAAACAGAATTACAGTTATCAAAACCAATTAACGAATTAAAGGTATAAGAAGTTTGTTCCCTATGGGGGCAATTTCGAGGAGAATTAGAAGTACCAAGATAGATTACCTATCTTCGTGTAAAAGTAAACATTACCTCCAATTACCCCAGTAAATCACTGCTACTTCTGACTCTTCTCAAATATACTGCACGAATTCTTCTATGATCTAAGAAAACTATAGCACATCGAAGTGGGTATACATAATTCCATTCTAATCCTTTCTTAACCTAACCCTCTATCAAGTTCTTAAAATCACATCATTCAATTAGTTAGTCAAAGTATATTTATCATCAATCAATAAGTCTTCTTTACCTACAAAACATTGGCAAAATACTTAATTCAGGTTGTCATCATCCACATCCTTGAAGCAATCTTTGACAAATTGATTTTGTTTCCTTTTTTTTTTTCATGACAAAAAAAAGTGATGTGGGTACAAATTTGATATTCGCTTTCCCAGAACATCCTTTCGAATAATGTTTCAAGAAGATAAAACATCGATGGTAACAATGACATAGGAATCACTAAACTTCAGCAAAAAAAAAAAAAGAAACAAATAGAGAAAGGAAAAATACCACAAAAGACATACGATCAAGGAATAAGGAACACTATATCGAGGCAACAACTCCACAACGACATCATGTGAGCATCAACGAATAGAATTCTCCCTGCATCGAGAAGATATATTCATGAGTTTTTTTTTTGTAAATTCATTCAAGAAAACGAAAAAAAACTCATCAGGACAAACTATACCAACAAGAATACAACTCGGTGCTGCATACTGCATATAGTGCCGATAATGTGGAAATTCTCTTCCTTCGTCGTTATCCGCACAACCTCGGATATGTATGTGACCTATACAGGATGCGGAACTAGAGGAGATGTTTGCTGGTATATTTTCGGTTCGGTTGCAGTGCAGCAGATCTCTCTCTCTCTCTCTCTCTCGAAGGCAAAGGTAAAAATGCCTCCGCTTGTGTTTTCGAATCCTGCTAACTTGTTAGCTTATCCGGTGATTACATCGATACGTGTGTTTTACGGATGCTACGTGCACAGTTTAAAGCGATACAAGAGATGATGGTACATCCATACTTATGTATGTGTGCTGCCATGTGAGAAGGTAACTTATTCGCTTTCTTTTGGAATTTTAGTTTTTCGTTCCAGGAATAAAAGGAACTTGAGAAAAAAAATTCACATTGAATTTTCTGTCCTCGAGAGTGCACTCTATAAATTTCCTGCTTTTCTGCATGCATGAGCATGAGAAGAGGGAACAAGGATCATTCTTTGTTTGTTTGTGTATTTTTAGATTCTTTCATATATGTTTGCAAATTTTGTTGGTAATAAGAACTGTTATGCAAATTTGATTTTTATGTTTTTTTTTTTTTTTTTTAATTTCAAATTTCAATGTTAGAAAAAAATCAATAGGGTGTATTCATGTTAGTTTTTGTAAACTCATATTTTACTAAACTACATTTTAAGATCAAATATGTATAAAAGAATGGAAATAAATGGAATGGAATAAAATTGGGGGATAGCTGCAATGCTTCCATTTGAGAAATGAAAAAGTTATTAATCATACCTCTGTACCGCTCACCGTTGACTGTAACGTTTTGACTATATTAATTTTTGATGCCGTATGGAAGCAATGATTTCACCGACCAATAAAGTCCTCCAAACCGTTACTTCTTCTAGATGTAATAATGTTTAGACAATGGTTTTTAAGATTATCATCGCTCTTAATGCTTTGGCGTGAATCTATGCCAAACCAGATTAATCTCAAAGTTACATAGAAATTTCAAATCGGCTTACATAAAGAAAGCAATGTTGCCAATTTAAAGTTACCTGCCTCTAGAAAATACACTTGAAAAAGTAAAATAGCTATGGCTGTTAAATGTTTTACATGCACAACAAAAAAAAAAAAAAACTGTGTGTTTCTTAAATCAACAGCCGGTCTTTTCCTTAAATTTGTAACATCATCTCCTGGCATTCTGATCAATAAATGAAGTTAAATCCACCAACTGGTAACACCACACTATTTCTTGCTACCAGCATCCTCTTAGCTGATACAATCAACCGTTTGTTGAATTTACAATCGCATGTAAAGTTTACTATCAGTGTGGAATTGAAGTACAACCATAAAGATATTCACTTCTTATTAATATATTTCTCTTTCCTTCTTTCCTTCTTTCCCTCTGCTTAATGCCAAAATTACCACAATATGGAATCCTACATAATTTTTTTTTAAATTAGGACTTTTCTTAGAGAGACTTTTCTAGAGAGACAATGGGCCTTACTAATAATCAAATTTAGTGTTAAGATTAAATGAAAATCTTCAGATTTTAGAAAATCCGCATACAAGTAACGAAATTAACCTCCAGTTTAGTCGTTAACAATATGTCAAAATTTAATACATGGAAATCCATGTTTAAAGTCGAATACTTAATAAAGAGTGTTGCCTTTGTACAGCACAAAGGTACTCATGGTACTGAAATTTGTATTTAATACCTTAATCTATTCCCATTTTATAAGGTTGATTTCATTAGGGTTGGTTTCTTTCTTCAGATTTTTTGTGAAAAGAATTACTTTATTTAGATGTAGGTACTTTATTTATTGCTTGTATGTTTATGTAGTGCAATAGAAATAATTCATATAATCGACAGCAAGCTTAACTCCCTGCCTATGATTTACGAGATGAATAAGTTTCTGCGATTAGATCAAAATCTAAAAACAGACTTTCATCACTGGAACTCATTTTTAAAAATTTAAATATTTTTGTTTTTGCACGAAAACAAAACATTGAACTTTGGTGGACATTCTGACAGTTCATTCAATTATGTTTCTTATTTGTAGTAGATTTTGTAATAGATTCAACGAAAGTCTGGAGACTAGTTAGTGAAAGGGTTAAATTGTTTATTGGTAGCATTTTGTTAAAGCTCAGTTCTTTGTTTTAACCTTATAGGTTAACTATAATAGTCGACATTACCATTTGATTATTAGTAAGGCCCAATGTTCCAATTTTATAAAAATAATGCCTTGTTATTAATTTAACCAAATCAATAAAAATTTAAATTATTCATCAAAATTATTTACAACTTTCGTCAACAAACTTTGAACAGATATCGTAGGTTATAGAAATTCCATACGATTTGAAAGGTCCACTGATTTCTAGAGTTTTTAAACAACGAGACTTTTTTAAAGTAATTTTTTTTTTATATAAAACCTAATCCATCAATAAATTCGCTTTTTTATAAAATTTTAAAATTAAATTTTTACAAATAGTTCCAGTTTTAATTCTTTTTATTATCCATGCATCTACCTACCTACTGCAAGAACAACTACCACATCAGAAAAAAGTTAAAATACAGAATTGCATGACGCACTAAGTGCTTGCATAGGTTCACTGTCGTGACATAACTCATTTTCAATATGACATGCATTGTTAAGGACTAAAAGGGGGATCACATCATCCGTATTATCATCATCATCATCATCCTCTTCGTTGTCGTCATCATCATCAGCATTCACATCATGATTCCATGCAACCGGTGAAAAAAAGGAAACTATTATGGAGCGCAGAGAGAACAAGTATATGTTCATGCACACACATAAAAAAGGACTTATAGAGAAACATTTTTAATAAAAAAAAAAAACATAAATAAAAATACAAAAAAAAAAAAAAACAGGAACAAAATAACCGGAATAAAGGATAAAGAATTACAATGCTTCATCATGTGGGCTGAGCTGTCCTATGTTAGTGATGGTTCGGTTGGAAAATGGAGCGAACAAATCGAGAATTCCATCAGATTTTCTATACCTATCTACATAATGTACCTACATATGTATATTACCTATATATTTCTTTTAGCAGGTTTTTGTTTTTGTTTCCCTTCGTAGGTATATTTTAGTGGGGCAAATATATATTCCTTTGAAATATTAATGCATCCTCCTATGGTTGGTGCATCACTCTATGATATTTTCCCTTTCACCGCATGTGCCGTCATCAACGAAAACCTCTTTAATTCATTTCGGCCTCTCCTATACGTATCTACTTAAAAGTTATGCAAGGATCAAAAAGAAATATACAGAACAAAAAATAAAAAAAAGAGATTTTTATTGTCTCATATATGAACCACAGGGGATATTGCACCCCATGAACTTTAGTTATTTTATGGAGGAATAAAAAACAAACTCAAATATCACCCAGAACCATCTTTTAGTGCAATGTGATGCAGGTCTCACCTCATCTGGTTTTGACTCGAAGAAAGAATTTTTCGCTTTGAAGGAACATTTTCTAAAGATTGGCCAAAGTTGATTGAAAATAACAAAAAAAAAATGAGGACACGACTGTATCACATGCTTTTGCTTTTAAAGATGAAGGACGAATTTAAATAAATATGCATTACATTGCATAAGAAAAAGGAGTATCCGTATTTTTACATTGCAAAATATACGCTGCGAGGCGAGTATGCCAAGTGGTTTTTAAGAAAAAGGAATTTTCAAAAAAGGTACTTTTTTTGCAAATCCTTTTTTAATGTGCAGTATTACAGAGGCAACTCAAAAGTTCTTAGAATGATAAAAATTGAGAAAGTCGAAAATACAAAAAATCTCTTACAGGAGGTAAGACTTAAAAGACTTAATTTTATTACATAGATCTCTCCGTGACCAACTGTGGTACATCTCAAACGCAACTCGCTGTTGCTATGCCGAAAGTTACTTAAATATAACAAATATTCATCTTAACACATATGGAATATGTATAAATATATGATACATTTTAGCTGTAACATTTTGAGTACATGGTTTATTATAGGTATTTGCAAATGAAATAGAATATTGAACATATGTATATAATTATAGATCATCCAGGGTTGTTATACAGAATGCCTAAAAATGATAAATAACTACTTTAAAATGACGCAATGATTTTTGTAAAAAAAAAATGTGTGTGAAGCTTTTTTCAAAATGAATTTTTGAGAATCTGAAATATCAGGTCAAGATTTTATTATTTAATTTTTTTGACATTTAAACCAACAATAAACTTTTTCTAAAAGAGTTAGTGGACTTTTTCAAGTTTTCTTTCTCTAAGAACCTTATTCGGAATATTACGAACATTTGTGAAATCGGTTCAGATGTTCTCATATTATTTGCACAATTACTTTTCTATTATAAAGAATTATCTGTCTTTCGCATAGAAAACGTTTTGTATAAGACTGCACTTTTAGACGAACGCGATTTTCAATGAAAATCAACATCTCTCCACACTCTTTAATCTGCAATTTTTTAACCTCAGCTACTTTTTTTTCCCCTGGCTACAACATATGTATGTCCCCCCCCAACGGCGTTAAAAATCACAATTGCTTTGTTTAAAAGCAGTCTAAGGCTTCAGCCACGCAATGGGCGACGAGCGACGAGTCGCTGAATGACGCAAAAAAATTAAAAGAGTGGCCACTAAATCCTCGGCGACTTGCGATTTTTTTAACCGACAGAGCGACGTCGCTCTGCAATCTAATCTGTTTTAATTTTTCAGCCGATCGCTGAGCGACGAAGTAATAAAATAAACGCAGAAAGTTTGACTTTTTCTGACATACGACAATATTGCCAAAATCGATCTGGAAATTTGCGAATATTTTGATATAAGTATGCGTTTCCGAAGCCTAATTACTTAACGGTTGGTTACATAAAAAAAATTTAAAAAGCATACTTTTCAAGACTTTAACTCTGCAGATATAAATCCAATACAAATTTTATTTTATATGACATAAGGAAATGATTAGTTATTGAGATATCGGTTTAAATGCCCTTTTCAAAATGGCGACTGAAGGGCAACACTCTTAGGTACATCAATTTTTACATTATAAAGTTTCTGTAGTAGCCCGTGGCGTAATGGTTAGTCCGTTGGACTGTTACGCCGAAGATCTTGGGTTCAATTCCCTGTCTATGTCGCCTAAAAACAGAAATGTTTTTCACGGGTTACTGCTTCTTGCGAGGAACTGTGCTTCTCACCCTAGCCGTTCGGATTGTCCAGAAAATTGTAGGTCCCCTATATTCCTGCCAATAACACGCACACAGGAATGGTTGAGAGTTGTAAGCCAGTAGGCCCTGGTTGTACGGGCTGTCACCATCACCTTCGATTGGATTGTTTTTCCTTTTATGGTTCAATCATTCAACATTTTTCATCTCAATCTTTTGATATCGTAATCTTTTTATTATGTTTGCTGTTGGTGTCATTTGGTGGGCACATAAAACAGGAAATAGATATAGAATCATTCTTTAAGATACTCTTATAGTTATAATATGATAAACCGTAGATACGTATGTACATATGTATATAATATGATTGCCGTCAAATTGAAATTGTAGCGATGTTGTCACCTGATTAAGAGGTTTGAAAAATGATGTTTTGATTGGAAATTGAGAGAAGAAAATATGTTTATGTACCTTGGCACTATTCTATGACTTTATTGAGATTTTTAATGTGAATCGAATGAATATTAAATTATAATATTGAATGCGTGGGGGGCCTGAACTAGACCCATCGAGAGACAGGTTCAGGTGCATGTTTTGTGTAATAATTTAGAATTAATGAAGATTGGAAAATGATAACGATATAACATTGTGGGGTTGGAAATATAGAAATCTTGGTAACTGGTAAAAGAGAGGCATTAAATAATGAATATTTTTTTTAAGGGGTTTTTAAAAACGGATCGGATTTAAAATGATTTCATATGTTTGTTTATTTTAAAATTTTATTTAAAATCAAAAAATGTTCCAAAAATCTCTTAACAGGTTAATTTATTTTCTATTAAACAAAAAAAAAAATAGTAATCATAGTTTTAGCGCATTACTGTGGCTGAAAACATTAGTAACAGCATTAGAATGTGAAGTTGTAGAAAGGAATGTATGATGTAATAGAAGTTAAGCTTCTAAAGGGTGGATTTTATACTTCTAGTATAGAACTTTGAAATGGAATAAAACAAAGAAAGAAAGATAATCTTCTGGTAATTATAATTTAAATATGATTTCTGACATATGACCGCCACGGCTGGCTCGGACGTAGTCTAATCTGGAGGTTCAATTTCGGATGACTTTTTCCATTTGTTATCCTATATCGGCAATAACGCGGCGAATTTTGTCCTCCAAGTGGTCAATCGTTTCGGGCTTATCGGCGTAGACTAGCGACTTCACATATCTCCACAGAAAATAGTCAAGCGGCGTTAAATCGCACCATCTTGGAGGCCAATTCACGGGTCCGTAACGTGAAACTATGTGGTTACCAAACGTTTCCTTCAATAAATCAATTGTGGCACAAGCTGTGTGACATGTTGTGCCGTATTGTTGAAACCACAGCTCCTGCACATCATGGTTGTTCAATTGATGAACGAAAAAGTCAGTAAACATGGCTCTATAGCGGTCACCATTGACTGTAAACTTCTGGCCAGCATCGTTTTTAAAGAAGTACGGACCAATTATTCCACCAACCCATATAAGGCACACCAAACAGTCAGTTTTTGTGGATGTAACGGTGCCTCAACATACACTTGAGGATTATCTTCACTCCAAATACGGCAGTTTTGTTTATTGACGTATCCATTCGACCAAAAGTGAGCTTCATCACTAAACAAAATTCGCTTATGAAAATCGGGGTCAACAGCAATCTCGTTTCAAGCCCATTCACAACATAAAAAATATCGAACTCGAGATGGTCGAAAAAAATGGGTCTCGCAGTTCTGTCCACCTGTCAGCCCCTCCGTTCGAATATAGCCTAAACGGATTGGTTGATTTTCTTTAAACTTAACAATACACTCGTTACCTTTTCGAAGCGCATCTATGATTTCCTGACCTGTTCACTCATGAAGTTCATCATTCGAAAAACGTTGGGCCAGAAAATCCTCAAGATGTTATGAAGACATCTATTAACGAACGTTTTGCAGCTTTCTTGTAACAGAAAGCGGATGTGACTTTCTAAGTGCTGCACCCATAAAGCATCACGGATTCAACATTGGAGCGGAACAGTCATTGGTCTTTATGCTAATAGAGTTGTTTCTTTATATTTCAGACAGCATTCCGAACGCAGCCTTTGCTTTCCCGATTCGGCTGTTTATATCCACTTCAGTTCCACCAGCAGTAGAGGAAAAACTTCCAAGATATTGAAAATTTTCTACCATCTCTAATGATTGTCCCAAAATATCTACTTGGATAGATGAGGAAATTCCAAGACTAATCCTTTTAGTTTTCGACATATTGATCTTTAGCCTCACGATTTTAGCTTCTCTCTCCACCCTTATGTGCATTTGATGAAGATCCATGATCCTATGAGACAGTAAGCGTAGTCCATAGGTTTGCGATGTGATTGCAGAGTCCACTGAATTCCTCCATTTCCAGTCGACAGAGCTGCATATAGTACTTACTCACTTATCACCAATAGGAATAGTATTGGTGACAGTATACAGCCTTGCTTTACTCCAGTTTGGATTTCAAACTCCTCTGACAACCTTCCTTTATGAAAAACGTGACATATTTGTGATGTATCTCCTGCAGAAAGCAAGTCATATAAAATCTCTACTGACACTATCGAACGCCTTTTCGAAGTCGATAAACAGCAGGGGAAGTGGTTATCGATATTCAACGCACTGTACGATGATGATCCGCAAGGTATTGATATGTGGTTCACAAAGGAAGATCCAGTGCGGAATCCTGCTTGTTCGACGTCCAGAGTGTCCTCGAGGTGGTGTTCAAGTTTTTTTTTTTATTTAGAGCCACGAAACCTAAATAACAAAAATACTATTCTTCTAAATATGATTTCCCTTATCATATCCTACGTTATTGCACATGCACGTTCGTAAAAACTACATTTTAAGACCATCATTCATGATATACATAATTGACAGCAATATCAATCAAATAGTTCAATAGCATTTCAAATATTCCGACTAATTGATGAGCTTGAGTTTAATCGAAAGTCTACTGAAAAATTTATAAAACCAAACATCACTTTTTGACTTGATATAAACATAAATTCAATATTGATTTCCCTTGTGAGTCTCATGATGTTCTTTTTGAAATTCCGAGATGAACTTTTATAACCAAAATAGACTTCCTTCTATGGTACAGCATATAGTACATCCCCCATAATATTGCATTTAAACCCTTCATCACTGTATACAATACACGCACTCACTCCAATTTCTATCTAAAAACACACAATGACCTTTCGTTTAGCATTTGCAATATTGCAATAAACTGTCTCTCCTTTGCTGCCTTTTCAATATGACCTTCCACACCATGTTTTCAAGTGCCTCTTGTTCCCTATTAAGCTTAACCGATATACTCATTGATGAGGATTATTGTTCCCAAAGTTCAATCGGATATTATTGTATCTATGCCAGAACACAACGCATATGTATAGTTACATTTTATACACAAGCATTCCTGCCACCACTCCCGCATAAACAGGGATGGTTCTGCTTTAACGAGGATAGCACTCCTTCTGTGTTCTTGCTCTTGCGTCTGGTGTTTCTGCTCCTTGAGTGAATGAGAAGTGGTTGGCTAAATGGATATGTGCATCGCCATAAAGTCGTTCTCAATCGAATCGAGTCAGGGATGTTAGGTGTGAGCAAAGGAGCGTTACACTTAGACAGGTGCGGAATGCGGGTAGAAGAATTTCCAGGCCCAAAGTTGGAAATTTAACAGTGGCGCGGTGGTGTGTAATTTTATCAACATTTTAGCTAGAACTTTTATAAATATGTCAAATATATATTTTTTGACATTTACTATCTCATGAACAAAAAAAAAAAAAGATAGAAGGCAGGTAGGTGTAAAGTTTGATCTTATTTGGACATTTAAAGGGAAAATAGGTTTCTAAAATTTTAACTTAATCTGACAGACCTTATAGAACTAAGCTAAAATTTTATTCTGCAAAATTCATCAAAAATCTGAAAGCTTATAACTGACATATTTCATCACTTAGAGAAAAAAAAAATACTGAGTAACATCAGCGCCCCAAGATTTTGCTAATTTTGTAAATCTCTTAGTCTGCCACTGTATTCAGGCAATATAAATGCATCTTTGCCGCCGATACAATGCCCCTTGCCACAAAACCACCTCCCCGCCCCCTTATATTAATGGAGTCCAATGTGAAATGTGTGCTGTGAGGTTGTTAGGTGTTAATGGAGCGTTCACTCTAAATGGGTTCCGGCTGCAAAACATGCATGTGGATATGAATACATATCGGCTTAAATAACGGTTATACCATAGCAGTAGCGGAAATCAAATCGATTTTCGGTTTTAGTAAAGATTATCGCCCGGTCAGCAAGTCATAGTCAGGGCGGGAGGAGAGAAGAAAAAGAGGGGAATGTATATACATATGTAGTTGATTGAGGGCATCAATGGAAAGGAAATCGACTTTAAGTTGAGGCTATACAATATATGTACATATACTCACTCTATATAGGATAGCAATAGGTGTTTAGGTATAAGTACTAAAGGTTGCTTCCTTTTGGCTTTTAAATTGAAGAGGATATTGCATGTGAGTTAAGTTTTAACCCAATTAATTGGCCCATTACCGGTGATGATGGTGACCAAAACATTGTACTTATAACGGGTGGGCCATCTAGTGGTTTCTTTTTAAATCATAGATTATTTTGACACTGACAGCTGTTTCCCGCTTGAAATCTTGACAGAAAGTCAGTATCGTATCTCCGCGCAACGAAATGAGTCGCTTTATGCTTGAACAACGTTGGAAAATATTGAAAACTTATTTCCAAAGTGAGTGCTGTGTAGCCCAAACATTGCATTTTTTGAAAAGAAGCGCATTGCAAATTTCCGCACCTGGGACATCGAAAACCCGCACGTTATTGTCGAGAAGCCAATACATGCACAGAGAGTGACTGTTTGGTGCGGATTATGGAGTGGCGGCATCATTGGACCATGATGGCTGGGAACAACGTTTCGGTTAACGGTGGGTGTTACAGAGACATGTTAACCGAATTTTTACTAAAATTGAAGACTTGGATCTGGACGACCTCTGGTTCATGCAGGATGGTGCGCCATACCACACAGCCCATGCCACAATCGATCTTTTGCGCAAAAAGTTCCCAAATCGTGTTATCAGCCGTCTTGGCGATGTCAATTGGCTGCCTCAGAGATACCCCTTTGGACTTTTTTTTTGTGGGGAACCGTGGAGAACATATGTTATGCCAACAATCCGGACACGATTTAAGTACTTAAGGCCAATAGCATCCAAGCAATCCGTGAGCTACAGCCCGAAACCATCAACAAGGTCTTGCAAAATTGGAGTGACAGTGCGAAACCAGCAGAGGCAGCTACCAGAACGACGTTGTGTTCCATAATTAATGGGAATGTTTGATCTTATTATTAAAGCCATAATACATGGAAAATTTTTAAATTTTTTCATTTTATTGCATTTTTAAAAAGAAACTTGTTTATGGCCCACCCTGTATAAGGTAGTCTGGAAAACTATTGTTTTGATATGAGTTTAGTAGGCATATTTAAGGTTTAAAAGTTTTAAAGCGGTTTTTCCTGAATAAATGTCATATTTCTGCTGTAATACTTACACATATCCAAAATTATGTCTTTATGCTCCCAGATTTAGGTATTAAAACGTAAGGATTTTAAAAAAAAAATTCTAACGAGTTAATCTTGCGGTTAATTTAGGCAGTGAACTTATTGGAAATTGTATCTTAAGAAAGATTGACAAATCGGGTTTTGCCTTAGAACCAAGTGAACAAATCAAATTTAATCAATAATAGAAACAAAGAGTTGATCATTATAAAAATATGACTCAACCTTGGGAACGTTGGGCCGGTCTTATATTTCCAGAAAATCTGGAAGTTGAGATTACCGAAAATTTATAAACAAAATTTTAAACATAGCCATTGCTTTCCTGATTCAACTGTCGGTAGTCCCTTGTTCGGTTCCATTAAGAGGCGATACTGCTTAAGTATTCTCTATTATGTCGACTTGCTGTCCAAAAATGTCCGCTTAGATAGATGATGAATTTTTCGAAAGTAATCTTTTTTGTTTTTACACTGAACAAAAAAGGAACGTAAAAAAGTAAATTGAGGCTGTATATTTTTTGATCAATTTTCATCCAATATACAAAATTGGGTCAGAAAAAAGTGGTTTCTTGACTCAATAAACGTTTATTGATACAAGCAAAAGTTTATTGATTCTATTAATATTTAATAAATTATTTAATTTTTACAAAATTAGTTTATTGCGGCAATGTACTTTTTTGTTGTTTTAAGGAACGAATTAGTTAGTGCGATGAAATAGCTTATTAAATTGACCAATTTCACTTATTGTGCCAATAAATTATTTCGTTGATTCAAGCAACCTTATTTGTTGAGCCAACGAAATAATTTATTAAATTGGAAAAATTTGCTTTCCATTTGCATTTTAGTTTCACTTTTGCTCTATTTATTGTGCCAATTAAGTGTTAATAAAAGTTAGCCAAATGTTTATATTATATGTTTCACTAATAGAAAAAAGTATTGCCAAACTCCAAATTGTATTTCAAACTCTTCTGAAAACTTTGATTTACGTACATCAGAACATGACATAGATGACATTCAAAAATTAAATTGAGGATCGATATTTAACTCGCTTTTCAATAATTATCCGTAATTTGGTAGACAGAAGATAAAGCAGCACGGAAAGCTGCTTGTTGGCCATCGAGTGCATTGTCAAGATGCTCATTTATTCCCACCATAAAGGTTTTCCTTCCCATAGTGTGAACTAATAGTCTTTTCTATTGGACCATGAATGACTGTTAATTTTATGAAAAGAAATGTTTCTGGTGTTGATTTCAGAATCCAAAAAAAAAAAAACTCCAGAAAACAATGTTAACAGTTAAAAGTCAAAAAAAAATTTCAAGATCATGGATTTAAAGCTTTTAGTTTTTGAATGTGGGTTTTTATTGAGTGTTGTGTCTGCACTTCTACGCCTATACAAATCTGAAACTATAAGAGTATGTTATGCAAACTAATATTCGGAAAGTTATACCTGAGATAACCCCGTAGCACGATAGCTGGTGGCATTATGATTATTGCGTTAGGATAAAAATAGGATAAAACCCTGGTGTTCGGGTAAACGAATCAACCCAGCCCTGATGCCAGTCAAACTTTTTTTTGTACTACGACTACTTCCCGTTAGAAAGTGACAAATCCTCCAATACTATTTCTTTTCATGGAAAAGTAACTCTCACCTTAGATTGAAATTGCATCGATATGATATTCATTAAAAAAAAAGTAAGTATACGCCGTAGTGAACTGAAACTTAGTTAGACGATTTATGTATATAATTTTGTATACATTTATGCATTATTTGTGTATTCTGAAAATTGGTGCATACACAATAAGAAAATAAAATTAAAAAAAAAATGAATAAAAATTAATGAATTTTATTTTAATAAAAAAAAAAAAACTAAACAGCATTTATAAATATTCTGGTATTGTCACTCAACTTCACTCTCTTTGACAAGATAGAGTGCGTACTCCTTTCGTGCGGCAACCGACTGTAAGGGATTTTTGGTAATGTCAATCGCAAAACCTCGCCTAAGTTCCATTATTTTTGATCAACAAAAAGCAATTGTAAAGCAAAAACCACGTAAGTGCCACTTTCTTCGCCGTAGTGAATTATATCTGAGATTAAACAATTTTGTATTCCTTTCTCATTATTTTTATATTTATTAATTTTTACAATACATGTATGTTGCTTTAATATTATATAATTATGTATATAAATAATAATATTTACAAATTATTAAATTAACTTAAAAATATTCATTTTTTTTTTCTAATGTAACTTATATAGACATTTATTTTAAATTCTAGCTTTAATCCATATGCTCAGTTTATATAATTTCTGTTTTTCATTTCATTTTGTATAAACGCTTAATAATTTAATACTTTTAATGACATAATATTTATTATTTTTTTTTAATATTTAGTTTTTTTTTTAATTTCGGAATGCCGTTTTATATTATATTTTTTAGTTTATATTTTCAATTTGTATTTGGTACGTATATTTAGTTTTGCAATTGTATTGAAGCTCAAAAGTGTTGCCAATTGAATTAAAAAAAAAATAAAATTAATGAAAATAATATATAGAATAAATTTGTAGATAAATGCAAATTGGCAGCACTTTCAAACAATTTTGGCACATTTTATATTAAATATAATAATGTATAATAACATATTACAATAAAAATTTCTTAGTTTTTGAAGAAATTAAAAAAAAGAATATAGTTTATAATTTTTTTTTTTTTTTTGTAAAATCATATTTAACTAAATTAAAAGATACGAACATGCAACAGCCAGTAGGTATATTTATTACGATTTACAATTGTTTATATAATTTTTAAAATTAGCTGGCAATTTATTTGTAAATGTCATGCTGCAGGATATATATACGTTCTAGCTTATTTACAAGTTGATTTTTTATTTAAATATATTTTGTACATTTATTTACAAAAACTAATAGACCAAGTAAAAAAAAAAACATTTTAACCATAAGCTAATTTATATCTTTAATTTTTTGATTTTTAGTAAATATTTAGAAAGTTTTAACCCAAATTATATGGAAAAGGCTGAATAGAAGACAGTTATTTTCATATCAAAAATCTTTGAATGAATATAATATTTTTATTTTTTTGGGTTCTCACCTCCAATCCGCTATTATTTTTTTTTCTATTAAAGCCACAATTACTTTCATTTTGTATTTAATTTATTTTTAATATTGTTCATAGACATAATTTTAATTTGATTATCATTCAATGATATATCTACAAACGAAAACATTATTTTATGTATTTCCAAACAGAAAACTTATTTTTTCTAAAGTTTTTTCTTTTTTAATTTTTTTTTTAATTTAATTTTTTGTTTTTTATTTATTTTTTATTATTTTTTAAATATTTATCTAACGAGTTAACATTTAAATTTTTTCGGTTTTTTTTTTCAATTATAATAAATATTTTACTGTTTTATTTTTTGTTTAAATATATATTTAGTCTAATTAATTATTATATATTAATATTTTTTTGTCGAAGCTATAAATAACGGCACCGTTTTATGCTTAACCATGATTGTAGTAATAAAACCATTAATGATGATGTAATTATCGTTCTTAGTTGTAGTTGGTTATTTTTTGTACAACCGTTATAAATTCCAGGATCACCACGTTCTTTATATAATCGGCCATTTTGATTACGGGAACCATCTTCACGACGATTTTCATTTAGGATTGCATCGTTTTTCTTCTGGAACCAAGGGTAAGTGTGGATTAGCGTTATTTTTTTTTTGTAATGTATTTTAATTTGTAATTCTTTTTAAAAAGTGCAGTTAAAATGAGTTATATGTAAAGTAGCGCGGGTTTCTTTTTGAACGAGTTTTTTTTTAAGAGGAGGTATTCATTTCAAAACATTGCATATTTAACCAGGAGTATTAAAAGGCAATATAATATTACGTTCAATAAATATAACTATTATTATTATATTATTTATATTATATTGGGTGTAAAACTTAGTTGAAAAAAAAAATAATATGCAAATTGATTACGCACAAAAAAAAATCTTAAATATTTTTGGTTTAAATTCCATCAGCAAAGCACAAAGCTTAAATAAAACTCGTTCGTACCTAACATAAATTTGTAATCGGCTTTATTAAATTAAATTTCCAAGAACTAAATAAAAGTTTTCTGCTTAACTCAATCTCTTTAATCCTCAAAGGTCAATCAACAAACAATGTAAAATAATCTGAAAGTATATACACTAACCCTCCTCGCTAAAGATTAACTTTTCAAATTCCTCAAAAGCTCCCATTTGAAGAAAAAGAAAACAAAAATGAGAACAAAAAAAAAAACTAATTGCATTCTTGTTCAAACGCCCCGTTAATTACCACATCCAATTTTTTTGCTTACTTACCGCAACTTCATTAGCTTCATCATCCCTTTGCGATTTTCCTTTGGGTCTTTCCATTTCTATACAAAAAAAAAAAAAAGAGGGAAAATCGAATTTCAATTTCACTGTAAACGTTCAAGTGATTTTGCAAAAGAAAGAAAAAAAAAAATGGCAAACAGAAAATTTTTCTTCGTCACAAAGCAATAAAAAAAACCCTCACCATAGAGTCGAATGGTACCCTCAGTATCCCCGATGCTATTTTTCGAGATACATTTGTAGCCGCCAAAATCACTGGTCTGCAAACGCCTTATATGCAGTACCATTTCCATAGCGTACATTGAATTCTCCTTTTCCGTTAGGTGATATCTCTCACCGGCAATTATCATCTCACCTGAAAACACACAGAACAAAAAAAAAATAACAAAATTAAACAAAAAGTGCAAACAAAGCTGGATATAGCTATGGCATTGTTCATGATATTCGTTCTTCCGCCTATACTGTGCTCGTTGCCCCATCTATCTGCGACCTGTCACGTATCTAATACTCAAGCTGTCACCTCTATCACTCTATCTGTCACTTGAATGCCAATAAAAATAATCGCATCTCAAGCCATACATGACACACAGAGATCAACAGTATCGAGGACCAACAGTGGAAAAAAAAACAGAACATCCACATCACACACAACAACCATCAAGCATTATGGTATAGGTATTAGGTGGACAAAGATTTCAATTTGTTTTGTATGCCGAAAGATTCTCTCCAATATCAATATATCCTTTGCACGTATTGCCAACGAATTTTCAATTGTCATTCCAAAAAAAAAAAATTAAACTGGCGCCCAACGCGGGACAAACTGAAAAATTCCGATTGCAGCCACAATGGTGAGCATGCTGTACTTGTGAACACTCTACTGCCTCAATCCCATCTGTTCGTGTCTATGTGTACTATGTGTTTGAGTATTGTGCTAAGGCAAGAAAATTTACTTTACTTTGATACTGACCGTTTTCCCGTTGCCAATAATTTATCGCCTTTGGGGATGCCTCGACATTGCAAATTAGTGTGACATCTGTTAAAACGGGAGCTCCCACCAACTGGTTGGGCACTTGCACCAAAGGATGAACTAGAAAAGAAAAAAAAAATGGATACAAAAAAAAAACATCCAACAACATCCTTGTTGAACAAATAACAAAATACATCACAATCCTTTTTCAATGGCAGACTGTTTCAATCAGGACACACAGGATGGTCAAATAGTTGTTGGAATGGGGGAGGGGAGGGATAAGTCAGCAAGGATAACCCGAAGGATATTAAATCAACTGTACCAAGAGTTAAAGGATATGCGGGATAGTTCAGAAGCCAGATCACTCTTATCTTCGTTGTTATTCGATTTTCTGTTATCCTTTAGTTTTTTTTTTACCAAATCAAAGGGTAGAGGGATGTCCCTTTGTGTATTTGAATGTGTTTTTTTGTATGTGTATGTGTGTGTGTTAGAGGTCAAACTGTACATTGAGATACAGTAGTGAAGTTTGGCAAATCTGCGGTCTGATGGGTTTTTAATTGAAAATGGATTACTTACTTCACTTTGTTTGTGGGAAAATGGACGAGGATGTGGTTGAATAGTGCAAGGATATAAATATGTACATCTCCGGTTAGATAGAAAAATTCTATACCAACAACAAACTGTGAAAACAAAAAAGTGTATAAGATTGCGGGCAGTGATTTTTGGACTGTAACGGCATGTTGGTTTATTGCTGGTCTTCTCAAACACACACTCACTGATGACACATATGTATATCTATAAGTATATGTGTATGCTGTAGGAGTGTTATAGTAGGAACATGAGAGTGGGAGCTGAAAGTAGCTTTTTGGTTTATTGGTTTTTGTTTAGCTTCTGTTGCAGATGGACCCTCGACTGACCGACACACTGATGGTTTTGTTGATGTTGATGGAAATTCGAAAACAATATAAAATTGCTATGGAAAATTAATTTCAAATTACAGGCGACGAGAATGACAACAACGGATGTTCGGGGGGGTGATGAAAATGTCAACAATAGAGTTGAGGAGAATATCTAAGGAGAAGTCACAAAAGACGTGTGGTGGGCGGCGGCGGAGGCGGCGCGTCAGCTTTGAGTGCGGGTCTATTGTGAAGAAGTGACATGCATATCATATGAAGAAGTTAACAGATGTTTCAGCTTGTCGAACAAGTGATTTGTGAGAAGATATTGTTGTGCTTGAATGCATAAACAATCAATAATATTTGAATGCAAGATTTAGAAGGCAGAAGCAAGTGCTTTGTCCGAAAACAACTTTATGATATTGTAGATGATGATGGATGATATGGAGTTAAAAAAAATAGCAACGAGTATACATTTTCTAAGAGAGTTTAAAATAATTTTGTTATCGTTTGTGTTATGTATGAGTTTAAGACGCAAATTAAGGATAAGTTATACATATTGATGTTAAATCAACTATTTAATAGAATTTACAATTTTCTTGTTTATAACAATTTTTTAAAGAAATTTTCATCGTTATAATAGGTATGCGTTAGGGTGCGCATTATTTTCCAACTTTTGAAATTAATCTGTCCCAACTCGTCAGAAAACCATATCACCGACCGGCTGGACTACACCGGGCCAGATAAATGCCAAAATGTATCTTCTCCCTTAAGAAATGGATGTTCGAAGAGTCAGTTAAAGCTAAGAAAGAGACCAGAACATGAAATTTTTGCGTCTTTTTTTCAGAATGAATTTTGGGGTATGAATCACTGGCCTCGATATTTCAACTCCACAAAATGATAGTAAAACGCTCAACAACTTTGACAAACTTTTACAAGCAAGTAAAAGAAGTTAATTTGAGGGTTGCTCTTAAAAATTTCCTTTTACACTTTTGGTACTAGTACTTGGTAGGAAGAATTCGTGGCTTTTAATTTTTCGATAATGGATTATCTAATGAATGAAAGAGAAAAATGTTTTCCCCCTAGAAAAGGAGTGTATAAAGGGAAAGAATTCCAACATTTTTTATATCCAGCCAAAGAGGTTAGAGGATTTCGTTAGCTCAAATATCTGTTGGTTCTGAAAGCAAACTTGTAGATTGGACGATTGAGGTTTTTATGCAGAACGTAAATGAGTTAATAAATAAAGTAAATAAATACATAACTAAAAATTAATTAAAAAAAACTTTTATTGTAAATTTTTCATAATTACTATTATTACTAATAGTTGAAAATTTGAATAGGTCACATTAATGTAATATTAATATAATTAATAATTTAATGGTGCACCCTGTAATATTTGGTTGCCTGTAGCGAATTCTAAATATTATCCGATTTGTATAAAACTTTCAGAGGATTTTTTCTTATATGAAAAAGAACAAAATGGAAAGTCGGGACGCTTAAAATTAAACAAAATACAAAATTTCATATAATAAGGCGCATTCTAGTAAGCGTGTGTATACAATTTTAACATTGAAAATGTTTATAGGGTCGTTTTGATAAAAGTATGGTGTTACCAAAATGAACAAAGATATAGAATGAACTCTAGCGTATAGGGGGAGAACGATTGAATTTTTGGTTGGTGTTACCAAAGAAACTACAAAAATGAATAAAATGAAAAAAAAACACAAGTGATGAATTTTAGCCAGCGTACATAAATTTTGATCATCGCCAACGGACGAGATTCAGTGGAGGAATGTAAAATTCGAAAAATGCTCGATTTGAGCCCACTTAGAAGCCTATAACTTTAGTTAAAATTATTGGATGTTCGATATTAAGCTAGATAATTAAAGCTTAAATGGCAAGCTACAAATCTGCATAAAAAATTTTGCAAAGGCGTAAAAAAATTCATACTAGAAACTTGAAAAATTGTCTTTTTAGAACAAATTTCACCACGGCAAAAGAAAAAAAAAAACAAACAAAATATGTATTTGAGTAGGAAGGTAGAAGGGAGAAGACGGTGGAGTGTGTGCAATAAAAAAAAAACACCACGTGGCAAACAAAATTGGCTTTGCATCGGGCACAAAAATGATATACATTATGTTTATGTAGGTATGTATGCATGTAGGTACATATGTGCATTGTGCATGAACATTAAATAGTATGTATTTTACAAATAATAAAATCGTAAAGGTTTGATTTCGTTGGTTTGTTTGGATTATAACTTCTGTTCTAATAATCGGATGTTTGAGGTTAAAGTCTTAAAATTAAGGTAAAATGTCAGTCTAAAGAAATTATGTGACAAAAGTTGACTTTCTTTTAAATCAATCGATTGTTGAACCTATAATATGCATAATAGGTACCTACTTGAACCTCTTTAATACTTATAACTTTAGTTCTAAGAGCCAGATGCGCGAGGTTAAGGTATTTAAATTAAGGTAAATCATGCTAGAGGGAAAATTAACTTAGCTAAGCAACTTAAATAGTATATTCAAAAAGGGTCGATGTTGTAAGTTGATATATTCTGATCTAATTATCTATTTGACAAAACTTAACTTACTTTTGAATCAGTTGATTGTTTAACCTAGAATATGTATAGGTACCTACTTGAACCTCTTACACAAAATTATAACTTAAGTTCTAAGGGCCAGATGCTCAAGGTTAAGATATGTTTAGGTAAATCAGGCAAGAGGTAGAATTAACTTAGCTAAACAACTCAAATATTATAATCGAAAAGGGTCAATTTTGTAAGCTTATATATTCTGTTCTAATCATCGGATCTTTGAGGTTAAAGTCTCAAAATTAAGGTAAAATATGACCAAAGTTGATTTTTTTCTAAGTCAACCTAAAGAACCTAGAATATGTTAGACAACGTTTGGGTAAAAACTTTACTAACTTCTAAATCAATTTGATTGTTTAACCTAGAAAATGCATAGCTACCTACTTGAACCTCTCATACAAAATTATAACTTAAGTTCTAAGGACCAGATCATCAAGGTTAAGGTTTTGGTTAGCTTCTAACTTTTATTCTAATAATCGGATGTTCGAGGTTTAAGTCTCAAAATTAAGGTAAAATGTGACAAAAGTTGATTTTTTTTCTAAATCAACCTGAAGAACCTAGAATATGCTACACAACGTTTGGGGAAAAACTTTACTAACTTCTAAATCAATTTTATTTTTTAACCTAGAACATGCATATTGCATAGCTACCTTCTTGAACCTCTTTAATAAACTTATAACTTAAGCCCTAATGGTCAGATCTTCAAGTTTAAGGTCCGCAAATGCAAATAAAATTTTAGGCTTCATCTTAAAGTAGACCATAAACTATTCAATTTGGTTGTCAACTAAATTGATGCTCGCCGCTTGGCCACACATTTCATAAACTCAGTTAAAAGAATAAAGCTCCAAGTGTCAAAAACATTATTTTTGTCTAAAAAAAATTACGCGACTCGATATTGTTAAATTGATTAAAAGAAGGGTTCAAAATATTTTAAAATAAAATATTATAGAATAAAAACAATTAGCAGTGAGGTTGGGCTTCGCATCAAATTCTTTGTAAATTTTGTCTCGATTTAAAAAAGTACAGTAAATCAAATGTCTTGGCTTTATACAATATATACATAGTTCAATGATTTGAAATACTTGTAAATCAATTTGAAAAAATTCAAAATCTTTTGATTTTCTCATCAACCGTCAAATTGATCTTGTTATTTGATCCAAGACACCGGTTGATTTGAACAACAACCGACTGAGTCGAGAACTAAGTTGAACCGTATTATATGTATGCTTTAATTGATCTGTAATAATTCAGTTACCTTTCTGCAATGCTTAGCTATGCAAAAATGTTAAATACCTAGATATACGTTAAGATAGATGGTATGTAACTTTAATTTCGTGTATAAGTGCTGTACCGGTGCGGATGAAAATTGGAACTTCAGACTGTAGAATGGTTTCTAAGACAGTTTGTGAAATTATAATGCAACAATAGTATACAAAATAAAAATTACAAAGATTAGACATGTTTTTGTTTTATCGACGTAATATAAGTCATTTTCAATGTCCCATATAGTTACTCTATGAGTGAAATCTGTAAATTTTTTTAAATAAATTTATTTTGATTTTATTCTTTGATTTGCTTATTTTTTTTTTTTAAACCAAAAGAAGGAAATTATGTCTTTCAAAAACTTTGCTGCCCTCCAACTAAAAAGAGTTCGACCTTTTATTCATTGTTTTCATTTTAAGATTTAAGGATGAACATTCGTTGTGACTCGTTCTATTGAATTTAGTAAATCTGTCATATATCTATAGCCTTAAAGGAATCTTGATATTATGATGACAGGGAAGACAAAATATTTTTTTTTTTGGTTTTTTAATTATTAAGTTTTAATTTTTCTTTGAAAATTAATTACTTTAAAAATTGCTGATTTGATTTTTATTAAACTTCGCATCATTTGGTTGCTAAACATTATGTAGCAGATTTTTAGTAAATATAAGTCTTATAGCTTAAAATAACGGAATAAGAATATAAGTGAAAAGGACTCGTATGATTTTGATCAAAGTGTTCCTTTGAGCTAATATTTGCATGAACCAACCAACTAACCAGGATACATTTTTCAATAATCCATTATTAATCTCATAGAGGCTTTTTTATTTAAGACTATTTTATTATCTGTAAAAACAATATTAATTAAATTGTTAATGTGAAAGCATTTAAAAAATCATGTTTTGAATCCTATTTCTGTGGGCTTCAGGTCTTTCTTTCTTTATTTACTTTCTGATAGACGACCACGCTTCATACTTGTTTAAGTAAAAAAATTAAAATAATTTTTTTTTTAATTTGAAATTCCAAAAATATGTAGGTATGTGATTTGTTTTCAAAATTAAATTTTTAACTCCAGATAAATAAATACTTTAAATTGGCTTACAATTTTTGTTCCTCTTAATAATGTTTTATATAAACAAAATAAATAAAAAAAAACTCCAACCATTTCCAATTTTTTTTCTCATAAATTAAAATTTGTAATAATTTTGAACTTGCTCGAAAATAGTTCAACCGAGTATTTTGATCAATATTTTTATGTATGTAGAATCAAATGATAAGCTTAAATATTTTGGGCTTAAATAATCCTTAAAATGGATGCAATTAATTAAAAAACTAACTCATCTTCGTGTACCCAACGTTTCGCTGGCTTTTTTCCGGCTTCTTTGGGTTTTTTTTTTATTTATTTTTTATAAAAAATTAGTTTGAATTACATTTTATTTTAATTTATTTTTTTTTTATTTGATTTTGATTCTTATTTATTTGAATTTGTATTTTTGTCTGTGGTTATGCCATTTTATAGTTTTTAATTTGTGTATAAACATCTATGTGGGGGGTAGAATGCGCTAAAAACGCTTGCCTTTCGTACATCACGTTACGTGTAATATGTTAAGTGTCACACGTATACCTGTTACGATATGTAAACCGAGATCTGGCACTCGGGTGAACGTTTATGTTTAGACATCTTAACCGTGAGTACCGGAACTTGAATATTTTTTTTATTCTATCGCTTTTTTCTCGTTCCCTGAGAAGCTTTCGTAAATTGTTCTCATCATATAAATTATAGAGGGCTTACAACTTTGGAAAGTTGTCCGATTAGTTCGGTTAAAATTTTATACAAATCCGCCTTTGAACTAATTGTTTAGGTGAATATGTATATATGTGCTTTTAGATGACTAACTAGTTTTTTTACGGATTCCTAAATTGTGTCTAAAGATAATTTTAAAAATGTTAAAAATTTTGGAATAAATTACCTCAATATAGATATTTTTAGAGAACTAATGATATTACAAAAATTGTTATACGAATCACTCAATAGAATCAAAAGTGTTCACCCATTTACAAAAATTTTCATTTTTTTCTAAAAATAAAAACTTGAAAGAAAGTAAATAATCAAATGAATGAACGCAAAAAAAAATCCAGAATTCCACTTTAATATCTTTGTATTCAATGACACTATATCGACAACCCACTTTCAAATACACACGTTTTTTTTATGTATGTATGTATAACCTTCTGTCATTCTATTAACTAACAAAATTTTTATCAAGAACTAGTAATACTTTCAAATCAAATCACAGTAATGACAACCCGAGTTCCATCAGCAAAATCAGATTGTCAGCTATCAACAACCAAATCAAAGCAATTCACACAAATACAAAGAAGTGTACCTACCCTACCCACATTTATTATTTGTTTGTTTTTTTTTTTTTGATTACTCACTCACCACAAAGAAATTTTTCATCGTCCTCATGCGGTAACAAAAGAGCTCTTAAGTCAAAGATGAAAGCATCCACAAATGAAAATGAATACGAGCACATCATTCCTGCACAAATAGATAAATGGATTGATATTACCTTCCCTATATACAACCACACTACCTTTCCCCATTCTATTCACTATAGTTATACATATACAGTTATACACTCTCACGTAAAATAAATCACTTGAGTTTCAAAAACGCTTTCCATCTTCCATCAGTTCGGTGTAGGTTGGTATAAGAATTTTACTCCTGCGAATCTCTAGAATAAATATATAGTAAAACAAAAAAAGATAAAAGGATACAAAGACGAATACAGGATATTGAATTTTTATCTAACAGGTGTCTCCTTCGGCAGGTATACTTTCGAACTCTCCATGAACATAAACATGAACACATACTGCCAATAATCGAAGGTGATACTCTGAAATGTGTCAGAGCAGAGCGAAGGTAATCGAGTGGGAGGAGAAGATGGAGAAATCTCTGACATACGCTACCATACTACCACAAGCCACACAATTTGACGCCATCAGCACACCACCCAACAACATACCCACACACACTGACCTACTGTACACCCACAAAATAACTCCGTTATTGTTCACAACCGGAAACAAAGGAGGAAACTTGCTATCAATAGAAGAAGAGTACGAAACGAACCTGTAGCTAGTGTTGCCAAAGTAAGTTATTTGTTTGTTTAGATATTATTTTATTGGAATAAAAAAGGAACTTTATTAAAATCATGGCAAAAAAGTATCAACAAAAAAAGATTAAGATTAACTATTTGAAATAGAAACCAGATATAGTGATGAAAGAAGTAATAAAAGAAATTTTGTAACTAAATTTCCATTTAGATAATTCGAATTACATATTCGGAAACTCTTCATTTGCAGATTATCTACATAAGAAACACATAAAAAAATAAGTAAACATGTTTCCCCAAACTCGGAACCTTAAATTTTTCATTACATTACATATTCCTGATTTACTTTGTTCTTCTTAAAACTTTGCTTAGATTCAATTGCGACTAAATAATTTATTTTAAGACGTAAAAAATGGCTGATATTTGTCATTTAACAGGGTTTTTATCGAAATGCTTTAGTGTTTTATTTCTATGTATATTTATTGAAAATGGAGAAAAAATTATTTAAAATACTGATAAATATCAAGATATTCACCTGTTAGCCTTACAAGTGAGGGACATTTTCACATATATCAAGATACAAACGTTTTTGTCAAATATTTGCCCATACAAAATTTCGAAATTTAAGACGTCTATGCATTAGCTACTGTCAAATATGAAACATCAAATAAAAAAAATATCTCTTAAAAACACCTTTTCTAATGATAAGTATCACGAAATGCGAAAACCTTGCACAAATAACTTTTTCTTCTGATAGATCAAAAACCAAAAAAAACTTAATTTTAAGGAATTCTATTAAAAAAAATTGAAAAGAAAAAAGCAAAATGACAACACTCAACATATACTCAACTTCATAAATTTTTTTCTCAAAAGCTTCAAATCCCAAAAGCTCCCTGATAAAATCTACTCAATTAGCTCTTTGCTTGCAATTGAGAATGATAATGGTAACTCTGTTGAGATGTAGATAATGAGTGCACGATCGTATTTACAGTATTGAAATATAAGCAGGGGATAGGATACAACGGTCATGTCCTCGCAAAAAGTCGTACACCCCGACTTTTTGCGAGGAATTACAACAATTATTCTTTTAAGTAATTCAGTGGCTTGCTTTTAACCTCAATAAAACTAAAGTTTGTTACATCTTTGGCAAAACCTTAGACTTATGCCCGTACAAATAAAAGGATTCATAAACTTAATATAATAAAGGGAGAATAATGTAATTAACAAAATGTTCCACATACGCCATAGTGTACAGGTACACATAAAAATGTAGATTGCTACCTTAAAAAAGCTGTTATGCTACCTAGAAAATATATCTTCAGTTAATCAAGAGCTAAACCCCAAAACTGGTTGGATTTGCCTCAGTAATGATTCCATATTTTAATCAACTAAACAATTTTTTTTTTTTTAATTTAACTCCTGGAAATCGAATTATATTAAACTGAAAAACTGGAATTGATTCATGTCAAATTGATCATTTCTGTTTTAAATTTGAAATCATTTCTATTTAATACTTTTTTTTATTGTTGGCAACTAGTGTCCGACCGAAGGTCGATTTTCAGCCGAAGCCGAAGCCGAAGCCGAATTATTAGGCTGAAAGAAAATCTTCGGCCGAAGCCGAAGCCGAAGCCTAAGGTTGAAAAAAGTCAAGAATTCCAAGTCAATTCCAAAAGTCAATCCTTTCCAATTCGATAAAAATATTATTTTTATTAAAATTTAATGCTTAAAAAACATAAGACAAATAAAATAAAAATAACTAATAACTAATTAGTAATTATAAAGAAAAAAGAAATAAATAATTCATTTTCAGTAATAATTTTTATGATGGCACACATGTGTTTTGAAATTTTTGAATACCTACCGAAGAAAAGAATACAATCTTTTCTTCGTTATTCAAAAATTTCAAAAATTGAAATTTTTTCCGGCGCCTAGTACGCTGCTCGATATAATAAACAGATTCTTCGGCTTCGGCCAAAACTTCGGCCTAAAATGCCGAAGCCGAAGGTTTGGCTGAATGTTGTTTTTTTTGGCCGAATTCGGCCGAAGCCGAAGCTTCGGTCGGACACTATTGGCAACATTACAACATTTCCAGAATCTAGCAATAAACCAAAAACCGACACGGGATATGAATAGGATGCATATAACAATTGAAAGCCAAGTGTATGTATTCGATCCACTACCTATATATGTATACCGGTGATAATGGTGGTGGTCTGTGGTGAGATTTATTATACGGAGGCCCATGGACATAATGGAGTGTTCAGTAAGTGGAACAAGTGTACTTAACTATACCTATGTATATTCTGCATTCTATAAGGATGTTCTTGTACCTACTCAACTTTGTTTTACATGTTTGCCATGCTTAAGTCTAGGGAATATGTTAAAGGAAACACTTTGATTTCCTTCTAGGACGAATAAAGGACTTTATAGGAATTTATTGATATGGCAGTCTGGTAAAATTGTTCAAATTAAAAAAAAAGAAAATTATCACGTATATACTTACAGTGGACCTGTAGCTTCATGCGTTTACTCACTGACGGAGGTACTCCGTTCGATGCTATGCACATGTATGCACCCATTTCCGATCGCGTGACTTTTGACAGCGTCAGCATTTCACCTTCAACTGCCAAAGCTTTCAAATCATCATGTAAATTGTAGCAAGTGCAAGTCATTTTGTATTGTTGTTAAGTTAACATGAAAGGCAAAAAAAGAAAAGTTTTATTATTGCTGCAGGACTCAATTATTATTCACTTAATAAAACATGAAAGGGTTTTATTACGATGCATAAAATAATATTTTTATTATTAAAAACAAAAAAAAAAAAACAACTTCATTTACATTTTAATAATTAGGTTTTTACTTGCGTAATATGTAGATATTTATGGCAAGTTTTGGATTCGTTAAAAAAAGGAACTCCAGGAACTATCATTACGATGATAGGGAAAACGAAATTCTGTCTGTCTTTCTGTCCGTTCGACTTAAGTCTAAACGTATAGGTTGATTTTCTTGAAACTTGGTACCTTGACAGTTTTTTGTTTTTTTTTTTTTTAAATAACTGTACCTGGCATCCATTTTCTTTAGCATTTTTGAAAAATCTTTTTTTTCTTAAAAAATGGCTCCACAGATTTTACTTATATAAAAAAAGTTAATTTTAATAAGTAAATGCTACATTTTGGTGAAAAAATTCTTTCCAAAAAATGGTTATGAATGATACACACCTCACACAGAACCATTTTTTTTATTTTATCGAAAACAGTTGGGCTAAACTTGATCAATTTTTTATAGACAAATTTTCAAAAAATCTTAGTAACCAACATTTTTTAAAAATTATTTTTATGATTTTTAAATCATTTCTTTTTTTTTTAAACTTAATATTTTGAAAACGATCCGGAGTTTTTTAATATAATCTTTAATATTTTTAACAAATATAATTTTTAAAGTCAAAATAAACGTAGTTTTTGTTTAAAAATCATTTCAGAAAATTTTATTTTTATCGGAAAAGCCTCCTTAAGTTTTAATTAAAATTTGTATCTGTACTATTTTTGTGTGTTAAACCGTTATCAACAGCACCTCTTATAGAACCATTTTTTTTGTTTTATTTTCAAATATCTCATTATCTGTTTTTATTTAAGAACTTTAAACATGTTCAAATAATATTGCATATCAAAATTTTCAAAAAAAAAAATTAAAATTATTTTTTGAACATTCAATATTTTAAAAATAGGTGGATGATTTTTTTTAGAATGATTTTTTAACATTGCATTAATACTAAAATTTGGCGTACCACTTTTCTCTTGCGTAGTTCGAGGGAAATTATACCAAAAACAAAAAAACAATCAAAACGAGGTCAATTTTTGAAAAAAAAATAAATAAAAAATAAATAAACAGATAAAGTTTTACCGAAGGGTGTGTGCTTATAAGCCGGTTTTATTTTTTGCCAGTGCAAATATTTCCACCCATAATTTTGCATTCAAACTTTTTCATATTTTTGAAGTAAATATTTCTTGAAATTTACATACTTAACATGCTTACTGGTACTAAAAAAAAAAAACAAAATCAACTTAAAAATAAAAACCATCTTATTTCTACAATAAGACTTTTCAACAACTTAACTAACTTACCCTTAGTCTTTTGATGGGCTCCGTTGCGTGCAATGATGTCTCTGCCATCTTCGCGACGCCACGTTATTTTTGGCTTAGGATGTCCTCGAGCACGACACACCAGCTTGGCAGAGCCACCCTCTGGTACCATCATATCGCCGGAGGTTTCTTCATTTACGATGTCGGGTGGGATCACAACCTCTAGCCGAGCTGTCTTTGGTTGTTCGAGCCCATTATTAGGTATTTTTGTGTCGTGTTTTTTTTTTTTTTTTTTTTTTTTATTTGTGTTTTTATATTTCAGTTGTCGTCATTATAATCCATTGTTTTGACAGTTTTATTGTTAATTTTTGTTTTATTTTCACGAAAACGATGGTTGCATTTGTAAAGCGATGACAGCAAGAAAAAAAAAAACGAAACGAAAAAAAGAGAAGAAAACAAGTGTAGGCCACAAAGAATGAATCGTATTCAAATAGAAATGCTAGAACAAAGGACTATTTTTGTTGTTATTGTTGTTGTTGTTTTTGAACTTCACATCATAGAAAAAAAAAGGACGAAGAGTGGGAAATAAACATTTTATTTTATTGCATTTCTACACACTAGAGGGGGTTTTTCTTATATCCTTGGGGCTGGTGCTTTTTGTTGTTGCTTTATTTTTAGGAGGCGTTTCATGGGATGG
Organism: Epistrophe eligans; assembly: GCA_951394125.1. Taxonomy (NCBI): domain Eukaryota; kingdom Metazoa; phylum Arthropoda; class Insecta; order Diptera; family Syrphidae; genus Epistrophe; species Epistrophe eligans. The sequence continues at coordinate 95,055,798 of OX596029.1, forward strand.
GTAAAGTCACATCAGGCATCATTTAGTTGTTGGAAAAGTGAGGCAGCGGCAAGGGGGATGAATGAAAAATGTATTTATAAATATTCTTAAGTGGATAGCGTTGACAGTTGAAATTGTCACGAATTTAAACTTCTGAATGGTGGTTGTGAATTTTTATTGGCTATTAAGGCAAATTTATAGGATGACGATTGCTCTGTGTTGTTTTTGTTGGTTGTTTGCTGTTTGCTGCGAGGTTGATTGATAGGTTGAAATTACTATGGCTAGATGAGAATAAAACTCAATGGGATTGGGGTAACTGGATTAATAACTGACGGTTAGTTTTTCTTCTTTTTTTTATTATTTTTAAGAGTAAAGTTGACATGTTATTAGGTAAATTGACATTGTGAGATAAGAAATTAAAAATGGTTAAGAGGCTTTCATCACTCTCTTTTCGATAGTTTTTTATTTTATTTAAAGAAAAATTAGATTAAAACTTGGTAAATTTTTATAATTTTATAATAAAAATTATTTTTTTCTATAAATAAATCACGATTGATTTTTGGTGTATTCAACATTTGAAAAAATAAATAAATAGAAGATTATGATATTTTTGGTTAAATAACCATAAATCAAATTATAAAGAATTGTTGTAATGCACTTTACAAAATCCGTGGCTTTATCGTATTGTCCACTTTAAAACTTCAGAAATATACGTTGAAATCTCTCATTACGGACAGATTCCTTTGATGGAAAAATGCTTTCAATCAAGCTTTTAAATGTTACGTTCTCTTAGGCGGACACTCTTTTGGCCAAATGCCGCAAGAAAACTCTATAAAAATGTATTAATTTTAATTCCCCTATAGATAAGACAAAATTAAAATTTATTGCGGAATAAATCTAAGTCAAGTTTTACCAAAAAATACCGTATAAAGTTTTGTACATTATGTGAATCATTACATAGAAAAACTAACACTTTTTGCTTATAACGTTTATTAGTTAAAAAATGACTAAAAGCTCAAAGTCAAAAATACTGGATTTGACGTATTGAGAAGGCATTCGCAATAATCAACTCATAAATCCTAGTGAGATCGCCGGGAAGAAATACCAATTTTTGATGACTAAAGGCCGTTAAAATTAATAATATAAATCTTCACTTGGATTTTTTTCGCAGTTTGAAATTTTTGAAAAAATCTGCTGTAACTTCTCAGCGATTTCATTATTTTCCTTTGTTTTTTTTTTTATCAGGGTTAGATAAAATTGTCAATCGAGCTGTGAAAAATACATCGGTTATATTCAGTTCAAAATTGTAAAATTGATGAAAAAAATTACAATTTTAAAACTTGGATTTGGTAAAAAAAAGAACTGTGAATACAAGCATTTCCACTTTTCATTTATTGGTTTTCAGTTTGAAAAATTGTTAAATTGACAATTTTAAGTGTTGAATTGACTATTTTCAATTTTAAATTGCAAATAAAAAATAGTTAATCATCCTTTGAGTTAAAAATTTTCTTTGAATAGATTTTAATGAAAAGTATACTTATTTTATTGTTTTTAAATATTTTTATATTTATAATTAATTTTTTTTATTTATCATTATTTTATATTTTTTTAAATAAGCAAGCAACTCCCTCGCTTCTAGGCAGTGTTCTCAGAGATGGTTTTATCAACCAAAATGGTGGGAAAAAATTAATTTAGTGGGAGTAATGTTGGGATTTATGGTGGGAAAATATTTTAAGGAGGGCGAATAATATGTTTACCATAAACGGATATTACTATATGTACTTATTAAGTACCTATTTTTCCTCTAATTTTGTTTTCTAACATTACATTTGTAACTATAAAAAAATATTTGACCTGACCATCAATGACACAGAAAACCTGCCTTACAAGTAGATAGTAAGGAACAGTCGTTCTTCTTCCAAAAAAAAGCAAACTGTTTATAGTTTTCTGTTCACTTAAATGCAAAAGTAATCTTCCTTAATTCTTGGCTTGCATCATTTTTTGTCTATAAATTCCAAGTCTAAGCTCTAAGACGATGCAAATTCTTCTAACGCAATCAAATTAAATCTTGTCCTCATGCAGGCAATTAGTGGACGGTGCATTATTGCGCTGTTATTTTGTTATTATTCGGGAACTTTGTTACTAAATGTAGAGTTAAGGCTAGGAACACACTTTCTATTTTCATTTATTGCTATATTTAAAAGTCGCGATCACAACAAATTTTGGGTAGGAACGCACTTGTGATTTTGAGCTATGCGATTTCTAAATTGCAAACAAATATAACAAAATAATCATTTAATAAAAATGCACACATTTGCCATAAATAAATATCAACGTTTAAATAAATTATTTGTTGACGATTTGTTTGTTGAATAATACCTAAGGATTAGAACGTAGTTACTTGTGATTTCAATCCAATAAATACAGGATAATATATCAAGACTTTTATTTGTATCGCAAGTTCGTTCGTTACTAAATTTTACCACTGCAGCAGTTAAGGATTAAATATAATACATTTACCAAACCTATGCAACTTCTTAACATCCATGTTAATCGAAATGTGTGTGTTTACCAATTTCAAATCAAAGATAAAGAAGCAACAGACTTGAATAATCTATCAAAATCACCCCATGACATGTTAAAATAATCAAATAAAATATCTACCTATGTCTTATATAAATATAAACCTAATCATTTCGTCGGTGAAACTTGAAGGGACTTATAAAGCAACAAATTTCCTTAATATGAGGTTAAAACACAATTTATTTTGTTAACCCAACCTTATAAATCTTTCACTTGAAAATCTGTAAGAATTCTTGCCTTAAATTTCTCTTGTAAAATTTAATTAAACAGAGTCATAAGATTTTCGGAAATCATCGAAGGTTATTAATTTAATAAACATAACACGTTGAAATGAAGCCACGTGTTGAATTTTTATTAAGATCAATTCAACGCATATATTTACCTAATGAAGAAATTCTTTATAAATATTCTCAATTGGGGCTATTTAAGTATTAAGCAGTTCTCATAAAAGATAAAAAAAAAACATGATTTTCCTTTGTTTCTCAAAATTAAAAAAAAAAAAAAAAAAAATTACGAAGAAAATAGAACTTACAAAAAATACTTAATTCAAATGAATAAAAAAATCGAAACAACCCTACCAAGCTTAATCCTGATTAAATAGGTTTAGTATAACATATAGGATTTGTCTCTTACACTGATTTCCATAAAATCTCTCTACCCAAAGCTCCTATAAATCTATACACAATTTATTCTAATCTGATCATATGCATAACTATAACACCTCCAAACTCTTTACTCTGCGTGACAGCTCATAAATACTTCTATATATCTATGTATCTAGTCAACACAGCTCCGTCAGACTGGTCTGCAATATTGAACAAATTTACATCAAAAAAACTGACGTTATGTGGGAACATTTTGTAATCCCATTAATATTTCGATTAACTTGTGTCACTTTGTGAAACACCTGCAGCTAAAGGGTCCTTCTGGAAGGACCCATAACCACGACTGTCGTCCATTGTCTCGGACTATCGGTCATCACAATCGTGTTAGAGAGGTCAAGCAAAGTTTACATTGTAAACAGAATTTGTTTGCTAACCATATACCGGCCGACCGACCATCACCCAGTTACCTACCATAGTAACCAACCACCCAACAGCGACCACGCATCACGTAGCTTATAAGGCTTTTGAGTAAAAATGCAATAAAGGGGAGATGCACTCTGAACCCTCTTCGTCATTCCTTTACAAAACTTGATTCTCGTTTTAAATTGCTAACCAAACACAAAAGCACAACAAAACACACATATACAACAACAAAAAAAAAAGGTCCTTAGTTTAAGGCTGTTTGGGGATAATTACTTGCATTTTCATCGGATCTGTGTTCACTTGACACATATACTGGCCAGAGTCCTCCATTTTGACATTTCGTATTACCAGTGTCCATGTATTGAAGTCATTATGTGTGACAGTTAATCGATCATTGTTCGTTATAACATGCTCGTGGATAGCGAGAATCGCTTTAGCGTCTGCCTTTATCCAAGCCACCTAAATTGCGGTTCGCGGCAGCGGTGAGTGTTGCAGTATACGAGGCGAGATACCGGAAAATAGACAAATCGAATGCAAAACAAAAAAATAGAAAATAAAAATAACAAAATAAAAAAAAAATAAATAAAAGGATAAGAACAGGACACATTGCGGGTTTGATATGAGGAGGTATAGGGTTTGTGGTTGGGTTGATAAAATTGCATTTAGATGCGATGATGTCGATAGAATGTCATCAATCGTTTTTTTTTTGTTGTTGTTGGGTTCGCATTGGGCGCCATTGTTTTATTTTTGGACGCCATCATCATCATCAACATCAAAGTCATCATCATCATCATCATCATTGTCAATGACAGAGTCCAGTGGTTGTGTCATCATTTAGGGTTTTAGTTTTTGGAGAACCAGCCAGAAGTTGTTTTTAGTCCACAACAAAAAAAAGAGAATGACGTTAGCCATACGGATTGATTAAATTGACATCAGAGTGTAGATTTATTGACGGAATTTGTATGTATTTGATTTGAGTGATGATCCATGAATGGGTGGGAGAAAAAATGTCATTTGATTAGAAATTTGATTTTTGGTTATAAATTTATTTGATTTTATAGTAAAATTAAAACAAATTAATGATATGATGATATTTTCGTAAATGAACAATTTTTTTTCTTTTTAAACGTTTTTACTGTTATTAATGGAACAGAATAAAATAAAGGAAGCTTTTTAATATTTAAATTACAACATTTAAATTTAACATGCAATTAATTCTTAAATTTATAAAAATAAAGAAAAATGTAATAATAATTAATTGGTGCAAGATTTGTTTCGGTTTTTACTCAGTGCTTTTCTAACTTACAGATAAATAATGTGCTTGGTGCAGATTGCAGGGATGAATTGGTGGCGTTTTTTTTTTTTTTTTAATTTAAATAAAATAATTTTCTTTCAACAACTTTTGACGATGAATAAGGAGAACAATTTTTATAGAATTTTTATATAAAAGTAAAACATCTTAGTTATATTAATATAGAAAATATAAACCAAACAATTTTAAAGTATATTCTGCTTCATTTGATCCAGTTTTATATAAACAATGTTTTTATGTAAATTTATAGTTTTTTATATCTCAATATATAGCGCTTTGTAATGTTTATCTTAACGTTCTTTAATTATAAAATATCAACAAAATTTAAAATTATAATTTTACTCATTTTTTTTTTTTAATTTTTGTAGTAAAAAAAAAGGCTAGAAGTGAAGAAGAAATTCGCAGAAGAAACCTACCTAAACGTCCGACCGCGACTCATTAAAGCTAATTTTATTGTAAATTATAATTTAAGTCTTTATGAATTAACCTATCTATATTTGGGTCCTAATACAGAAATACCTTTCTCAATACTGAAATACCTATAGACATGCCGATGAAGCCAATAACGTTCGTTTTCCATTCCGCAACTTTTTATTCTATTCAGAACAAAAGCAAGTTGCGAATGTCTTCTAATTGGCTAAGAGATCTAAAAAAAGGGAAAAAGTGGTTTTTGTTGTGTTTTTAAAAATTTGTTTAAAAACATCAAATAATCAGTTTAGTGATCCTTTTTTTTTCTAACACTGAGACAGATTCAAAGGTCGAACAGTGAGACATGTCAAATACCATGAATTGAAATGTGATTTTTTTATTTATCTATTTGTTTCTTTTTATTCAACATAATATGTTTTTTTATTTATTTATTTTTATTTAATTACTATAAATTTTCATTAAAAACAAATGAAAAATATGAATTTATTTAATTTTTTTAAAAACTTATTTAAAAAGTAATCATATCGATTATGGAATCCGCTATACTGCATCCGCATTGATTCGCAATGCTGTGCTCTCTTTTTTCTTCACCCATTTCTCGTGAAAAGAAAAGAGAACAATATATACTGAGAATCACTGGGGATCCAGTATTGCGTATTCCATAATTGAAATTAATTTGAAATCCAATGTTATCTTACATGAATGTGTTTTTTTGTTGATTTTGTTCCTTTAAATTAATAAATAATATGTCAAAGAATATTTATCAAGAGTTTTTTTTGATAAAAACAATTGTTTAAGACGAATTTGTATTAAAGTTCTTGTACTGTCTCACTATTCGCCCTTCGCTGTCTCATTGTTCGAACTCCTGGCGAACAGTGAGACAGTTTACACTTCTTCAAAGTAAAGTAACTTTTTATTTATTCACTAAAATTTGTATGCCAAAATGCAGGAGAAATACAGGGTGTCCGTCGGGAAGGTATACTACTTTTTATAATTTTTGATTAAATGAAAGAGAATGGATCTTATATTTATAAATGTTTTATTCAATGTCGGCAATTATGTATGGAATACAATATCAGGTAAATGTCCGCCTCTGTTAGTCTCACAAATGCGAGCCTTTTTGAGCACATTTTTTCATTACATTCTCACATATTTCACGCGGTATTTCATTAATTTCACCACGAATATTTTGTTTGAATTGCTCAAGCGTTTCTGGTTTGTTTGCATAAACCTTGCTTTTCAGATATCTCCACAAAAAGAAGTCCGGAGCAGTCAAATCAGGCGACCGTGGAGGCCAATCAACATCACTATTTCTTGAAATAACTTGTTGTGGAAAGAGGTCTCGCAGTAATTCCATTGTAATCCTGGCTGTATGCGATGTGGCACCGTCTTGTTGATACCACATGTTAATCTAGCCCAAAGCATGCAGTTATGGCGTTAACAAGTTTTCAATCATATCACGATATCGCTCCCCATTCACAGTTACCGTTACGCCGTTTTCATTTTCAAAGAAGTAAGGTCCAATGATTCCTCCTCACCAAATAGCACACCAGACTGTAACTTTTAATGGATGCAAAGGTGACTGATGAATAATTTGAGAGTCTTCCATTGCCCAGAACCGACTATTCTGTTTATTCACATATCCATTCAAATGAAAATGTGCCTCGTCAAAAATTTCACGTAACTTTCTCATCGTCACAGTAATCGATGATTGATTTTGATAAAATGTTTTAACCATTAAAACACGTTGGTTTATCGAATATTTTTCCATAATAAATTTGCCACGTGTCTACTTCACGATTGCCAAATATGAACTGTAAAGACCAAAATGGCGGCAAAACAAAGTAGTATACCTTCCCGGCGGACACCCTGTATTTAATAAGGTACCACTAAAAAAACATTTTGATAGCTCAAAAGCGTTCGGAGATTATAACCATTTGAAAAAAAAGTATCGCACTGTTCCAACCTTTCCCCTATATCATTACACGAAAATTGATTTTATCTAGCCACCCTAACTTAAATGTACCTACTTTACTTACTCTAATCTCAAAAGTTACTGCTAACAATATTATAACATCATTATTCAAAAAATCATCATTCCCAAGAAAAAACTTTCATAGATATTTTTTTTTTCATTTTCTTCAAGTTATCTACTGAGAACCACAAATTAAATTTATATTTTTTTGAGTTATAACGCTGTTCTTTTTTTTTTCTCCAAACATAGAAAATTTAAAAAGTCCTGTGCATAGTTATAGATACTTTTGATTTTGATAATCTCAACTTTCTGTAAACATTCCCAAAATAGGTTTACAATTTTATTGTTGGTTTTCTTCTCTAATTTAATTAATGACATTGGAAAGGTTAGAGTAGGTATACATAGATACTTCTAAACTACCTTTTAAATATAATTTAATTTTTTTTTTAAAGATCAGTGAGGCATGTATTTCAATTTAACTTATCTGACAATTTAAATATTCAAACCACGAACTTAATGAAAAGGGACGACACCCAATGAAATGATTAATCGTTCTTCTTTCCTACAATAAAGAAAGCAAACATTGAAAATCTAACAACAAAAATCAATCGAAAAAGTACCTATGGCCTACCTATACAACTCACACTCAAAAGAGAAACATACATATATGTACATAAAGTCGAGAACAAACCGCACAAATGCGTATAGCTAACACTACCACAACCACAAGCAATAAAATAAACAACTACTAGCGCTCGTCGCACACGCATTAAAATGTTCACAAATGTTCCTGGCATCGAAATAATTTGCAAAAAGGATAACGACGACACGATACCGCCGCCGCTACCGCCGTGTGGTGGCGGATATACATACATCATCCCCTCCCCCAATTTTTTTTTACTCTAAGTTTAGATAACAGTTTCAACAAATGAAAATAAATTTACTTGGTATATCGAATTTCCTCGCGGAAATAAATTCAGCATCAGGATTCTACAATCTTCTACCTATCCCCACTGACGACTCAGGATATCTACCACTCTTGACGTCCACCTACTTCAACTCTGTTCAACTCAACTTTGGAGTCCTGTTGTATAGAAGCAGCACGCACAAGGATATCAGAACTCGCATTTATCGTTGAATAGTGAGGTGGATTGGATAGAAGAGAGAGAGAGAAAAAAAAACAAAAATTTATCACGATTCCGTTTGGAACATGACGACAACAATGACAAGGACGAGTGAAGTACGACGAACACAACGAACACTGCTCACTTAATCACAATAATGTGATTGCCTTGAAATTTATTTGAATATTCGAGAATACAATTTTATCGAGTTCTGTTCTGAGTTCTGACGCTAGTTCATGCCTGCCGCCTGCCACGAGTGTGTGCCAGAGAGGAATAAATTGTACTACCCCAGCGACAGCCTATATATGATCCAATTCTGTTTAGCCAGAGTGTGTCCTTATAAAACGTTTGCAAAAATAGATAGAAGCTTTCGTGCGATGTAGGTGTATATGTATTTAATATACATATACATACATACATTAAGGTACATACATATATGTACCTACTGTTGACAATGTCAGGTACAGGAGTCTTAGAACTGGAAATTAGTGTTGCGGTTAGAATCGAACAACAACCAAAATAATACGTGACATTTGCAAACCACACTACCTTTACACCTGCGACCTGCAATCTGCCACAGTTTGGTTTAGCTTAGCACGCTGATTCCTGTATAACTCGCAATCCACAAGGCATTTATAAATTGACCAAGCTAAATGAAGTTTGCAATTCAGTGATTATGTTGCCTGATTTCAGCGAGCATACCTATATGAGTTTGGGGTTAATGCTTTCCTTGTATAAGGTACACATTTTCTCTTTATTGCATCAGTTACATATCTCAGATATAGAAATACACTAGTTTAGTTTGGATGATATTATGGCGCATTTGGCATCACTTTACTTCTACTTTAATCATTTGGTAGTCCTCCAATCAATCCATTTTGAAATTCGATTCAAATTGCCATGTACTTGATACAGCAACTAATTGTTGGCTTGGTTGCAACTTGAACTTCTCACAAAATTCTTTAAACTTATATAAATTCAATATGCAAGGAAAATTCATTTTATGCTGCATGAAGTCCTGCATCTTAAACATTTTCTTCAAACAATTATGGTAGGCGAGTTTTATATTATATGCGAGTGATTCCAAGTAAGTGCTTCTTTAAAAAGTTATGTAAGATCCGTACAACTTCTTGAGCATGTAGGAAAGGTTTTATGAGCAAGTATAGCTTTAAATCTGTGCTCATATATCCTAACAGTAAAATTATTTTCAACTAAGCCTCGTTTTATTATCTACGAGTTTGGGTCTGAGTTTTAACACGTAATACAAAAACAATATTTGATTTAGGTTTCTATCGGAGTTTCCTTTATTGATTTAGAAATTTGTTTGTACTCTGGCGGGTAGATGGCTTTTTCAGTTTTGCAAATGGTAAGGTAGTGCAAATTTTAGTTTAAAGAAAAAAGATAGTAGGCGTTTTTTTTGCAAGCTCGGGGTGAATTGGATAAAAAAAAGCGAAAACGGGGACTATAACGACACCATCACAGAAACAAAATGGAGTTTTCATACAAACTATCGATAACAAGTATATAATTCACGCCGGTAACACAGTTTTTCTGTGCGCTTAAGTTAAGCCCGAAGAATTCTCTGGGTATATAGCTTAGCCCACAGTTGCATTTAACACGCTGATTGTTTATCACTGACTTCGTTTTTCTCGTCCAATTCCCACCGGGCTTGGAAAAAAACATGCCTATTATCTGCATGAAAAATAAATAAACAGAAGAAAAATAATAGATGAGCATACAACACAGTGTTCATTTGGACCCGTATCGTTTTATTTTATCAGAGCTATAATTTTTATTATGGAGATTAGAAACTATATTTTTCCAAATTTTAAAACTACATGATTAATAGTTTAAACCTCTACTTAGATCTCTTTTGTGTGCTCACTTTAAATTAACATTTGGGCCCATGGAATGTTTGAGGAGCTTTCAACAATAAGCTTATGTAAATAAATTTAAAGTGCGGCTTTATTTAAAAAAAAAAGAAAATAAATTAATCTTTATCACTTAAAATATTATCGAATTACCAAACGCATCTAAATCGTATCATCAACTGTCACATACCCTCCAATAAATACATACATAACAAAAATTTATCTAAATGCAAAATATTTCGAAAATTGAATTGAATGCAAAACAATGTTATCGTTGCTTTCATATCGTAAACTGACTCTTTCAATAGTGATCCATACGGCCTCCTAGTCTGGGCCCATGCCTTGCATCTATATAATGACCATGGCTCTGTTATAGTTAAGCCTATTGGCATTAGGAAATTAAAATCAATGAACAATATAAAATCAGTGTTGCCAATTGTAGATTATTTAATGTAAATTCATTTGAAAAATAATTTGATTTAGTTACAAAAATGTTATGAGATTTGATTGCTAATTTCAAAAATTCAACAACAGCTGAGCTTGTATAAAATTTATTAATAATGCTATCCATTAATCCATTTCTAGTGGCTACAAGTACAAAAATCATTTACTTATAACTGAGTACGAATATTATATCATGACAGGCATTTTGAGTGACGTCGTTTTGGTAAACCCTTTCAAATATTAATGTTAATCGAAGGTCATAACTCCATGAGATTGAAACTTTCTGTTTGTTCAGCTCAGATGGTTAGTTTTTGGTTGTCTTTAGCAAACTTGGAGATTTAGGTATTTAACGCCATCTATCAGAGAAGTTTCAACTTTTGTCTATCATTTTGACTTTAATTTTGTTTGTTTAAATTGTATATAAAATCTTTTCAGTTTGCAATAAAGTGGCAACACTGTTATATACATAAATGTACATGTTCGTGCTCTTGCTCTTGCTCTGAATAAACAGTAGGTGGTACACACATTCAAAACTCAAATTGAAATTCCTGATTGTTCGTTGGTATTGTATATTGACCCGGTCAACTTAACAAATAGAAAATGGCATTTTCGGTCAATTGTTAAATGACAGTTCATTCTTATTCTGTCAACCTCTCTGCCGACTGGTTAGTAGAACAAAGTGACACATTTTCGAAAATAGTTGGATGTCCTTAGAAGTATACTAACCAATCTATTGCCCTTTTACACTATGGATGTTTTAAAATGTCAAATTTTACTGCATTCTCCCCAGAAGTTTTGCTATAGTGTTTACAGCTCTTTTACATATACAAAGATTGTCCTATATATGTATATATGTATGTAGGTATTATATTTCTGCAATTTTTGTTGTTGTTGTTTTGTTTTCAACAACAAAGTTGTAGAGGAAGTATTAGAGGGCAGAAAAAAAGTTTATGTTGATGTCGCATACCTTACAGCATATAAACGGATATACAAATTAGGTGTTAGCCTCCTTACGCAACAAGTCGAATGTTTTTTTTCAGATTTTTACTTTTGTGTCCTATATGTGAATTGTAGATATAACATCATTTGTGAAAAATAAACAAAGGAGGAAACTTTTGTGCAGAAACTTTTACGAAAAGCTGCACAAATGAATCCAATTCAAAATGCGGTGGTATTATATGATTCCCTATAATATATTTTCTCAAATGAACTTTATAACCATTTTAGGAGAAAATTAACGAGAGTTTTTGAACTAAGAAAGTTTTGTGCTGTAAAATGAGATGCAGTTGTTTGGAGAAAAGATGGAACCAAATTAAAGGACGAATAAAGTAGTTGGAGGAATTATGTTAGTTTTATTTAACTAAGCAATGGGGTTGATATATTGCAAATTAAAGGTATTAAAAACCTATATAATAAATTACTTACAATAAATAATATTGTATTTGTATGGTATACATATATCAACGGCTAAGAAAACAACAACAACAAACAAAGAAACAGGATTTGCCTATTTTTAACTTGCGTGCACCTTCGGTATTTCTAAAAAGATACAAAAAAATATTACAGCTATTTTTTTTAACTGCTTTTAATTAATTTACTATTCAATTTTAGTTTTCATTTTCAAATAATCTTTTGTTAAAACAAATATTTGAAGTGTGTTTTATATACAAAAAACACATATTTAATTTATTTTTAATTTTGTGTTAGTAAAGGGTTTTTCAATTATTCAATTCATTTTGAATAGCCCGCTATTTGGGCAACTGTCACTTTTGAAGCTGTCATCTTTTGATATTTGACAACTACGCCATTATTAAAATGGAACGATACACACTTCAACAACCCAGTGAAATTGTTAAAATTCGCTACAAAAGTGGTGAACATTTTGCAGTCACAGTTCGCAAAACGTAAGCACTTTTTGGTCGTCATAAAGCACTTTCTCGGCCGACAATAGTGAAACTGGTGGAAAAATTTTAACAGTTTGTACAAGTTAGTGATGTGAAAAATCGAAACCGTGTGTGTCGCTCAAGAACAACTGAGAATATTGCTGCTGTAGCCCGTAGTGTTGACGAAAACCCAGGTTTGGAATAAGGAATTCCACAAACGACATTACACCATATTTTGCATAAAAACTTAGGTCTTAAGGCTTTTAAAGCTCAGTTAACACAAGAACTCAAGCCTCACCAGCAACGTCATATCTTTGCTGATTGGGTCCTTGAAAAGTATCAAAATGTTCCGGATTTTCATCGAAAAATCATCTTCAGTGATGAGGCCCATTTTCACGTCGGAAGCTACGTTAATAAGCAGAATTGTCACATTTAGGGTTCGGAAAATCTAAGAATTATTGTTGAAAAGCCTCTCCATCCTCAACGTGTCACTGTTTTATGCGGTTTTTGGGCTGGCGGTGTGTTTGGACCTTACTTATTCGAAAATGAGGCTGGTGCACCTGTTATGGTGAATGGATTGCGCTTCCGAGCTATGAGTAATAATTTTGTATGGCCGGAATTGGAAGATATTGATGTGACGACGGTAATTTTCAACAAGAGGGTGCGGCGCTAAGTGTCACATAAGCAACGAAACAATCGCAATTTTGCAAGAAAAGTTTCCTGACCCTGTTATTTCTTAAAGAGGTGATCACAATTGGCCACCGAGATCTTGTGATATAACACCTCTAGACTTATTTCTTAGAGGCCACATGAAAGATAAGGTCTACGCCAATGCTTCACCAATTTAATCTTGCACAAGTGTTGATTTCCAATTGTAAATCTTTTAAAAAATTGTGTTTTTAAACACGAATCAATTTGCCATGAATTTTAGTATTTACTTGGATGAAATAAGTATCAACTGAAAGTATTTGACGGCAAGTTTAAATTTAATTTTATGCATACGGAAATGAAGTAAACACTATAAATCTAACTATCTACTTAAAGTATTAGTTTTTACTTTACCCTTATACTTTCAGTAATTACTTCCGTTTTTTTTTGTATGTATCTTTGAACAAAGTATTCAATTCGACAATTCTATATAAAAACAATATTTTTATGATTTACGAAAAGTAAGATATTATATTAATTCTTTTTACATAATAAGTCATACAAAAATATTTGTTTGCATAGTAAAATATATTTATACCTTAAACAAATTAAAGCAATAAAAGGTGGTCAAAATATATGTATTTACATTAAAGTTTCTAGTTTAAATACTCATCAAAAGTTGTTGAATTTTTGTATATTAATAAATTTAAAAGTGCAGTGCTTTTAAATTGTGCTATATAATGAAATAATTGTGAATTGTGCTTTTAAAAGTTTTATAATTATTGTGCAGCTAAAATATTCATTTTTATAAAAATAAATCATTAGATATTTTTATTTTTAACTTAGTTATAAATTTAAAAGAAAAAAATAAATTAAATTTTAACATTGGTGCTGTGCTCTTATAAATATTATAATCAAAACTTATTACTTGTGCTTTTATTTAGTTATATATATACAAATTTTATAGAATGTGCTCTTCTATAGGTTTAATAGAAAAATATTGTGATAGTGCGAGTGCGGTGCCACACATTCCGGTGCATATTAAATCCAATATGGTATATGACTTTTGGTGCGATACTGGTGCGAGATACTTTTTTTTTGTTTTTTAAACATTTTTTTTTTTTTTAATATTTTGGTGCACTTTTAAGAATTGGAAAAAAAGATTTTTGCATATAAATTCTTTTTTGATCTGAATTTTGTATTTATTCTATGATTGGCATCAAGAGAAAAACCGATACATACCCTTGCTTGAGCTCCATCCCCACTCACCCTATAACCACCTAGGTTATTGACGACGCATGTAAATGTAGCATCACGACCTTGTGCCACAGTCACATTTTCCAGTGGAAAAACAAAATCAGGTTCAAATGCTGCTACTGTTGAGTAAAATACAATTTCAGGAGCAAAAAAAAAAAAAAGAATTTGATTAAAATTGTCCGATTTTTTATCAAAAATTAAAATAGAATGAAAGGAGTTTATTACGTAGTCTTTTAAAGATAGTTTTAATCGATGGAAATGTAAGTTTTTAATAATTTTATAAATATTAATTTAAACAATTTAAACCCACTCTAATAGGCTTCCTGTCAAACATATGTATACATATATGGTTCGTTTTCAATTGTCAGTATATAATAATATATATTTAATCATATGTAACTTTTTATATAAAATTATCTTAAAGACTGCATATCCTCCAACATAGCATAAATATATGTTTGTTGTAATAATTTAAATAAAATTGTTCGACCCTTACCATCGCACTCACCAATACAGTTGAATATAAGTAACCCCATCAGAAGCCTCCATCCTATGCTTATGTCAGATAATGAATACCAAGTTAATCCTCTTAGCAAGGACGTTCGCATTCGATTGCAGCTGAAGGGCAAATTCGTCATCCTGAATTTCCTTTAAATACCATTGCTGTTGTTGATCATCATCTGAAGTCCCTGTTGGCCTCGATTTTCATTTGTAATCTGTCAAATATTTTAAAACAAACACAACGAAGGGTTAAAAAAAGGGAGATGAGTGAAAAAATCATCAGTTATATGTCAATGAATTGTATTTCATTTATGGTTTTTTTTTTGTGAATCCTTTTTCCTCGAATGAAGGATTTTCATTTCAGGAAAAGTTTGTTGTTTTATTTTTATGTAAGCTTGGATGTGAATGAGTTTTTTGTTTTTTTTGTTTTTTTTTGTTTTTTGACTATTACTGGCTTAACAGTGTCGATTGTTTTATTATTGCCTCTGACACATGCACTCTCAAGCATACACACATACACACACACACACACATACTATACGGATTACACTCTTAAAAGAGATCCCAATAGGGCTATATATCACAGGACAAAGTGCTGCTGATAATGGATTGTATTGTTTCGATATTTATTTCCCAGCAATTTTCGAGAAGCATTGCATATGTTTGGTAAAATATCTCATATGTGTGCCTCTGAAGAGTATTTCTTTTTATTTTTATTTTTATTTTTCATTCACATTGTGTCCCTGATTTTTTGATCTGATTCATTTTTGGCATCCGATTTTAAAATATTCTTCACATTGTTATAGAATAGTAAACTTTTTTTTTTGTACATATGTATATTGTTATAAAAACCATGTTTTTAATTTTAACACTAAACTTTGGTCGGTAGTTTAATTGGATGTTATGTATGGGTTTTCAATTTTAAATAAAGGAAACTTGAAATCCTTTGAATGTTAAATTAATGTTAGTTTGGTAATAAAACCTTGCACTTTCTACAAAGTACCTATTCCAATCTTGTAAAGTGAATAATTACAGGGGTGAGTTTCTTCTTTTTTTCAAAAGATTATATTTTTTCTATGAAAATGATTGTGAATTGTAAATTGTGATTTAACAAATGGTGTAGATTTGTTGTACTTAAATGGCATTCCCTTATAATTCAAATTGATAATACAGGGTGTCCGCAGGGAAGGTATACTACTTTTTATAATTCTTGATTAAATGAAAGAAAATGGATCTTATATTGATAAATGTTTTATTCAATGTCGGCAATTATGTATGGAATACAATATCAGGTAAATGCCCGCCTCTGTTATTCTCACAAATGCGAGCTCTTTTGAGAACATTTTTCATTACATTCTCACACATTTCGCGCAGTATTTCATTAATTTCATCACGAATATTTTGTTTGAGTTGCTCAAGCGTTTCTGGTTTGTTTGCATAAACCTTGCTTTTCAGATATCTCCACAAAAAGAAGTCCGGAGCAGTCAAATCAGGCGACCGTGCAGGCCAATCAACATCACCATTTTCTGTGGGGATATTTGAAGTCACTAGTCTACGCCGCTAAGCCCGAAACGATTGACCACTTGAAGGACAACATTCGCCGCGTTATTGCCGATATACGGCCACAAATGTTGAAAAAAGTCATCGAAAATTGGACCTCCAGATTAGACTACGTCCGAGCCAGCCGTGGCGGTCATATGCCAGAAATAAGATTATCTTTTAAATAAAGTAAATTTCATGTCAATTTAAAAAAATCATCTTTGTTTTATTCCATTTCAAAATTCTATACCTCTAAAAAACAACACCCTTTATATCTCAGGAACCACTCATTCTAAGAGTTTGAAAATTGGAGAGGCATTTGTGTTTGGCCAGACTTACAAATATTCCGAATTTGAAGTTGCTGACTTTATTAGTACTCAAGTTAAGGCTGGGTCGAGAATAACCTAAGTTTGTTCCCTGTTAAAATGGTGTAGTGCCAGAACTTGCCTGGGCAATACAGTGTTCATTGATTTCTCTTATTTTGTTTGAAACACTTGGCGGTTAATTGCTCCAAAAGTAAAGACGAGTTATTCACTTTTACTCTTTACTTTCTCGAAAACAATTAATTTGATTTTGAACAAATGATTGAGGATTAAAGTTTTAATTTTTTTTTTTAATTTTTAAAGATAGCTTAATTTTTTTTTTTTTTTTGAAAAATCAATACCTACATTTTTTAAAACTTTTTTCAAATTTTTTTTTAATTCTTCAGTTTTTAATATTATCTACATATTTTCAAATTTTAATATTATCTTAATTGGTTTACACTCAGACATTTTAATAATTCCATAATAAATTTGTCTGCACCACCAAACTGTGCAAAGAATAAAAATCTTCGCAGCGAAACAATTTAAGTAGCTTTTACCAATTAACTTAAACGACAAGAAACGGCATCATTTCCTAACTCTGTTCATTATCTGAAGTGTTTTCCAACAAAAATTCTATCAAATTTTACGACTGATCTGAGAATGAGAATGAAAAAAGAGAAAGAGAAAAGCAGACATTCAAAAACTAGTGTATATACATTATACAATGTAGGTAAGGTACAGTAATCTTTGCTCGAAAGATTTCTTCTTCAAAATGTTCCTTTTTTTGTAAATAAAATCCGCGATTCCTTTTGCCTTAATATTCTTATATTCCCTTGAAAATGTGAAACTAAAACAAGCGTTATGGAAAATTGTATGCCTTTCCGCTTGAAAAATCCAAAGTCATTATCTGAGCAATTTTTTTTGTTAATTTTTTTTGTTCCCTAACGAAGGAAAATAATATCTGCATCTGCACTCAGTTACAAACATTATATATCTCGCTCTGAATTGTTTCTTTTTGCCATTCCATCAGAGAAGAAAGACTAAGGAAGCCACTTTTTTTTCTATTCGACCAAGTTACAATGTAACTACCTAAATATTATTTTGTCTTTTTACTTAAAACAGAACGAAGATGAGGACAAGGACAGGGGTTAAATAGTCAAAAAGAACCAAAATTCATGTCACTACTGGTCTGAAAAGCTTGTTGTGTATCTATAGTTGAAGTAAATCTTCCCACAAAAAAAAAAAATAAATAAAAAACTCAACAACCACATCCACCTTTTAGAGGGAACATGTGGCAAATAGTTCCAAAAATCAACCAGCTTATCATTCTCTTACCAAACCAAATGAAGTAAAATAGTGGAATTCAGGTTTTTCGCTCTTGGTGTGTCCTTGTTTTGCCCTCCTTCCCTTTTCCATGGAGCATGAATTTTGTTAGTGTGACTCACTAGACCGGGGGTTAAAATGCACATGAAAAGGAGCGATAAGCTGCCGTATATACTACTGCAGAGGATTTGATTAAAACAGCAGTGAAAAACTTTTGATTCCAACGTCATCTACACTGTGGTATAGATAGCAAGGTTGCTTCACAGACTCTAGGTGCACATATTCCACCGCCGCCGCCGCTGCCCCATCACCAATCCAATGCCACGTGGAGTGGAGGATGCAAATTATGCTGTGTTAAAGAAGATTCAAGGTAGGAGGGGTATAGAAAACCAAACATTGGAGCATCTGAGTAGGAGAATAGTAGCAATCCCTGGCGTCCCCTTGAAGAATTTAATTATTAAAATGAACGATTCCGTATAATATAATGCATACTGGGAATTGTGGCTTTGCTGGCATCGAATTTGTTTTGCTCTCCTTGTTTTTAGATGATTGTTGAATATTTTTTTGTATATTATTATTGTATGTGTGCACTGTGCAGAAATTAAAGCTGTTATCATTTTTAAAGCTTTTATATTTTTTATATTTAATTTAATAAATAATTTGTTTTTTTTTTTAAATTATTTAAATTAAATTGAATGGATAGGTTTTTTGCCCTTTCCTCCATTTGCGGAGAAACCATTTGTGGCTTTATGCCCTCCAAAATACACATAATGTTGGCTTCCAACAATTCGAATATGTATTTTGAACGTATAGTAAAAAATTATGGTAGATATTTTAATGGATAGTCCCTAGACCTTCAATCGCAATTAATATTTTTTACTAATGGTTCCATTTCCACGTCAGACATCAGACGAACAAATTTGAGTGAAAATTTTTTTTTTTCACAATTATACCATATTTTTAAAGTTTGTTAATAGAGTGAAATGGGATAAAAACAAAAAATGTCCCATTTTCCGGAATTAAAAAAAATAATACCCCGCTTACTAATTCCTGTAGTGAATGTAAGGCAGTCATGCTCACGAATACCGGTTCCATGAATCAGCGGGCCAGCATGTTGCATACAAATATTTGGCGTATACCTACCTACTTTTAAAAAACTAAAAAAAACTGAAATAAAAATCTTAGAACTGTCAAAACACGAAGCTGTCAGTTTCTTTCATTTTTAGCTTTTAATTTCTGAGTAAAAATTTAACTAAGATTTGTAATATTTGCCCCTTGATAGTTACGCCACTGATCTGAACACGATTTTTCGATAAAACAGCTGATCAAATATTAGTTGATTCTGGGAACTGTCGCACTGTGGTCCCATGTTTTTTTTAAATTTTTTTCTAATAGGAATATAAACAAAGTTTCAAAAACGAAAAACAAAATAATTTTTTGGTTCATTTATACATATGTATGTACATACAGCTTTTTTAAAGTTATACAATTTCGTTCTAGCGTAAAAAAATAACAAAAACGAATTAATTAATTTTTTTTTGCGATTATAGCATATTCCATGAAAATCTTACTTTTATTCAATGCAACGTGGTTGTTTTATTTGTTTAATATTTTTAT
Source organism: Epistrophe eligans (assembly GCA_951394125.1). Taxonomy (NCBI): domain Eukaryota; kingdom Metazoa; phylum Arthropoda; class Insecta; order Diptera; family Syrphidae; genus Epistrophe; species Epistrophe eligans. Next base: position 95,075,616 of record OX596029.1, read on the forward strand.
AGAATAAAACAAAAAAACACTTTTTATGAGTTTTTGGCTTTTGAATAGAGCTAAAAAAAATATCGCTAGATCCCGCAAAAAAATTAAAAGGGTATTTTAAGCTAACTATTTTTAAACCATATACAAAATTGAACCTACAACTTTTTCCAATGTTTTAAGGTTATGTAATTTGTTTAAAAAACTTTTGGAATGTTAGAGTTAATTCCTTTCTTAAAAGTGCTGAGAAATTGAAATTTTCTTCTTTTTTCAATTAGGATACGTTTTACCTATATGGTAAAAAAGTCCGCCCACTTCCACGCTCCTTTTATTTTAATGCTAATTGTTAAAAAATTGACTTACAAATCTTGTAAGCAAACAACTGATTTTTATATATAACAATCAATTTTTGTAATCCGCCCACTTTCACGCCCCTTTTTGAAATAATTTACTTCTAATTTAAAACCAAAACAAAACATTTGAGCACACACTCAATAATGTACAGACATTTTAGTCACATCAAAACGATACTTACATTTTTTTTTATGGATCTAGCTATGCACACAAAGACTGAATCAGTTCTGTTGAATGCCTATATGACTACGATCAACTGATTTTGAAATTCCAACTGGAATTTTACTAAAATGTTGTTTTCATATGACTGCTTTTAAACGCTGCAAATATGCTGCAATTATCCTTGCAATTTTTAAGCATGTAGGTGGGGGACGTATGCGGTGTCCGGGGTAGACAAAGTTGCAGAGGTTGAAATAATTGCAGAGTTATCGCTCTTTCTTCTTTGTGCTTTTTCATATTGTTTGAGACATAAGCGGAGTAAAGAGTGACGAGATATTATTTCCTTCTCATTTAACAAAAATTGCAGGTAATAAAATTTGCAGCGTTTAAATGGATGCTGCAATCGGAAAGAAACTCAAAAGAGAATTGCGGATAGAAATTGCAGTCGTCTAAAAGCAGTCTATGCAGGTTTTTTTTTATATACAAATGCAACGAACAACGCAAAAAAAAGGATAACAATGTTTTTTTTTGTTCTTACGTAGCAAGTTTTTAAAAACTGTATTTTTGTATGGAGGTACCAGGGATATGAATAGGAAGAAACACGAAGAGCTGACGATGATGGCACACGAGATGCTACACATACATATTAAGGGTGTTGAAGTGTGTTGGTACGAATTCCGAAGAGGTAATTTTTTTGTTTTTGTTTTCTGCTTAGCACAATTCTACTTAGGGAATGAAAAAAGATACCAATAATCGAGAGAATGTGTTCGGGTTAGAGAGAGTTCGACTTAGAGGGAGTTCGACTTAGGGAATGGTTTTTGTATGAAAAATTGAAGGGAATGATAAAATATGGCGAAAATGTTCGAGTTAGAGAGAAATTCGACTTAGTAATATATAATAGGTAAATACGAATGAACGTTGAAAAGAAGGAAAATTTTTGTTTTGTAACCGGACCGGAAAAGTAACAGATTCAGCAGAAAAAGATGAAAGAACTTATCCTACTTCAGCCTATGATTTAGAAATACCCTGTGAAGCAATTTTCTTAAAAATCACTATCTTTGTATAGAAATTTTTTTCAAGAAGAAAAAAAAATAGTACCGATATTTTCATAAGTTATGATTTTCATCACAATAAAATTGCAAGAAATTTTGAATAAAAATGACTTTCAGTGTCAGACACAGACACATGCAGTTAGTTAGGGTGTTGCCGTTATTTTTCATATTGAAATCCTATTTAATGTCTTTTTTTTTTAATTTTCCCTTCCCACCTAAAGGGGTGGACTGGACAAATTAGGTGGCTCACTATTTTAAAATCATGTTCATATAATGTACCAACAATGAAAAATATTTGATGCTTTTAACACAAAGTGCACAATTGTTTAACTAAACCGAACCACTGTATAGAAAAGTAAAACACTTAACTCTTTTAATTGGTTTATTTCAAAAACGGTTAGTTTTATGAAAAAAGTATTAAAATGTTGTTTTAAGGATGCAAAGAATGCAAAAGAATGCAAAGTATGCAAAAGAATGCAAAGAATGCAAAAGAATGCAAAAGAATGCAAAAGAATGCAAAGAATGCAAAAGAATGCAAAGAATGCAAAAGAATGCAAAGAATGCATGAATTCTCAAAAGATTGCATTCAATTGATTGCTGCAAAATGAATGGGAGAAAAAAATGATTGCAATCTTTTTGCTACGAGTGAATGGTGATTGCATAATTTGAAGTCTGAAGTCCCAAGTAAAATCAATGAATGCAATCTTTTAATTGAATTCAATAAATGATTTTTAAAGACTGCATTCACAAAAGATTGCATTCTTTTACAAGCCTGAGAAAATCTACTACAATATTGCATGAGTACCTATAGGTAAAAATCTTTTCAAAAATTTGGTATTATACGTCCTGATTGAAATCTGTCGATTTATTATATTTTAGAAATCCTCTTTGAACACTCAAACTCATTATCAAATTTGTTTAAAGTAATTAAAATTCAGCTATATAAACTCAAGGCCTACATTTGGTACTGAATAATTCATCCATTTGCCACACGTCGTCTGTCGCCCATACATGTACCTATAAATTTTAAAATAATAATAACCCTCGTCTCGAGAACCCCAATGTATATTGTATATAACCTATTCAAAAGCTCGTCACGTATGGCCAGAGGATAATTTTATTTATGAACATGAATGCATGAATACCTGGACGAATAAACAATTTTCTTATTTGTGTGAACAGTTAATCACCCCCGGGTAAGCCATTTCAGCCAATTTATCCATCAGAATTCAAGATAAGTACATAAAATCCTTCTTCTTTTTTTTTACCGTAGGTAGTCCTGCTTCTGGTTTATGATTTGCAGTACAACAGTTAGTGTGTTTTTGTATGCTCTTCGTCCTGCACTCGTTAGAGGACATGCAAAAAGTGCGTTATGTAAATTCATAAGGAATATACAGTTTCATTTATCCAATACTCGGTTGCAGTCGAGTCTTTGAAGGTAAAAGACTTATTACCTTTTATTTGAACATATCCTGCGCGAGCTCATACTCGTTTTCTTATATTTGAAATGATATCACCAATGCACTCACTGCCAAGCCGCCGCCAACGCCACACCGATTTGAAATATCAGCGATGCAGAAGTGGATCCCTGCATTTTATTTGCACACCTCTTTAGGGCTTCGGCAAATAATGCATTCTATAGAGTTTGCATAGGTTAGGTGGATAGGTATATTATATATCATGGAATGTATCCATGGGGGTGTTCGTATATGTATTGGTTTTCAAATATCAAGATACGGCACGTTTCTAATAAAACCAAACTGTTTGCCCCTTTTGGCACGTTCGCTATATACTTCGCGCTTCCCTTTATTTTCTGTGTGTGCGCTTCTTTAAAGAAGGTCCTTAGGGATTGCATCCTTTTTATATTCAAGCAAACACAAAAAAAAAAAAAAAAAAAAAACACAAACCTTCTGCCAGCCAGCAGCGCCTTCAATATCATTTGACTGACGAAAAGTACGATGGTGTTTTGTTCAAGATATACTATAACCAAGCAAGAACAGACCTAAAGAGGTTCTTCTTATCATGTCTTCGCCAATCCTTGAAGACGTGTTGTGCTTTTTACTTGCTCCGGTGAATAAGATTAAAGGGTGAAAACGAGTCCCTTTTTTTTTGGTGTTTGTTTGTTAAGGAACAAGTCAAAGAATCGTAAACTGTCTGCATCCGAGTGATGCGGCATGGCGTGGCGCGGCGGTACTTAAGACCAGGCAACATGGCAAAAAACTGATTATACTGTATAATCAAATTTTGAATAGGTATTCTAGGGGAAATGAGAGAGAGAGAGAGAGAGAAGGTAAGTGTAGTCTTAGTTAGTTAAATAAAAAGCATATCCTTTCCTTTCCTTTTTTTGGTGTCTGCAAGGTTTATTTAAATCATTTTTTATTTTGACACAAGGAAGAAGTATTGGTTCTAAAAAAAAATAAAATAAATAAAAATAGAATTAAACATAAATTGAATAACTGGCTCGCACATGAAATTTACAATTTATACTAGAAAATTGTTAAAAAATCAAGACAATTAGAAATAGATTGATTATACAATTGAAATTGTTTTAACACCAACGCGGTATAGGTACACCATCTAAATTCTTACACAATTCTTATGAAAAAAAAAATAAAATCGTTGGAGTAATTTAAAAAAAAAAAATTTTTATATATAAAATTTTGAAAACATTTTTAAGAATAAAGCGGTGCTTACGCCGTTTTTTGGTTTTATTAATGCGGAGTTAAAAAATTTATTTAAAAAAAAAACAAAATAATTTTGAATTTTTTTCAAAAATTCAAAATTTGTTTTTTTTTTTTAATATGCAGTATTATTTAAACTTATTAGAAGCTCTTGTGTACAAAGTTTCACTAAACTCAGTTCGTCATGATAATAAGATGCTCGAACACCAAAAAAAAAAAAATCTTATGGGTTCGCTCATAAGATTTTTTTTTTTTGTTCATAATGCATTAATAAAATTTCATTCGAACGTATATTAGCTCGCATAAAAATTTTAATCAAAATCGTAGTTTTTGAGAAAAATAAAATTTTGATTACCGGTTTGGTAGGTACCGTTATTTTTGGTTATAAGAACAATTTTTGTTTTAAATCTTCTACAGATAATGTTAAAAAACTGCTGGGTGCTAATTGTAATGAAAATCGACCCAGTCGTTTTTGAATTACATATAAAGTTTTCAAAAACAAAATTGAAACATTTTTTAAAAATTCAAAAATAAAAAAAATTTTATAGCAAAATTTATCAAAATCAGTTTAACTTCTTTTGAGAAAATCGAAAATAAAAAAAAACGGTTTTGTGGGAGGTACCATTTTTAACCTTTTTCACATTTTTTTTAATCGGTAGCCTTTTTGCAAAAAAATTGTATTTTTTTTTTAAATTGAGGGCACGTTTTTGAGAAAAATAAGATTTTCAAAATTTGAAAAAAAAGAATTTGTGGTAGATACCATCATTTTGGTCTTAAAAACAACTTAAAAAAGTGTTGGGAGATTGCACAAAACACGCCTAGATACCAAGTTTAAAGGAAATCGACCCACCCGTTCAGTCTGCAGCCGAAAGGACAGGACAAGCAGACAGGCAGAATTGCGAGACCCAATTTTTCGACTTCGCTATAATGTCAAGTTTGATCGAAATCTCGAGTTAGATTTTTTTTACGAATCCATAACTTTCCATTGGTACTTACATATATAGAGGTGAATATAAGTATATCGCAATTAAAAAGGGTCAATATTCCCTAATTTTCCGGAATTTTATAATATTACCTACCCAAGGTACTTTTTATTAAGAAAACTGTTGATATTGGCGCGAAGTTACGTGAGCGATACAGAGGACCCAAAAAGGGAATTAAAATACGCGAAGCAGTCCGCCCGATGTACTGGTTGTCCAGGAAAATGCGTTAGGCACAGGAACCTCTAGAGCGGTTGTCTAAGCAAAAAATATATTTTTTCCTATTGAACCCAATTAAAACGCATATTAAGCTTAAAAATTCTTAGTGAACTTCTGGCTCACCCAGATGGGTTAAAAATCCATAGTAGATTTGTGGACTTTTAACCCACTTAAGTGGGTAAAAAAATCCATTGTGGACTTTTGGCCTGTGTACTTATGACGCTGCACCTCAACTACCTTCTTCGAGTGGGCTTACTTACAAGTATTTAATAAACATCTATTAGCAGAATTTTTCTTTATGTTTATTAATAAGAATTTTGTACGGGTAGTGTATTTTATTTTAATTTGAGACATTAATCCCGAAAAATTTCTTTACCCAGATGCTTTACAATTTTGATACAATTATGCATTTAAATACGCAATTAATTTTTAAACAGCACCATCTGTTGGATGTTGAATTGACACACTAAGACACTATACTAAGATGTCAGTAATCCCGGAAGAGGATTTCTGATTTTTTGAGGTAAACAAATTTTTAACTCAATTGCTCAAAACTTAAACTACATATTTATAGGGTAAAATGGGAGAAAAATTGCAATAAATTTTATAAAGTATTTTTGTGTTTGAATTGTTTTACTTAACCGATGGTTTTTTAAAATTCAACTTTAGAAATAGGGAAACACAAAAAAAAGTATTCGATTTTAAATGTTGTTTTTTAGCTATCTCAATTATATAGACAGGATTCTTTAACAAAGTTTTGTTGTTAAAATAGAAAAAAATTGCATTAAGGGTGAAATGGGGTTAAAACCAAAATTTATATCCGATTTTAATTTTATTCGAGTCAAATGTACCTGCCTTTTCGATTCGCAATGAAGGTTTTGTTTGTAATTATTTTCCTTCAAAATTATTATCTTAACCTTAATTAAATTCAATACAAATTAATATAATTATTCAGTAGAAAGATATCATATGTAGTATATCAAATCTCTGTGTGTAAATTGTGCGGTAGCTTACCGAATGTAATTGTAAATACGAAAATAAAGATCTATCTATCTATCATCGATTGAATATTTAGAAGATAGACTTCAAACGTCATTTAAGGGCTTACTTTTTCAAAGTTAAACTTTTTATAGGGCATGTTGGAGTGAAATCGACATTATATTATATTTTTAAATACTTCAATTTAAGAACGGTTTAATATTTTTCATTTTATTTGAAAGTTAAAACTTTGAGAAAGGCTTAAGAGTTAAATATTGGCTTAATTTTCTGAATTTAGGTACTATAAATATTTCAAGTTTTCAAGCCTTAGTAAAAATTTAAAAAATAATCTACGGCTCATTAGCTTAAAAAATAGAAACAATACTTTCGAATTTTTTTTATCCGTTATAAAAACAAGCTTCAATTAACTTCATATAAATTATGAACTATTTTATACGACAATCTTTTTGGCTAAAGCATTTCCTTGTAATTCAAAACGTTTTCATGGTTTTCATTCTATTCCTGAAGTTAAGAGTGGTTTTGTTTACATCACGTTACTTTTCGTTAACACAGCGTCGTCGTAGGTCATTTTCACCGAGACAATAAGAAGCATTTTTTAAGGCAGCAAGAGTAGCCTTGGAAATGTGTTTAATTTCGAGGGACGACAATAAGCGCTCACAGAAAATAAATGTATACCTACCTAGTCAAAGTCCAATGGCTACGATGGGAATTTTCAACCTTTTTTGTCGTCCAACATAGCCAACCGTCAACTTGTCCTGCTCCGCGCTCATGCCCTTCCCATCCAATATATCCTTATTCACTTTCTTAAATAAACACAACAATACCCCAACGTGTTGCATTTTATATTTTACTAACCCTATATTTCTGCCAGGATATCCATACATACATACACAACACATTACACAGACAATGAAATATTCGAAGGAAATGCAGAAACAGTGTGCCAAATGGCCCAACCAAACAGCCATGCTCAGCTTCACTTTACGTTTGAAGATGCTTTTTGAATTTGAAAAGCATAAGGCGTATACACTACGTGAGCACAGTTATTCAACACGATGCATCCTGTGCAACAACGGCCCGGGCATATAGCTAAGTATAATCTAGTTCCACTTTCAGTTTGCATTTCCAGTTGGAGTCTTGAAGTTTCAGTTGCAAGGACAAAACAAGAATGATAGCAATTGCAGCAGCAGTAGTCGCAGCCATGGCGTTCGTTTGCTGCCAATCGAGGGACTTTCATTTGGGTTAAGTCAATGACGTATCCTGTACACGATCCCATTATTTGCTCAGCTATTCAGAAGGAGTAATTACTTCCATCAAAGAGAGGAAATTCAATTTCTTCGTTTTTCGATTTTGATTGCATTTGGAACTCCGAAGGTGGTGTTATTGTGTTGATAAATTCTCCATGCTATATTCATACATTTATGTTATAAGTATATATCTTGTGTATAGTTTAAATTTAAAGGTCCTTCCAGACAGGTAATTATATAAGAAAGAATCTACCTATACTGTCCAGGTGGACTTTATTGTGTTTGTACTTATTATCTCTTCATCCGATTGAGGAAAAGTCCATCGTAATAAATATTTCGAATTTATTATTTGGTTCAGCAATTTCAGGAGATATTATTTAAGCTATTGTTGTTATTGTTTTTATCTTGGTGATAACTATAATGAGAAACACAGCCGATTGTTGGATGAGGAAACGGAAAGGAGGTAGGCAGATTTTATTGAAATTTCAAGTATTTGAAGAAATTTTAATCGATAACACTCTTCGAAGAGAGAGTGCTTTATAACCTAACAAAAAAAAATATTAAGTCCTTAATAACCGTATATACATTATAGGTTCACTATGTCTGACGACTTTCTATCTGAATAATATAGACTCAAGGTAAACCTTTTTAAGGGATTTATTGGCATATCTGAGCCTTGAGGACTTAAAAAACTTTATGAATTCATTACTTTTCTGTGATGAAATATTAAAATAATCAAAATTAAGAATAAAAAATAAAAATATTGGGGCCAATATTTATAGAAACTTTTGTAGGTCATATTTTATATATTTTCGAATTCAAAGTTTGAAGCTATTTAAATGAGAAAAATGTGAAATTGCGTGCGGTTTTAATGGAAACTGGAATATTTTTATTATAAAATTGAACTTTTTATTTATTTATTTTATGCTGCAATAGTGTAGGAATTTTTTAATTAATTTCACTTGCAAAATAAGAACTGTACAAATTACTTTATGGCATAATATTCAACTGGCCTTGACCAACTAGAAATATGTTGGTTATATTCTCGCTTTTATATATTTTACAAGAACACTCTTGTATATGAGCTTATCATTTATAGTTACGTACGTAACGTATGCATATCTTATTACTTTAAATGAGCTAATCTTGTATATATATTTGGTTTCTCGGAAATAACTCCAACGATTTTGATAAAATTTTCAGAGTTCATTACGATGAACGAGAAAAAAAATTTTAAAAATTGGATTTAGTAAAATCCGCCCACTCCCACGCCCACTTTTCTTACTCCTAAGTATGATGGAAACGCTCGGAAATGTCTCGAAATGTTTCTCGGAAACGGCTCAAAAGATTTGAATGAAATTTTCACAGTTTATACTTCTATGGGTACGAAAAAAATAAAAAAAAATAAAATTACTAAAATCCGCCTACGCCCCCTTTTATTAGTTTATGGTTTTTCAAAAACGGCTCCAACGATTTGGATGAAGTTTTCAGAGTTTATTCTTATGAAAGAGAAAAAAAATTAAAAAATGTATTTAGGAAAATCCACCTACTACCACGCCCACTTTTATTATTTTTTAGTTTTTCGGAACAACTCTAACGATTTGGATGAAATTTATATAGTTTGTTCAAATCAATGAGGAAATTTTTTTAAATAAAATCCGCCCACTATCACGCCCACTTTTCTTAGAAATTGGATCGAAAAAAATTAAATTCCAAAGATTTGAGTGAGGTTATAAGAGTTTATTCTTATAACAAAAAATTGAAAAATTCTTTTACTAAAATCCGCCCACTGTTACGCCTTTTTTTTTCTTATTTCCGAGTTTCTCTGAATCGGTCTATTTCTCGAAAACAACTCAAATTTTTTGAATGAAATTTTCAGAGTTTGTTCTGATGAATGAGGCAAAAATAAAAAAAAAAATTATTGAGCGAAATCCAATAACTGCCACGCCCACCTTTATTGTTTTTTTTTAGTTTTTCGGAACAACTCTAATGATGTGGATGAAATTTATACACTTTGTTTAAATCAATGAGGACATTTTTTTAAAATAAAATCCGCCCACTACCACGCCCACTTTTCTTAGAAATTGGGTTCTCGATAATGGCTCTTCGATTTGAATAGAATTTGGAGTTGGTGTACTGTTGAAAAAGAAATTCAAAAAATATTTTCAGGAAAATCCGCCTACTTCCACGCCCACTTTTATTGTTTCTTAGTTTTAGGGAACGGTTCTAACGATTTGGATGAAATTTTTAGGGTTTGTTCTCGGGTTGTATCTCCACACATGTTGAGATATATGTGAAGATACATGAGGAGATACCTTGACATATTTGGAGATAAATGTGTAATTACCTTGAAATTTGTGGAGACGCATGTGGAAATACCTCCAAATTTATGAAGTTACAAGTGAAGATTGGTCTACATTATGTGGGGATACATGTGGGAGATACTTCCATATATGTATGTATATATGTATGTCAGGCGGGGGCCTATTTCAAAAGTTTGACGTATGGACCATAGAATGACACCACTCTAATCTGTATTTACAATGGCAGTAAACAAGACTTAAAGCCAATTTTTTAAGTTTGTTATAGTAGATAAATTTAGTAAAATAAAAAAGTAGCCGAGCGAATCTCGGTCGACCACATACCACATATTAAATATTATATAGCACTTTAAAATGAGGATTAAAATTGTGTATGATGTAATGAAAGCCAAGAAACAGTTTCCTCCTTATATTACCATTTTTTGATTTTCAATTATTTCATTTCCTGTCTAACCGATTTAAATAATAAATTATATGGAAGATCTTTAAAGAAGTTTCAATAATATTGCATTTTATAATAAATAAAAAAAAAAAAAAAACACTTGTTAAAATTGGGCATTCTCCTGATGAAATTACAGTGAGGGGAGGGTACTTCTGCCGATGGCCTAAAGCTGCAGGAAATTCTGCCGATGGCCTAAAGCTGCAGGAAACAAAAAAAAAATTATCTAAAATGCGTAGTTCATCACTTCCACTTGTAAATGTTAGTTTAACATTTAAAACGATACAAAAACGTATGCTTTCACCATGGGAAGTGGGGGAAAGTACCGCTTAAAATTAAGGAAAGTTGGACACCCCCGTAGCGTAGTGCATTATAATTTGTGTATCCTGTAATAAACGTTTTTGTTACTTTTGAAAAATAATTTTTAAAAATCAGTTATGCCGCTATGATTATGACACAATATGGTTCTCATATAGCCTCATATAATTTTATTTTTTATATGAGTTACCATCAAATAAAGAAGCTTTGTGTCATAATAGAGCAACATGAAAGAAATACTGACCCTAACATAGAAAAAGTTAGAGATAAAAATAATATTTTCAACCACACCTGTGACCTGATGAGAATGCAATTTGTATCAAGTTTTTTTGCTTGTTTTTTTTTTTTTTAGTTTCAAATGGTTGCCTAATATTTGTTTATAAACTTATAACAAGATATGATTATAAAATTTTAGTATTGCCTCTGGTTATAGAGTAGCAACGATCACACAACTGATTCAAAAAATTAAAAATTCCAATGATGGTCGAAAAACATTCTCCTATAGAATAACAGATATCTAGTAAACAAAACTATCCATTATCGAATAACAAAAAAACGTATTTCTATATCCCTACCGATATGAACGTATGTATGTAAGTATTTTAAAGAAATAAATATTTCATCTTCAAAAAATTATAAAAGGATGTCCTGCAGCGTATATATCTATTATCTGTTAGACAAATTTATTTCAGAGTAAACGGGAGACTACTCATCTTTCACTTTTGCAATTTGTAACTCATTCGTTTCCATTTACTATACACACCAAAGGACAGAGGACAAATCTCTCTATCTGTTCTCATGTCAGCGTGACTTTAAAATTGAAAAAAATAAAATGAATAAAAAGCACATACACCTACCTAGTGAGTATACCAGTGCCACCATTATCTCGACGAAACGAACGAAAGGAGCAAGATTGCAGGACAGTCAAAGGAAAGCACACCCATGCATATGCAAAATGAAAAAAAAAAATGAAAGAAAAAAAAAATTAAAATTATAAAACACAAATTTCTATGTAATCCTGTTTGAGCAAAAAGGATAATGTTTTTCTCTGATTTAAATAAACTCCAGTGCAGAGGAGAATTTCATTTGAATGCACTCATTGACTCTGACTCTGATGGTCTAACTCCCAAACGTCGTCGTCGCTTCGGTCGTCGTAAAATAAACTCTCCCTAGGTCCTAGAGGATACACTACATGTGTGTGTCCTTTGATTTGAATTCTGTTTCCTATCTTCATGGGTGCTTAATTGTGTTAGAAAGCTTTAACTGCACAATGGAAATATTTGTAAATTAAAACCAAAAAAAAAAATTTAATATCTTTGCAGGAATATCGTCCCACTCCCGCTTCAATTTTCTTTTGGCAGCTTTAATTTAGTTCAGTTTCTGGGTTAACGGGGGTTGTTAGTACCGAAGTTCTTTAAGAAGCTAAAAAAAAAAAAGAACAAGTTCCCAAATCCCAGCAAAAGGATTCCCACGGGAGACAAAATCCCTGTTTTTTCTTCTACACATATATGTATAGCTGTATATAAACAAAACATATTCAGCACTTTCACTCTACACACTTACATATATGGATGTCTGTCCTGCTTACAATTTCTTAGCGTGTTTATGGCAAAAGTATAAAGCTTCTACTATATTATTTGATTGTGTGTGTTTGTGTGTTTGAACGCTTGGATTTCTTTTCATAGTTTGTATAATCGTCGGCCGAGAGTTGTTTTGTTGTATACGCCAATTTTACGATTTTGGGAAATCGCATTTTAAGGTTTGCGTTAATATAAAAAAAAATCTGATCGATAAAGTTTTGTTTATATTTTTAATATAATATTGTGTGGAATATATTCTTTTGATTAATGTATTCAAAACTGTCCTACCCATTTTAGTTTTCAAACTATAAATGTTTTTAACCAAAATGAGTTTGTCGTATACGCCACCAAAATGAGCATTTGTTTCCATCGCATACACGTACGACAAAGTGATCGCACGTACGACATTCCAATATTCAAGCACCACTACGAATTGGTATGAGAACCAAGTAAAATAATCAATTTTCAAAGTTAACAGTGTTTTTTTGTATTTAATTAACATTAAAATACAGACAAACAATCTTTTTATATTAAGGCAGTATTGGCTTACAAAAAATTAATTATAAAAACATAAAAAGTCAAGTCATTTACGACTATAAAGTTTGCAAGTAAATATGAGATCAAAATAACATTTTTTTTATAAACAATAACAAAAAAATTATCCTATGACTATCAAAAGTAAATGTATAAATCTATGATTAAATAACATTTTGTTTAATACATACAAAGTCATTCTATGACCTTCAACCTAAATAACTAAATATAATTATTGGAATACTTCATGTAAAAACAATAAACAATAAGGCTTCATAATAGACCTGGTCTGCCTTAGGCATACAAATAAAGAGACTTTTAAGGTCGCTAATTTTCTCTTTGATATAGGCTTAAGGACTATTCACATGAGAGCGACCAACGACCGACGAATAAAAAAACAAATGGGTCTTAAAACAATCAATAAGTCTAAATCCTTCACAAAAACTAGACAAAATGGTAGAAAACTTTTTTAAATTAATGTTAAGATACTAAAATTTGGGTTTTGATTGCTAAAATAAGTGAAATTTGAGAAAATGAATTGGTCGTCACGAATTGAAGTCTTGAAGGCATAGTCTGAACAAATTTTTTGGAGTTTGCAGAATAGTTTTGCTTGATTTCTTAAATATTGTGGCCCTTCGAAATTCCATTTCTCTACCGCTCGTTTTGTAAAATAATGTAAAGAGTATTATTATATTTCAGAAATTCAGGCCTTACTCAACGAGATTTTGCATACGCCATTTGAAATCTGTATACACATACGACAAACCAAACCGGAGTCCGGAATATTTTTTTTCCATTTGTGTTGTATGTGTATATGATTAGTCTTACATTCTCTGTGAGTTTCATGCACGTACGACAAAACAATTTTAAAATTTTATTATTAATTTTTGGTCGTATGTGTTAAGCTTATGGACATACGACAAAACAATACTAAAGAAAAAATTGCGGCAAAATAGATGGAATTTTTGTCGTATATGCCAAAAACTGGCGCTTACGACAACCCAAAACTAAGGATATGCTTATTTTATGGATATACGACAAAATGCATACTAATTATCTCAGCAACGGTAAATGATAGGTCAATTCTGATTGCAGAAATAGAAAGGGGACCTTCGAAAACATAGTACTGCGTACCCACTTTAAAAAAGTGCATTTTGGCGTTTACAACAAAACAATTCTCGGGCGACGTAATGTCTTGCAATGGCAATAAAGGGAGTGACACTAGTGACACTTTTTCGCCAACATTCTCGTTTAGTATGTGACCGAATGGGTAACGTGCTTCATTGCCCATTCTCCGGATGGCACTTGTAAAGGTTTCTTTAAACACGCCCCATCACCCTAAAGCGGATTTTCTTACACCAGATTCGAACCGTTTCTCCATCTCCTAACCCTCACGTTCGTATAGTTATACTACAAGAGCTGTTGAAAAAATACGTGTCGGAAAGTCTTTCAACGGCTTAAGAAAAAGAGAAAAAAACCCGAAGTATGTATGGCATTGTTGCAACATTGAACTGGCTTCACTTCCTTGAGGGGGTCAATTGGGGAGCAGTAAATTGGTATGTGCAAGGACGATGATGGTTGGATTTTTTTTTCATATATGTTTATATGTAGCTTATGTCATATACGAATGTAAATATATATATTATATAATCATGATCAATACAAAAGTATTTTGTCTTTTGACAAAAATAAGTTTCTCGTGTTCTTGTTTCGATTTTTTTCGATTTTTTAGAATTGGTTGATTTAAAAACTTATTGGATTTTATAGAAGAAATTCATGTTGGGAGGATTAAAAAAAAGAATTGTTTATTGAAAATGAACAAACTATATGTATTTCTGTTAACTTTCAAGATGTGTCAAAAACAAAAGTTAATTAAAAAAAAAAAAATACTAAACTAAATGAAATACACGACGGGATTGCATCACTAACTAGCTCTTACCATTCTATAGGCATTAAAGATTGAACATTTTTTTATATATTTAATATAAACATTTGACAAAGTTCTACGAAAGTGAATTCCTCCTTTAATTTTGCATATAATATATACATATTACTTGTAGGTACGGCTTAATTGGAAAGTAATTTGGTTTAGACATTTTGATAAAATATACACAAAAATTAAGAAATCCTTAAAAAAAATTGATAACCATATTTTTCATTATGCACGACTGGTCACACGAACTTGCTCCTATGTGCGATAAAACTGTGGTTTTAAAGTTTATCTGATTTTAAAAGAACTAAAATAGTTATGGAAGCCTATATACATAAATGGAACTTAACTTATGGAACTTAAACATTAGACTGAAAAATTATTAAAAAATCAATATAATTAGGAACAAAAATTCAAAACCGTTGGAGCGGTCTATTTAAAAAAAAAATTTCATATACAAAATTTTGAAAACATTAAAAAAAAAAATTATTGGTACCTACGTCAATTTGTGGTACTTATTATTGATGTTTAAAAAGAACCATTTACCCATTCTCGAAATATCGAAATATTTTCAAAAAATAATTTTGAAAATCTATTTAAAAATCCAAAATTATTTTTTTTAAGAATTTTGATGTGCAATTTTATTAAAATCGGTTTAACAGATAATGAGTTATTTAAAAACCAAGAAAATGATTCTATAAGAGACGCCATTTTTAATCGATGGATAACATTTTTTGTTCAATAATATGGTAGATCGTACTGATTTTATAACTCACATAAAACTTTAAGTCAAAATCATATGAACAGTTTTTGAAAAAAAATTAAATTTTCCTCTACAGTTCTTAAACACTTGTATGAGAGGTACCGTTATTTTTGGTCATAAGACCAATTTTTATTTTAAAGCAGCTAGATAATGTTCAAAAATTGCTAAATGTTAATTTTAATTAAAGTCAACCTAGTCGTTTTCGAATTATTAAATTCTCAAAAAAATATTGAAACTTTGTTAAAAAAAAATCAAAAAAAAAAAATTGAAAACCTTGGTATACAATAACTTTTAAATAATTTTCTATAAAAAAAATTGGTCGAAGTTAGTTGAACCGTTTTT
Source organism: Epistrophe eligans (assembly GCA_951394125.1). NCBI lineage: Eukaryota > Metazoa > Arthropoda > Insecta > Diptera > Syrphidae > Epistrophe > Epistrophe eligans. The sequence continues at coordinate 95,091,510 of OX596029.1, forward strand.
GAGAAAATTAGAAGACCAAAAAAAATGTTTTTAAAATGGTAGCCCTTTTGTAAAAAAAAAAAAAATGAATTTTAACAAACATAATATTTTTATTATTTGGTAAAAAAATATTTTACGGCAGGTACCGTTATTTTTAGTCTTAAGATTAAAAAAAATTGTCGGAAGAATGCCCAAAAAACGCTGATACCAAGTTTAAGGAAAATCGACCGGCACCAGGTTATAGGTTAGGCTGTAGCCGAAAGGACAGGACAGGACAGGACAGTCAGACAGACAAACAGAATTGCGAGACTCAGTTTTTTCGACTTTGCTGTCACCGTAATGTCAAGTTTGATCAATATATAGAGTTCGATTTTTTTACGAATCCATACCAATATACCAACACTAATTACGAAACCATAGGCTGTGAAATTAGTTTTACTTCATAGGAAAATATTAAACGAGTGTTTTAAAAAGTCCTGTCACAAAAAACTCTTTTAAATGCTAAATAAGCTTTTAGATATTTAAAAGTCCTCTATGAAATCGGGTCTATACGATTTTTAAAGATATTGCACCTCAAAATTGATGTCAAGTCAATTTCAGAAGCTGTTTCATCAATTTATTTAATTTTTGTTTAAGCTAAAAGGAAGTTCATACAACTCAGTTGTGAATTTAAATTTTTTAGACAACTGACACACTTTAACAAAAAAATTTTAACAAAATTACCATAAAAGTATGCGTGGAATTGGGTGGATTTTACTCAAAAAACTTTCTAAACCCTCCTGCTACTAATAAATTGGTTTATTAGTTTTCGAATCTAAAAGTGTCATACAGACAAACATTCATTTTTATATAATTATTTTCTTCATTCCAACTATCGGAAGGAATACCTAAAAACAGCACTAATAGTGTAGAGTGGAATAAGTATATTTTTTGCGAGTCGAAGAGATTGCTGCTTCTAATATTCATTCCATTCAAACGATCAACACTGACGCCAAGGCACAAAATGAAGCATCAAAGGCGCTTCCGACTTAAAGCAAAAGCCTAATTTTAATACTAAAAGTCAAATTCAAATCCACTTTACCAATTATTATGACTCACTTCGAATCACATAATCAGCCCAATGTTTTTTTTTTTTCTTTAAATCTTCTTCCTTTCTTTGATTTAGTAATGCAATAAAATCAATTTAAAAAGTAGCAAAAAGAAATAATAACACAATTATAACCAATTTTTATATTTTTTACAACAACAAAAGACCCTCATAAAAAATAACCTCTCCTTTTCGAAATCTTATTAAGAACCGAAACATTGTTTATCTAAAAAAAAAAAAATATAAAAACAACGAAAAAAAAAAGAGAAAATAAAAATAAGTTCAAATCGTCGCGACAACTGCCACAAAATTAGCCGAATAAACGAATTAAAGTGATAACCATAACATTAAAGTCTCCTTGATCCCCTGTTACATCCTGTTTCTGGTTATCCCTGAAAAATCTTGTCTCTCTTGTTTCAAAAAAGAAGGTATGTATATCGTCGTATATTCACCCTCACTTTAAGAACACTGACTATGTAATTCCCCCAGGTTACAATTATACACCATCGATGCTATGCTGCCGTGTCGTCCTTCTCTCCGGATAGAGAATTGCTCCTTGTCGGTATAGTGAAGTTAATCTTAAGAGGGGGTTGGCAAAAATTTATTCAAATTCATTTCATCCCAAAGTCCTTGCCTCCCTGGGTTCTTTGTGAAAACAAAAGGCCAAGTACCTATATAGCCTTTACTGTTGTGTTAGGGTTGGGGCAGGACGAAGGGATGAATAAACAAATTCGAGAGAAACAAAAAAAAAATGGAAAAAGAATCCTGGGTCCAGTGGAGAAAATAAAAGAGCCAAAGGACACAGCATCATGTCAGCTTTGCAGTAAATATCGGCCGAAGAAGCGACCCGACGACCATTCAAGGATACCAAATGTAATAACGAAACCCGGTGTCGTCTGTGTGTGCCCCGATTTCGACCTTCTCACTGACTTTTGATACTGAAACCTGGAAAGGGTAGTCTATTAAATTAAAATACCAATTGCCAAAGCTTTGAGTGAGGCACAGAGACTCCCAGTTACACGAGCTATCTGCTGATGTTGATGCAGTTGCAGGAAGTTATCCCAATTCCTTTAACACTGACTTTCTATTGTCCACCCCATTTTTTTTTTTTTTTTTTTAAGCAGGACGAATGAAGGAAAAAATGTCATGAGGATAAATTCCAGTTTATACAGTGGTGGTGTTTCGTATTCCTAGTTCTTTGAACAGACAATATTAAAAGTGCAGACTAAAAAAAAACAAGCATTACAAAAACAAAAGGAATTCCCTTTGCAGATGAAACGAACATTGGCAGTGACTAAAAATTTGGAATATCAGTGTGTTCAAATTCACACATTTATACTCACACATTCGTTCGCTGGAAACTCGGTGACACTTTGTAGGAAAATTCCTGGAGTTTTTGCTAAAAAAAGGAAATTTCTCTAACGTAGGTATATAGGACTGATTTCGCTGCACAGTATGTTATGTGTAGTTTTTTTTTTGTCTTAAAAGCCTGATATTTTTGTCTATGGTTGGAGTTTATCATAAACTAGCTAACACTATCCAAGTGAAATATTAATGTCCATGTATTGGGTTTGGTTAGTGTTTGCTTTAAACTTTTTATAAATTAGAATAATTGAAATACAAAAAAAATTCTATTTGAATTTGTAAGAAACAAGACTACATATTTTATTTTTCTAGCACTCGTAATAAATTTAATAATATTATGAATTTATTAAATTTGCACTTTTTAAGAAAAAAATGTTACCAGGTTCACATTGGTATAACAAGGTATATTTTATATAATATGACAGATAGAGATAACAGCTGATCTATATTTTCGAGAATCTGTTGCCGCCAGTAATTCAAAGAAATCGGACTCCTACCACAGGTTAGTAGGAGTAGTATTGACAAAGTGGGGTGAGCCGACACGATGACAGCTCGTAAAGTACCAATTCCTTAAAACTCAACCAATCCTGTGTGCGTATTATTGGCAGGAAAAGTGGGGACCTACAGTTTATTGCTGATTTAAAGACCTTTTTATGACAAAAGGCACCTACTTTTGGAGGAGTTTAACGCTATCAATACTGCTTAATAAAAGCATTTGTAATATTGTCTCTTTTCTCTTCGAGGTTTTTCCATCTTAGATAATTGGAAATACAACATTTAAACCATAATTATTACGATCAGAGTTCCGAAAAATGTGACTTGGACCATCCAGGAGCTGGTGTAAAAATATATAACATCGGCTACTTTCTGACGTTTCTCGAGAGAATTCAATTTTAAAAGAAGATATGATATTTGCAGGGAGATTGTTTCAGTTCAAGTGACTTAATGAGAAGCGCACATATTTCCATTGAACGGATTCGATGCGTACAGGAAAATGGGTGACCATATTGTGCTCGCATGGTCTGAGTGGTAATAAACAAAAGTGTCCTACATATAACGAAGAAGTTAGAAGACTACAAGATTTTGTGAAAAGTGCATCCCTAGATCATATATAGTTTCTTCCTTACTGAGTGCAGATGAATTAATGAATTTGTTATAAAATATTGATTTTTTTCCTCTAAATAAAGATATTGACTGAAATTTTGATATATTAAAAAAAAAAATTGTTATGTAGACACCAATTAGAAAAAAGAATTAAGTCATCTTGAAAACCTACAGAATAACAGTAGTCCCTGATGACCCTAAATAACTTAATATGAGCAGCTTAAATCAGCACCTTACAGAATTTAACTATCGAGACTACATCATTGATAGAAACAGTAAAAAGTATTGGACCTAGGTGTCTTCCTTGCGGTACACCAGAATGGATGTTTATTGAGTCAGAAATTATTTCTCTGAAAAGAATTTGATTTGAGATTTAATCCATTGCACAAAGGATGAAAGGAAACCGAGAGATGAAAGCATGAATCAAATAAGACTATTAGACAAAGACTACAAGACAAAAACGAAAACTTATTTTAGTATCCTAATTTTAATATTAAATTGTTAGTTATTTTATTACTTACAAAAAATCATTGGGAGGAATCTACTTAAATAAATTATTAATTTAGATGACTTATTTTTGAAAAATTGTTTTATTTTACTATTTGAAATCATTTAATTAGATTTAGATGACTAATTCTTGAAAAATTGTATTACTGTAATATTTTAAATAATTTAATTAAATTTCAATTATATTTTAAATTTATTAATATTTAAAACTTTAATTAATAAGTTTTCAGTAGGGAATTCATGCAAATTACTCTACAAACTTGGAAAATAGAACATCTGTTCAGTTAACTCACAAGCCATGGTGAAATAACTCGGAGCTTAACTATGTAATCTCGCACTGAAAAAGTGAGCCTTAAAGTCTTATTCTACATTTTTAGTATTTTGTTCATACACGAAGAAAAAGATTTTATTCATTTTCAGAGGAATTATAAACGTGGATTTGGGTCTACCCCATGGTAGTCATTTAGGTCCACTTCTTTTTAAATTTACTATCAATAACGTAATGTTTGTATTAAAGAATGTTTGCATGCGTCAATGTATTAAATTTTCAGGAAGTGGTCTGCCATAAATATCACGTATAACAGTCGTTTTTTAAATTTAATTAAAATTTTTATCGATGTCCTTCTTTAGAAGAATAATGTATTCAATTTCATTTATTTTCAGCATAAAGGTGCCGACCTATAGATTCGCATGAATTATTTAAGTAAATTTTGAAAAAGAAAAACTTCAATTAATTAATTGCGCAAGCTAATTTAATAGAAGCTTTACTTTATATTTTGTGTGGTTATGCTGGATTTCCAACGACTGACAAATTGCCAGAATATTTGTCACAAAACTGGTATAGTAATGGAAAAATTTTGTTCTTAATACTTCACGTGTAATTTTTTTTTTTTTCGCAGAGTACCTGTATATGTTTTTATTTTTTAGACTAAACTGATTGTAAGTAAACTAGGGCCAACAAAGAGACAGATAAAACACATCAGAATGAGTTCAGAGTACAATAGAACCCCCAATATATTCCATTCATCAAACAACCCTATTGGCTATTATTGACACCTAATTTCAACGAACATCCCGAAGAGAAAAGTTAAAAGTTCAGCTAGTTTTTGCGTTGCGTCCGGCGGCGCATGCGTTGCCTCGTCTTATGCAGCTGTATTTAATCGAGCTGTCAGTTGTATACGTCGATGAAACGCATGCGATGGATTGCATGGGTCGGGCCTTAAATCAGTCAGTAAATAGATAGGTTTAAGCAGATTCGACAAGTCTTGACTTTTGACTCCACATTGTGAAAATTTTTGCAAAGACCAAATTAATGCTTTTTTTTTACTGAGTTATTTTGGAGTAAGAAAATTTCGTTAAGCATAATCGACAACTCTTTTGTACATCACTTTTTTTCGTCCCCACTTAGAATATGCACTGTGGAGTCACCACTTTTGTTTCGTTCACATTCTTCTCATTATTCGCACCGGATCTGTCCATCATCGTTAAATTAGAATATTTCATATCGCCTTTCTGTATATAGGAATCGCCTTCTTCTTTTTAATTATTATTATCTATTCTGGAACTTGAAGATGTTCTATTTTTTACCCTTGTTTGGTTCATTGAAATTTTAAACCAAATTTGTTTTCAATAGTTGCGACTTCACAATTCTTGCAACTTTGACCTTGAATAACTTTCAAAAAATTTCCTTCACTTAAATAAGTTTATCTTATAACAATATTTTCTTTACCTTTCAGAAGGTATTCTTGATTTTAAATACTCACTCTAAATAAGGCGGTAATAATCTCTAATGACCTTGAAAAGCTTTAAGAAATTGATAAATTAAAATTACCTTGATTAAACATTTACTAACCATTTTATGACCGTCTTCTAACCTTTTAGATGAAGTACCTGGGTACTTGGATTTGTTTTAATACTAGAAATGTGAAATGAGGTGCTAAGATCCTGTATCTTCATAATATGAGCAAATACATACAACCTATATTTAATCATATTTCTAACTTCTTTAAGTTCTTTTTGTTATGCCGGCCGGCCGTCACAGTTGTCTTTGTTGTCCTTTTTTTATTTTGTTTTCTTGTTACCAAATAAATGGAGCTAAAGCAATATTTGTTTAGGGTATCCGTATCTCTCGGATAGATCGGTGTAACTTGGGAGCATTCCTCAATCCTCAGGCTTAGTCCTGTTTAAATGTCCCTTAAAACTGGATTTTATTGTTGTTTGTATACTCGGACCATAGACAACTATGAGATAATATCAGTTGGGGAAGCTGTGATATAGCGGGCAGTGTATATAGGTTTGGCAGTGGTGTGGCGGCATGTCTCTAGAGGTCGCTTTCTGTAGTCGGTTTATGTGGTTGATGGGAAAAAAGCAAGTACATTTTTTTTAGTGTGGTTCTCTTTTGTTCATTTAGGTTGTTGACGACGGTATCCTGTTCGAATTTCTTTTTCTACATATTTTACTCTTTCCTTAGTTTGATGCAAATGAAGTAAAATTTTCTGTGTGTTCTTTTTATACGTCCATATGTATGTGTGTATCTGTGTGTTTGTGGAAGGATATTTTCCTGGTCACCTATTAAATTACAAATTCCCAGTTGGTGATTTTTTTTTTTATTCATTTATGTCGGTGAGTGAACTGTGGGACAATGGAAGACAAGGACATTATTTTGGTTCTGAGAATCTCCGTTACCTCAATTCCGAGGTTAAGAGGATATATCTTGGTCTTTAGTAGCTGCTCTGATGCTGCATTGCTGTTTGCTGTCGTGGCACCAACAGCATCAGAAGTTGTGTGAGCTCTATGTCTGTGTTTCTGTCTGTGTATGAGGTAAATATTAATTAATCTTGTTGCAAGAATTCGTTTTGCTATGGAATTCAATAGGTACTATATATTTTGTAGCTGGGTATACAGTACCACAATGCAGTCCTTGAATCCTTGAAGGAGATGGCATTTATAAAATATGCATATGGCAGAAGATGCTGGTTGCACCCTTTAGAATGGTTGGTTACCCATTGTGTGTCGTCCTTCGTTGATGTCGATCCCGTATCTTTCAGATGAGGCAATGTTGAGAATATTTTGTTGGATAAAAAGGGTTCGAATTATTAATGAGAATTGAGAATTTTAAAATAAATATACAAAGTCGGAGAGAGAGAGGAAAAGCTAGTTACAGAAGTAAGAGGTAAAATCAAATTGGATTTTTTGTCTCAAGTTTGTGAATATAGAAATATATTCACATTTTTTTGAAGAAAATACTTAAAGATTTTGGAATTATTTATTTTTGTTGTTTTGTTTAAATTTTCTTTTTAAATAAAAAATAAAATAAAAAACAAATTTTGATATCATAGATTTGATTTGAAGTGTTAAATGATATTTTGTTTGAGTTTTGCTTTTTCATTGTACCAACCCAATTTAGTTTAGTCTTTAAAAATATTAAAATAAAATTCACGAAATTTTCGATGAATTTCAGGTAAAAAAAATACAAAATTTCACCTTGGTCTCATCTCAGATTATTTAAAGGTAATATCGTAATATCTCGAGTTGAGAACGAGACTTTCCTCATCTCGTAGAATGCTCTATACTTATAACTCTCAACCGCATTCCTGTGTACTTGGTGTTATAACGGGTGGTTAAATTTTAAGGGCCGATGTTGAATGTGAACCACACCTAAACATTAAGTTTTTTTCTGCATTTCATTTGACATTTCTCAATTTCAGACTAATTCAATTTGAAATGGCAACAGTGGATGATCAATTTTCGAAGAAAAACATCTTCAGTGATGAGGCACATTTTCACCTCAGTGGATTCGTCAATAAGCAGTATTGCCGCATTTGGGCGAGTGATAATCCAAGAGTGATTGTCGAAAAACCATTGCACCCACAAAGAGTGACTGTTTGGTGCGGTTTATGGGCTGGCGGCATCTTCGGGCCGTATTTTTTCCAAAATGAGGCCGGTCTGGCAGTTACTGTGAATGGTGTTCGCTATCGTGAGATGATAACGAACTTTTTATGGCCCGAATTGGATGATATGCATGTAGACGTTATGTGTTTTCAACAGGACGGTGCCACTTCCCACACAGCTAACGAAACAATGGCTCTTATGCGCGACAAATTCAATGGCCGTGTTATCTCACGTGGTGGCGACGTCAATTGGCCGCCAAGATCATGTGATTTGACACCGTTGCACTTCTTTCTTTGGGGTTATTTGAAAGAAAAGGTGTACGTCGATAAGCCAGCAACAATTCAAGAGGATTTAAAGGATGAAATAATTCGGCACATTAACGGCATAGAACCTCAATTATGCCTCAGCGTCATCGAAAATTTAGACCTAAATAATTTGTGTTTTATTCAAAATCAACATCGGCATAAGAAGCAACTTCTTCATGACATGAAAAATTTTTCACTTTCTTTCAAGAGTAGGTCCCTTTTACAAAAAAAAAAAAAAGTTTACTTTGTAGGTGGAATAGGTTTGGATTCGATTCCCAGATCTCCGGCCTGAAGGTCCAACGTCCCCTTCCTTTCACCGTTTATTACATTTTATATATATATAACATCGCAAGGAATTTTTCATAAATTTTAGCATTTTGAAAAGTGAAAATAAAATGTATAGGGGCTTCAAACAATTCTTTATAATTAATTTTTTGACATGCTCCAATGTTGGCGATCTTATTTTCGTTAGGGTCAAAATAAGGCGATTGTCAATTGAATCCTTAAATCAATATTTATCCTCCCAATACAAAATGGTATTTTCAGATATCGCCAAACTCCACCCCTGAAAGTATGCAATTTAAAATGTTGACGATTTTTCGACTTTTCTGATCGAAATTTCAAATTTTCGGTTCTGTTGTGTGTTTACCTGGTTAAATATACGAACCCAACAAAAGACTTATTAAAAGGCTAATTAATGGTTAGGAATAAGTGATAAAAGTACCCAAATTTAACCTAAGTTTTAAAAATGGTTATTCTTAAACCACAAAAATAGATTTCTGGTTATTAAAAGGTTAAGATATATCCAAATTTTAGCTATAGTCTTAGAATAGAATTTTTCAATATGCAGTTAAGGTCACTTGAACTTTTAGTCGAACTTTGTTCAAACGCTCCACCTAAACAGAATTATTTTTCTAATTTTCTTTATCTTAATCTTTGTTTTTGAGATTCAGTTTCTTTTTGTATTCCCCAGTGTTGTTCAGATTAGAAAAAAAGCAGCACCCGGAAAATACTACTTGGATGAATTGGGAGATATCTCGAATATGCCACATATAGAAATTTCGAATTCAGGATGGTCCAGCACGACACGCCATACATGATATTTCTCTTACTACCCTTTCGGTCCTCCTCTTCTTCCATTACCTGCCATTCTTAGAGCCTAGGTACATAATATATCCATTTATATCCGAATATAAGTTGAATTGGTTTGCCGTATCATAACACTTACCTATACTAAACCTATCCTTGGCCTAAAGAGAAAACTTATAAAACTACTTAAGCAAAACCATAATTCTCTTAATTTATTTAATCCGTTTAGGAAAAATAAGAAACCTATAAATATCCTAGTATAAATAGCGCAAAGTTGTTTCATTCACTTAATATTTATTTATTTTGTCATATTGAAAAATATTGTCATCCTTCCGTTTTGTCACTAAACAAGTTCTCATTACTGACCCAAGTTATATTGGTTATGCCTTCGAGTCGAATCGCTGCTGTATACCTATACTATGAAAGTAATTTCTTGTATTTCCGCTTCCCTAAACGACTTTGCACACTCCCAACTCAATTTCAACTATTCACAACTGTAATACGATAAATTCGACTGCATTCCAACTTCCAAGTAAACATACTTTTTGCCAAATACTTCTCCTCAATTTTCTGATTCTATCTCCCTTCACCCCCCGTCCCCTACAGAATTCCCAAATGTGAGCTTAAAAAAATATTTTTTGAAGTTACAGCCATCGGGAAAATAGTTTTCTGAAAATAAATTTCAAAATCCCATACCTTGAATATAACTTGGAAAGTATAAAATGTATACCAAGTCAACAGATCCTTGCTTGCTGTATGCGATGGTGTGTGTGCATTGCAGCTGAATCTTCTAAAGAACTTTAAACAAACTGCCCCTTTTCCGTGTCCCCTCGATATTATGATGTTCAACAGATGAACAACTTGTCCGTTGTTTGCCGAAATATTATTTGATTTTCCGAAACCGATTACAAGTTTCTTTCCTTCCTCTTTTCCTTCGGCGGAATGATAGAGGAACTAAAAATATTTTCGTATATCTGCCAAATTTGTAAAGTGCATACCGGATATACAAATACAAATACAAATACTTGTAAATGCCGTCCTTAGGATTGTAAGGATGAAATGCAGAAAATAATGTTGCACTCAGAAAATTGAGAGTCTTAAGTTTTCTTCTTAATTTTTTGTACAAAGTCGAATTAAATCGAAATATATTTTTTTTTCTTAAGAAAATGTCTTGCGAACCTGTTTGTTTTCATTTGTACTGGGATGATTTCAATTTTCTTAAAAAATTCCGTAGAGGGTTTTGTTGGTTAGAGTCTATGTAAACACAAATTTCATTCAAACAAAAAAAAAATAAGAAAAAACATAAGGAAAGCCCCTATGCACCCTCATTGTTGACTTGAATTTAAAAGTCAATAAGGCTTGGCTGTTTGTTTTGCTTATTTCCTGGTTTCTTACCCTAAATTTTTATTTTCTTTTTATTTACTTAAATGCCGTTGTTGTGTTTTGTTTTTTTTATTTTGTTCTTTCGTTAGCATCATCCATCGGATCAAAGCCTTAAAACCGATTGTTATCCTTTGAACCAGACTATAACTCCCAAATCATGAAATTCAAATGTAATCACCGACACTGAACCGTGGGAGGTTTTTACTTCTTATTCACTGATTGAACAGTATGTGCGAAAAGAAATAATTTTTTATAATCAAAATTTTCAAATCAGAATTCAATTTTAAATTGTCATTTCAATAGCATAGGAATTGAAGATTTGAATTAAACAACAACTACTATCAATTTTAAATGCTTAAGTGGTAGTTCAAGCGATTTAATCAAATTTAAAGGGATAGTCTGAAAGAAACTGTTCCACATTTACATACATAGAACTTAATATTTAAACTGAAAAATTGTTAAAAATTAACATATGTAATTATAATTAAATTGAATAAAATCTTCTTCAATTGTAATCTATTTCTTTTTCTTAAAAAAAATCTTAAAATCATTGGGGTAAATTTTTGAAACTAATTTTTTATATAAAAAAATTTTTAAACATTTCAAAGAAAAAAATTGTTATGCCAAGTTTTAGAATTTATTAATGTGGAGTAAAAAATTGAATTTTGAAAAAAAATCATTTTAAAATTATTTAAGAAACAATGTTTTTTTTTGAATATTTTTATATGCAATATTATTTAATCTTATAAAAATTAAATTTTAATCGGTTGAACAAATAATTAGATTCGAAAATTAAAAAAAATTGTTGTTTTTGAGATACATAGTAAAGTTGAAAATGGATTATCTAATGTAAAATTAGTTTGATAGATCGTACTAATGCACATAGAAAAATTTTAATCAAAATCGTAGGAATTGTTTTCGAGAAAAACAAGTTTTTATTTAACGATTTTAAACAGTTGTATGGAAGGTAATGTTAATTTCGCCTAAAACACCAATTTTTGTTAATAAAAATTGATGAATTCATTTTCGAAATATGCATTGACTTTTCAATAAATGAAATAAACTTTTTTTAAAATCTAGAAAAATATTTGTTTTTAAATTTTAGTACAAAATATTAATATAATTTTAATACCTTCTACATTAAAATACATTCAAATTAATTGAAACGATTTTGAGAAAAGCGAAAATAAAAACAAATGATTGTATGGGAGTAGACATACAGATATACATTTATTTACATATGTCTTCTTTACGTTACCGTAAGCCGAGATTTTGATCTCTACTTTGATTTTTTACGCAAGCAAAACAGATTTTTGGCTCTAAAAAAAATGAATAATAGTATTGCAGAAGTAAGCGTTGTTTTGTTTTAATAATTTTTATATATTTAAAGCCCAATTAAAAAAACTGACCCATCCGAGACCCAGCCTACAGGTTCTTAAATTTTGTTTGAATTTCATGCAAAACGCTCTATCAATTTTTCGTTTAGTTTAAGAAATTAAATGAATTAAAAAAAAAGAATAAAAACAAAAATAAAAATAAAACATACACAAAACGGGTAATATACAAGGAATACCTGTCAAACTTCAAAATAATTAGGGTGATTGCCAAACTGGTTTTTACTTGCTCTTGCGGACAAGTATTGGTTTCGTACAAAACAAAAATGGCTTTTCCCATACCATCGATCGGTCAGTACGCCTGTGTGTCTAAACGGGGGTTTTGCTTGCAATTTGGTACACATCATTTGTATGCATTTCTCAAGATGACACATTTGATTTTAATTATTTAAAACGAGAAGTTGTCATAGATGAGTGTTTAGATTATTAAAATTTTCTCAAAAAAATTTATTTATCTTCATACTTGTAATTTTGAAATAGATTGTAATTGTTTCTGGTTTTTCGTAAAAAAAATCACATATCGAAAACAAAAATAGTTTATTGATGATTTTTGAAACAAAATTTCAGAATTTTAGAACATTATTTCTTAATGGCTGGTGGCTAATATTAAATTTAAAAATTTAACAAACAATATTTATTTTAAAATCAGAAATATGAAAATCAAAAAAATCAAAAAAAGTGTGAGTGCCGGGACTCACGGTTAAGATGTGTAAACATCAAATTAAATATTCAATTGCTGGTTTTGCATCACAGAACGCGATGAGTTCGAACTGTCAACCAAATTTCAACCCAAAACCAACTCGATCTTTCGATTTAGTTTGAAGTACGAACGAACGTATCCAATATTGAACGTATCCAATTTACATCAACGTAACGTCACGTGCAAGATCACAATGTAAGTGTCACAGAAATTTCCACGTTTTTAGTTGCATAGATGTTTACACATCAAAAAAATGTTTAGTACTTTTTTAATACTTTTCCGTTAAAGCCTAGTTTGCTACAGATGCGCATTAAACGAAATTTCCATGTGGACTCCAATGAGACGGTGAAATTTTTGGGAAAGCACAGAGGAATTAAATATATGAATTACAAACTAAAACCCACACAATAAACAAACAATAAACAAAACAATCAAAATAAACAAAAGAAAAATGCAAATGCCATTTTCTCGAACAATTATTACTGATAGATAGATAGATAGATAGTGTGCAGCAACTGGAACAGCTGTAAAAAAGTGACGTACGTGCAACTTTGTCCGTGCCCAAAATGCAGTTGTACAGCATAACCTTCTTATTATCGACTAGCACCACTAAAAACTCCAATATTTTTTTCCAGCTCTCTGTTTCTTCATGGAATTTGAAACGTCAAAAGTGCTGTATGTGTTAATTTATAAGTTGGTGAACTCATCGCAGTTCACACCCCAACACAGCTCCGATTGTAGCTGCCAGAGTAAAAACTATTTTCTGGATCCATAAAGCAAACCCCGATAAAATTCTAGATCCAATGTCGTTTTTCTATTACGTGAAGATAAACCCAGCCCAGACCCGCAGATAATGAAACGCGGCTATTATGTCTGTTTTGTAACTTGAAACATTGTACGACGTCCAACAACACGTCGCACAATTTGCTGTCAAATCCCATAGAAATTTTTGACAAGTAGTTAAATGAAACAAGAAGTTTCAGTAAACAAACAGACATATTAAATTCGTGTATATCCAATAATTTGACAGTTATTCCATCCGCAGTTCCATTTGCAGCTCCGTTTCCATTTTATTTAGGAAGTAAATCGTAAGGGGAGTGAGCTCAGAACGATCAAATTTTTTTCCTTGGCATGTGTAATGCATATTTACATCTAAGTTTCGCACAAATAAGATTTTTGCGTGCCATCACGATTGAAAAGTGGTAGTTTTTGTTTCCTCTGCCTGCAATATGATAACTAAAAAACTAAACTGTGGTCAAGTACATATACGATGCGTTTTAGAAAAACACTTAAAACAAAATTAAACATATTTTTTTTATCATTATCAAAAGTTTTTACAAAAAAAAAAAAAAAAAAAAAACTTTACGAACTAAAATAACGAAGTTTTTTTTCTTGAAGAACCTACTGTTAACACTTCCATTATCCCCCAAATGATTCGCTTTGTTTTGTACGCTGTTCTTTCACTGATTTATTCTTCTTTTTTTCACACACTCTCCTTTCACATTGAAAACTGAAAAGTAACAAGAAAAACTGTGGTGATGCGGGTGCAAAAAAGGGTTCAATGTTCAGCAAACCAATTTTTTGGTCCATTTTCCAAAAATCTACTTCTTTGAGTAATTTTTTTTTTCTTTTCTCGAAAGTCATACAAAATGTGAAACCCTGAGAAATTACCGTTTGCAATGCGGGGCAACCGGTACGTTATATAGTAGTACTTCACAATAAAAAGAAAAAGAAACTAAAAAAAAAAAAAGGATTCAATCCTTGCCAGCTCGTGCGAAAGAAAATCCTGTTTTGAATCTCATGGAGAATTTAACCGGAGAACTTTTTCTCTGCAAGCGATTCACTGTGTTGTTATCCTTTTTTTCTTAGATTTTGCCTTTCTCTTCCTGTGTGCTATTGCCGTATTACTTCCTTAGAGAAGCTATGGAAAAATGTGCTTTGTTACATCTCAGTTTGATTTTTTTTTGTTATTCCAACAGCGACTACGAAGATTTAAGAAGAACCAGAAAAATATACTTAAAGAAAGTGCTTAGAAACAGGATTAAAGTTGTTCAAAACTTTGATATATATACCGTTTTATCCTTTTCTTATGCCGTGTGTTTCAGTTTCAGTTTCAAAATATGCAATAAATGTTTATTCGCTTGTTTTGCGGGTTCACTTTTGGGACAAAATTGAAAGTTGTCATCATCATTTTTCCATTTAAGATTTAGCCAAACAACAAAAAAAAAGGGACTCATCAAGTTACAAAGACACTAAGTGTAAAGGATAAGAGAAAAGGTCCTTTTTATCTGAAGTATATATACTTTTCGCGTGCTGTCACCCGAAAAGGGTTCATTTTATGATTCGATGACGATTTGATTTTGTAAATAGATTACCGATGCTATGTTTTCAAAACAAAAGGACCAAGGACTTCTTTTTGATTCATTAGAAATAAAGTTGTTTGTGTCAAGTTTCTATAATAGAGACTTGGCATTACATGAAATTACCTTTCTCCTTGTTTTTTTTTTTCGTTTTATTTTGTTTTTGTTGTTGATCTTTTTTTTCTTTTTTTTTTTGCTATGGAAAAATTAAGACTTGTGAGAACCTTTCAATTCTACATTTATTTTTGAACGAGGGGTTCTGAAGAGGCACCGATGCTGAAGGCGAGTGGGTTGCTCTTGATTTCTATTCATTGGAAAGCTTATAATGAGTGACCTTACATCAGGTAAAAGCATTTTTGAATGTGCACCAAGCGTCAAAGAAAATAAACACAAATGGGGTCAGACTTAGAATCCAGAATGCTTTGATATGAATTTAAACTAAATATACCTACCTAGTCATCGTCGTCGTCGTAGTCGTATAGTGTTCGTTCTAAATAGCTTTTGATTTGATTTGGTCTTCTAAACAAAACTACAACTTTGAAAACCTTGGCTTTGAAAAATAAAAATTAATTGAAGAAAAATCGATGGATTTGTTTTGAGACAAATATCATGGAATAAATATAGAGGCAGTTTTAATACGAATTTCAGAACATTTTTCCATGTCTTATGAAAACTGAATTACCCTTAATATTCTATAACCGGTATTTAATTTAATTTTTGGAAGAGGGCTGCTGAAAACTTAAACCTGTTTTGTAGCTCTCAAATTTTGGTGAAGGGAAATAAGTACCCGACGAAACTAGGTCTATTGAAGAACTTTAAAAACAAGTTAATAAATTCTTATAAAAAAATTCAGGAAATTGTTTAAGGAAAAGACTATCTGTTTGTAAAAAAAAAAGACTAAAAATACGGTTCGTCACATAGAACCATTTTTTTTAAATTCCTTTTCTCGAAAACAGTTTAACTGATTTTGATCATTTTTTTATAAAGAAGATTTAAGAAAAAATATACAGAAATGTTAACTTAAATGATTTAAAATTTTGTTTGAAACAAAAATTATTCTTTTACTTAAATATAAGTGTATCTGCGATACCACTGTATTGTTAAACAAAATCTTAAAAATGTTTTCTTGTGATAAAATTAAATCGAATTACCATTTAAGGCAACTGTTGTAGCAATAAGAAAAATGAACATACTGTTTCATTTTGTTTAAACTTTTGACTTGTACTGTTTAAACTTTTACTTTCTTGATCACTTTAACTGATTCTTAACACAAATAAATTTTTAATAAAAAGGTTTTATTTTTATTTATTTTCGACTATCTCATTTACTACTTAAATAATTTAAATTAAAATTTTTATACAGAAGTTTCTGAATAGTTGAAATAATACATAATACATATCTATCAAATTTTTCAAGCTTTGTTTTCGATTTCAAAAAAAAAAATTAAAATTTTAAAATTATTTTTTTTTTAAAAACGATTGCATATATGATTTTTTCGAGTTTAAATTTTTAAGTCCAACTAAATATGTATCGGAACTGCATGAGTATTGCCACTCTGTGGTCGATGTATTGAACTAATATATAAAACTTCTTTTGTAAACTTAATAACGAAAGATAGAGAATGTTTTGAGAATTCGATAACTAATGTCAGTCGTTTAGCAGGAACCAACCGAGCCGGAAGCAGGTTACTGAGCAGTGCGAGCGGGTTTGGCAAATAAGTTTAAATTAAAGTTGTTTTTTTTTAACATTTTTCCATTATAATCATTTTGTCTTTTATTTTATCTGGCGGTTCTTATTTTTACCTCGGAGTGTATTTTTAATCCTTATAATTTCCCTGAGCTACGCTACAAAATAAAAAGATAATATGTACTTTAAATTGGCGTGTCATAATTTCTTAAAAAATATTTTTAAAACGTTTTAATTTTTTTTTTAAAAAGCCGTTGACAAGGATTTTAATTTTTTTTAAATCAGATGATGAACATAGGGTTGGTGTTAAAATAATTTTATTAGTTGTCTAATTAATATACCGATAATTATGTTGATACCTAAATTTCTACTCCCCTCCTTACTGTTACACCGCATAAATACATACCAATTCTATCTAAATTAGACGACCGACGACGTGTCATACGTGTTAACGTATACTCTTCTTCGGGTCTCTAAAACATTTCTTAATTAAAATTTATTTTTTACATTACGTAAAAAATTACGCAACATAATTACTACACGAGTTTTACTAATTTTGAATAAATTAAAAATCTTCTTATCCTCGTGTAAAAATTTATTTGTTTTATTTGTAATTTTTAAAATTTATTTTATTTTAAAATTATTTATTTTTCTGTATTTGCAAGAATTCGCGCATGGGTAGGCTAGTAAGTCAATATTATTTTATTATTTTTTAAAAATTTTTTTCAAAAATTAAAAAAATAAGAAAGACATGGATTCATTTATTATTTTTTCTGTTTAAACTGAAATTTCAATAAATGCATCATGAACCATGGTGATATTATTTTATAATTTTAATGTAGTCAAATAATAACACTTACAACTAGAAAAAAAATGTTGGTAGGTGGTATGACGAATCCAATAACTAATTTATTTTTTTTTCAAATCAGATAAATAGGTTTACTATATTCAGACTTAAAAATTAATATTCGAGCATTCAAAAAATTATAGTGGCCCAATAAATTGTCAAATTTTTCGATCTTGAGCCCCAAAAGCAATAATGTCAGAAATCGCAAAAAAAATATTTTTTATCAGTATTACCGCAGGACAAGTTTTTTATGAATACTTTCATATAAAAAATATGTCCTTTTGAAAATAAATGTGAACTTTTTAAAAATAAAAGCATAAATTAAAAAAAAAAACAAATATACGAATTAAAGAATTCTCATTTTTTTTTATTTTTGAATTGGAGGCCAAACTTTTCCTTAAAAAGATCTGCTGTCTATATTTCCTATTTAGGCAGGACCGACATATTTAAAAAAATTTAAATTAAATAAACAAACGGCAACACCGGAATTATTATTCTATAGTTTTTCTTAATTTTATTGTTTTAATTCTACAGTACTTCCAGAAATCCATTACATATTTAATTTTTGTTTTAATAAATCAATTTTTTTTTTATTATAACATAAATAACAATTTTTTTTCGAAACGCGGTTAATGATTTATTCCAATTCATTAAAATTTCATTCTATTAAACATCACATATCTTGAAATAAGATGAATTATATTTTTATTTATTTAAAAAATTTATATATACAATTTTAAGTAACATAATATAACACATAGATCTCTAACACTTTTCGTTATCACTTTGGCTAAGAAATTTAGTTTCGAGTATTATTAATTTTAAGACAAAAAAACTATCGAGATTATCTTATTCAAATATTTAAACTAATTTGCTATTTACATAGACAATATTATTCAAACTGTATAATTACTTATACAGTTATAATATACTTCCAATAAATTAAAATGTTCTATTTCCATATAAAGAAAGGTTTTAAAAAAAAAAATCTTTCGAAAGTATTTTTTTTACTGAAAATGCCTGCAAAATATTTGTCACTTAACTGAAGGTTAAAATTTACCTACTCAAAAATATATAACCACAAAAGTCTATCCTAAGTCATTGAAACTGACAGAGATCAAGATACGAATAACACAAAATGGGCTCTGGTTGAATTAAAGAATCCCCTGTCATCAGTGTTAGATTCTCCAGGTTTATACAATAAACACAATACACATACAAAAAAGCCCCCAAAAGTCAACTATACTGTGAGGTGTGAACGAAGAGAATAGAAGGTAAAATCACGATAAAAATAAACCAAAGCTTTATTACTCGTATATATGAATATCAAAAATAGGACATTTGCAGCAATATGTTCATTTTTATTACGTTCCATTGGACTAATTTATTATTAAACCCTTTTTCGTCTATATTATAATACAAAGAACAAAGCGAGACAAGATGTGAGTGTGATAAAGTCTAACTGTCATCATGAAAAATGTAATAAAATATCGGTTGAAATTTGTAGAGGAAAACTTTGCAGGAAGAAAAAATAAAGCAGAAAAAAAACCTTATCCTGCAATGATGTCCTTTTGATACACAGCTACGAACCTTAATTCAATTGTTAGATTATCTCGATCAAAAAAAGAAATGAAAAAGGGTAAATTACTATTGTCATAGTTACAAAATAAACAACATTAATTCAAACATCATGTACCGATTTATTATATGGAGACGAAATAATGAAAGTTGTGTATGGCGTATACGTAATATTTTTTTTTTATTTTTGTTTTTTTTTAGTTTAAATACACACAGGCAAATGGATGTGGATTATTAGAATGATGGTGATGTAGGTATAAGTGGAAATTGTTTGTATGCTCTTCGAGTGCGTGTTGGAATGCAATTAAGCCACTTGAATCGTTTATGTTCTGTTATTTGCCATTTGCTGAGGGATCTTTTATTGTCTGGTCGGGTTATATTGCCTTTATTGAACAACATAATCCGTGGTGAAATCTGATAGCTGTTATCATAAATACAGGGATATAAATTCTTTTATTTAGACTCTGGGAAAATGCATTTATCTATTTATGTATGCATTCAAAAGCCATGGATACATAAAGAGTTAAAAATATTTAAAAAATATTTTGTATTTTAATTTAAAAAAAAAACAATTTTTTTATTGAATTTAAGTGCAAAAAATTTAAATTTGAAAAAAATCTACTTTTCATTAAATTAGCTTTTTTTAGTAAATCAAATAATGTTGAAAGTATATACAGGGTCTTTCATTAAGCACTTCCTATCTTTAAATTTAAATAAAATGAAGTGTGTGTAAGTTATCATCGAAATTTTGTATTCGTTTGAAGGACATATTGATGCCACTGTCTATGGAATTTAAAATCTTTCAAATGTCCACCGCGGCTTCTCTGGGTGGCGCACACCCAAAACATCCAATTTTCCATGACTGTGGCACATAAATCAGGCTGAATTTGAACGATGGCATAGGTAATGTTGATTGTATGGCCGCTGTAGTTTGTGACTTATTCATATAAAACATGAGACTTCAGAAAACCCCACAAGAAAAAGTCTAACGATGGCCAGTTCACATCATCTTCACGTGAGATGACCATTCCCTCGAATTGCTCGTGTAGAATTTCCAATGTGGTGTGAGCTGTGTTCCACGTAGCGTCGTCCTATTGAAAACGCATGTCGTTAGTGTCCATATCATCCAATTCAGGCCAAAAGAAATTGGTAATCATCAACCTATAGCGCTCGCCGTTGACGAAGGGGTGTCGGTTGATCTTTAATTGTACCAGTTGACTCAAATTTATTCACCACACTGTGGATAGTCCTCTCGGTAGGACGATTATGGTGACCGTAAAATGGGCGACGCCCGGAATGTTGCCGAACAAAACACTCATTTTGATAAAACAATTTTATCATTAGCACGTGTTGTCAAACGCTTTTTCCAGATAGACTGAATAAATTACAGAGAATTTGACAGATCTTGCTTCAACAATATGGCCGCTATCAAATATCGAACATATAAATCGGTTCACCCGATTAAGAATTTATTATTAAAGTCAGCAGTAAAATTAATAGTTCTATTGCAGGTTGGACTGTGTCCATGGCACAATAGTTAGTGCGTTGGACTGTTACGTCGAAGGTCTTTGGTTCAATTCCCAGCCTATGCCACCTAAAAACAAAAATGTTTTTCACGGGTTATTGCCTCTTGCGAGGAATTTAAAAAATCCTCCAAGAGTATCTCTTGTCATGAAAAAATGCTTAGCACCCTAGCCATTCGGATTCGGCAGAAAATTGTAGGTCCTCTCTATTCCTACCAATAAAACACACTAGGCCCTGGTTCTACACGATCAATTTATTTTTTATTTTATTGCAGGTCTACTGTTATTAACAATTTTGGTAAAATTGTTCCTTACCAAAAAGTTTCTGTAGTAACTCACCAGTTTCTGATAAAAATATGATTTCCTTACTAATTTAAAAAAAAAATTGTATTTAGCAACCGATTTTGGAAACAATCGAAGAAACAGTTTTCATAAAAAATAAAATATTTTTTAACGTTTTAAAAAAAATTATGTTAAGTATAGGTACCTACGGTTGTTTTTATGTCTTTAAGTTATTGAAATTTACAGATTGTTATTTGAACTCAGTTTTCTGATAATTTTAATTTTACACTGCATTTAATAGTTAAAAAAAAAAACTCCAGTCGAATGCATTAACTTTTATAAATTTATAGAGGACATAAAGCTTCTTCATCTAGTCTTTTTGCCACTAATCAAATAAAAGGAGTTACAACTTTAAATAAAATTGTGTTAAAATGTTATAAAAACATCATCTTTTTTGTAAGTAAGTTAGAAGGAAAAATAATAATAATAAATGAAGAATTGAAGATTTTTAAATTTTATCGAATTAAATAAAAAAAAACTATACTTTTATCACAAGAAAAAGATTGCCAAAGTAAAACTGAAAAGATTTTAGCTCGCCATACTTAGCATATTTTGAAAAATGTATAAGTCCAAAAAATCTTACATTTTAAATACAAATTAAAAATTTTATTTTATTGATAAAACGCGGGGTAAGGAAATGCACGCTCATTAAATATTTCTCAGATCATATTTTGCTCACAAGCGACAGCAGGTTTCAAAAACTCATGTGCGCTAGTATGAGCAAATGTAGAAAAAAGAGCTTATAACACATGTCCCTCTCAATCTCATGAAATTGAGCAGTTTTGAGCAACTCATGAGCAATACTGGTGAGCTGGTAAGGATTTTTTTTAAATATAACACGCTTTTATGATTTGGTTTTACTATATTTAAGGAATGTACAAAACTATGGTATATTAAGGTACACACCATTACATAAATTAAATTATAAAATAATAAAAAAAAATTACAAACGTTCAATATGGTGCAGTGCAATAAGACCCGCGGAAATAAATCCCTGGATTCTTATTAAAAAAATATAAGGAAATAACACCCACGGGCTTTTTTTCATTTTTTTGGGTGGCAATAAAACCCACCACAAAGACCCACGGGTGTTATTGCCTCTCTGAATTGACATTAAGACCAATGCTTAAAATGTGATTCAATAACTCTTTAACTTTATACTATTGTTCAAGAAATCTGTTGACATTGACGCCTGCCTGGTGACTGAATATACTTTTAGCGGAGCAACAGAGTTGCATGAGCGAGACAGATGACCCAAAGAGGGAGTTAGAATTCTTGGAACCCGTGAAGCGGGCCATCCAAGGTACTGTTGTCCAATAAAACTGTTGGAAAAATCCAATACCGTTTTTTGTTCTTTTCTCCATATTCTTCGAATTGAAACCTTCAAAAAAGGGAATTAAAACCCACAGCTTTTATTTCCATTTTAAAAAGGAAAAAACACCCGTGGATGTTATTTTTTTTTCATTTTAGGAAATATGATCCGCGGGTTTTATTTCCGTGGGTCTTACTGCACTGCAGCGTTCAATATATTATTATTCGAAAAAGTTAAATCGAATCATTCTTGTCTCACACCTATGAGACCAAGCTGTTTCGTTTTTGACTATTATGTGAGCCAAATGGCTTGAGCTTTTATTAATCCAGCAATCGTGAACACCAGCAAAATAAGAAACGCTCACATCTTTAGAGCGTTTTTCTTAAAAATTCAATGTTTATTTATGTATTCTTATGGAGACTTTTTTTTCAAATTAATTCAAAAAGAACTTCTGAATAAGCCGTTACTGAAAAAAAAAATGTTTCTATGCGATTTAAGGCTAATATCAAATTTTGGTATTTTTTTTTTACCAAAATACAGATCGGCTTTCTCATAAGCAGGGATAGAATTTTGTTGACCTAAAAATTAAAAAAAAAGGCAAAGTAAAACATCTAAAAAGGCAAAAAAGGCATTTATTCAAACAGGAGGGAATAAAATAAAAACTTAACTATGGTTACATTGAACCATAATTTTTTTTTTAATTTTCAGCAACAACCGCCTGCGGTTGACCCTCAATAGAGCTTTAAAGGAACTGAAAGACCTCTCTACATCAACGGAAACGAGTGGAGTCCAATTGGAAAACTCCACATTACCTACTTCTATATTTTTTGGGAGCTTACTGTTTTCGTCACCTTTAACGACGCATTTTTTTGGAATAATGTCTCAAGTTCCTTATATGCAAAAGTCTCTAAGTCGCCCTTGATTTTGTCTGAGATATTCGAAACTTCTCCAATTGTGTTTCCTAAATGTAAAGAAAACATGAATTAGATACTGTTACAATAAGATGTAGCGTTGTCGTCAAATGAAAGCACTCAATGGGATAGCAGACAAAAAAGTTCATAGATTTATTTGTATTCATTCGAAATTTTTGTGTTGAGCTAATTAGTCAATGCATAGAAAAAATTATGTTGATCCGAAATATGCATGTATTTACTTTGAGTAAATTTACTTTTTGTGTGTACTATATTTGAAAAGAGGAAAAATATGAGAAAAGGCAAAAAAAGGCAACAACCAAAGAAAAGGCAAAATAAATTACATATATTCTTCATCACCAGGACTCAGAACATGTTTGTTTAAAGTCTAAAGTGTCATACGATTGCGCAAAAAAAAAAGGCAAAGTCAGCAAAATCCTAACCCTGCTCATAAGCGTGCACAAAGTGCACGTGGAGTATTATTTTTCAAGTTTTGTATAAGGTAAATTTCGGTACTTTTTTGTATAGTGACCCACAACTCATCGAATTATGAAGAATAAAGAAAAAAATCACAAAAAAATTCTGAGACAGGTAGACATAGTCGAGTTAAAATCGGCCAAGTTTGTTCCTGTAAAATGGGTGTAGTTTCAGAAGTTGGCTAAGCCCAACCATGCCATTTGTTTTTTTAGTACTGTCAAAGAAATGTAAATCATCAATTTTTAATGAACCCTTAACTTTCAAATTTCCTGAATGTTATCGCCATATCAATATCTTAAGCAGTGTATTTAATATGTTCCTTAGTCAAAAATTTGACACTTATGAGGTTGATTTACATCGACGTGGAAACTTCAAAAGTTATAAAGCGTGTTTTATTGGAAAAGCCAACTATGGCTGGATTTTTTTTTTATATAAAACTGTTCTGTTTCTGCCGATGCATTTTTATGGGAATTTCTTATTGTATAAATTCTAAAAAAAAAACACCCCTAATGATGTGAAATTGATCAAATTTTTAATCGAAGGCTTTTGAAGAATATGTACTTATCTCAACAATATCGCTCTCAAAATTGTTTTATCAATATGTAACAGTCTACAGTTAATAACTATACAACAACTATACAAATACAGTATTCCCACAGTACCTAAATGATCGAGTGGACATAAGTAGCAGAGCAGCGCATTTCGTTGACCATTTGCGGAGTACATTTTGCGACTGTTAATTCGAATAAACGACCGGTTCAATGCGAAAATATGAAGTGACTATATTTCACAATTAAAAAAATTTTCTACCACCTACTTACTTAAACACTCTTACTCCAACATATTATTCATTCGATACATCTAAATTAAAACTTAAATCCGGATGTATTTAAATCCAAATAAATTTAATTCACTCGATACATCTAGATTAAAACTTAAATCCAGATATATTCAATGTAAATACATCCGGATTTAAGTTTTAATCTAAATGTATCGAGTGAATAACATGGTATTTAATCTTACGTAAATAAATTAGATTTATAAAGGTATATCATTTTCAGTGCTGTTGTAACTTCTATTTCTAACAAATTGATTAATTTGTTAATGACAAAAACTAAACTTCTATAAGATTTATTGTATTTGTTTAAGAGAAGTACTAAGTGCATAAGATAATTTTAGTAGGATTTAGAAATCTATATTTACAAGCTTTATGGAATCTTCTTAGAAAACAAAAACTTTTGATAATGGTCTCCATCGAGTTATTAACAAATATTTTCTAAAATATTCATTTAGTTAAAAAGCTTTTTTAGTTAAGCTTTATCGAGATTTTTGTTTTCAATTTTATCGCAGAAAGGTTAAGGGATTTTTGATTAAATAAAATTTCGAGACCGTATTCAAGTTACTAAGTCTTTTTATTTTTGTTTAATTTTATTGTTGCATTAAATACTAAGACAATTTTTACCACCAGGCTAGCCCCAGAGTAGTTTGTGTTTCAATGGCACATATGACAAAAAAATTTCAGATTAAAATTATGTTCATAGGAATTGATTTAAATTTAAAGTAAGTAATACAAATATCTTATGAATGCGTATTAGTTTCCAACTATATTATTCCAATGAGAACAGGGAAAGAACTTAACCACTTTTATTCTACACACTTCAAATCTCTCACCTACAAACCATGCTTCCCCCCGGCTGAATCATCCAGATGTGTTATGGCTTATTCTAGTCAAATCAAACTACAGATTTACTACTACATAATAGCTTAAACCTATAAAAGTTAAAAAATCAATCAAGTGTTTCAAACTAATTTGTATATCTTAAACAAAACAAAAACATTTGTGTAAAAAAAAATGAGAAAAAATAATTTAATAATTTACCCATGAATGGAGCAACAGCCACAAACCAAACAAATAAAGTTCGATTATCCCATTCAGCGCCAGCGGTTGAGTTTAAAAAGTTGATATGACACAGGAATCTATGTCACTCTACGTATAGGTAGGTAATCCCTCAAAAAATATAAATCTATACTTTTACTTTTTTTTTTCTTCTTTCAAACTTTGCGAACACTTTTTTTTTTTACTGTTGCACCGTTGTTTCACTTAATTTATACCGCGAAATCTTTTTTTTTTTTTTTTCTTTATTTTTTTTCTATATTTTTAAACTACAAGAACAGAAAAAAAATATCAAGCGGAAGTGATGGAGAAAATTTCTTGAAACGTCTCCCGGCTGAAGCCGCGAGAGAAGTGTAATAAATCACTTTTTATATTAATAACACATAAATCACTCTCCACTGCGGAACTTCACACAGAAAATTACGACAAGCAGACAGTGCAGAGCTTTGAATATCCTTTAAGCGCAAAAGGATACATCCCCATCATGCCGTCATATATAACGGAACACACTTTCAAATTATACACCAACCCACCTTCTATATGGATATCGATGGATGATGCACCGGACCTGGTCTGGCCTGAGTTGGTTGTTTAACGAGGAAAAAATTCTGACAGCTAGAAGAAACTTTTCATCCTAATTAATCGATTTCTACTTTAAAATCGAATTAATTATCCTTTTTTTTTGTTTTTGTTATATATCGCGATTGATTATGATTATGTGTGTATAAAAATCCATTAAGTTTTTTTTTAATAATAATTATTTAATTCAAAATATTTTTAACGGTCTTCCTTGAAATAGGATATCTTGCATGAAGCTTTAGATAAAGTTAAAGACAAAAAAAAATAACCGAATTTCCGAGAGCCAAGGATTTGTAATGCCTTCACGTCAAGTGGTTGCACGAGTACTAACCGTTTTCTGATTTCTACGATATTCGCAGGATATAACGGTGCGACTGGTATAAACGCAGACTGCTACCAGCGTTGATGCACAACAATGTTGTGGATATTTTAATACCATCCACATCAAGGATACAAAATTGAGTTGAAGTATGAATTTGTTGATGCAGGGAGCAGGATATGAGTTTGCGCGTTTTGTTGTGGAATTCATTTTGCGACGGAGAATTTCAAGAGAATTCGTTTTGTCATCATCATCGGTTGCAAATAGAATATTTTTTTTTGAATGTTTTGAAAATGCTCTAGAGTTGTGTTTTCATTATGATGTTAACTATTAGACCATTTATGTAGTTGGATGAACTATGAAGGAATTTAAGTTAAGAACGCTTTGCATTTGACAAGAACTTTGGACGTGAGGTGGTGTCCAATTTAATTGCTCTGTCATTAAATAATTCCTTTCAAAAGTACTTTACGTGTTGTATTCAAACATAAAAGTGGTTTGAGGTGGTAATTGAAACATGACACCTGTTTGATGATATATGTACCTGCTAAAAGAATTTAATTGATTTGTATTGCTGGGTATTATTGGTATTTCTTTAATGCACCAATGACCAATTGATTTTTTTTTTTTTTTGTTTTTTTTTTTTATGTATCAGGTCAAAATTTGAGAGACACAATACATACTGAATTTTATAGAAAAACCATAAAAATTAATGAAAATGGAATAAGGTTGTTTTCAATGAATTTATTTTGTATACTTGCTCTTAATATACCTACCTAAGGATAAGTTGATATCTATAGTTTTGGGTAGAAACAACTTCCTTAGGTTTTAATCAGACTTTACATTTTTGTAGGAAAAATTGAAAAATCCAAAAAATATTGTTTAGTCTTTTCGATTGCGTTGGTTAGTACATTCGTTTGCCTGTACAGCAGCGAACTACGTCTTGTGTTAAAGCATGAATGGATCTGTTTCTAATAATAAACCACAAAAGTGCTAAAATGCAAAAACATAGATTAATTAATCGTTAGAGGAGTTTATAAGCAGTTCAAAGCGCACTTTTCGACGACCTAGCACTATTTCTTTAGCCATCATATTAAATGTAATGGTTTTGTCAAATATAT
The DNA here is from genome assembly GCA_951394125.1 of Epistrophe eligans. Taxonomy (NCBI): domain Eukaryota; kingdom Metazoa; phylum Arthropoda; class Insecta; order Diptera; family Syrphidae; genus Epistrophe; species Epistrophe eligans. The sequence goes on from OX596029.1 coordinate 95,119,260, forward strand.
CGCTCATTTTCAACTTTTGACAAAAGTGCCAAAATTTTTTTCAAATTTAATTCTCTAAAACTTATTTTAATACGCTTTTTCTCAAAAACTGATATTTTTCGCCTTAAGTCGGAAAAGAAGAATACTATCGTTTAATTTATTAGAAACGCATTTTGAATTCTTAATAATTTATTTAGCATTTATAAAATCAAAATACATTTTAAAAAGTGGACTGTATAATAGATAAGAAAACCGCAATGGTCACAAAGCCGATTGAAGATGGAATGTTCAATTGTTAAATTTCCCTCAGCACGAAGATATCTTCCTTTGTTGTTCCTGTTGCTCTCGTTAGGTCGATCGGTCGATCGGTCGGCTGGTGGTTGGGAAGTTTTGTTTTCTCTCGCCACTGCCAGTTACCGCTATTTGGGATTGGGACCGAGAATGGTGAAGCTACATTAGGTATTGATGTCGACGATGATATTCATCATCGTTGTTCCCAGTTCCCATATTTTCATGCGCTCTGTATGCTCGAGTGGTTTGTATTTCTCGTTCCGATTTTCGGGACCGAGATGGTGAAGTGAAGCACCTTAACGATGATGATAAACTCGGTCGTAGGTGCAGCTAGTTGTTGATTTGTTTTGTAGATCACGGTCCCAGTTACCGCTATTTGGACAGAGATCTGCACTATGGTTTGGATTGGTGATGGTGAAGATGATTGTCTTTCATCGTCCCCTTTAGTTTTTGTATTTTTGTGCGCAGATGCGCATTTTAAGCGTATACACATTTTCCTTAAGATTTTGATAAGCATCAAAAAGCAGCAAAAAAAACCATAGAAAAACGTAGAAAACATTGAACAACCAATTCTAAACTACCACAGTTAATTAACGACTTCATATCGTTTCGATATATTCGTGTTTTTTTTTTGTTTTTGATGATTTTATGAAAGAAGTGTTGAAATAGAACTTAAATAATGAAAGCTGGAAAATCTTTACAGTAAAATATTCAGTTTCTTTTAATTTTAAAATAAGATTTTTTTATTTTGTATCTTTTCTGATGAGATACTATCGAAATTCTGGAGAAAAATATGGTCTGTTCGCGGTCTCGTCACTGTTCCCGAATGGTTTTAAGATAGGTTACATCTCAGGTTATCGAAACGAGACCGAAATGGTTTTCTTTTCGTGAACATCATCACAATCGTGGCTAGAGAAGAGCAAAAAATCACTACTTGTGATTTCCAACCTGTGATCACAAAATCACAATCACAACCTGTATTCGATTGACCAATAAACTGTGATTGCCTTTAATGTGATTTGATTGTTTGCGTAATGTGCTTTTCACATTCTGTGAATAAATCACAACCTCAATCACAATGAACTATGAAGTGAAACGACTCACAAAAATCAAGATGAGAACAATTGGTCTCACACAACGAGAACAGTTGTCATTGTGGTTGTGATTTATTCACAGAATGTGAAATGCACATTACATTGTTATTGCAAAATAGTTCTTTTTGCACCATGAAAATAAGATTTACATACAAAATTAAACATACAACATAACATTGATTGGTTCATTTTCTTGCCCAAAAATGGGAGTTTCTATCAATTTTAGTGCAGACATTTCCGTAAAATTTTTTAGAAATAAGAAGTCTTGAGAACGAAACGGACATAATAATATTTTGAATTTAAAAATCCCAATCACAGGTTAAACTCACAGTGAATTGCAAATCACAATCACAGGTTTACCTGTGATTGAAAAATCACGACTTAGCTCATCTCTAATCGTGGCCCAACTAGGGTAGATTTTTTAGTGCGTGGGCTTTTGTGTCTAATTTCATTCCATCGAAATTCCAAAATCACCTTTTTTGGAAAATCAAGAAATGATATCCACCACTTAAGCACTAACATTTTAATTTATACAAAATTTTCAAATATTTAAATAGCATATAAAAAATTTAGGTACCTAATATAACAGATTTTAATTTATTAAACAAATAAAAATAAGTTTAGAATTTTTATTAAAAAAGAAGTTAAACATTCCAGACAAAATGTTTGATTTTAATATTTTTGACCTTAAGCATAAATAATGAAATAATTTAAGAAATCATTGGAAATATCTAAAACTTATTGATCTCTTTTTTTTATAGGCACACAATATAAGATAAATACCCAACAGATTCCATTCTTGAAAAAAAAAAAAGAAAAACAAAAGCAGAAAAAATAATACCATTGCAAAATCAAAGTAAAAAAAAAAAAAACGACAACAACAAAGAACTCAAAGCAAAAGCAGAGAATTTCTCTTTAAATTGAAATTATGCAAATCATCAGGCAACAATTTGTATCCACGTCATGAACTGATACACCCTCAATATTCTGGAATTTTTCAATTTAACACACATCGGAATTTATTGCTGTTATCGTTTGTTGTTTTTGTTGTTGTTGGATGATCTGACTTTTGGATTACATTGACAAAAGAGAATACGCGCGTATTCAGATATATTTTATGTTTTTTTTCTCTTTGTATCCCTTATGATAGTCTAGGAGATGGTGTTGCATTTTGCAAATAATCAGAAAAACATTTATATCTCAAAAGATAATCATTCCGATTATGGAATCTGCAATACTGGATCCGCAGTGAATCGGAGTATAGTGTTCTCTTTTCTTTTCACGACAGATGAATAAAGATAAAAGAGAGCCCTGTACTACGAATCACTGCGTATTCCATAATCGACATGAATATTACCCGATAAGTAAGGTTTTAATCGCTGAACATTTTTTTTAGGGTATAGAACGAACAAGGTGAGGCTATCTGGATTTTACTATTATGACAAAATAGGTTCGCGCCTTCAAAAATCTTTTCTTTCAACAATTTCTAACACATTTCCCATGATCTTCACCTAAATCTAATGTGACAGATATTTCATTAAGTCTTGATTTTGGCTGAAAAAGTATAAACCCTGGTATTTGTCGCCATTCCACTTTGTAATATGCATTATCCCGCTGAAAATGTTATCCTTATTTTGAAAAAATATCCCTAAATTTATGAAAATATATTCATAGGATTGTTTGAAGATTTCTGTGAACATCCTTTGAAAATTTAGTTTCTATCAATGCCTTACAGCTAAATGTTCCTTATGCAACTACTACGCTTCCTTTCGTATGCCGTCTACTTTATATTGATTCTATCTTTCATCAAAAGTAATAGTGTTGTATTTATATGTTTCACCCAAATATAATTTTGTTTTTATCTATAAGAAGACCATCATTGACTTATCAATGTAACTCAATAAAATAACTCCGACTTTTTATTTTCTGGGGACTCCTTCTTTATTTTTTTGCTGATAAATATAAGTTAATTGCTTTCAGTATCCCGTAGAAAACACCCTTTCTGCTAGCCTTATCCGGGTTCAAGACATGATTTTTTCAACAAGAAGTCTTGAAGTTAGTTCTAAATATCGCTTAACGTTTATTTACCTTTGGGGTTTTGTCCATGTTTTTTGAGTTCATGTACCACTGTAATGACCCTATTCTATAATTTTGGCTATAAAGCATGATTTATATTTATATATTCTTGTTTTTTTTTTATAGGGAATTAAATAGCATTAAATTTATCTTACAATTGACGTTTACTATAACAATTACATCTACTACATAAAATACAACACCATCTGCCAGACTATTACTTACACGCAAAATGTTTGTGCATAAGTGGTGTTTTGTCATACTTGGATTGGCAACGATGATGTGTGGTTTTTGAAGGTACTTTAACGACTAAGTGTCATTGGATGTTGACGGATATTGGAGGCGGTGAAAAAACAAGGATTAGAAGAAAGGGATGTTAACGGATGAAAGTCACGGATTTGAATTCAAGTTATTTCCTGGATATTCAATTCAATCTTAGCTTCACAATGTATTCACTTGTACATAAATATATTTGTAGTGACATACAATATACCTCCGTACATAATTCACTGTTTATGAAACCCAAACAAATTTATGGAAATATCTAATTTAACTACAAGAGAGAATGTACATACATATATGTACAATTTTTAAAATTCTCATCTCATGCATTTCGAAAATAAAAAAATAAAATTAAAAATTATAATTTTATCAGGTAATCTACATATATTAAATTAAATTAAATCTATATATTTTGTGTGTTAACATGTAACTCATGTAATTTTCAATCAGTTTACTTGTTTTTTCTTTTAAACTATCCAGAAAATCTATGAGAAGGACATAGACCCTTTAAAAAAAATCACTTTTTAATAAAACAAAAATGTAAATACCATGGTGTATTTCGCTCATTTGCGAGTTTTATAAATTCTTGGAAATTCGTAGAGAGAAAAAATTGTTATTCGTATATAAATACTGATCTTTATTCTCTATTATTTCAATTTTGGCGGTGTACAATGTACATCAAGTATTTTCTTATTTTTTTTTATACGAAAACAGTGAAAAAATAACAAGAAAACAAGAGAAATATTTGTAATCGATATAAATTTGAATGAATTGTTGAAGGAATACAATTTTAACTGAAAATAAAAATATCAAATACAATTCTAGAGAATCGACATCGTTTGTTCATTTTTTGGTTATTAAAAAACAGCGTTTTCGTAGCAAAGTGAAAGTGAGTGATAATTTTGTAAGAAAAAATATCGATGCCATCAAATTGTGTTGGGTTTACATTGGCTGCATCGTCGCGTCGTCGGTCAAATATTTTTCTAAATATTGAGACTTAATTGCGATATAAAGTTTTAACGACAATGCATTAAACGAATAATTCAATGGAATTAAAATTATTTATTTCTTCCACTAAAAAAAAAACTTTACTTTTTGTTGCTGTTACGTGCAAGCTGTGTTTGTCGTTGTTGCTGTCGTAGTGTCGGTCAACATGAAAGCGAGTGGTTTTCTAGTCAAAAGTCATTAGTTTGTTTTATTCATTTTGCATGAAATAATATGTATGTACATAATATTTATGATGATTATGATTATGATTGCGAAACGAAGAAATCCAAGAAATATGCGGCTTTTTTAAAAATTTCAGAAATGGCTGAAGAAGAACTGAGACCATTACATAACCTTAAAAATCAGTGTCATGAAAAGATGATACTATAAATTTGATATTGGAAAATAGTGCCCATCTTTTACTATATTTTCTTTAAACAATTGCGTTTAAATTTTCCAAATTCGACTATAGTTTATTTAAATTAAAATGTTGAAATGCACCCTAATTAAAACCCAACAATTCTTTATTTCAAAATTCTGTAAATCCATAATTCTTTAATTTAAAATTGTGCATTCCAAAATTCTGTAAATTATAAAAGAATTTTTTTTCTATTTACAGAATTTTGAAATACAGAATTTTTGACCGCATCTCTTTGTGGTTAACATATTCCATTCTAAAAATCTAATTTACTTTAAGTGGACTAAAAGTCTGTTCAATTTTTTTTTTTCATGAGGCGCATTTTTGATTTATGTCTTCCTGAATAAGCCATATTTAGGCTGAAGAGCTATTCAAATTAGTTCAAGAGCTGCCATTGCATCTATTTAACAAAATTTCTCTTGGAAACCCTCTCCAAAAGATGGTTTCATTAATTTAGGCATGAAGCTCGAAATACATGTGATTTTCCTCTATTTTTGATACCGTAAGAATGTAATGATTAAAACCCTGATTTCAACACAGTAATGGTGCATAGGTACACTCATTTTTATAGAGACAATAAATATTTATTTGGAAACAGCAAATATAACCTATCTGATAGAACAAGACTACACTTTCTTTTCTTCCCCAATAAAGCTCAACGTGTAGTATAATTTAAAGCTTCAAATAATAATAAATTTGTTCTCGTAATAGTTATCTTATTTTAAATTGTAAATCTAACCATAACAATAACTGTGCTTATCTTCCAGATATAACTCCTATATTTGCAATCATTTTCAAAATATCACCAAACTTTTTGTTATAATATAAACAAACCTTCCAATCCAATCCCAAAAGAAGGATTATAATTTGGTGTCAAGAGATATCACATTAATGCCATCATCAACATCTACATAGTTTATTTCTCTTTGATTTACAATAGTCATTTAATCACAAAACCAAAAATGATATTCTCTAAATTCATCCTCAATACATAATGTAACCAAACAATTCCTCTCCCTTTGGTATATCTATCTCAGTCTCTTAACAAAGAACTTTCAGTTCCATCAAACAAACAAGCAAACACAACACAACACAACAAAACGAACTTTTATTTCCTATTTATCTTATCACAATATTGTTAACCCATTCTTTGTCAGAAAGACACCCTCCTTTCCACTCCTATATCCTTTTTCGAAGCCAATAACACTTTGGCAACTCATTCCATAAGAGCAACTCTGTGGATAAGAACCACAAAACATAATCAACCCCGAGGCTATTTTCCCATTTTCACAGTTCAAACAAGTTAGAAATTGTAATGAAAGTTAAAATTAAATTGTATTTAGATATGCATAGCAGTTTTGCTTCATGCGAAGCTTTCCACAGAAATCAGCCTCATCCGCCCTCCCTTTCCCTTTTTTTTGAAGTACAATCTATATACCCTTTATACACAACTTGCCGCTGATGTTATAACGGAATTGTTCAGAAATCGATTTCGACCTTTTTGACAAACCCTACGATAAACCCAAAAAAGTAGGAAAAGAAATAAAATAAAATTTGTTATCTTCTCAAAAGTGCTGCATAACCACCATCGAAACAAGTTAACCAAGCAATTTTTCCTTCTGACATAAAATCCAAGGACACGCAGTACCTACACGTCAACGACCAACGTATATTTAGTTATTTGTATATATAGAAACCCTATTTCAGGGGTTTGTTTGACCAAAAATAAGATTCACATCTCTGACTAAGGGAAAGAGTGATTGGTTAGCTCGAATGAGTCACCGATGATGAAGAGAGAATGAAGATGAGGAAGGACATCAATACAATTTTGTCATCACTCAAGAATCCTTCCTGCCACACTCTATATAATACAAAAACATGCTCTCAAAGATGATGCGTGCAATAGTGTCAAGTGGGTTTAATCAGATTTCTTGTGCCCTATGACCCTTAACCAATTTTCAATTTACCCTCGACAGAGTGGGTTCAATATTATAAAGGTTGCTTACAATTCCTCACTCCGACCGAACTAAAAGATGTTCTCGAGCAAGGGTTAAAAGATAGCACCATCACAGGCTTTTTGGTGTCAAATATTAAGATTCACTCTTAGGAGCAGAATGATACTTTTATCATTTTAGTTTGTGATTCACAGTGGTGTATGAAAATTGGCAGACTAACAGTTGTTTTTAATATAAAGCAATTATATCGAAAATACGGATGCTATTTTTTCTCTATCCCTCTTTTACCCTATAAATACCTTAATTATAAAAATATCCTCGGAGGCAATTTTCTATTTACAACCTTTCAAAAACAAATCGGACGATATTTTTTTATTTCACTCCATTTCACCTCATAAATAGAAGAATTTTGCAAGTAAAATCATGCAAAATCAATAAGAATGTTTGAAACCGAGTGTAATTTGTTGTTTTCCGCCCATTTTACCCTTTAAAAAAATAAATATATATACCTAGCGTTTTAAGTTTTTTTTCTTTTAATTATTTTGATAGCAAAACTGGGAAATCTTTTCGGGAAATTTCTGAGATCTCAGTACAACTTGTGTTGCTTTTACGTCCATCAGATGGCTCTGGTTTTCAAGAGTACATAAGAACAATTGATTTTGAACTAACAAAAATGTATGCTTTTAGATTTGGATTAGTAAGATTTGTATTAAATAATATAATAATTAAATTTAAAAGTTAAATAAAAAAAAATAAATGACGTGACAGCTCCCATAAATTTAACTCTGCTTAGAGTCGCATTCAAACATCTGCCGAAATATAAAAATATTGATCCAACCATGGGGTATGTTAAATGTTTCGCAAATGTTTGGCAAACTACCGTTTCGCGGGGGTTCATTTCGTCGTTTTTAATTTCGCATTTTATTTTGTTAAGTATTTTGTTATTTCGCATTCTACGTTTTGCAAATTATACATTTCGTTTTGTAAATGATATGAAAAATTATGTTTTCGCATTTTTCATTTAGCAGTTTTCATTTAGTTTTTTTTTTTTATTGGATTTTTGAACTTCAGCAATTTCTTATTGGGCATTTTGTTGTTTTGCTTTTTTTTATTTTACATTCAAGTGTTTTGCTTTAAGGGAAGCCATTAAAATTTCAAGTGACAAGTATTTTAATGGCAGCCAAAAAATTGCAAACAAATTGAATGCCAAATAAAAAAAAAGCAAACAAAAAAAAATTCAGCATAGAATGAAAGATAAATAAACCTTAAAATAAAAATGCACATAATGTTGAAAAACATATTGAATAAAAAAGAAAACGCAATTAATGATTGCGAATTAAAGGAAAAATTTAAAGACTAGAGTGGAACAAAAAAATGCCATATGAAATTTTTCCAAACAATAGTGACTCCAACCATGATACACCAAGGCATTTTACAATTATTGTACTACACTTTTACTTGCCATTTGATGTCCAATGTGGACATCCCTTAGGGCTCCATGGATTGTCAAAACCACTGTCGATAAAAAAATTCTGGCAAACTCGCTATTTGAAGATTTCCAAAAAATTCTTAATTAGTTAAAGTATAAAAATAAGTTCATGCAACTCCACTGTTGCGTATTTTTTTTTTCTGAATTTTATTTTTCGCAGCTACTGTGAGATTCAAGTTCATGCGACTACCTTCCTATATCTCTGCTTTTGGTTAGGCGCACTCAACTTTCGTTTGTGCTATGCAAACTTACCGCAAGCAATTTTAAGCTCTCCGCCTTTTAAGTGGTTTTTCACAAAAAAGGCATGAAGACGATTGAATGCTTCTCGAGTGTGTGAGGGGCTGTGTGGGTGTGTGTGTGTGTGTGTGTTTGCTTCAAGTGCACATCATCTTACACCATCTCCTTCAACGCCCTCATCAACTTCACAGAACCAGGAACCCATTCGAACGAACCCAAACTCAATATAGGTAAAGTATACCACCTTACCTACATAATATAGGCTTCTTCGAGGTATGTATGCATGTATATATATATTTACCCCCAACTTCTTAGGTTCTAACCCGTACGAAGAAGACCGATTCCTTAGATCTCCCTCGGCATCCATAAAGTGCTAGTGTTAACAATTTTCCTTCAATTTATTTTTGGAATTTTAATGAAATGGCACAAAACGAGGTGTTTATTACTGTTGCCGTCAACATTGAAGGTGACGTGGTATTTAGTTCAACTCTTTTAGAAAAGATATACTTTCTCTCTCTCTTTCTATCTCGCTCCCATTAGCTCTCATTCTCTATCTCGGCTAAGGAAGTGGGTACTCGAGTGCTCGTCTTCTCATCGACTTCGAGGACTTCAAGGAGCATCTTTAGGTACTTTCCAAGCAAAAAGGGTTATACGGTGTTAAGTGTATAAAATATTTCTCAAGTTAATGTTTGCATTCGAGGAAAATTGAGAGCTGTTTTCTGAAATTGATACGACGATGTTATTTGTTTTTCTTTTTTTTTTCTAATATTTATTCTGCCAACAGTCCCGCCGCCGCCTCTACCTCGATATACTGCACCCAGACTTAAGGTACGATGTGTCTTCGTTTAACCTTTACTTTGGGTTTTTATTTTAGGCCGGTATTTTGAAGACACCTGAAGAAAATCATCTTCGTAAATTTATTGAAGTTCATTTTTCGTTGAAAGGTGTAAAGAAATATCCTGGGATGTGGTGATGTGAAGAAGAGTGATACAGTGATGCTGAAAGGTAATACAAAAAGAGTTGTTTTATACAAATAATGTTTATATGTATAGGTACGCGCAGTGTGGTAAGTTTTTTTGAAGCCAGGGAAAGAAGAAGGTGTTTCAAATTGGGTTTTCATGCGGAGGGTTAATAGCAAGTTTATGTGTCGTCTTATGGTTGAAGAGATAAATTGTGCAATTTACCAGTGACTTTGAGATGATACCCCAATATAAATTAATAGACTTAAAAACCAAGTTAGACTAACTCAGAATTGATGTATATGAGGATAGGTGCTGCCGGAGGCAGAATATGCTTAAAATGGGTTAATATTAAAGTTTATGGTTGCTAAACAGATGAGAAGGCATGCGATTATGGGTTTTAAATAAGATGTTTTATTAAAGGCTGGTTTACTGGGTAAAGATCCTTTGCTACATACATAAAGGTATATAACTTATGAAATTTGTTAAGAAAGTATTTTTGTTTTAATTTCAATGCGGAACATAAACAAAAAATAAGTTTTTCATTACGCAATTGTTTAAATTGTATAAATTATAGAAACATTTAAATTTAAAAAAAATATATCTACCTGTTCGAACATCTAAAATCAGAATATTTTTTCAAACAAATATATGTTCTTGATACTTTGACGTATGCGACACACAATCCCTAGAACTTTAACCAATACTTACCATAACCTAGCTGATTACTAAATTATGCAGGACTAAGTAAACATGTACATGCTTCGTGTGTAACACGCCGATTTTCCAAAACTGATCTGATACATCACAAATCATAAGAGGTGGGATTATTTTTGTGACTTTTTCTTATTTTCCCTCAGAGTCACAACTTGTGAGATTCACAAACACAATTGAAATTGTGATCTTCTTCAAAACAGGTCACAACTTACAAGTTACCTGTATTTTTATTAATTTTGATTTTGCATTCTCATATATTTTGTTGAAAAAAATAAATATGGGAGTGGATAATATTTATACGGAAATAAAAATAAAGATATAGACTAAAGCACAGATTTTTTTATCCAACTAATCATATTGCTGCGCAGCCGACCAACCGACGACTGCTTTTAGGGTATTCAAGAAACAAAACATTACCCATTCTTTCTCTTAAACAGTATCTTTAGAAAGTTTTGCTGTTTTATTTTAAAAATATGTAAGTAAACATATTTATTCAGTCACTTCATTGCTAGCAAAATATATTATATTCTTACATTTCATGAGTTTTAAATAAAAACTGTATGACCCAATTTAATTTTTTTTTTCTGTTTTTAATAATCAGCTGTTCCAATAATGACACTGCAAAATTCACCTTTGCTGTGGTAAGTTTCATTATGTCTTCTCTTGTGAGGATTGTGGGAGACAAGGAATAGTCATAAGAGCTTTTGACTTGAGACAAGGGGGATAATCGGGCTGTAAATCTATTTAAATATAAATTAAGGTCTAGGACTTAAAGTGCTCAACCGCTCTTTATGTGCGTTTTAAAAGTAAGAACGAACGAGTTTTACGCTAAGCCCCCCATTTTTGGAATCACTCTTGGACCTGATTCAAAAGAGTTGGTGATAATTTTACAGAAGATTGAAAGCAAAGTATTTTATCTGGAGAAAAAAAAACTCCTCGTCAGAGTTAGTCAATATCAGGGCAGATATAAATATGTCCAGTTGGACAAAACTAAGAGGAGATAATATTCCCTTGCAAAATAGGTATTTGATTGTTTGGTTTTTTTCAAAACTTTATAGTTTAAAAGTGTTAGTTTTCCTATTAGTTTTGTTGCTGAAAAGTGGACAAATTTTATCCTGGTTTGATCTTTCTGTTTGATAGTCAGACCGATAGATAGACCGTTTTCAAATTCGATATTTTAACAACTAATTTTGCATTAATGAGCCACTGTGTGCTGTTTTCGTGCCATCGAATAAATTCTAAATTGTTTGGCATTTGATTCCATTGCTTATTTCCTTAAATTTTTTTTAGTCTGCATTTCATTTTTTCGTCGCCCGCCCTAAAATTTTAATAATCCATCACACATAAGTAGAAGGAGTATCTAGAAGTACGAATGAACAATTCGAAAGCAGCCAAATAAAACGATTTGACATTCACATTTTTATTTAAAAAAACTGATAGTTTTCGAACAATTTCCAATAATCTAAACTTCAACTTTATTAAGCCCCCTTAAAAATTAGATCTGGTCCAAATCTGGTCCTTTTTGAAAATAGCTTAAGACATACTAAAAATTCAGCTTTGTTTTAGCTTTTTCGGAGTGAAAGTCTATTTTTCCTGGGCTTAGGAGCAGTTTTTAAACAATAATTTTGTAAACCTACAATTTAAAAAAAAATCCGAATTTAAAATATTAAAAGACCTTATAAGGCGATCAAGTGAAATAAAAATGAAAGTATTTTGGTAGCATTTTTTTAGGCAGCTATTTTTGCTGTAAGAAAACTATCAATTGAATTTTATTATAAACCCCATCAATTCTTAATTATAGCATTGTGATTAAAATAAAATTATTTCGGAGTCGATACTCATATTTGTTTTGATTTAAACAAGAACTGTCTAAAATCATATCAGTATATATATGATCCTTTATAGAATAAAATTAGCCCGAAGTCATATTATTGTTTTTTCTCAAAATATTAGTACCGAAAAACGTTTTTCAACGTTTTTTGATAAAAAAAATATCTGTTTGTTTTTTTTTGTTTTTTAATTTAGTTCAACTCTTCATTACGTCATTGTGTGTAGAATAAAATTAGGCTAAGTGGATGACATTTCTTGTTCTCGAAATATTTGAAACGAAAGACTTTTTACAACTTTTTTTTAAATTGATGTAAGTAGTAAAATAACATCTAATTGATTTTTTTTGAAATTCTTTTTTGCAGTTTTTGGCGTTATTTATTATAAGATAAAATTAATTCGAAGTTTATATTTATATTACTTCTTGAGATACGGTGAACCAAAGAATGTATCACGAATGTACGAACGTTACAAACGCTACGAACGTACGTAGGCACAAAAAAATCTCTCTAAAAACGATTGATTTGGATTCTTGGGACCTTGAAACTCGGAGATATGTCAAAATTTTCGATTCGAAAAATCGGCCCAATTACAATAACTTCCAATGGGAAGTTAATAATAATAATAAAAAAATCGTCTGTTTTTTAAAAATCGACATTTTTTTCAAACTGAAAACATGATTTTTTTAATTATTACTGTTTAGGAGCATCTGTATAAAAAATATTTAAATAAGTTTAGCCGAAAGTCGAACATAAAACAAAAAAATTTTAATACCGACTTGTAATACAGTTACACTATAAATTAAAAAAAAAAAATTACTTATTCGTTTAAGTTCTAGCTGAACAGACAGAAAGAGAGACAGACGGACAAAATTGAGAGATTTAATTTTTTCGTCCTTCATATCATCGTAATATCAAGTTTCATGGTAACCTCAATTTTGAATTTTTTTCAAAAGGATTTTTTTTTTACTTTCAAATGCAAATATCTATACCTATTTAAGACCTCACCAACCTCAACAGATGATGGATTTCAGTTCAGCCCCAAATAGTATGTACGTCTTAAAACCTCAAAAAGGAAACCGATAATTTTAAGTCCGTGGTATTGATCTCGTTTCTGATTTTTTTTTTTAAATTGAACAGAGTAATTAGAATTAAAAAAAGTAAACCTACCTAATTCAAAATTTAAATATTTTTTGGAGCTTATCGCGAAATTTCTTCAAAACAGGAAAACGGAAAGAAATTAATAATAAATAGGTACTTCTAGTCTTTAACAATTTATAATGCAGTCAAAAATATGTTTAGTTTAAGAACTTGGGTGTAAATGTGCTACGTAAAATATATTTAGGTATATAAAATTCTGATAAGTATAGGTTACACTTAAAAAAGTAGAAAAGTTACACTGCGGACCAAAAACTGAACTTATAAAATAGTGCTACATTCTTATCAACCAATTAAATTATATTTCCTAATACGATTTTTCACCAATTCAGTACTCTGAAATCTTCTTGAATCTATATACATATTTATTTATTTTAAAAGCCACAAAATAAAAATCGATTACAAAAAATAAAAATCCAAATCGAAAGCACTCCATCAATGATATCATTCGTGTTATCATTTCTCCATCCAACAAAAACCAACCTCTGTCAATTACATTTATTCGCGAAATAAGTAAAATATCGCCCTCAAATTAGCTATTAATCAGCTCCAATGTCGCGAACTCTTATTCACCCCAAGCTCCAAACCTCCTATAATATCCCGAAGGAGTCACAATTCCAATCCGCTCGTTCGTGCCACCTCCGTGCCTGTACCTATATCTATAGAAACCCTACTTATTATATCTTCTCAAGCAACTGCCGGCATTTTGTATTTCTATCACGCTTTCCTCTGCCAATTTCGATTTCCATTCCATTCCATTATTCAATTATGAAGTCATTAAGTCATTAGAGTGGAATTTTATCGCAACATTTATCGTGCTCATTGCGGAACGTGCACTGCACGAGTCCTCCCCTTATATACAAAAAAAAAAAAAAAATACAAAAAAACAGCCTTACCGAAGTCGACCGCCAATAAATGGCGTTGAGATAAAAAGGCTCCTTGAGGTGAGCTTGATGTTCGTTGTTGTTTATTTGTATACGGCAGACCTACTTTATTTTTATATTTTTTTGTTGTTGTGCGCCGCCGACAAAACGACAATACAAATTCTTGCACGATACCAAAATTAAATAACTAAAAGCGCGGTGCTGTACTCAACTCAAAGACTGATGGTTCAGGGTTAACCTTTTAAATACCGTTATCGTTGAACAACCCTTAAGAAGACATTGTCGCGTTTTTATTCTTTCACGGCTGTATAAGGCTGTTAAAGCGAAGCTTGTTGCCAACTTCACACCCCTATAGGTGGCTTTATAGATATATTATGCGAATTTCATTTTTTTTTTGCCCGTGTGGTCGAAAATCATTTCGATAAACGGTCCCCGGCAGCAGACGATGCAGCAGTCAACAACCAACAACAACACCAAGGCAAACAGTGTCACATGGTCAAGATAAATTGTTAAAATGCGAAAACTTTTTTGATTACACGAAATCATCCAACATTTACCTCTCTCCCCCTTTTTATGTAGCCCATAAAAGTCCATGGAATAAATGAACAACCCTTAGCCGAACTATCCTGAACTGACCACCAACACCATCACCACCACCACCACCACCACTATAAGGACGTTTCAAAGTTTTTGCCGCAGTATCGCCACCGATGGCAATAAAAAAAACCATCACCAAAAGACAAAACAAAAAACAAGAAGAAGAAAGAATACTGTACTCGTTCGTACAACAGAAACACTGATTTAAGTCGTGTATATGGCTGTAGGGGCTAACCGGGCCGGGGGGTAAAGAATAGGGACGAATGAAACATATTGTCCAACAATGTTGTACGAACATACGTCAATTTATTGTTTAACGCCAACAGCACAGCGGTCAAATGGCGGAACAACTTACTGTGTATACAGTGGAATTCAGTATGAAAGGTTAAGAGTGAGTTGTTATATTGGAAGGGGGCTATTGAACTCAGGGGGTGATGTGATGGCTATAAAAGAAAACATGCACATTTAAGAGATGTGTTCAGGGTATTCTATTTAAGGTTTGACTTTTATTCGATTTTTGAAGAAGAGATATTATTAGATTTTCCTTTCCAATAGAGCGATGGCACAATTCTAAAAAAAAAAAAAAAAATCGATCTACCCGAATTTAAAGTGAATCTATACAATTTAAGTTTTCTGTTTTTTTTATTTAGCTATATCAGTTGTTAGGTAATCACAAACGTCAAAACTAACCAACTGTCTTCCTTTTTTCAGACTTTAATCTTTAATATGGAATTTCTAACCTTTATGGGAATTTCCCAGTGGAAAAATAATTGAAGAGTGAACTGGTCACAATGGGTAATCTGACTCGGATTTTGAAGGCTGCGGTGGAGTTCTTAAGAACACTGGTGGAGTCATCAGTTCCAGTTAGGGTAGACTTCATTGTATAAGATTTACTTAAGAACATATAAAACAGGCTCCAAGCGACTAAGACGAGAAAAATGACTCCTCTTGAAAAGGCTTATGATAAATTTGTTGACAAGAAAAATATGAAAGATATAGGAAAGTACAGTATTATGGGACTCGGTGCAGGGGGGAAATACAGCTACACAATAACACCGTCATGGTAATGGACATAGAGTACCTATATTATATAGAGAACCGACTCGTACCCCCCTTGCCTAAAACACCCGCAAAGTTTATTTGAGCGCAGTAAGAGAACACTCTCCGAAATTCCCTATCCGCGAATTCGTGTGAATTGTAGATATAGCGCATCTCTCTTCAAATTTCTCTCCCCATCTTTTTAATTTTGAAAGATACACACAAAAATACGAACATTACTGAAAAAAAGAAAAGAAAGACGTGCACGCAAGCGTTGCTTCCACCATCGCAGCTCCGATGTGACTGAGGGTCGGTGGGTTGGTTTTTCTGTTTTGTTTTCATCTCAGTAAAAGAGAGATCAAATTCCAGCGATGGATTTTTTTTACAAGAAGTATGAACATGGTTTATAATGCAGTTTTAAAAAAAAGTATTTCATATCTGGTGGGAGAACTGAGCACTGAGCAAAACTGAGCCAATATCCATTAAATTATCGCTAGGTTAGTGCGATTCCATTAAAAATGCATTCGGCAACTAACACATATTCAGCCTTGTGGAGGAAATCCTCTCAGTGCAGCTTGTAGGGTGAAAGAGAAAAAGCGCTGAAGTCGGTTCTCTAGATAATATAGGTACTCTATGGTAATGGACTTGAGCTGATTAACTTTTGTAGTGAAGTAGTGAAGTCAATAGCAAGTACTGGATGGCTTTAAACTTTTAAAGTACATACAAAGTGCAGTCATTTAAGACATTGTCTCCGAAAATACGACGGGAAATCTAATTTTCGTTGTTCTTTAAAAACTGTTAAATTTGCCCATCGATATAAGCACCACCCCGCAGCTAACAATTATTCAGGGGGGGGTCAAAGAACCCCAAAAGTTTATCCACTGTTTAAATCAAAGTTAAGTCGGTTATGAAAAACTGGGCCTAAGAGTCAATTCTGTATATACGGCAGAGCAGGTTTTTCTCCCCGGCATAACCGATAAAAAAATAAGGGGTACATTGGTGGCAATACGGCAATTTATATGTTTGAGGAAAAATAAAATGCATGAAAGTACGATAAATTTGGCGTCGCAAAATAATGCAGAATTCTTGCCTAAAGACAAAATACAAAGATTTTCTTAATATGAGAGGACATTTTTTTAAAAATAAATATAAATTAAATAAAAAGAAACATCGAAAATATTGATAGTTTTTGAAAAAAAAAAACTTTCAAGCTCATAATTTTGAAAAAAACTGTGTAATTAAGTACATTGTTGACTTGATGTACTTACTCCAAAGGAGCTCTAACTCCCATTGGCCGAAATGAAATAACACCAAGTTATTCAGTTCATACATTTTGGTGTTATAGCTAGTTCTCGCATGATATAATTTTTGCATGATATATTTCCCGCATAATATTTTTCTGATATGACATTTCTTGCATGATAAATTTGACTCAAGATTTATTTCTCATGTGATATTATTTTCGAATGAAAGATTTCTCGCATACAAAAATAATCCTTATATTTATTTATTTTTCACGTGATTTTTTTTTGCGCATGAAATTTCTCAAAAGAAAAATTTTTCGCATGATATTTTTTTCATTATTGTTCTCACATGGGGTCATTCATTTCATTTCGAAAGTAAATCTAAATAAAACACATACAACGATATATTTTTGTTGAAAATTTTATTCATTATAAAGTTTGGACTTTGCCATTAAGTGTGAAAAACAATACCATTGAAATGGCCGTGTCAGGAAGATTCGCAGCATGCGATTCTTTTGAGTTAATTTGTAACTACTTTTTCGCACATTTCGGGCGGTATCTCGGTCATAACTTGAGTAATGTTAGCTTCAAATGCATCTAGAGTTCGGAGATTATACGCGTAAACACGGTTTTTAGCGTAGCCCCACAGACAAAAATTCTAAGGGTGTAAAATCGCATGATCTTGGTGTCCAATTGACGTTGCCAAAATGTGAAATTACGCGCTGTTGGAACCACATATCGTCCAAGTCATGATCTTCAATCGCCGGCCAAAAAAAAATGCCGTTCGCCGGGAAATCGATAAATTGGGATGATCAGCAACACTTGCACATACAGCAGCAATATTTTCGACTGAGCAGACATTACGATGATGCACGGGCCTTACGAGATCAGTAACGCTTCCACTCTCTTCAACTTTCTTCACAATTTTCCCGATTGCTTGCGTAGTCGGTCGATTATGACGACCTTAATCATCGCGTAATGCGCGAAAATTGGCTACGTTTCAATCACCACTTTTGTAGTAAGTTTTAATAATTTTAACACGTTGTTCGATTGTTAAGCGATCCACTATCCTAAATGGCAAACATTCGACTAATATTATGATACTTCAAATGACAACTGAGTCTGACAGGTGTCAAATGCCAGCGCTGCCAACTACCCGTTACCTGCTATTTCGCTCACTAAACTCTGTCTTAATTGAATTTGCTGGTTTTGAATAAATTCGTATCCTTGTCAATTGCTGAATTTTTTTTAGATGGACACTTAAAAAATAAAACCAAAATGAAAAACCAAAAACCACAAGACATTTAATAAATCACAAATTAGCCAAATCTCTACATGAAGCATATTAAGTTTAAACACCACACATTTAAAATTCATTATGAAATTAAAAAAAAAAAAAAAAAAGTTCTCAAATTGCATCTCTGGAAATGCCTTACATATGACTTAAAATTACTTTCCAATAACATAAACGATCTGAACAGCAACCCCAGACAGATATTGCAAAGAAAAGAATTTAATCGAAAAATAACACACATACACCCACACACACGCTCATTCCCTCAAATACCTACTAAACAAACGAAAAAGACCAAAGATGACTATAAGAATGGCAAAGAATAAAATAGAAAATGGGAAAAAATCAAAAAAAAAAAAAAAAAAACTTACTCTCGACAACAATTTTCCAATTGACTCTACAACATCGGTTCTCTTGGTATCGGATCGGTTGTTGGAAAATGGTTGTTGAGGAAGAGGAATTTTTCCATTTCGGAATGCGTCAGCCAGTTTGTGAAGGAGCAGCAAGCCCTCTATCGATGCTTCCCTTCGACACCCATCGAGAATTCCGCAAGCCATAATCTGTTTTTACTCGCTCCTTCATTTCACCACTTACATCCCTCAAAAAACTCAGCACCCAATTCCAACCCCAGCCCCAAACCTAACCCTATTCCCAGAGGCAGCAAAGCAGATTTTCAAATAACTCCATTGTCATTTTAATTCCGATGTCAAGAACATTCGTAAGGAGATTAAAGGACATGAACGATGAACATGCCGAAGAGTATAGAAATAGCATCAGCTAAAAGTTAGCTATATATAAACGTGGTATGACAAGCGAGCATGGGGTATAAAAGGGGTTTAAATTGGGAGCATGTAGGTAGAATTGGTTAAGCGCCATCAACCCATGCTTCACCTCCACCTCCCCCCTCACCCAAACCATTCTTTTGAAATAAACGAAAATTCAAAAAATCAAAATCGACTGAAATTAATCCCGCAACTTTTCATTTTACCACGCCATTCAGCCACTCTCTAGCCACCCTCCTCAATCACCTTCCCCTATCGTCATCATCATTGAAGTCACCGGATGATGTCACACAGGATTTGCACCCAATCCAAAGGATTTTTATTTCCGTCGTCGTCGTCGTCGTCGCCGCCGTCCTCGTCATCGACATCGACATCTTTGAGTTATTTGGTGTACTTGTGTGGGTTCTTCGATTTCATTTGAGTTTTATTCCTCTTCTTCATCTTCACACCAAAAAGTTGATTAATTATTTTAATTAACCACCGATGATGGAACCAATACAAGCCAAAAAAGGACTTCCGCTTGAGATTGCACTTAAAATTAGAATCGACTTTTGATACTCAAAATACGAGGGTTCTGTTCTGAGTCTGAAGGCTTCTACACTTTATAACTAAATTTTATTTATTTATCGTGTAAAAAAGAGACAACAATATGCACAAAATTAATTATCCGATCCTGTATAAATATATATTATGTATTTATGAGTGTTCTGTTCCTACGCATCAGGCAGGACGACCTCGAAACAAGGCTCTCAGTCTACCTGAATTAAAATCAAAATATATAATAAATTAAATTGGTCGCGTTGCGGTCATAATAAATTAAAAGCTCTTTTACTTTTGTGCGGTTTTTGCAATTTGCCAAGCACTCACCAGATAAAAGCCGTTTAATAGCTTCGAATTTGATCAAATTATCCTGTGAGCCTGTCCTGTCCCTATGCTAACATATACATATATAGTGGCTCGGAGGAGCTTCAGCTTCATCATATTACGCACACAGAGGGAGCTTGTGTCAGTTTCCATTTGGCAAGTTGGTCAGAATGTGGTTCGATTGATGGTGGAGTAGCAGCAGCAGCAGTATAGCAGTAGCACCCAGCTCTCACACAATTATGACAGAGAGAGATACCTCTTGGATCGGCTTTTATTATAGAAATGATGATGCGCCCGTCCATGATTTCCATATGTGGTGCGGTGATGCACTTCATATGCGGTGTGAATGTATCGTCTCTACTCTCTATATGAAATTGATTTAAATTGAGTTGATCAGATTCAAGAGCTACATATAATGGCATAGGTATGTATGTATAAGTTCATTTATACAGAGTTGACAATTTATATATAGTTAAATTGAGTTTCAAAGCTTAATATTATTTAACCAAATCCAGGTTTTAAAAAATAATGGCTTTTTTTTCTGAAATCATATAAAACATTTGTATTCATTTATACGTCATATACATTTGTATTTAATATTATATCAGAGCTTAGTTACATATGGCGGGGCTTTTTCATTTAATTAGGTAGTACCTACATTTGGGCTCTTGTTAACTTGAAAAGACGATAACTTTTAAATAAAACAAATAATTTTTCCCTCTACACATTCTATAACCTCTACAAATTTTTTCCAAGATCTGTAACTTGAAAAAAGTTAAATGTATTTTTGCAAGTTATCATAGGATGTTGGTACAAAATGCAAACGGTTTTGGTAAAGGGCAATCCCAAGAAATTTCTTGATATAAACTTTCTTCATTATCGAAGTGAATTTCATTTATATATACATAGTTTGTCACGCGTAATCTCTGAAAGTATTTAACTGATTTACGTAGAGTAAATTTTGAAATACTTTTTATATTTATAAGAATGTTTAAGGCTATTTTTTTTTAAATTGTTCATTAAATCAGAATATAATTTTTTTTTTAATTCTTTGCCTACTTTTTCTTTGAGGTAGACCCACATATTCATTTATACATTAAAACCTGTTTAATAATTGACAAAAATAAAAATTGTTTTATAAAGTCGTTATTTTAAAGCAAAATCTTTTTTTTTAAATTATATGTATACAACCTGAGAAATATGTATTTATTTAAAAATTTTTACTTTTTGTATTTTTGAATCTTGAAATTTAATTTATGCGCAATTAAGGGGTGACTGCTTTGTTCTCCTTTTCCATTCCGGTGTTTTTGCGTATTACAGTGGTATAATTTGTTTTCTTTCTTATTGTAAATAGCTGCTGAAGAACTATGAGGGCAATTCATGGATTCGTAAGACAAAATTTAACGGGAAATCAACATGGCACTAAGATGATAACGAAAACAAGAAAGGGTATGTAAGATTCTTTTAGTCCTTCGAACATGTGTTAATAAAAACAAAAAATGCTAACAAATCATTGTTAAGCAAAGCTTTTTCGTTTTTCTCAAAAAATAAGCATATATATGTATGATACTGTACTATATAAACTTTATAAACTTTTTATTAATAATATGAAAGAAATTGGGAGTAACCCTATTGAACACTGTCTTGATATGTATGTGAATATTAATTCTCAAAATTTTGCGAAGCACCGCGAGCACGGGCCTGCTAGTTACTTACAACGGCTGGCTAAACTGCGTATTCGTCGGTAATCGCAGTTTTCCAAGAGCTTCAAAAGAACAAACATTAAATTAATAAGTGTTTATAAAAATGCCATCGAATTAAAAATCGTTAAAACTCAAACTTTTGATATTTTCAAGATTTAAAAAAAAAAAACATATGTTAATCTTAGAGTTCGGTATGAAACAACCCTTTATTTTATTTATAATTTAAAACAAAGTAAGAATATTTTTTTTTTTAATTTATTTTGATAAATTAAAATATAATTAAAAAAAAACCAAACCTTGGCCCAAACATTTTATTTTTCACTGCAAACTATTTTATCGATACAAATTTTATGAATATACTCTGTCCCTAAAAGAAATCTCAACATTAAAAATATCAAAATACTTTATCCAAAGTTAAAATCTCCAAAAATTATATGTACATAAGTATACAATATTATATATTATGTTTGGAAATTTTAATTAAATTTTATTTCTTTTTTTTAGATGCGTATTAGATTTTTGTATTTAGGGCTTTTGCAACTTAATTTATGTATTTCGGGATTTTGAATATTTGGGATTTTGGCTTTTCATAAGTTTTGGCATTCTGAATTTCAGGTTTTCTGGATTTTGGTTGCAAGGCAATACATAATTTATGCATTTAAGACCATCTGTATCTTGGGTTTTTCAGGATTTTGCGTTTCATAAATTTTTGGATTTTGGGATTATAGATTTTAACTCTATTCTAACCAAAATATTTGATAGATTTTATCTTTAAAGAACCAGCGGCCGAATGGCGAAAGCACCTTTTTTAGAATCACGTATGTAAAACAAAAAATTTGAGCTACAAGAATTGAAACGATTTTAGAAACGAAGAACTTAAACTGTAATTAATAAACAACGTATTATTATTCATGTAAGTCTTAGCTATTATTTAATATATATCTTAACTATTTCGACTTCCAGAAAAACATAATAGGCTTTATGAGACTGTTAACTTTATGAAGCATGCTAATACTCTTGATTTTGCCTATATAATGTGTGTAATCTGTTAATCGTTCCAACATTCACAAACAACTAACTTGATTTCCCAGATAAACCTTAACTTGGGCGCGGTACATGTATGTGTATGTATGGAGAAGAAAAATCATTTTAGCATCTTCTTCATGAGCCTATAATATGGTTCTTTTTTTTTTTTTTTTTTTTTTGTTGACGCCCTCTCCTAAACGACAAGACACCACCACGCTTTTGCGGGAGATCGGATGTGTATAACAACACGACATCTAATAAACACCTCGTATCATAATTATGCTTGAAACATAATTGCTTTGACACATGAACATAATAAGGACATGACATTCTGATGGTGGGGATTTATATTGTATGTGTCAAACAAGCATATCATATGGGGAGGATGTGTATGTATGTATATATTGTGTATTATAATTACTGCTATCAATTCAACCCTTAATGTGGTGTGTAACACCTCCATTCTGTATTATTATTATTTATCAAGGGATTTAATTGTGAGTAGGAGTATAAGAAATTGGTTTCGAAAAAAAGGTATTAAAATAATATATGTATATATAAGCGAATTGTGTATTATAAATAAATTCTAGACAATTAGCTTGTTTATATGAGATATAGTTTTATTTTATTACCAAATTAATGACAGTTGAATTACTTACTTAATTAGTCCGATAGGTATGGATAATTTGATGAAATGTTAAGTGAATTGTTAAGTTTGTCTCTCCTATCCCCATATTTTTTTAATAAGTGCCGTGCAAACCATCAGGTTACATTGTCTCTTTTAGTCTTTTCCAAATTCTTTTCTTAAAGTATCTATGTTTGTTTATTATGATACTTATTAGCCGCATTTCGCTATCGCCAATAACACATATGGTTCACCCGTGGATCACGATGTGGATCCTAAAAAAGCAGTGTTGTAGGCTCATCTCTTTTATCCTTATGTTTTTTTTATTTTCTATGTATATACTGTATTTTTTCTTTATACTACAATTAACACTACCTTACCATTTGCAAAACTTAAAAAGCCATCTACCCACCAGAGTAAAAACTAATTTCTTGATCCATAAAAAGAACCGCGATAGAAACCTAGATCCAATGTTTTTTTTGTATGGCGTGTTAAAAGATAACCCAGATTCAGATCAGTAGATTATAAAACGCGTCTTTTATAAGTATAAGCTGCTTCATTTTAAACCGGAACCAAACCTTCACCAGTTGATGAAATCCGAAAAATATAATTAACGCAAATTAAGAATAAAGAAGGGGACTAAGCAATAAGCTTTGAACCTAGAAGCTGGTTTAAAACAACAAAGATCAGCTATTTTAAATTTTAAATATGTTAACAAAATAATGTGCAAGAGCAGCAGAATGAAAGGCCATCATCGTCACCATCGTGCAGGTCTCTCTCCAAATATCAGTAAACGGTAGCAGATCGAGATCTATAAACCAAGTCGACAAACAGCTGCAGCTGCTGGCGAGCCATCGTCGTCATTACCACCATCTCGGTGGCGAAAATCGGAACGGAAAATACAAAACCTTCTCATCCGCCGCGCCGCGCCGGTCGCAACGATAACATGGGAGCTACGATGATGAATATCATGACTAATGGACTAATTTGGAGGAAGAGCTGTAAATGAGAACTCTCATCTAGCTCTAAAAGGGGGGCACAATAGATCTTAAGGTCGCAGTGCAATTAATGCCCAAATATTCATTCATCACATACATTAGAGCTCCAATATTTTATTCTTAATCCCAAATAGCGGTAACTGGCAGTGGCGCGAGAAAAACTTAACAACAACCAGCTGCATTTCAGGCCGACCAAGGAACCAGAGGAACAACAACAAAAACATGAGCAACCCTTTACTGAAAGAAAGACCTCATTGAGCTGAGATCTATTTTACATTCGTTCTCCATTCGTCTTCGCCACCTGGGGTCCCATTCTGGTTCTGTGAAAAAGTGAACCGAATAAATAGTTTTCACATTCGCTCGCATGCATTTTTTTCACTTTTTCGATCCACTTGGTGCAAATAAACAATTTTGGTTCAGTGAATAAAATTCGCCGACGAACTATATTCTCGATCCCAAACCACCTTATTTATCATTTCCCCTTAAGCGCATGGGCAGTCAGCGAAATTCTCTCAACTTTCTTATTTTTCGAGAAGAAAAGAGAAACGCTTGAGATAAAAATATTTTTTTTCTTCATGAATAGGACAAAAAAAAGGAGATGTGGTTGAATTAAGCATTGTTTGTTCGTATTCAGCATTTCTTTTCAAAGATTCACATCTAAATGACGACGTGAAAGCAAAATATTCATATGAATATTTTTGACGCTTGGTTTCACCTTTTCACAGAACGAGCATCGCATTTAAGAATGAAAGAAACAATCTCTATTATTGTAATGTATCCAAAAGGTTTTGACGTATTAGTGAAAATGTGTGTCAACCTCAAAGAAAAAGATGAACAAAATTTAAAGAATTAATATTCTGATTTATTTAATCAAATTAGAAGAACAAAAAATAGTCTTAAACAATCTTATAAATATAAGGAATATTATTAAATTTGTTTCAAGTAAATCAATTTAACACTTTCTAAATTTACGCCGGACATAAAATATTGCTTCGTCTTTACATAATATAATGATTTGCTCATAAAGTATCTACTAACCTATTTAAGGGTAAACGCCTGTTCATTCTCTTTGAGCTATAAATCAGTTATGTCGTAAAATTGAGTTATTAGACCATTCGTAAATAACCAATTCGCAACGGTAACTCTCTTTATTGAAGCAATTAGAAATTATTCCTCCAAAATAGATTGGTACTTCATCTTCTTTTCGCATCACCAACAAAAATAATAATCTATGTAATTTGTAATTAATTCCATCTCTTCTTCTCATTCTCTTCGCAAAAAAATATTAAGTTATTACAAAACCTCAGATAAACATTATTTGTTGAAGATTTTTAATTTCCAATGAAACACCAAAGCCAAAAATGGCGCAGAAGAAGATTGAAGCAGAGCAGGCCTTTTGGGATACCCGACTCTATGCAAACGGAACGAAAAACAGGACCTCTCTAAATGTTTATTGGGTTGAAATTTACGAGGGTATAAAATCCCGTATATTCGTCTCTGCTACTCCACTAGGATGTAAGATGTAACCGACCGACGACGGACGATGATGGCGGCGAATTTTTCCTGTGATTCTCATAGTGGCATCATCTTAAATTCGAGTCATATTCTAGAATAGTTGGAATAAAATATCTTATCCTCGGGAGTTTTTGCGAAAGCAAGCGTAAAATGAGACTACTGCCATTACTATCGCAATTGCTGGCCAAACCCGAACTGGCAATTCGACGACAAGGAAGTCTAACGCAATGGAAGCTATACATATATATGCTCCAGCTCCTGTGAAGACTTTTAAAATGTCATACAATATTTTATCCTCATTTAATACCCCCGGCCCTGATGCTTGTGTAGGTATATACGTATTCTTTGAAGGTAATTTTATAGGAACCCTTCTTTTCAGCTTGATCTGATTTCGTATGCTGGCAAATGGAGGTCCTTGTAAATAATTCAGTACTTGATGCGTATCAAGGACTCCTTGATGCCAGCCAGCCACATACGAGTTGAGTATCTTGCGTTGTCGTTGTCGTTGGTTGTCGGATGGATTTCACATGTTGCCCTTTGGTGGCAACAACTGCCAGCTGCCAACAGACGACAGAAACCACCTACGACTCCATCTGGAGTCCCGATGCGGATGATCCGGGATAAATGTTTGCACTGTGCCATATTTTTCGGTTTATGCTCCTCCCCCACCCACCAACGATGACAAGAGAATTGTGCAAGGACGAAAAGTGGGGAGGGTGTTTGCTGAAATTAAAGGAGCACAGCGTGGATGGTGGTTGAGGGTTTTTTTTCTGTTTAAGTGAATTGCCTGTGGAACACTTAAAACAGTGAAAGCGCGCTACGCTCCGCTCTGCTGTCAGAGTTGTTCAATTATTCTGATGAATGGGCTGCAAATTGAAATTTTATGGAGAGAAATGTTATTTAATGTTCCGGAGGGGGGCGCTTCACGTTCGTTTGTTTGTTCTTTGTTATACCAACAGATGGGGTGGAGGGAAGAGTGGGAATGGGAAGATATAGCTTCAGCAGCACAAAGTTAAATGAAACGAACCCATGTGAAATAAAATGGATTTTCGGGAGGAATTTAGGATTGTTTTTTTTTATTTTTTTTTTTTTATTTTAGTCTCTCATCCAGAACACATGCAAGCCTTAAAGTGTAAATCGGTGAGAGAAGTGCGGGTGGTTAAATGTAACGACTTGGTAGCAATTTGTTTTCGTAGCTGATATGACTTTCAGTTATGTTGTTTCTGTATAGACAAAGACAAGTAAAGATTAATGAGTATGGATTTGGAATTGTCTTTTATTAGCAACATCCAGATGTTGTCTTCTATACGCGTGCGGAAGATCTGAACAAGAAATTGAAACCGAGAATCAATTAAATCCAAAGATTTTGTGAGAAATGCGTAGGCCTATAAGGCAGGGCGATGTGATGACATGATAGGAACCTTTGTTATAGAAGTGATATTGGTACCAAATTGGTTGGGTGAAACCATTAAGCTTTACTTGAACACATTATATGCGCTACTACGACATATTCAGAGCTCAGGCCTATAAAGAGTGATTAATCCCGTTTTACAGGTTAAAGGTTGAACATTTTTTGCGGTTACAAAATAACAAAAGGTCCTCAGATAATATGGAGAACTCAAAAGTTAACGAAATTCGAGCGATTGCAGCGCGACAGCGACAGTTTTGTGAACCACTCAGAATACAATTAAATACAACGCGAAGACGGTAGTTATGACATGGTTACGGGAATAAGCGGAGAATGGCTGCTTTTTTCCGATTAGCTACAAACAATAAAAACACAGAATGAAGAAACGAAAACTACAAAACTCGTTGGTCGAGTCGTCAGGTTTCTACCAATTGCATGTTTTTATGAATTTGCAAGAAATAATTATTGCATCGCTTCACGAAAGCATTAACCTCCAAAACTTTACTATTGTACATATATTCTATTCACGTATTCAATAAGATGTTGAATGCCTTTCCAAACTCGATGAATCTAAATGGCCGAGTTCAAAACCTGTCCAAACTAAAATTTGGAATAAAATCTAAATGTTCAAAAAATCAATTGTTGCTTAAAAATGTATTAATAAAACGACACTAAATTTTAAAGGCCTTTAAAAATGACATCTGAAACAAATATTAGCATCATAAAATTAAGTGATTTAACAGGTGACCTGAGTTCCAAAAAGCAACAGATACAATCATGAGTTCCGAAAGTCAGAAGTGAAAATGGTAACAAATTCATGAGGTTCTAAATGCATTCCAAACGTCATTGATTCCGAAATTCTACCATACGTCACTGTGGCAATAGATCTGTTTCTTTGCTCGCCCGCGTGATCCCGTGGTATCCCAAATTAAGCCAAAATATGTTTCTTTACTTTTTTCTAGTACGAAAATGCCAAAGCTTTTGACGTTTTTTTTAAATTTATTTCATTTCCCCTCCAGCAAAAATCTACCCGAACATTTTACCAATGCCTTTCCTTGCTTGTCAAACTACTGTTTATTTCTTTTGTCAAATGTAACTTTTACCCAGAAACAAATCAAAAACATCCCAAATAGGTTTCTTTAATTTTAATTTCTGGTCAAAAATCACAACAGCAACATTAAAAAGCTCGGGCCCAAACTTTTTCCCGAACTTTTTCCCAAACTTTTCCCGAACAGTAAAGAAACGGTGCTAATGGGACAATGTGAAACAAGTAACATAAAAAAATCCCTACAACTAGGGAAAAACAAAAAAATGTTTAAAGGCAAGACTAGTGTGCACATTGTTATTACGTAAGCATATTTGTTTGTATTGCACTGTTTTCTCTACAACTAGCTCTGATAAATTAGAAAGAAATAGTTTTTTTCGAAAAGCCCAATTCAAATCAACTGAACAGCGAACGGAGCCAATTTTGTTTGAATGCTTTCATTTGATAATTTGACGTTTGAACAAAAAATGAATCAAATTTATTTTTTTTTATTGGCCGCGTTCAGGTTTGTATCCAAAGTAATCTGGATAGCTTTGGTGTTGTTGTTATCTCATGTAAAAACACAGCTGATAGAAAACAGCTGTTGCCAAGAAAAAAATATCAAGATATCCTAAAAATTCAGCTTTACTTATATATCTTATGAGAAATGTCAACAACAGCTGATTTGCGTTCAGAATTATGTATACTCGAGTATCTTGGATAGGCTTTACATGTGCACCAGAACGCGGCCATTGTTATTGATTTTTGCTTAAACTATGTTTTGTTATTTTTATATTTATTATTGTCTTACTCATTATAATTGGTATCTATTTCAGTGCAAGGAATCATGAGGTGGAAATTCTGATCCTGAATTGCAGATCGAAAATGGAAAATGAATTTCTCAGCAAACGCATGAAATCACATGCTCTGTAACAAAGGGTGCTGCAAATAACTCAGGAATTTAACCCTCAATTCCCATTTTCTAAGGAGGAAATCAAGAAATTTTATTTGACATTTTTGAACTCAGCTCTGATAGTAAAATTGTTTGCCCTACTTTTAAATCCATCATCATTGATGACTTCAAAAATCGTTAAAGCGAACTTTGAAATGAAAATAAATTTTAAACCCATTAATTTCGAGATAAAGTTAATTTTATAAGTAACATTTCAATATAGCCTTGAACTTATATAATTTCAATCATCTATATAACAACCCCAAGCAAACCTATACAAGGTATATAGGTACTATACAGGACACGCTGCTTCCTAACACTTAATCATAGCTTCGATTATGTTATTCGCTAAAGGCAGACATCACTTTGTCTATCTTCTTCAAAACAATAAATTATAATCCACCCATTGACCATATAAATTGCCGGCACACTCCGGCTATACTTAAATGCAAACGATTTAATAGCTTTAATTCTCCCCGAGGATATAACCAGGACATAGTTAGAATTTATCCATCCGGCAATTTTTCACACCACACACAATACAATATAGAGTACGGTATAAGGATATATACGAGTATACGATTACGAGTTGTATATAGTATGGAGCATGGCCTCCCACGATGCACACGAGCACGAGGTGACAACCTTCCCAGGAAACATTTGTTTCTTCCAAGGCTTCATTGTATATACATTATACAGTAAAAGGCAGCAAGTCAAGGAAATAAAGGATAACAAGGACGAATGGGTTTAGGTAGTGGCAGTGCCGGATTATTAGCTATTATAAGACAACCATTGTGATATGGGAATGTGGGAAATTGGACAAAATAGTATAGATAGTGAAGAATTATTAAAAATATCACTTCACTCCAGGAAACGTCAAAGTTACAAAATACTCTTACTTACAGCTGACACTTGAGTCTTTGAAGTATAACGTTATACTTTTTGTTAAAAATGGTTTATTCAGCATTATGAACATTAATTATATTGGTTTAACCAATGAGTCTTCAGCTGGATGAAGTTCCTTCAAATGTAACTTAAACGCCTAATCTGTTCTCAAGACATTAACCCGCCCCTGGATAAAGGGTACAGAGTACACCTTATAATATTCCAATGCATGTTTCCTGTTCACAGTTTTTTCTCTATAAAAGCTTTAACTTCTTGAAAAAAAAAATCTTTTTCAAAACGCGCTAGTCGCTTTCTTCGTCGTCGTTGTTGTCGTTAAGTAGATGGTTGAGGAGGTTTCGCATTCCGTAATGCTTACTTTATGTGTTTGTCTACGATAACAGGTTCTGCTAAAGGATAAACACAAGTCAGCTTTCTTGCTTTTATATAAAAAAAAAATGTGATTTGACTCCGACACGGGCCGAGAGGCCAAGGAAGCAGTAGGAAGGTTGGATGCGGTGGTATAGTAGAGGTATAGTAGAGTAGGTATAGTTATATTTATAAGTTCGAGTTTCTCAAGGTAAACACCATAATTGTCCATGAAATTCATTTTTTTACTCTTTGGTCCTTATTTTTATTTTTTTTTTTTATTTCATTCATATCCATAAAGCTAGATCTTGACGGTTGCCTTGGAGAAAGGTCGCTAAAAATGTTACCTCGTATTGGGTTAAGTTCACATACGTATACCATTTTGTGAGAAACTCTCGATGGCACCCCCAGACTTATACATGTGGTGTTAATTCTGTCGCATAGATTGCGATTGGATTTCTGGTTTTCAAGGATAAAAATAAAAAAAAAATAACGGGCTGACTTAGTTTATGCAAATCGTCAAGTTGTTAAGCTTTTTGTTACGCTCGATATGAAGGTGGAGAGGTACACATAACCAACCTGCCTGGTGTGTGATTTATGGCTTATAATAGCTAGTAAACTTTTAAACGACGATTTTTCTTCTTGTTTCTCAAGTATTGGTTAGGTTGTTTATTATTTATTTATTTATTTATTTTTTGTAATGTTTCGGTTGAAGGTTATTTTAAGCTTTCATATATGGGCTTTAAAAACGGCGTGAAAATTTATTTGAAATATTTATTTTAGATGGTTTAAAGAAGATAAGGATTTGTTAGTAAGAAAATAAAGAAAAGTTGACATTAAACTTTATAACTGTTCGTTTTAGGCGAAGTTTTTATTTCTTGGAAATAAATATGTTTGGTCAAAAATTAAATAAAAAAGTAATAAATTATATTCAGAATAAAGCTGAACTCTAAACAAGGTAGTATAACGATTTATTGAAAAGGATGCATTTTTTTTAAGTTTGCATTTTAACGTGAATATTGGGGCATCCTTTGTATAACACGCACAGCACACCCATCACACGCGAACCCAGAAAAGGGTTATGAATTTACCCTTAAAATGTACAAACAGACCTTGTACTCGTTAAAAAATAAAAAATTTAAAAGAGGGTACTTATGCACATTGGTTTTAAGTATTTTTAAATGAATAAAAACATTTAAGTAAAACATTTAACATTTGTAAAGTGTGGCTAAAGAAGGAATCTCTCTACTTGACTGTACGTCTGATGTACCTAAGGCTCAAAGGGTAAACTGATGGGCATTCAGAGCTAATCATGTCATTTTTTTAAAATTGTTAAATAAGTTTAAGTTGTATCCACCTGCAACGCCCACTTTTCTTAATTATTGCGTTCTCGGAAATGGCTCTCTAACGATATGATTGAATTTTTTAAGATTTAATAAACAAGATAAAAATTCAAAAAGTATTTCTGGTAAAATCCGCCCATTGTCATGTCCACTTTTCTTATTTCCTGGTTATTCGCAAATTGCTTCTATGGTAATGGATAAACTTTTGTGCGTACATAGATAAAATTTTACATTCCAAAATTATCTAAATAAGTGTTACTCAGAAATTTCTTCCATAAATCGCCGAGTGCCATTTTTTTTGGTTGAGACTAAAGACATGCCTACAGTAAGGCAATGTCACATACAGTGTCTTGGCCTCTAGGGTATCTTTTTCACTTTAATTGTGACAGTATGATAGCAGTACATTCGCTAACAGTTTGACAGATGTACCATGAAATGACATCAATTTCCCGTGAGATCTGTATTTGCCACGACAGTACACAAAATTCAAATTCAATCTTTTTAGTTCGTTAGAGTGAATAAAAAAGAAAACAAGTGGAATTAAACTAAATTTTAACCCCTTAAATAAATAATCGTTACGAGATGAAGTTGACTCACTGGAGCACAGAAGTGGACATATAGAATTTCTTATTTCATCTACAACATTATTATTTTATTTTTTTTTTGTACTGCGATAATTCTTGAGACTAAGGTTGCCTCGTTAGAATCCAGGGTATAATAAAATCAAGTTAAACCCGAGTTAAGAAGGAAAGAACACCACAAACTTTTTTTGTTTAAAATTGCATAAGCTGCAATTTTTAGCTTTACATATTTTTTAAGAGATTTACAAAAACCTTAATTTTATTCTCCTAAAAATGTTTGCACCACGCAATTTTTTTTTTTTTAAGTTTATCCACTTTTTTTAAATTTCCTGACCTATGATTGAAACAATATTTTAGATCGTACATTTGTAAGTACTAAAGCGGAGGTTGAAAAAATATGAATTTCGCCTGCTTATGCCAACAAGACTAGATATTGATTCAAATATAAATATTGACAATGTTATTAATTCTCAGCATCTGCTTCCAGTCAGATTACCTCAAAAAGTTACACCCCAGTGCAAAGATCAATCAAACTTGCCTTTCATTACTTCTTGCCCTTTTCTAAAATATTTAAAGGAAATGGTCGTTTATATATTTTATTTTAATTTGAAATTCCAAGAAGGCTATTAACCTATCTCTATTTATCAGCAATTTGCCACAAAATTACCGTTTTGGGTAAGCTTAAGATTGTTATAACATGGTTTTCTTAATTCAGACAAATTTCATTCCTACAGATTGCTATTTGTTTTGTTTTGTTTTGTTTGGGTATTTCTATGAAAAGATTACTACAAAAGTTTTAAATAATCAAATAGCACCTACCCAAGTCAATTGAATTTCGGTTAAATTTCTTTATATCAATTTAAATATCCGCTTTAATAAAAAAAACTTTGCTTAAGGCTTGTTGAACCTCCAATAATTTATTTAAATTTGGGTGTATTCAAAATCACTTTCAATTTTTAAATTTTAATTAATAGATTTTTTTTTTGAGGTCTTTAATTAAACCTTAAAGACTTCAAAATTAACATGAAAACTTGTATTTGGCTAAATCTGTCTTTAAAAATCTTATACACATTCTAAGATCCTCAATAAAAAGAATACACTAATACTTCAGATACACTGATTTATACATACCCATACACATACCTTTATCTATTTTAATTTCATACTCAATAAATTATCCCACGGAAAGCAATAATCATGGCACTTTCTTTTTCCACTTCATGTGTGTCAAATGGAATTCCACTAAATAAACATTATACCTCCTTCGCATTGTTATATAGGTAAGGTAGTATGTCGTTGGGCCTCCGTCAAGGGCCATTCATTTCGAACCCCTTTAAGGAAACTAATAAAATTCACCAACAACGAAACCAACAACCAAAGCAAAACAAAACAACAAAAAAAAAATAAAGGAAGAAATACTCAAACACAAAACACTTCCGAAGGACAACCAAATACTCCAAAGAACAATATTTTCCACATCCATTTTGACCACAACCAGGAAGAACCAGTGGGGAAGGGGCGGGGAATGGTGGCTAGAAAACGTTTTCTTAGCCCATTTTATTCGAAATTAATGTGGTCTAACCGAGTTATTTTCTTCTTGGCTTTGAGTGCGAGAGAATAGGTTTTTCCAATTCCAATGTTCATACCTACATACATACATATTTATGTATGTATGTATGTATATGTATAGAAAAGGGGCTCTTCAGTATTCAATGCTTAGGCTAACTCAACGTTGGCACCTCCGCACTTCACGAATATCCATCTATCCTCTTAGAACTATTTGCGGTGACAGTCAGTCATTTGGAATGATGAAACGGTAGATCGTGGTTACGAAGTTTTCCTCACAAACAAAGTTTTGACTCCTTCCATTCATTCAAATCCACCAGTTGATATAGTGGAAATTTAACTAAAATTTATTAGGGTAAGTTAATTCAATGGAAATAACGAGGGTCGGGAAATCTAATTGGCTTGAATCGGGCTAAAGTTACGTCAAAACGTCACTTTATTCATAATCCAGCAATGACAAATAAGTTGTTGTTTGCGACACTGAACAAAAGTTATTTGGTTTTTAATTTTTAATTTTTTTTTTTAAATATTTTAAATCGATGATTTTTTTTAAGGTTGTAACTTGAGTTACAGAAATTAATTAGACACAAACATTTTTACGATGATAGCGAACAAAAATTCGCTTAATAAATAAAAAAATAAAAGTTCTTCAATGTCAAGTGTCAGTATTTGGACATAATTAGTAGGTACTTACCTGGGACCTGTGCATTAATTCTGAGAAACAGTGCTTTCCTCGTCAACTTTCTCATTTGTGTGGGAATGTAATAACTTCTCTTTCTAATACTCATTTAATAATATAATAAAATATAAAAATCTTTAATTTTAGTTTTTAGAATATTTGAATAAATGACATTTCTTTAAAAGTAGGTGACTCTGTAAAACAATGGTACACTGTGACGTATACGTAATTTTGGATGTGTAAACATCTATATGCCGGGGTTAGAGTAAACTAAAAAGTGTGCCTTACTTGTAGTACGTTACGTGTAATATATTACGTGTCACACGTACACGGTACAATAGGCGTGTTCAGGAAAATGAGATCTCGGAGATCTCAGCAATCTCAGTTACATGAACAGGATTCCTCAGCAAAATTTCTCAGTTTTGCTGTCAAAACTCCGAGGAAAAAAAATCTTGGATTCGCTTGAGTAAGAGAAATCTCTGAGATCTCATTTTTCTGAACGCGCCAAATATGTAAATCGAAATTTAACACTCAGAAGTTGGTTGCTTATAGTCGAATAAGGCGAACGTTGTATCGCCTTCTAAACATAGAAATTATGCGTTTTTTTAATAAATATGTTTTAGCTCAAAAACAACTACAACTGCAAATACAATAAAATCAAATAAACGGTGTCCAAAAATTTACTCAAAATTTTAATTAAACAGAATACAATTTTTCTTAAAATAATTATTTTTTTACTGAATCATAAATTACAAAGGGTAGTGTTATGGATGGAATAGCATATTGAAAAAATGGCCTCCACGGCTTTGCTGGGACAAACCCACTATTTTGTCGAAATTCCATGACCATTTTACATAAATGTGGCTGAATTTCGTTGATACAGCGTTGAATTTCCTTTTTCAATGCACGTGTGGTTCAGGGCTTGTTGATACAGACATTTTACTTCAACTAACTCTATTAAAAGAAATCACAATTAAAGAAGTTTGATCAATATTCCGACCATACTTTGTATGGAATTTCGAACTGTCGCCAAACTTAATTTTTTTTTTTTTAATATTGTTCATTAATGTAATCCTCCATTTTTACTAACCCTAAACTGTCAGCTGTCAAATCAAATTATTTTTTTTTTTTAAGTGTTATCAACACTTTAATACACAAATGCAAATTCAAGGCAAATTCAAATCTTGCGTCAATTGTGGGATACACTTTATAAAAATTTTTGTATAGAAAAAGATGAACTTACAAAAAAATTTAAAGAGGTCTTAAAAGCTAAATTTCAAAGTCTAGTGAGAGAAAAAAACTCAGGTCATTTAAATTTAAATTTTCTAGAGATCTCTTCAATAAGTCGAAAACTAAAATACAAAAAAAAATAGAAAAACCATAATATTGTGGCTAAGTAAGTAGTTTAAAGAAAGCTTAGCTAGAGAAACAATTAAAATAAAAGAAATGTGGGCGTGGCAACGGGTGGATTTCAATGAAACCATTTTTTAACCTTCCAGGTGATGGACTCAGAAGTCCCGGAGGAATGTTCATAAAAGCAATAATAGCATGGTCTTATTTATCTTCGCTTATCTGTAACTCTGGTAAAACCCATAGAGGGTCACCAAAGGTAAGCTGAATTAAGCCTAGGCAAACGACATCATCAGAAGATCCGAGCAAGCTGTAGAAAAATGAATATTTATTGAAAAATTGAAATTGGAGGGAAATAGAGAAATTGCACAAGCTGGAATCGTCTGCGAGAAGAAGATTTAATCAATCATTTAGGATTGAATTTGAAGTACTGCAATCCTTCAACTACCTTATTCTTCAACCACAACATTTGGTAATCTAAACAAAACCCCCTTAAATTCAAACTCAAAAGTAATAACTCAGTTAGCTATTGCTTTATTTATTTCTGCTTATCATTTTCTAGCAGAAAACTTTTGAAACAAATTCCAACAAAAGTACGGCATTTATCAATTTCCTTCAATTGTAGATAAGCCTCGGTGTACGAGTGGCCTTATAACACTAAGCTGTAACAACTTCCCGACGCGAATTTGGCTTCTTAAACTATTGGCTTATCATTATTCCGCCAGAGTATCGATTGTACCCTTTAGCTTTTGGTTCATCGGAAACGAATCAATTTTCATGTTTCATCGTCGGCATCCTAAAAAGTTGACGACGACTATACAACGACATCGATGTCCTGGATTCTGTCACCGGCATTTTTTCTTCTTTCAAAATTTCAATATATGTATGTATGTATATGCACTGTACCTATAAATGAATATATGTAGTCTTTATTCACCGAAGAGAATAACATGTGCGTTTGGTTGTATGTGGAGTATGTAATAACAATAATAATAAAAGAAGAAGGCAAAAAGAAAACCTGAATCTGAATCACATACAATCTTTCACCAGGCCCTATAACCTATACTCAGGTTCTGCTTGCTATACGTACAATAGCAAGGACTCTCCAGGTTGTGATAGCAGAGTAGCGCTATAGTGCTAAACCGAAAGGCACATACACCCATAATCCACATGAAACGTGATTTCCTAAGATGACAATATCCTTATCGAGACTTGTGCTATGAATTGAATACCAATGAGGATGTGTCATATCCTGGCACTCGTCCTGATAATGTGAAATTGAATTTTTTTTTTCTACTACTTTGTTTTTTTTTTGTATGCTCTGTTCGTCGTTCTTTCGTTTTTTTTTTATCAATTCTAGTGCAAATTTCAATGTGGGGGCGGCGAATGACGACAACGATGAAGTTGAGTATCTGCACTTTCGATTCTGAAATACGAGGCTTTATAAAACCAGCAATGCCAGATGTGAAGAATTTTATTAATTTTTTTTTATCAATTTTAATATCCATGCATGATTATTCTATTCTGCGAGTAACATGAAGGTCCATTTAAGGCGGGGGGATGACATAATGTCTACTGTTCATGGACTTTAATTTTGCACAATCCGCTTCCAGCCTAGTCGTCTATGACGCAGTTTGCTTTGAGTTGACTTCATTTTTTAGGTAAGGCGACAAAGATAAATCAATTTTCTTATAATCCATTTTTTAGTACTGATTTAAATCTTAGTTACACCAGAGTTAGTTAAACCTTAAAATATTAAAATATGTTTTTCTATCAATTTACATCCCGATTTAGCTCAAATTTGAGGATTTTAATCTGGATTAATTGTAAAGGGAATAGTTGTAAAAGATTTCTGTCAAATCACTTTGGTAGCGCACAGTGTCGCCTTCTGTCTTTCGATAGTGACAACGAGTTTTCGCACTTTGATTTCGATTAATTTTTGAGAACTGAAAGTTGAAATTAAACTCAGATTGAATTTGTGTGCAGGATTAACTTAACCTTGGTTTAACTCACAGTTAACTCCAGCACTGTAAAATTTGCCTTCAGAAATAGCTTTTCAGTATAAAATGAGTCAAAATAAAAGTCGACAAAGAGCGCGACACTATCTGGTTATATGGTGTTTTGACACAGATCTGTCAAAAATGTCTATACTATTAACCCAGAGTCAACTCACCAAATTTGATAAGTTAATTTTTTTAAAAAGAAATGAATTCGCCTTTAACTCTGAAACTGAGATGTTCTCGCACTGAAAAACTGGACCTATGTCAGTTTAAAAAAACACCTGATGGACAGATGATCATTCTATGACAAGTCATTACAATTTTGTCATTAAGTAAGTCTATTTGTTTCTTATTTTTTTAAAGGGACATAATATCCATTCGGACATCACGTCTGTTTTAAATGAACTTTTTGTTTGCTTTCAACGATTTTATTTTTTGAGAAGTCAACTTGGGCTTAACTCTGAATATGTGAAAGTCTCAGACTGAAACATTTGGGTTAAAACCGTTTCAAAATACCAAAAGTGCATAATGTCCATTTTACGAAGAATTATTTTTGCAGATTTGTCAAGTTTAAAGATTCTTATGTTAAAAGGCACCTGAAGTATCATTAAACGAGTTTTAAAATTTAGGTGAGAAACAACTCCACATTCACATTATGGAATAGATTCCCCTGAAAGTGAAATAATTTCCCAGTAAAAGCAGATTTCCCTAGAATTATTTCAGCACACCAACAGTAAAGTTCATGAGAAAAATATTGAAAATATTTTTTTTTAATAATTTCTACAAAATTTACATATAACATGATGGCAATGCTGAATTCCAAACAAGGACGAATATATGGCAATGATTTGAAATGACAGTGATTATTGTTTGGGTTTATTGAATTGAATTGAATTCAAGCATTCAGGGCTTCCAAGAAGTGAGATATTCACCCCTGCACGATATGAGTATATATATAGTTGGATATATCGTAGATATCATATACCTAAACTGTATACTCTGTGCTCTGCATCAACGTTACGTTTCAATAAATGACCACTTGGCTTAGTCGAAAATTGTGGCTCCGGTTTTCCATTTCGGACAAAACTCGTCAACTCTGAAACTGTTTGAAATTCAACGCATTTCAACTGATTCAGTTTTGGAGATATCTCAATCCTTTCATTTGAATTGGTAAATTGGTTTCTTGGGGTTGCTATAGAGTTGCTACTGTATAGACGATGACGATTATGGGGCATAATAGTACTAGAATGAAAATAGTGATGGTCGGTTTATATTATTTCTCATTCCAAATCCGTTTATGTTAAGTATCGAGGCACAGGCAGAAGGATACAACGTGGCAAGCCATGATTAAGGATATTCGTGCAGCAGGTATCAAAATGCTTCATTCTGACAAAATCACCATCCCCCCACACACCAAGCTAATGATCCTTAAACAGACTGGTGTGTTTTCTGATATAGAAGAGACAGAACGAATTAAGGACGATGAGATTTACACAGCAATCGCATGTCGAAGTGGAATAAATATTTTTTTTTCGCTTGATTCCCTAAGTTTTGGTTCATCTCTTTTGTGGAGGTAGGTAGCTATGTTATATGTAAGTGAAGTGATTCCCTAAACAAGAAAAGGAAAAAATGTTATTGAGAGGCAAGCACAGAAATCCTTTGCACGAAGTCGGTTGCAATTTGGGGAGCCCTTGATTTCACAAAACTTCACCATTAAGTACTTCCGACTTTAAAAGCATGTCACATCCGGTTTCAAGCCGCTGTGCACATTGAAAACTCTTAGAGAATCGCGAATGTGATGTCTGTGATGTGTGATCCTGGTCGAAGCATATACACAGCTTATATTTATATAGAGGAACAGTACATCCCCATGGCAGAATATAAGTGCTATAGAGTGACAGGCAAGCACAAGTCAAACTCCCCTTACTTTGTTGAGAAAAAAAAATCGTCAAGGTTTACTGTTTTTTTTTTTTTTGTTAATTTGTATGAGCACACAACCCTTCGCCGTTCGTTTGTCCTTAATTTTCAATTAGCGTGTGCAGGTTTTTAATGTTCTCAAAGCCCTCCTATCCTCACTAGGTTTACCCTTCGTCCTTACAAAAAAAAAGGGTTTAAATTAAGTGTTTGAAGGATGCTAGATGATTCATTATTTAGTGTTATGTAGGTCATTCTCAATTGTCTTAAGGGATTGGCAGGAGTACGCGTAAAGGCAGTCGGAGTCCTTAAACCCCAAAAGAGAGTGTGAGTGGTAATTAATTTCGTCAAAAACGCCAAAGAAAACATATAACATTCGGAATTCAGGAAATTCAAAGCAGGCAGATGAAGGAGAAGTGTCTTTTTGGGTTCATTAGAGACAGCCGAACAGACGAAGAAGAGTGTCTTGTCTGGCGCTCTCGTCAGGATAAAAGGGGGATTCCATTTTCAAAACTGTGCCAGTACCACCATCGAGAAAGTACATACATATATTTCAGCGTTTGTGTTGAGTTGATTAGATGAAGAAGATGGGAGAACAAGAAGCAGCAGTAAAGCAAGCTCTCTTTGACAGATACAAATACCTCTTTGCTGCTCATTTATATTTTCAATTTTAATTCGCTGTGTGGGTAACGATATATATGTACGTTGAAAGGGTTTGTGGCACGAACGAACAGCACAAGGACGACTTTTTTTCTTTTCTTTTTTCAAATGAAGAAGGAGTAATTTATTTTCTTTTTGATGTCTTACAACGCCAAGTCGAATATACACTACGAAAACATGTAGTTATCTCGGTTTGGGTAAAAGTCTTTCGTTTTCACTTTGACGGGAATGATTTCGAAGAATAGCGGTATTTTGTATATTTGTTGGTGGTCCACGTCTAGAGTTAAAGTATAGGTATTGGTTTTACATACACATAGGTATATAAATTCTTTGCATAAGAGGCATCGATGTTAGAATGTAATTACATTACATATACATATTTGTTTGTTTATCTGTAGGTATATTAAGAGCATCAGTTGAAAGAATATCTTTGAGCGTTTTGTTTTGAGATGAATGCTTTTCGAAACGAAATTTGGGACTTCTTGGTGAAATCAGAAATGCCTTTAGGTGGTTCATTTCGCGTGGGATTAGGAACTAGTAGTTTAATATTGTGGATTGAGTGGTTGTGTTTTTTGTTCATTTCAAATTTAATTGACAATTTATTTGCTTCGGGTTTTGAGGTGTTTTACTTTCTATTTTGTTTTAAATTGGTTTCAAATTAGTGAAGCGGAAAATTACATTGCAGCTATAGGCAGTAGAAATTCGTAAATAACACTCAATATAGGTATTGGATTTCTTCGATTTGAAATTTATAAATTCTGAAAATATTTTAGCGACAGGTACACTACACATATCAGCCCTATCAACAAAAAAATACGAATAATTTTTCCCCAAAAACTTACTTGGGAAAATGTTTGCAGTTTGCATTGATATTGGGAAAAAATTCACTGGTAAAATTATTCACGATAGCTTTTTAATTGAAAGAAATATTTTACCTAATAATTTTAAAGATAATTCGTGATACCGAAATTTCCCATTTATTTGAAGATTTTAATACAGAATTTTTAATAGTGTTAAATTTGTCGGTTCCAACATGCAATAGCTTGAAATAAATAAGTAAGCCAATTATTTATAGGTATTTCATCTCCTGTAAAAAAGCCATTGGGAATAAATGGGGTCTTCAACCCCGCATCACTCACTGGCTATACAATTCGGTAATAAGACCGATTCTAACATATGGGGTAGCAGTCTGGTTGACCGCTCTAGATAAAACCACAAATTGTGATAAACTAAGTAAGGTCCAACGAACTGCCTGTTTGTGCACGAGCGGAGCACTTCGCTCCACTCCCTCTGCGGCACTAAACATTCTTTTCCATCTGATACCCCTAGACATTTTTAGTAAACAAACAAACGCAAGCACAGCTATTCGTCTTAAAGCCTCTTCACAGTGGATCAATAATGAAATTGGCCATTCGGTAATTCTGAATTCATTTTCAAGTAACATCGACTACACTATCCCCCAAGCACATTTCAACAAAAACTTTCAATTTACCATCCCATCCAGATCAACTTGGGAGGATGAGAATTTCTTGAAAGATGAATCCGTTCACTTTTATACTGATGGATCAAAAACCGCTGACGGGGTTGGTGGAGGCGTGTACTCAGACAGACTTAATTCCGCCTTCCTAATCATTGTAGCGTGTTCCAGGCGGAACTTTTAGCGATAAAAGAAGCTTTATCTTGGCTTAAAGAAAACGTGATATCAACTACTGATATCCGCATCTTCTCAGACAGCCAA
The DNA here is from genome assembly GCA_951394125.1 of Epistrophe eligans. Taxonomy (NCBI): domain Eukaryota; kingdom Metazoa; phylum Arthropoda; class Insecta; order Diptera; family Syrphidae; genus Epistrophe; species Epistrophe eligans. The sequence goes on from OX596029.1 coordinate 95,161,764, forward strand.
GCTGCTATCAAATCTCTGGACTCTGTTTCTACAAATTCTATAACAGCCCAAAACTGTCGATCATCTCTCATTGAGATGGCGGAGCAGTTCAACATTTACCTTTGTTGGGTGCCGGGCCACAGGGACATTCCAGGAAACTGTAAAGCTGACGAACTCGCAAAAAGTGGAACAACAGTACCCATACTACCAAATAAGACAACTATTGGTATACCTATCGCTACTTTTAAACATATGCTAAAGCAAGATGCTATAAAGAAAACAAATCTGAGGTGGAACAACCTCACCACTTGCTTAGCGACAAAACAAATCTGGCAAATGCTGGATCTGAAACGCTCTAAGCAACTGATATCTTTAAGCAGATTGCACATTAGTTCCGTAATAGGTGTCATAAGCGGACACTGTCTAATAGGTAGGCACGCCATGCGACTAGGCGTTCACTCTAATGATTTCTGCAGAAGCTGCATGGATGAGGAAGAGGAGGAAAAAATTCCTCATCTTCTTTGTACCTGTCCTGCTCTGTCACAGAGACGTAGACTCCATCTGGGAGACTTCTACTACAACGATACGAGTGATCTAGCAAATACTTCTATAAGTAATCTTGCACGCTTCATAAGAAGCTCAAATTGGTTCTAATTGAGTAAGGAAAAGCTTTCCTCGATCCATGTGGTATCACAATGGGCCAACAATTGGCCTAAGTGTATCGGTTCTCTACCGATAGCCACTTCAACCTAACCTAACCTAACCATCTGTGTGGAAGAAATATCCAACTATATTTCGTAGCAATAAGGCTGCTAAAATTTAAAAATTAAATTTTTTTCATTTTAAATATTTTCTGCCTACACCACCAATACCACCGGAACCTTCTCTTCTACGATGGTTTGAATGTAGTATCTTCTCGATCTTGTATCAGTTTAATTCAAAATATCAAGAGATAAAAAACAACCTATTGTAGGTAGGTATATGAAATTTTCAAAATTTTGTTTATGAGTGGGTCTAAAGTTCTATTCTCGATTTATTGACGTCTTCCGATACCCCTTTCATAAGTAATGGACAGTTGATATGGTTATAATCTCCTTCATTAGTCTATCACAAAGAACTGTCAAGTAAGCGAAAATTAGATATTGAAATTTGTAAACTGCCAAGGCACAAATAAAACCAAGAACAAGCGAAACCCAAAGCAAACCCAAAAACAATAGTTGAAAGAAACAAACTGACTGGTTGGAAATAAATCTAAGAACCAACCGACGAAAGTAATTGCAATGAGCAGAATTGATAAAAATAAATCCTTTTCCCAGAATGTAAAAAAACTGCGGAAAAATTAAGAAACTTCAATAAAGGAACCAGCCTAACAAAAATTGACAACCAGGATTTGAACATCAAACAGCTAACCCAGTAAAAAAAACAAGAATGAACAGAACACTTAAAATCGGAATATGAAATGAAAAACCGTCTTTTGCAACATTTAACAAAATTTAAAATCTTTTTTAGACATAGAACAACGATAGGCATATTTTGTTGGGTGTTCGAAACATAGTTCGCACTATGATATAGACTTAATAATAAACTGCCAAACAAAACGTGTTATCATGCTCAGCATCTAGATGACAAAGTTAAAGGAGACAATACTTATGTAAAAAAGTGTTTCAGTAATGCCAAGTTATCAAATGAAAACATGCAAGTGAATATGTGTAAGGGGTTTTTGTGTGATAACACAATTGCATTTAGGCTGCCAAGCTTTCGCACCATCACATTGAAGGTGTAAATGAAACAACAACACTTGGGTGAGCTATACCACCAAGTTTTTACATAGCTATTTCACGACTGTTAGGATAGTCATCAGACTCCTTTTTAGTGACGCTTGGTCATTTATTGTTCTTCAATTTTAATTGAAAAACTTTGAGCTAAGAAAAATAATAGAAGTAAGAAAACTTCATTAATTCACTTTCACATTCGACGATAGACGCAGGTCATCCAATTACATTACAAATGTTTGCTGAAAATGAAAAGGCATTTCCAGAAAAAAAAACAGGTACATATATGCTGCTGGTACATATTATTTATTCCTAGATCTTACTAAAACCTATGTTTGGCATTTGGGACTTGAGTACACAAACTGCAAAGGGATCTTCTAAGATAGTTCTACAAAATTCAATTTTACTGATAGACAGAAAATTCTTACCAATGTTTCAAAGCTAAAGTAAAAAAAGCACATCAAGAAAAAATTTGAAGAACTTAATTTAAAATATAGAAAAATGTACTTTTGTTACTGGGAAAAAACTTTGACCTTTTTATGCAGTATTAAAGTATTGTTATACAAGCAACTATATTAAAATTCAAAACTGTTTAGAAGTATGGTATCCAACTATGGAATACCATACTTCAGAACAAAAATGCTGTACGAAAGAAAAATGCCAAAACCATCCAAAAATTCTCGAACAAAGTCATTCGTAGAATAATTAATGTCCCTTGTCATATAAGAAATAGCGATTGACATCGTGGCCTACAAATTGAAATGTTTACAGAAGTGGTTAGAAAGTATGCTGTAGCATAAACATAATTAGTGACACAAAAATGACACTAACTACAAAATGGAGACTTGGTTTAGGTTCGGTTTACGTGTCAGCAGAAACGCTTGACACACTTAGACCATACGTTAGTTGGCCCATTGTGATACCACAAGAATCTTGGAAACTTTCTTCCTACTCTTTGAAACACATACAGCTTCTTATGAAGCGCGTGAGACTACTAATGTCATGATTTTCCAGATCATTGCAGTAGAATTTTCCCAGATGGAGCCTACACTACATCTTTGAGATACATATATAGCAGGACACGTACAGAGGAGGTGAGGAATCGATTCTTCCACTTCTTCATCCATACAACTTCTGCAGAAACCCATAGAAATTACTCCAAGAGAGACCTAGAAGACATGATAGTCTCAAAACTTTGAGAAAGTATTAGAACTTCCTCCAATATAACTAAATTAAGAAATACAAATTAATTGTCGATCTCTCATAGAGAAGTGCTGATTTTCCAGTAGTTTAAGTGCGGTACAAGTCTCACACTTCTTGGTACTGAAAGTGTCTTTTGAAGAGAAATATTGGTCAGTTTGAGCAATTTTTTTAATGAAATTTATGAAAATCGTAGTTTTTCAGTACACAAAATAATTCAATATAGAAAAATACAACACAACCTTTAAAAAATTAGTTTTTTTGTTGGTCTTTTAAGAAATTTTAGGTTTTTAACAAATGTGCAATCATTATATCGATTTTTCCTGACCGACTTAAATTAATAGAATATTAGTGATAGGTGAATTACCTTACCACCAGGAAACGAAAAAACATTTTTAAAAAATCATCTATTTCATTTTAAAATAGGTACATATGTAACTCACAACAATAAAATTGGAGCTTGGTGCAAAACCTTAGTTGAAAAAAATTGTGTGAGTGCTGGGACCTATGGTGTAAACATGGTGTACCGTTATTGAACGTACCAAAATACAGCGTAATGTATGGTGCGTAATGTATGACACAGAACGTATATTACACGTAATGATCACGTTTTTAGTTTACCCTACCGCCGCACAGTGTGTTATTTTGCAAATCTAGTGGAACTTTATTCAAAATATGAAAGTTGTTAGAATGAAAATATTTTGGTGTGACATGATAGGTAGAACCCTAGACCAAAGCATGCCAACAAAAAAAAAATATGAAAACGTTATTAACTGTACAGTTACATCAGAAACAAACGTGAAATATGAGGAAACAAATATTAAAGATCAGTTGCAAATCGTAGGTCGAATTGGTCATAGTCGTTTTAAGTTATTAGTAGTGCTAGCCCCTAAATAATATTTTCTTATTTTTTTGTGTTATCTGCGAATTGCTTAAGGTAAGAAATAAATTACTATGAGCTTATAACATAGTGGAAATCTTCTTTTGTTTAAAACCCTACGTCTTGGTGTTTTTTATTCTGTTTTGTGACTTTCTGAAGGCTTTTAAAAATGTATCCTCGTGTATACGTCGAGATATTTTGTGTGACCCTTCTCCAATGTTTTCTTTGTCAGAATCCATTTAAAGTTTTTGCTTTTGGGTGCCGCCCCCATACAATTTTTTTTTTCTTATTAGGCATACAGTAAAATGAAAATTAGTGAAATTTTGAAACAAGCTCAGATATAACAGGCATCCACATAGATCTTATCCACCATTTCCTTATTTTACTCGAAGTACTATCGAGTGAATATGAAATCGATCCGGATAAGTTTGAAAGTTAAGCAAATGAAACCAAAAATATTTATCTGCAACATTATGCGTGGTATTATATGCCTGCAAGCATACATAAGCGTCTCATACACTCAAAATTGATCATTTAAACTTGTATACTGCCACTTGGGCAGTTGTCCGAAGAGGCACAAGAAGCGAGCAATAAAGAACATAGACGATTCCGAGAGCATTACAGCCGAAAGTCTTCCAGGCAAAATACGAACAGAGATGTACTAAACAGATTTTTACTTTCCTCGGATCCATATATAAAAAGAAAATCACTCCCTCACTCCAATTGGTAGCATTTCTAGTGAAGATGATAATGATGACAACTAGGTAATCATTCACAACATTATGTACATATATTAAAAAAATGAATAAATTCAAAAATTAAACTGAAATAAAAAATAAATATTTTTTCAATTAAAAGTAAATGAGTGTATATTCATATCGTCAAAATATATTTTGTAAGGTCTATAGGATATATTTCTATAAACATTTTGGTGAATGTTTGAACAAAATCGATCCATTAGTCTTTGAGTTATTAACATTTGAACCGAAGAAGAGAACGCACAAAGAGTGAACTAGAGTTATATCCTCGTATCTGAATATAAAATGCTTATAGACTTAAAAAAAAAACTAAATAGAACTTCATATATAGCATTATACAACAAGTAAATACTAATTTTTTTTTATTTAAGTGCGACAGGAATAAAGTTCCGCTAGATGTGCAAAATAACACACTGTGCGCCGCCGCTGCCGCCGGAATATATGTTTACACATCAAAAATATTAATTTATATTCATTTCTCTTGATTTTTAGTGTAAACATACCAACTAAATGAATTGATTTTTGTTCTAAAACCAAATATGACATTAAACCCTTTTGAAATCTGTACCTGCACCCACTCTATACCTATTATACTCACACAAATATTTTGTTAAGCCTTTCTTTGGTGTCTTAACAAAGTCCCTACAAACAAATTGAGTCCGCTAGCTATTTCCACATATACCTACCCTTCAAGCTATACTTCATTGGCAGCAGCTTTATGATTCTATAAGCCAAAAAGCCCAAGCCGCCTCAAGGCCGATCGCTTTCAGGCATTTCGATAAAATAGTAATTAAAACTGTCTACTGCACCGCATCAAGTCAACAAAAATGAAATTAAAAAAAAAAAATAAATAAATAAAACGGGAACTTCCCGGAAAATCTAAAAATATACTCAACTGTTATGCTTTCAAAACAAATCAAAAATCATAACAAAAGACAGTTCTATTCGGCTTTTGTTCGACTTAAAGTCAAGCGAATGCAAAAAAAAAATTAAAAAAAAAAAAAAACAATTTATTAAAAAAAAAATAAACTAAACCAGTGGCAGCTGGGAAAAAACGTATTTGTCATCTGCAAAATTGTTTTCGAGTACAGCGCTCCTAGCATTGAGCATCAGCCTATTCCTTGTATTGTATCTGTATGTACAGAGAACTGAGATGATGATAACACCCGACTCCAGTTTTGGTATCCAAAGTCAAGCGTGGAGCACACCACTGCACACAGAATGAAACTTTTTTTTTTTTCCTTATGCGGTGCGTGGTGATAAGTGAAGAGAGGGAGAATGAGAATGAGAGAGAGAGAGGGACGAATGAGGCATCTAAACAATGCAAATGGTATGCCTCAAGGATATTATTTGCAGAACAAAAATAAAGTCAAAATACAATTGAATGCAATATCCTGAAAGGCCTCCAAGTATTCCGCTTCTGATTGTTTTGTATACTGGCCCCTTGCTCCATGCTCTTTCACATTTTGTTTTTAATTGAGCCTTTCGAGGATGTATTTGCTGTAATTCGTAAAACAGGCGCTAAGTTTTTTTTAAATGCGACATTGCCTTGCCGTACTCAACAAAATTTGATCACAATTTTGATTCACAATCGAATAATCTTTTACAATGTTGGCGTTTTAAAAATACCTGAATGAACAATTTCTTATAAAGGATCTCCTTTGTTGATCGAGAGAGAGCTTTATTACCCAATAAGAATTCTAAGGCCAAATAAGTGGTGATTGACAAGAGTTATTCTTCGTTTAATCTCAGCACTTTTATTTCAAGCACGATGTTAAACAAGTCGCATGACAGCACATCGCCTTGTCCGAATCCAAAGACTTCTTTCTGTCCGACACGTCAAAATTCCTCACAGTATGACTGAGTTCCCAAACGTCAAACAAATAGTTTTGATGCGGTATAGCATTAATCTATGCTCGTGCATATGGAACTCATCCCGGATGCTAAGCATAAATCACTGTAGTTTGACAGTTTGCAATTTAAAATGACAGATCGGTTAGATGTCGTTTTAGTAGAACGGCAACCGAATTTAAGTGTGCAAGTGTGTTCCGTGTAAATGTCAAATAGTCACATGAAACAAAATTGAATGCATTCACTGCTCAATCAACGCGTATCGATGACATTTAGAAAGAGTTTAGAAACTCATGACTTTAACATAATTTTCTCTTTTGACTTTTGGAACTCATGTTTTTTGCATCAAATACGCATCTTATGCGTTTTAGAACTCAGACTATTTGCCTGTTTTTCCCGTGGCGCGATGTTCAGAGCCGTAGGTACCTTCTCTACAACAAGGTAGTGATGCGAGAGCGAGTCAATGTTGGACTCTCGGTATCGGGACGTTTGAACATCCATGGAAGGCAGTGTTTTCAATCTGATTGGCGGTTGATTGATCAGGAAATCTTCATGTCTCCTTGTGAATGTTGGAACTATTATCGATACGGCCAATTGATGGGATAATTTTTTAAGACTTTTAAGCCTGTCTATAAATAAACTCAAATTCAGCCCTGGATTATTTTGAATGTGCTTGTTTGTTTGTTGGTCCAAGAGACATGAATTGCAACAATGGCAGGACAAGAGAGTATAGTAGTTGCTGCAGTATGTTTGTGGAAAAAATAATTGTGGCTTCTCATTTCCCTTTTTGCCATTGCAGTTGACTCCACTTTCCACTTTGGCATTATATGCTGCTGGTTCTGCTGTTGTTTTTCCCCCCTCTACATCATTCCATCTGTAACATTCCCTGGCCTTTTTTGTTCTTTGCCAAATGAATTTCTATTTATTGTTAAGAATGATGGAACAGTATGAGTCATGAGTTCCATACTCTTTAACCATCATCGCAATAATCATCATCCTCCTCTAGCTCCACCACCACCGATACCACAACCTCCACTAAACATCAGGGCATGTCTTTAAAAGCAAATGACAGTTAAAACTGACGACTGCGATGATGAGACGATGATAGATATACCCCCAAGGATATAGGTACCTACCATACCAAGTAATAATATAAGAACAAAAAAAGGATAAAATGAATATACATAACAATAAAATATATATTATAAAGAAAAGGAGCAAATCAACAAACAAAAAAATAATAATAGAAGACATAAATACGAAATGAATAGCATAGCAAGGATTAAAATTATGCCTTTTTGTGGTAGGTAGATGTCCATGTTTTGTTTTGTTTTTTTTACTATCCTAAGTTTGACTCTGTCTGAGTATGAGTTTTTTGACATACCACATAGTATAGATGTCAGATAAAGGGAACAATGGAAAATTAAAGAAGGGGGAGATGTGGAGAAGTTTTTTTTTCTTGACAAATAAATGAAACTAAAAATTCGAAAAAGAAAAAATTGATATTTTATAACATTTTTGATGAGAAATCGGGCAAACAGCTGGCATTATGGCTGAACTACACTTTAAATTAAAAATCTGTATATATGTAAAATATACATAACTGAAAAGAATGATTAAAAATAAAATATTTGATATCTCTTGACACGAAACTTAAAACAAAAACCAGAGGTGCGACTTATTTTCCAAAAAGAAATTGGAATGTTTGATAGTTTTTAAGAAGTATGAACAAAAATGATTGTGATATAAAAAGTCAGTTTACAGTCATTCTCATTATTTCATAGGTCAAATAAAGAAAGTTAAATGTGGGTCATGTTTTAATCAAGACTAAATTAATTGATACTTTCAAATCTACTAATAAATGAGCTGCTATGATTAAAAGAGAATTTTTCATTATCTAAAACTGATACTAGGTGTTTGCTAAAAAATTAGTGTGGAGTTCACTTGTAATGAACGTTCACTTAGTCTCTTGAAGATCTTGAACTGGTTTATCTTAGAAATAATAAACTAGGTGAGTTATAACAAAGAGATTTTTATTATTTTAAAATTCCTAAAATATGTAATAATATTAAAGTTTCAAAAAATTAAATGATTGCTTTACGTCTAATCTCAGCCTAAAGATGTCACCACACACCCTTACGTGAAGCTGTCAATATGTTTTGTTACGTCAATGTCAATTCATCTGCCATCCTAATATTTGCAAGTCATATTTTGTTGTTTTTTTATATTGTTCCATATTGTTCCATTTAATTTGTTATTATGTTAAAAAATAAGTGAAAAAAAAAAACACTCATAATCAGAAACTTGAATTGAACCAGCAAACAATAAAGTAGATTTTTTTAACACAACAGATTGAAAATGCTTACTTTATGGCAAGAGATTACACATATAAAATTTAAGATTAAATTCTTAAGAACAATTAATAAACGAAGTATGTATGTTGTAGATATCTTCAGGAAATCGGAAATCAGTAATTTATATTTGACACGGTGCGTATATAATCCAGCAAAAAGTACCAGAACTGTGCAAACAAGCAATGTAGTAGTTGCAATGTTAAAGGTTTACTATACAAATAATTTGAGGGAATTGTCAGTGGTGGTTACAGCTCTCCTTATTAGGAGGCTCTCTGATGGGTCAAGGCTTTATGGGTACCTACAACAAGTTAAATTGCCGCAATTCCATAGAATTGTATTTGATATTTTAATTTTCAATTAAAAATTTATCCCGTCAAAAATTCATTCAAATTTATATGAATTAAAAATATTTCTCTTGATTTCATGTAATTTTTTCACTTTTTTATATAAAAAAATAAGAAAACACTTGATTCACACCACCAAAATTAAATTGATAGAGAATAAAGATCGGTATCATACACGAATAACAATTTTTTTTCTCTCTGCGAAATTCCAAGAAATTATGAAATTCGCAAGTGAGCTAAATACACTTGTTTTTTGCATTTTTTTTTTAATAAAAAGTAATTTTATTTTATCTAAATTTCTTAGTTTCTCGGAATCGGTCAGAAACATCTCTTTAGATGAGAAATGGTGCAAACTATTTGAATGAAATCTTAAGAGTTTCTTCTGATGTATATGGCAAAATTTAAAACAATGGATTTTGTAAAATCTGCCCAATGCCATGCTCACCTTTATTGTTTCTTAGTTTTTCGGAAACGGCTCCTACGATTTAGATGAAATTTATAGCGTTTGTTTGAATCAATAAGGAATATTTTTTTTTAATGAAATCCGCCCACTACCACGCCAACTTTTAATTGAAATTGAATTCTGGATAATGGCTCTTACGATTTTGGTGAAATTATGAGGGAGTGTTTTAATAAACAAGAAAAAAATTTAAAAAAAATGTTTTCAGGAAAATCCGCCTACTACAACGCCCACTTTTATTGTTTCTTGGTTTTCCAAAATGGCTCTAACGATTTGGAAGAAATTTATAGCGAGTGGTATGATAAAAGAGAAAAAAATTTAGAAAATAGTTTTGGGAATATCCGCCCACTGCCACGCCCACTTTTATTGGTTCTTGGTTTTCCGGAACGGCTCTTACATTTGGATGAAATAAGCAGGGAGTGTTCTGATGAAAGAGAAACAAATTCAGAAAATATATTCCTCCCACTGCCACGCTCACTTTTATTGTTTCTTGGTTTTTGGGAACGGTTCTAACGATTTAGATGAAATTTTCGGGATTTATTCTGATGAATATGAAAAAAAATTAAAAGAATGGCCTGCCGACCGCTGCCCCCACTTTTCTTATTACTTGGTTTCTACCAAATTACTCCTACAGTATGGATAACATTTTGATTAGTCGGGTGGGTACCTCCACACATATTAAGACATATTAACTTATATGTAGATATATATCTCCACATATGTGAAGATACATATGGAGATACCTTGAATCTTGTGAAGATGCATGTCCATGTGGAAATACCTCCACACTTGTGAAGTAACAAGTCAAGATATATACACATTATGTGGGGATACATGTGGAGATACTTCCATATGTGTAGTTAAGTTATATATGTATGTGGAGTCACCAGGCAGGCGCCTATATCAAAAGTTCGACGGATGGACCATGGTAAGACACCAGTGATTTCTGGATTTACCATGAAATGAGGAATATAAGAAAAAAAACTCATGTCTGTAAAAAATTATTTACCATTATTTTTCCAATTTCTAAAAAAGTAACTTAACAAAGAAAAGTCATGGAACGAATCAATTTGCTACAAACCTGATAGAGAATTTAAATTATGTATATTAATTTAAAATCTAAGTTATTTTCCGAAATCTTTAGACTTATGGAAACATGAAAACATAAAGCATGTTGGGAACTCTTTCTTAACCATTGAATTAAAGTGAAAAATCGTACAATAAAAGTTTAAGTTTATATTTTGTATTCCAATTATTTCAATTCATTTCAAAGTCTTATGATTTGAAAGAAAATCTATTAACACTTGAAACATTCACCTAAATTAAAAAAAAAAAACTAATGAAAATCTCATAGTGGTGGAAAAGTGAAATATTGTCGAATATCAAAAAACAAAAAAAAAGCCCTAAAAAGCATTTCAACGTCATCAAGTCTTTTGGGGCACATTTCGATTTTCCAGTCAAACCAATTTCTTTACTTTTTTATTATATGCGGGTCCGCAAAATATACATATACATATATGATGGTCGTTCTGAATGATTTCTGATTTCTTCGTTTAGAAGAAACCTTGTTTTTTTTTCTCACTCAGTCTTTATTTTTTTTTTATAAGTGCCTTGGGACCAAGATCAACAAAGCAGACGAGTGTTTGATGATGCTGCCAACTACTTACTATTGGACGAGGCGGAGGACAGAGCAACGAAGGCAATAAATTTTCTTTGATGCGATTGACTATATATCGAAATAATTCTAGAATGTGTATAGAGGTAGGTATATTGTATGTGCGTCAGTGTCGGTCGGTATGGATGGATTTTAAGGGCTTATGGAGGAATGACATTGAATGGTATATTTTGCAACCCTATATATATACCTACATACACTTACACTTACACAATCAAAACATCAACGCCCTTGACAACATTTCGGAAAATTCGAAAAGTTTTCGCCTCCAAAGCAAACATTTACTCACTTGAAGCGATCCTGCTCTATGGCTGATGGTTGCTGCTGCCACCACCACCATCACCACCATCAACACTACCATCTTTCCGCCATTGGAGGTGCTAACTTTGAGGTTCCACCGAAATGATACCAAGTCATTTTCTTTTTGACACTTTTCAAATGTGCGACCAAAAGAAGAACGTACGGTAAAGTTTCCCGACAACGACGACGTTTTGTGTGTCTGCCTTTCAGTTGCCAATCGAACGTAAATTAATTTCATTTTTTTGTTCACCCCATATTTTTAGGGCACGGAAATGGTTGGCAGAAAACACATACACCCCACCTCCTTCCCTTCCAACTGGTGTGATGACAAAATGAAGTTTTCTCGTTAGCAATTTATTTGTGTTTTGGCAGAAAGCAAGAGTGGAAGTGGAAAGTTGGTTAAAAGAGGATGGGAAATTCTGAAGAAAGAAGCCTTTGGGCACAATAAGATAACACAGGATATATGCGTTTGGTTATTGAAGGATATGCCCATCTTTCGATGATTGTTATGGGAGATGTCAGCACATGTATATACATATGAACCTACATATGAATAGAATTTATATGAAAGCATGATGTATGTCAAGGAAACTCACAAATAAATTTCCTTTTTGATTCTGACAAAACACAATCAAACAGAAATTAATGTCTCTCTGCGGGGCTATGGATGTTTAATTTGATTTTTCAAAATGATATAAATCTGTCTTAACATAAATATAACTTATTTTTATTTTTTTTAATGTAAGTGGTGAAAGTTTCATTTCAAAAATTAGGGCTACTCATATTTTCTTCGGAATATGTTCTTTTGAACCTTGAGCAATTATAAAAAAGTACCTATGATATTTTTTTTTTTTTTGATTTCCGGCGTAAAAGTTGTCCTGTCAATAATTCGTAAGTGGTGTTCTTCTGTTTTAACAAACCCCCTGTGTTATTTTTTATATCAATTCTATATGCTCCTGAAGAATGTCAGCTATCAGGCATGTCTGTAAGAAAATCGAAAGTTCCATTAATTATTATTAGTTAAAAAACAATGACCACACGGTTTAAATAATAAAATAACAATAACTGTGAAGTACTTTGGGATTTTTAAAATTTGTACTAACAATAAATGAATGATCTAGAACAAACAACAATTAGATTTAACGGGCATCGAAAGTTATTGAATTATCTTCTTATTGAAAGCGTATCGGAATCCCTGTTTTTAAAATCCCGTCTTTAAGAACAAACATTCCCATTAGTTATAGAACACAACGTCGTTCAAGTGGCTGCCTCGGCTGGATTCGCAGAAGCGCATTCTGTCACTTCAATCTTCCAAGACCTTGTTGATGATTTCGGGCTGTAGCTCACGGATTGCTTGGATGATATTGGCCTTAAGTACTTGAATCGTTTCCGGATTGTTGGCATAACATCGGTTTTTCACGGTTCCCCACAAAAAAAAGTCCTAAGGGGTAAAATCACAGCTCTTAGGCGGCCAATTGACATCGCCAAGACGCAAAAGATCGATTATGGCATGGGCTGTGTAGCATACCACGCCATCCTGCATGAACCAGAGCTCGTCCAAATCCATGTCTTCAATTTCAGTTAAAAAAAAAGGCGGTTAACATTACTCTGTACACCCACCGTTGACCGAAACGTTGTTCAAAGAAAAATGTTCCAATGATGCCACCACTCCACATTCTCGTTTGTGCGCCCCGTACGACGACCATAAACGTTGTCCACTACTATACCCAGTCTCACAAACTTGTTGCACAAATTCGCGTACAGCAGGTGCGGTGGGTGCTTCATTTTGGCTAAAACTTCTTTTCAAAAAACGCACTGTTTGGGCTATAATCTATAAAGCACTCATTGGAAATTAGTTCTAAATATTTCCCAACGTTGTTCAAGCGTAAAGCGACTTACTTCGTTGCGCGGAGGTATGATATTGACTTTTTGTCAAGATTTCGAGCGGGAAACAGCTGTCAGTGTCAAAATAACCTATGAATTAAAAAAAAAAACCACTAGATGACCCATCCGTTACATTAAAAGAAACACGGGATTATAAAAGACGAGATTATAAGAAGCGGGATTTTAAAAAAGCGGGATTATAAAAACCGGGATTTAAAAAACGGGATTTTAAGAATGGGGAATATAAAAAGCTCGATATCGCGCTAACCCCGAAAACCCACTATTCACAATTTCTTTGCCGAAATCATTTTGTATAACATTTTGGGATTTAGAGAAAACAATTTAAAATGTAAATGAAAGTAAACAAGATGGGATGGGAACGTATTTTTATAATCTCGTCTATTATAATCCCGTTTTTTCATAATCCCGTTTTTTAATTATCACGTGATTTTTGAAAATAAAACAACTAGTTTTGATTGCAAAATCGGGATGATAAGAAATTTAAAACCAATTTATAAAATCAAAAATAGTGGCTTAAACTAAGGGTAATTTTTTCGAAAATTCAGCTCTTTTGAATTTTTTTTTCGAAATCAACGTCCAATTTAGCTAGAGAATGAGTTTACTCCAACTCTGAAATATTATAATTTGATTGAAATCATGTATAGCGGAACTACATAATGTAGGTATTGAATTCATTCTGTCAAGTATTAAAAAAAAAAAAGAAAAGTTCGAAATTTATGAACTTTTTCAAATAACAAAAGTTAAAAGATTTTTCCCAAAATGCTAACCTCTAATTAATTTTTTATTTTTATGTGTGAATAAGAATTGTAAATTACTACTTGAGAAAACAAAGTTGCCCTCTTGTGTAATATTTTTTCGGTTAAATTTTAAGAATTCACTTAAAATTAATTTCCATACAAGAGGTTTCCCACGTTGCATCCACTAGAACTTCCATCTCTCTGCGTATCTCCCTCTTTTTACATTTTAGCAAATTTTAATTCGAATACCATGTGGCAGGAATATAACCAAAAAAGGAAACCTCAACAGAGTCTTACATAGCGTTGTGCATAAGGGACAACAAAATATATACAAATGTAACATATACATTGCACAAATACACTGAAATTATAATTTTCACTTTAAAAGGATTAAAATGATGCACTCTGCAGTTTCAGTTTCAGTATCATAAGAGAGAGAGAGAGAGAGAAAGAAAGAGCGAATTAGATTTCGTTCTGCTTTTGCACAAACTAAAAATATGAACAAAGGAATGCCGTATCCTTTTTGAGGAAAATTGCAATTATGGTAAAGGAACTTATACGAGTATACATACCAACTCTTAATTAGTCTCTCTCTTTCTGTCTCCCACTCGAGAAAATTCTTTCGATTATATGCAGGAGCTGTAAAGTTTGTAAATTAAGAAAATTCATATAAATTTCGATTTGAATCCTGTCTGGCTTCTTCAAGAGATTTTATTTATAAATCAGGATGATTACAAATCAATATGAACCAAAGCAAAAAAAAAAATGAGAATCTCCATCACAACTCCTGGCCTATTGTCCTAATGGTCATATGAATGCCTTGCCTATGCTGAACATGTGGCTCCTTAATATTATAAATTCATGCCATTTTCATGCAGACCATGTATTTCCAAGCTCCCTGCAGCCTTATCAGCTCGGCATAGTTGTAATCGTATTTCTTTCATATTATTATAGTATAGTAATGGTGGGTGGTTGCTGGAGGGGCTAAAGAATTTCCTTTTGGTTCGTTAGGAAATATCAAGAATATATAGGTCTAGAGTGTGCCTCTTCCTTTTTTAGTTAACCACTTAACCAGATGCTTCAGACCGAATAATGGCCAAAGAAATTTAGTTCAATGATCCAAATGAAAGAAGAAAGAGTTTAAGATTGAAGATATTACGCCTCAGGATAATGACCAGAAAAACCACGAAACAATTAATAATTTTGACAGGAATGTGCTTAGATCGTCGTCGTCGTCGTCGTTGTCCGTCGTCTCGGTTGATTGGTTGGGGCTTAAGGGATATCAAAATTTCAATAACATCAAAGCGAATAAGTTAGTTTTTGGTTTTTCACTTTTCTGTTTCATTGTTTTAATGTTTTGTTGTAGATATAAGAAAATGTTTCCATTGATGGTGAGTTTAATTAAATTGTTTTTGAGAGAGTTTTATCCATTTTAATAAATCGATATTTGCGGGGAGCGCTATTAATTTGTTTGCTTCAGATATTTATAAGCAGCAAATTAACAACTGAATTTGCTTTAACCAGAAGGAGTATCATTTTTTTTTTGGGTGGATTGTACATTATATGTTTTTGGCTACCTATACCTTGGTCCAATAGATAGGTACTTAAGTTTGTAGCATAGGAAACATTGTATTTTTAAGAAATATGTAGTTTCTTTTGTATGCTCATTTTAAGTTCAAATATTTTAATGCTATCAAGTAAAAGGCAATGGAATAGCTAAAAAAATCACACTTTTAACAGAATAGCTGACAAAAACTACGCGATTTTAAAATTATATAACTAAAATTAATTAATTATATAGAAGCCCATGGCGTAAAGGTTAGTGCAAAATAATGTTACGCCGAAGGTATTGCGGGTCGATTCCCAATCAATGTCACCTAAAAAAAAAGAAACAAAAATATTACTACCGCGTTACAGAAAGTCAGTATCATAACTCCGCGCAACGAAGTAAGTCGCTTTACGCTTGAACAACTATTTGGGAAATATTGAAAACTTATTTCCAAAGTGAGTGCTGTGTAGCCCAAACAGTGCGTTTTTTGAAAAGAAGTTTTGGTCGAAATGAAGCACCCACCGCGCCTGTTGTACGCAAGTTTGTGCATTCGTGAGCCTGGTATGCTAGAACATCAACTCACCATCGATCTCAACAGCTCAACATTTCACGCACTAGCGTATTTTCATCTCGGCGGCTACATTAACAAACGAAATTGCCGCATCCACAGAGAGTGACAGTTCGGTGAACGGCGGGCATTACATAGCCATGGCTTTAACCGATTTTTTTACTAAAATTGAAGACATGGATTTGGACGACCTCTAGTTCATGCAATTTGGCGCGCCATGCCACAATCGCCGTATTGGCGACGTCACTTGTACGCCTCGGAGCTGCGATTTGACCCCTTTGGATTTTTTTTTGTGAGGAACCGTGAAGGTCAATATCATCGAAGCAATCTGTAAGCTACAGCCCGAAATCATCAACAAGATCTTGGAAAATTGGAGTATCATGCATGGGTTAGGTAAGGTTGAAGTGGCTGTCGGCGGAGAACCGACACACTTAGACCAATTGTTGGCCCATTGGATCTAGGAAAGCTTTTCCTTACTCAATTAAACCGTTTCGAGCTCCTTATGAAGCGTGCAAGATTACTTATAGAACTTATAGAATTATTTGCTAGATCACTCGTATCGTTGTAGTAGAAGTCTCCCAAATGGAGTCTACGTCTCTGTGACAGAGCAGGACAGATACAAAGAAGGTGAGGAATTGTTTCCTCCTCTTCCTCGTCCATGCAGCTTCTGCAGAAATCAGAGTGAACGCCTAGTCGCATGGCGTGCCTACCTATTAGACCAGTGTCCGCTTATGACACCTATTCACGAGCTAATGTCCAATCTGCTTAAAGATATCAATTGCTTAGAGCGTTTCAGATCCAGCATTGGCCAGATTTGTTTTGTCGCTAAGCAAGTGGTGAGGTTGTTCCACCTAAGGTTTGTTTTCTTTATAGCATCTTGCTTTACCATATGTTTAAAAGTAGCGATAGGTATACCAATAGCTGTCTTATTTCGTAGTATGGGTACTGTTGTTCCACTTTTAGCGAGTTCGTCAGCTCTACAGTTTCCTGGAATGTCCCTGTGGGGTATAGTGTAGTCGATGTTACTTAAAAATTATCTGAATGAATTCAGAATTACCCAATGGCCAATTTCATTATTGATCCACTGTGAAGAGGCCGTTTGTTTACTAAAAATGTCTAGGAGAACCCTGTGAGTAACTTGAAGAGGAGCTTAGAGGACCGAAACGGTAGGGAATTTTTAGAGAAATCCCTTTATTAATATATTCAAAGTTAGTAATATCAAAAATGATAATGCTTGCCCTTTACTCTAGTCAGCTAATGTCCTTTTTCCCTAACAATTTTTATACCAAAAATTTAGATTGGCTTGTCAAGCTTCTCTGCTTAGCAATACCTGTCGTCACCTAAACATGACATCTTTTAAAAAGCTTTCTTATGACCCAATCTTTGATTATCTAAATACTGGAATGGCTTGGTAGCCACACTTGCACATGATACATGAAAAACAAGAGGATCTTGTTATTTTCTTTACCTCTTCTTATGAAATCTACGACTGCAATTGTTACTGTGAACTGAGAAGATAAAGTTAAAAATTGTATGTAATTTTATAAATTAAATTTTTTTTTCCACTGAAAAGGCTATAGATGGATACACAGAAAAAAATTGTGCAATAAGGTTTATTAAGATCATATCTGTATATAATTAGGGTGTTTGTTTGTAGATGTTGTAACGCTTGGTTACAGTTGCTTATTTTCCTTTCCCATTGTCCAAGACTGATAAATACAGAAAAAGAAGGTGTCAGTAAAAGTTAAACTTTAATAAGAAAAAATTATCGAATAGAGAAATATTTATGTATGTGATTTCTCCATTTCCTCCTTCGACACATTACTCACTGCAGTATTAAAGTTTATACACTAATTTTTGGCTTACATATGTATTAATTTAAATAACAACATGTCACAATTTATATAAATCCTCATTAACGTGTTTTCATTTTCAAACTTTATATAAATAACCACTTATTGATATTTGTTTATTTGAGTCAAACATATGTTTAATAAAATTATTATGAGTTCATTTGTTCTCGATTAATTTAATGAAGCAGAATAAAGCCATTGATTGACTAAAATTTGCCTCATTCAAAATGAATTCAGGTGACCAGACATCAAACCACATGTCCTTAGCCGATAAAAAAAAAATATATATTATATTTATTTATAGCTAGGTACGAACTCAATTAATAT
Source organism: Epistrophe eligans (assembly GCA_951394125.1). Lineage (NCBI taxonomy): Eukaryota > Metazoa > Arthropoda > Insecta > Diptera > Syrphidae > Epistrophe > Epistrophe eligans. Next base: position 95,180,276 of record OX596029.1, read on the forward strand.
AAACTTTCCCAAAGTGCGTATGTTCTGTATACCATATACCTCTCCGAGCCTTCTCCATTCCCGTTACCAGCAGCTGTCAATTCTGCTCATTGTCGGTCAGTATAATATGGCTACCGTCGAGCTTCACTATATCGTACATACATATATCGAAAATAAATAAAATTTATCGCCAAATTATATCTCATTCAATTACTTTGGCATTGTATGTGATTTTTCAACACACATTTTATTTTCCCAGACACCCAGTTCACAGTTACCAGATATATTCTCGAATAGAGATTGACACCGTTGACGCACAGTTTGGCCGAATATTGAATTTCCTGACCAAGCCAATAATATGAAAAGCTTCACCATTGACATTTCCGATGACGAAGCAACGAAGAATAATTCAACACTGACTGTGCTTGGACCTGAAATGTGATTGGTGAAGGGAAAATGGAAGGAAAGGCCCGGTAACGAACGACAACGGATGGAATGTGTCATCGCAGGAAAATCATGGAAATTGAAAAACATTCGAATTCACAAGGGTATTAATTACAATTCAATTCAGTAAATAATATAATAATAATAATAATATGTGTTAAGTGTTAATGGTCATTATTTAAGCAATTAAATTGTATAGACTGTTTGGATTTCAGTTTATTAGTTAAATCAGGCATGCAGTAGTAGTTAATTGTTGATATAAGCTGATGATTTTTTTTGTGGGGAAAAAAGTGAGTGGTACGTAATTTTAAATAAAAATGTATCAACACTCAATTAATGTAACTGCCTTTACCATTTACAAAAGTGTATCATTTAAAAACTTTTAAGTTTTTTTTTTTTTCTTTTTTAACATTGAAAATGTTTATAGGGTCGTTTTGATAAAAGTATGGTGTTACCAAAATGAACAAAGATAGAGAATGAACTCTAGCGTATAGGGGGAGAAAGATTGAATTTTTGGTTGGTGTTACCAAAGAAACTACCAAAATGAATAAAATGAAGAAAAAAACACAAGTGATGAATTTCAGCCAGCGTACCTACAATGTTGATCATTGGCATCGGACGAGATTCAGTGGAGGAATGATAAAATTAAAAAAATGCTCGATTTGAGCCCCCTTAGAAGCCTATAACTTTGGTTATAATTATTGGATGTTCAATATTAAGCTAGATAATCAAAGTTTAAATGACAGGCTACAAATCTGCATAAAAATTTTTGCAAAATCGTAGAAAATTTCATACTAGAAACTTGAAAAATTGTCTTTTTAGAACTATATTTCATTACGGCAAAAGAAAAAAAAAAAACAAACAAAATATGTATGTATGTAGGTACGTACCTACAAAGAACATATTGATAGAAGTGGAGTGTGTGCAATAAAAAAAAAACACGTGGCAAACAAAATTGGCTTTGCATCGGGTACAAAAATGATATATGTACATTATGTTTATGTAGGTATGTATGTATGTATGCATGTAGGTATGTGCATGAACATTTGTAGTAGGTATTTTACAAATAATAAAATCGTAAAGGTTGGATTTGGTTGGTTTGTTTGGATTATAACTTCTGTTCTAATAATCGGATGTTTGAAGTTAAAGTCTTAAAATTAAGGTAAAATGTTAGGCTATGCAATTTATGTGACAAAACTTAACTTACATCTTTTGTCAACTCGATGGTTGAATCTAGAGTATGCATAGGTACCTACTTGAACCTCTTATATAAAATTATAACTTAAGTTCTAAGGAACAAATTATCAAGGTTAAGGTATTGGTTAGCTTATAACTTCTGTTCTAATAATCGGGTGTTTGCAAAGTCTTAAAATTAAGGTAAAATGTCAGTTTAAAGAAATTATGTGACAAAAGTCACAAAATCAATCGATTGTTTAATCTAAAATATGCATAGTAGGTACCTACCTACTCGAACCTCTTTGATAAACGTAGGTATAACTTAAGTTCTAAGGGCCAGATGCTCAAGGTTAAGGTATGTTTAGGTTGATCAGGCAAGAGGTAGAATTAACTTAACTAAAAAAAATAAAATATTATAATCGAAAAGGGTCGATTTTGTAAGCTGATATATTCTGTTCTAATCATCGGATGTTTGAGGTTACGGTCTGAAAATGAAGGTAAAATGTCAGACTCGAAAATGCTTTTGACAAAACTTGACTTACCTACTTCTGAATCAGTTTGATTGTTTAACCTAGAATATGCATAGCTATCCTACTTGAACCTCTTATAGAAAACTATAACTTAAGTTCTAAGGACGAGATCATCAAGGTTAAGGTCTTGGTTAGCTTCTAACTTCTATTCTAATAATCGGATGTTTGAAGTTAAAGTCTCAAAATTAAGGTAAAATATGACAAACGTTGATTTTTTTTTTCTAAATCAACCTAAAGAACCTAGAATATGCTAGACAACGTTTGGGTAAAAACTTAACTAACTTCTAAATCAATTTGATTGTTTAACCTAGAATATGCATATAGGCACCTACTTGAACCTCTTTAATAAACTTATAACTTAAGCCCTAATGGTCAGATCTTCAAGGTTAAGATCCTCAAATGCAAATAAAATTTTATGTTTCATCTTAAAGCAGCCCATAAACTCTTCAATTTGGTTGTCAACTAAATTGATGCTCGCCGCTCGGCCACACATTTCATAAACTCAGTTAAAAGAATACAACTCCAAGTGTCAAAAACATTATTTTTGTCTAAAAAAAAATCACACGACTCGAGATTGTTGAATTGATTAAAAGATGAGTTCAAAATATTTGAAAATAAAATATTATAGAATAAAAACGATTAGTCAAATCAGGTTTGCAGTGAGGTTGAGCTTTACATCAAAATCTTTGTAAATTTGGTCTCGAGTTAAAAAAGGTTTACTTGGACAGTAAATCAAACGTTTTAGCTTTATAAAATATACGTAGTTCAATAAATTGAAATACTTGTAAATCAATTTGGAAAAATTCAAAAATTTTATTTTCTCATCAACCGTCAAATTGATCAAATAACAAGCAAACACACAGGTTGATATGAATCAAAACCGACTGAGTCGAGAACTTAGTTACTATTCTGCAAAGCTTAACTAGGCAAAAATGTCAAATACCTAGATATACGTTAAGATAGATGGTTATGTAATGAACGGATGAAAATGAGTATGATTGTGTAATTGATTCATCTTATTAAAAAAATAAACAACATTAATTTAACGGCCAACTGGGAAGTGGCATTAAATAAACAAATTGGTACTTCAGACTGTAGAATGGTTTCTAAGACAGTTTGTAAAGTTATAATGTATTGTAACAATAGTATCTATACAAAATAAAAATCACAAAAATTAGACATGTTTTTGTTTTATCGACATAATACAAGTCATTTTCAATGTCCCCATAGTTACTCTATGAGTGAAATCTGTAAATTTTTTATTAAGATTTTGATAAAATATTCAATGAATTTAAGTAAAATTAATTAAGGATAAATATAAATTTTTTTAGATTGTGCATCAAACAAAAGAATCAAAAATAACTTCCTACACCCTGAATGTCCAAAAATCGACAAAGTTAAGACGTCAAATGGACGAACAGAAAATCAGAACTGCAAAGTTAACTCCTTTGTTCTTCTCAATCATTATGATAAGAGTAGTAGGGGTATAAAATTATCATTGATATTAAATATAAAGTTCGATTTTTTATCACGGGCATAAAATTTTAATTTTATGCATAATCATTATTCAATAATTAACATTTACCTAAATTTCAAAGACCTACATTTTATACAACTCCAATTAAGGTAAACTAAATTTCAATCCAACTAACAAACTCTCAAGAAATTAAGCTCTAAAAATCTGAAAAAAGCTCCCATAAGACTCTTTTATATTCAATTGCTATATTTAAGAATTATTATCTTGTTATGAAACTTAAATGAATCTCATAACTTTTTTATTTTAAGAGTTTAACAGTTTTTCAGCTTCAAAATATTTAAATCTTACAGCTTAATCAATTTTGAGAGCCTCCCATAACTAGGCCATTTAACGCTTTTATAGGTGTTATAATAATCTAAAAGTATTCTTTAAAATTTATTTTGGCTTCCTTAAATTATTATAAAGGGTTTTTCAATAGGGACGCTACAAAAGTAGAGCAACAGGGACAGCAAACGACGCCATATTTCTTGCCGCTCTTTTGACATTTCTCTTCAGTAAGGTTTGCCATTTTATGATGGAAAGATATACGAGCCAACAACGAGTCGAAATTATTAAAATTTACTACCGAAATTCGGAGTCAGTGGCCTCAACGTTAAGAGCGGATTTTCATCTAAAAATCATCTTCAGCGATGAGGCTCATTTCTGGCTGAATGGCTTCGTCAATAAACAAAATATGCGGTATTGGTCAGGCAGAAATCCACACGTACTCCATGAGTCATCATTGCATCCCGAAAAAATTACGGTTTGGTGTGGTTTATGGGCCGGCGGCGTCATTGGGCCGTACTTCTTCCGTGATGATCAAAAATGGGTATCGCTACCGTTCAGTGATAACCGAATATTTTTGGCCCCAATTGGATGATATGGACTTGGAGGACATGTGGTTCCAACAGGACGGCGCCACAAGCCACACAGCGAATGTCACAATCAATTTATTGGAAACCAAGTTTGGAGAACGTGTTATCTCACGAAATGGTCCAGTCGCTTGGCCGCCTCGGTCGTGCGATTTGACGCCGTTAGACTTTTTCCTGTGGGGCTACGTCAAGTCTATGGTCTATGCCAACAAGCCAGCGACAATTGATGAACTTCGTACGAATATCGAACGTTAAATTGCAGCAGTATCGGCCGATTTATGCTTGAAAACATAAATACATAATGTTCATTGTACTCTTATAGGCAAAATTAACGGTATTTCAATACAACTGTTTGAAAATGGTTAAAGAAAATCTTATTTTTCTACAAAAACGACTCTTATGATTTTTATCCAAATTTTTCTGTGACTTAAAATAAGTAGGTACGATTTATCATTTAACAGGAACAAGTTTTACATTTAGTCATTATTATAAAGGTACCTCTCATACAACCATTTTTTGGTGTTTCAACTATCTCATCAACTATTTGTAACCGATTTAAATTAAATTTTCTGTAAAAGAGCTTCTAATAAAATTTAATAATTTTTCATATCAAAATTAAAAAAAAAAATATTTATTTTGAAAATCTAGGGTTTTAAAAGTGCCTGATGATTTTTGTCTAAATTAATTATTTAACTCCACATTAATAAATACTAAAAAAAGCGTATTTATTTGTTTCTCTTATAAATCTTTACATAATATACAAAAAAATGTTTTTTTTAAGCAGCCCAGTGATTTTTTAAATTTACCTTTTCTCATCATAAATTAAGAAATCAAAAAGTGTACAACGTCTTGGGTGTCATAACAATTCCAGAAGCTGTTTAAATTTAATTCTAATTATGTTGATTTTAAACAAAATGTTGATCATATCGTCGTTGTTTTGGGAAAACTGCAAAAAACGTATTCACCTGTTGGTCAGTCTCTTTTTTTTTCTAAAAATACTGATAAAATTAAAAAAAAATTAGATGGCAGCAGGTCCAGAAAACTAATTATCTGCTTATTACAGTTAAAGCAAATCGATTCAGCGTAGCAGAAAACCCAGATATCTCAAAAATGAAAAAAAATCGAGTTAGCTGGTTCTTGAACTCAGGTGAGGATATGCTAACTCCATGTAAAAATCAATCACTTTTTTGCCGATTATATTTCTGTACGGCTTAAAATTATGCCGTATTTTTTATTCTTGCTAATAACAACTATAAAATAGTGGTACACTGTGACGTATACGCACTTTTATTTTATTTTTGAATTTTTTCCAAATAATGCTTCTCCAATATTAAGGATGTCCCAAAAAAAAAGTAATTAATTGAATTCTTGGTTGCATTCGCCATGAATATACAAAAAATTTCTGCTAAATAAAAGAACATCAAAGAATTCGCATCATGTTGAAAAACTTATGTACATCTCGGTTTTTGATGAAGAATACATGTATCAAGAAAATGTATGTAAATCTGTACCTATCGGCGCGCTTACTTTTTTTATATTTGTGTTAATTCCTTATTAAGTGTTTTTTGAAAGTTAATATCTTATTTTTAAGGTATCTTGAACATGAGGCCTAGTAACTCATCCACTTTTCTATAAATATTTGTATGTTCATATTACCTATTTTTTTTTTAAGTCGTTCTACATCTATTTTTCAGACTTTTTTAAATCGACAAAAGATTTGCGAAATTGTCTTTAAAACATTGAAATTTCAGTAAAAATTATTAACATAATTAAAGATTGAAATTGACGAAAATTGAAACACATATGTACATACCTATGCATGTCAAAAACAATACAATACAAGCAAACCATATTATCCGATACAAACGTGTTAGGTACCCATTGTACTCGTGGATATACATAATAACATTGAGCACACCACAACATAATGCATCGCAATCAAGTTTTCAAATTTATAAAGTTTCGAGTTTATGTAAATCTGTGCGCCAGTAAATCAATTCAAACAGAAATGATTTAAGTGTTAGCGCCAAAAACATTTGTGTCTCCCAATTCATTCAACATAACCATCAGTATATACCACCACGCCGCCGCCACGCCATCCACCCACGCCCATCCAGTCATCACCAGAGTCGTCCGCTAATATAATATTTACCAAAATGCTGAATTGCATTGCAAATAAATACAAAAGCTTCTAGACAAACACAAATAGTGTTCAACTTTGATGCCGAAATTCAGCCGGATAAACATATATGTACATATATAATATATATTTATGTGCATACAAATATGTATGTGTGTAGACCGGCTACACCTCTATATCTCAAAACTCCAGACTCTTTTTCCATAAAATTCAAAGAGGGGAAACGTCCCACCATTGCCCCCAAATCTGGCCAAAAACTCTGGTAAACCAATAAATTGGAATTTTCAATGCGAAGAGTTAATTATCGTAGAATTTAGTTTCAAAACTATATGCGGCACCGAGTTTTTAGTCCATCCGGCAGTTAGCATTTCTAAACCATCATCCGCCAAAACTTTATCGTGCATTTAATATGAAACACATTTTTGGAAGATCAACAGTTTAAAATCGATAACAGGGTGCTTCAAAGAACTAAGATATAAAATTAAATATGGTTCCTAGATTTCAAATGAGCTTTATAACTAACAGAAATAGAAAACGTAGAAACCTGAAAATAGTTCTTTTTGTTTGTTCCTTTTCTGTACTTTCTTTGGCCATCATGTCATTTAAACCTAGCTGGTCCACCCGGCATCGCAAAGAATCTTTTATCAATTTTAGCATTTTAAAAAGTGAAAATGAAATTTATAGAGTCTTCAATTAACCCATATTTTGTTGATATGCTCCAAAAAAAATAAAAATGGTGTACAACGTCATCTGTTGGTGTTCCCATTTTTGTGAAGGACAACATTTTTCGAAATTGTTAGTCCCGTAGTCCCATTTCTTAAAATTAATATTTTGTCCTTTCCAACAAAATTTAATTTTCAGATATCGCCACCATTTACACCTGAAAGTATGCAATTTTTGGTTTTTATGATAATTTCTGGTTTTTGATGTGGAAACATCTATGCCGCCAGCGGCGGTAGGGTAAACTAAAAACGTGGAAATTTTTGTAGCACATTACATTGTACTGTTACACGTTACGATACGTTGATGTATATTGGATACGTTCAATATTGGGTACGTTCCTTCGTACAGTTGAGTTTGGGTTGACATTTGATTGACAGTTCGAACTCGTCACATTCCTTGGTGTTAAACGAGCACTTCAATATTTAATTTAATGTTTACACATCTTCACCGTGAGTGCCGGCAGTCACACTTTTTTTTGATTTTCCGACTTTTTTGTTTGAAATTTGAATTTTTTGGCTTCGTTGTGTCCTTCCCAGGTTCAATAAGAATCCAAGAAAAAAATCCCTATGCAAATCGTATGATGTTCAGCCGAGTTATGCGCGCACAAACAAAAAAATTAATTCATCATATACATATGTTACTTCTAGACCTAGAGTATGGATCCCTTTTTCGACCCTCATACTACACTGATTTTGAGAAATAGGTATCAAACGAACTGGAATTAGCTGCTAATTTAACGAATTATAATTTTATTTTTTAAGAATTTTTATAATTTATTCAAAAACTGCATTTTTTTTTTGTTAAATACCATTCCAATAAAAATGAACTCTAAAATGAACACTTCCACTTTCCAATTGGTAATATTTTGACACGTGACATTAGGGCGGTTTAATTTATTAGGTCTGTTCTTATTTATATTAAAAGACAGTGCGTCTTTTATTGTTATGTACATATTTGCGAGAATTTTCCGCACGGTTAAGCTAGTTTCTATATAGTTAAGATAAATACAAAAAATAAGTCAATTTTCGCAAGAAATCATTGTGCGAATTTTGCGTCAAAAAACCTGAAAAACAGTTTTCTTGCAACCACGAATTATTAGAATTGTTTTTGAGAAAATTTGTAAAAAAAAAAAACGTGCATCATTGTGATGGCAGCTTTACCTGTGTTTTAGATGAACACCCTGTAATAATCTACTTTCAACTTAATTTAGAAACGTAAACACAGAAAATTTCCTGAAATACTATTAGAATTAATTTGGTAACACTGTCAATGGGAATAAGAAAATTCACCAGCAAATTCAAAACAAGCGATAAGCGAGCAACAACGAAATGCGTTTCGCACATCCTGGTTACAAAACACGGATGTCTAAATTTACGCATCACATATAGATTTTAAACAAAGGAAAGGCTGAATGGTTGAGTTTTGTTTGGTATATTGGGATTGGGACATGTTGCAAGCTTCCACACATGGCTGGGGAATGAAACTGCCGCAATATGCAAATGCTTTCTGATGATTATTATCGAAGTTAAGGGGCCTTTCGTATAATTTAAGTAGCACTCAGTACAAAGATAGAAAACAACCCCGAAGAGAGCAATGGCCTATAGTCGAAGTCGGAGCCGGAGCACGTGCAATCAAACAAAACAGAATTGTCACAAAATTTCGTGCCAATTGTTTTAATAAACGTTACCATCCTGCATTCTGTTGTTTTTCTCGTCATCGACACAATCAACATTTTGGACTTGAGGCCCATTATATGCGAAAATGCAGAACTTGCCTCACACAATCGAATTGAATCGCATTTCCATTTCGTTTTGCATTCGAAGTCATCGATTTATCAAGGGTGGAGATAGTTGCATGAGTTCAAGTTGGTGTACTGGACAGGGATTTGTTGCTTTGCATGTACAACAATATAGCCGAGCTGGGCAGCTTCGCCCTTTGGTATAATCAATGGACTGCAGGATTTGATTGAATTGCTGCCGCCGCCGTCGGTAGTGTTTTTTTGTTTGTATGGAAAATATGTATGTATTATGCGAGGTTTTGTTGATGGGATGCTGAATTATCTGTGGAAATTTTGGCCCTACAAAATGCCAGATGGGCGGCTATATGATGCAATTTAATGCTCTAATCGTAGGAAATCCAATAATTAATTGAATATTAATTATCGTTCAAAGCAGAATCAGAAAAAAGGGATCTTTAGTTGTGGTTAAATCGGGGAAACCGTTTATGGAAATTGAGAGAAATATAAAAATGCGTCTATTAACACTGTGCTACAGAGTTTTCATAACATAATAATAATTTTGAGTTGAGTTGAGTTGAGTTGAGTTGAGTTGAGTTGAGTTGAGTTGAGTTGAGTTGAGTTGAGTTGAGTTGAGTTGAGTTGAGTTGAGTTGAGTTGAGTTGAGTTGAGTTGAGTTGAGTTGAGTTGAGTTGAGTTGAGTTGAGTTGAGTTGAGTTGAGTTGAGTTGAGTTGAGTTGAGTTGAGTTGAGTTGAGTTGAGTTGAGATGCACGCGCCCCACGTTTATTGTTTTAAATGAATTGGCGCTCGGAGAAATTTAATCAGGGGTTAAATAATTTATATATTTTAACGCTCCGCACTTATTGACAATTTATAAAATTACAAAATTGAAAGCAAAATGTATATGCATAGGGAAAAAAATCAAATACATATAAGAAAAGGGGTGTTTAAGCAGGCGGACTTAAAAAAAAATTAAAATTTCATCTTAAGGTTAAGAGATTTTAATTCCAAATTTTCAACTTTCAAGAAATGTAAAAGTAAGGAGGATTCTCGGTTATAATAAAAATGGGCGTAGAGTGATTTCCAAAAAACTACACATATCACTGTTTTGTAGTGTCCGACCGAAGGTCGATTTTCAGCCGAAGCCGAAGCCGAATTATTAGGCTGAAAGAAAATCTTCGGCCGAAGCCGAAGCCGAAGCCTAAGGTTGAAAAAAGTTTCTCCTTTCCAATTGGACAAAAATATTATTTTTATTAAAATTTATTGCTTAAAAAACATAAGACAAATAAAATAAAAATAACTAATAACTAATTAGTAATTATAAAGAAAAAAGAAATGTATAATTCATTTTTAGTAATAATTTTTATGATGGCACACATGTGTTTTGAAATTTTTGAATACCTACCAAAGAAAAGATTGCAATCTTTTCTTCGTTATTCAAAAATTTCAAAAATTGAAATTTTTTCCGGCGCCTAGTATGATGCTCGATATAATAAACAGATTCTTCGGCTTCGGCCAAAACTTCGGCCTAAAATGCCGAAGCCGAAGGTTTGGCCGAATGTTGTTTTTTTGGCCGAATTCGGCCGAAGCCGAAGCTTCGGTCGGACACTACTGTTTTGTCTCAAGAGAGATTTATTATAGAAGGTTTGAATGAAACAACAACATTTGGTTGGGCTACCACCAAGATTTTTATAGGCTGAAGAGAGATTTATTATAAATTTTCAGCCTTCTTAGAACTTTATTTTAAGGATAAGAAAAGTGCGCGTGGTAGTGTAAGTTATATGATAAGTGATAAGTTAAGCCGGATCCACACTTATCTCGGCTCCGGCTTTCTGCGCGCCAAGTGATAAGTGATAAGCGCAGTATGATAAGTGTGAGGTAATTACTGGGGTGGAATCGACTAAGGTGATTGGCGGCAAATCAACCATAGTCACATGTGATTAACATTGAGTTTTCCGGTAAGGTGATTCAACTCAATTCAGTTCAATTGAATTCAACTTTTTCGTTCACAGTAATGTTTATTTTTGTTTATTATGAATGAATAAAAAAAGAACTCATAAAAAGTTGTACGATTTTTGTAGGCTGGTGGTAACTCTAGTTGTATAATGCGGCAGAAACGTCAAATGTGTTGGAAAATGATAATCATATTTTTGATGACAGCTAGCTCTTTAGCTATGTGACATTATCTTACACAAACGAATTTGGTTGACTGTGACAATCACTTATCTTATCACAAATCATCTTACATGATTCCACCCCTGGTAAGTGCTGAGTGATACTATACTATACATGCAGCGTTGAAGAGAGCTTAATCTGTGCTTTAACTCTTTTTTATACCTGCCTGAAGTTGAAAAGGATTCGAATCAATTGCACTCGCTTAGTGAAGTTAAGTCAAAATGTTTCTTTTTAAAACTTTAACTATATACGTCAATGTGTGATCCACAAATGTGAATAAATTTGGCCAAACATATATTTAATTAATATAAATAAGTAAATAAATTAAAAAAAAAAAATATTTGTATAGAGAATTGAAAATTTATAAATATGTACAAATATTTTACATAGATAGGAATACATAATATCCTATAGATTCCTAGAAATATAAATGTAATGAATAAAACTTAATTGAATGTTATGTGATGTTACATGATGCTATAACATTTAATGTGTTTTTATTTTTAATAATGAACATTCCATTAAATACAAACGTTTAAAATTTCACAAAGAACACAGACGGATTGAAAACAATAATATAAATGTTCACAGCACCTTTATAATTTTTTTTTTTATCTGACCAAAGCTCAGAGTTTTTTTCTATTTCTTTTTTATTTAAATCGATGCCAATCATTTGTATTAGCTTCGCAATTCGAATACGCATTGGAATGCAGATAATTTGTTAATAACGCTTATAGAGCTGCTTTTAACCAAATGCTGTGGAATATTTTAATTAATTTAAACTTTCAATTTCAAAGCAATCGATTTGAATTTTTTTTTTTTAGTATTTACTTTAATAGTTTTCAAGTAAAAATAACAAACGAAATGGATTGGAAGTATGCTCTTAAAGTACATGTACATACATACATGATACATATATATATATGTATTTGGTCTTTTTACGTAACAGTTACAGCGTTGTCTACTTTCATTAAAAATGGATAAATTATTGTAAAGTCGTTCTTTAGCGTAAGTTGGTGAACAAATATTCTTTAATAAAAATATACATATTTATATTGTTTGATATGAATTTATGAAGTTTACACAACTACAATTAGTTTTTTTAATGAAGAAAAAAATTAGCAGCATTGCGTTGTACTCAATCGAAATCAAAAAGGAAATACATATATACAAGGAGTCTGATGATTTGTGGCGGGCGTGGCAGTCGTGAAATATAACCCAAGTGTTTTTTGTTCATTAAAACCTTCAACATGAAATATTTTTATTCTGAGAAAAAACTTAATATTCCTAATTTTGATAAAAGTGATCTAACTAAATTCCCATCTAATCTAAAGTTATTTAAACAAACAGAAAAAAAAAACTTTCTTCTCACTTCTATTCCCACTTCAAAAGTAACACGAAACCAATTTTAACGTCTGATATAATATTTTCAACATCATTTACCGAATCTACTCAAAGTCTTCTGCATGCAAAAAATAATATATATAAATGTAAATTTTATGAAGACAGAACAAAGAATATAGCATAAGTAAATCTTTACCCACTGCAAGAAGCAGACACAAAGAAAATTAACTTTTTTTCGCGTAATTAAGAGGAACTGTTTCGCTGAAAGATATACATGGCAGTGCAATAGACCGACAGCTTTCAGAGCTAAAGGATACGCCTTATGCATACCAAAAGGAGATACATAGGTACTCGCTACTATGGCGGCAATAATAAGTAATATTACGAAAGTTAAAGAATTAAAATTACATCATCCTGTGTGTGTATGCAATCTGTGTTTAAACACAAAATCTTCCTTCCTCCTTGTTGCATAAATGCACAGAAAGTTTAAGGTTACAAAACAAAAAGAGAATTTTATCGAATTTTATTCAAGACTTTAAGCAAGCTGTCTTTTAGACAAAACTCGTAAAAAAAAAAAAAAAAACAAAAACACAAACTAGGTAAGTCGCTGAAAGTTTTAGGTGAACTTATATTATTTAACTGATTTTTGATTTTCTCATATTACACTCTATACAAGGGGGGTTAAAATATTATCCTTTGAAAAGGATCATATTGAAGAAGAAGGTATACCTTACCACCTACATACCTCTAAGTCATATATACAAACACACGAAACTCTTTCCTCCACACCTCATCTGAAATCCTTCATCCCCTGGGGTAATGTTAAAAACATTTATTTCGAAATTAAGTCGAGAAAATGCGCTCATTTTGTGCGCGCCATCTATTGTTATTAAGTAATTCAGAAAGAAGATCCTTACAAAAGAATTATGAGCAGCTTTATTTGGATGAAAGGGTTGTAAACTGCTGACAGGTGGCAATGTGGTCTTGGTTAGAAGGGAAGGGTTGGTTATATGGTAACAGTAACAGTAACGGTAACGGAAGCGGTGTTAGGTTTTATCATATACACAACTATAACAATACTATAGCTGGGTCATAGCACGCTCAAAAAACTTGCAGAGATGGGGTAACAGTCCCGGAGTGTATGTGAATGTGTGTGTGTGTGTTACAACGAATTAATGTATATTGTGGAAGATTTTAATTTGAAATGAAAAGACAATGCGAGAAGGATCTCATCTTAAACTAATTACACGTGTTTTACCCATCAGGAGGTCCTGAGGTTGTCTTTCGAAGGGAAGAGCAAATTGCAAATTGCAAAAAAAAAAAAATTAAAACAACCAATAAAGGTTGGTTGGGTTTTAATTGCTCTTCCTTTTATGGTTGTTAAAAGGGTGAATCTTTTAAATTGATTCAGCATTTCTTGTAGCTACGTATAGTAGTTATAAGGGGCTCTGTCAAATTGCGGGTTTGAGTATTTCAAAAGGATGTTATACCTTTTATTCTTATGATACAGTTTCTCAAATAATGTCACATTGAGCAAGAAAAGCATTTAATTATTGTGAATGAGCTACAATCTATGTAAGTACGTACATACATATATGTTTGTAGAAGATACAACCCTTTTTAAAATAAAATAACAAGACATGTTATGCCATATCACCTAACTTATACTTGTAGTAGGTAGGTACAAATTTATTTATAACCCATAGTTAAAAAGGAAAAAGTCTTTTACACCTAACAAAATTAAAAGCTTAAAATGGTTTGATGCATCAAAAATCGTCTTTTTAATGGTGTTATAGAAGATGTTGAATATTACGGCAGTAAAATATTAAAAAGTCAAATTTGTATTAATAAATTTATGTCGGTTCGTATTTTTAGAACCTTGAAGGAGAGGAGTTTTATTTGCAGAAGGTACGTAAAGTTAAAAAAATTCGAAAGAAGACTAAAAATATAAAGAAAAAACAATTAACATATTTAATTTTGAGAAAAACAAGATTTTCTTCAACGGTTTTTAAATAGTTGATTATACCGTCAATTTCGGTCAAAAAGAATTTTTTTAGTTTTTTAAATCTGTTAAATGCTTGAATAGTTCATAAAAATTAGATTTGAGATTTAAAAAAAAAATCGATTTAAAAAAAAAAAAAACAAAAATAGAATTTATTTTATTACACAGTAGGGGAGAAAAGGGGGACTTGATCCACTGGAGGCTTAATCGCCTGGGTAACTTGACCCCCCTCCCCCTAAATCTGTAAATCCAAAAGAGTTGAAAAATCTCGTTTTCCACCATTGACCAAGTATATTTCAAATCATAAAGGGTCTTTCATTTTTCGAAAGTAAACCTAAATGAAAACACAGCGATACATTTTTGATGAAAATTTTTTTCATTATAAAGTATGGATTTTGCCATTAAATGTGAAAAACAATATCATTCAAATTCATTTGAGGTAGTTTTTAACCACTTTTTCGCACATTTCGAGCGGTATTTCGCCATAACTTGAGTAATGTTGGTTTTTAATGCGTCTAGAGTTCGGAGATTATTCGCGTAAACACGGTCTTTTGCGTAGCCCTACAGAAAAAATTCTAACGGTGTCAAATCGCATGATCTTGGTGGCCAATTGACGTTGCCAAAACGTGAAATTACGCGACCAGGAAACTTCTCACGCAATAAAGCCATAATTGGTCGTGTTGTGAAGCTTGGTGCCCCGTCTTGTTGGAACCACATATTGTCCAAGTCATGATCTTCAATCGCCGGCCAAAAAAAATTGTTCAATTGCTGCGAACGCCGGCAAATCGATAAATTCGGATCATCAGCAACACTTGCACTTGCAGTAACAATATTTTCGACTAAGCCGTGCATTACGATGATGTACAGGCCTTACGACATCAGTAACGCTTCCACTCTCCTCAAATTTCTTCACAATTTTACCGATTGCCGTCATAATCGACGGACTACGCAGGTCGATTATGACCATCATAATTACCGCGTAATGTGCGAAAAGTGGCAACGTTTCAATCACCACTTTTGTAGTAAGTTTTAATAATTTTAACGCGTTGTTCGATTGTTAAGCGGTCCATTATAAATGAAAAATTTTTGAAAATCCCTGAAAAATATGGAAAAAGTTTTGATGGCTTTATTTTTAAAAACCATTTATTTGAATCTTAAAATTTTAAGAATATCGTTAGAAATTAAAAAAAAAAAAATATTTTACAAAAATTTTAATATTTTTCATGGATTAGCGAAATGAATTCTGTATTTTTGTTCTGATCCAGTCTTTTATTCAAATCGAATAATATGTATTATTTTCTGCAACCTCCCCTTTGTACCATTTTAATGCCTGATTAACTGTGATTCAACTCGTACTGTGATTCTGATTTGAATTTCTCATAAAGCACCTATCATAACCAGAAATAAAGCTATTTAACCACTTGAAGTAGCAAATATAACAAAAGAATAAAGAAGCTTGTGTATACACATATCAGATCAAACTTTCTAAATACCGCGTCATCATATAAGACTTCTAAGAGTTTAACTGTCACTGTCGCTGAAAAGTAAAGGTATCAACTTCCATTGCCGCCGCCGCCGCCGATCGTATTGTATATGATAGCAGGTAACCTCTCTTCTGAAATCTGATATACCTTATGACATTTTGACTTCCATCGTGTCTGTTATACATTGCAAGCTGTTGACTCATCTCTCAATTGAATTTAGCTCTTATATATTTTATCCGTTGTAGTCCCCGCACTTAGCGAAGCTCTTAGCCTCTGTGACTATATGCGATGTGACTCTTTCCATTCCCATAATCAAATTCGCAATCATCTTATCCATTTAAATTCCATATAAAACCCTATTTTTTTCCCGCCCACTGACGACGCGATGCCAGTAAGGAGAACACGACTTTAAAACACAGGAATCACAAGGAACATAGTACGAATGACAGGATAATAAAAAAAAATATATAGGTAGGTATAACAGCCGAGAAAAGTTAACCCCTTTCGCTGATGTCCTGGTTCCCAAACTGAAACCATGACTAAGTGACTATAACAAAAACCCAAGTCAGGTCGGAATGGGGAGTAAAGGAGCATGAACTTTTATCCTGCTTATGGATGATGACATTTTGATTCCTGTCTTTTTATCTTCTTGGTCTCTGTTGTTTTTTTTTTTTTTTTTCTGCTACTGCTGATCCTTTTTGGAGGATTTATATTTCATTCCATTTTTCCTTTGATTTTTTTTGTATATCTCCTTGTTACATTGTCGCGGAGTTGTTTCATTTTTACATATCCTGTCGCATATTAGGAGATATCAAAATGTGTTGAGGGAAACTAAATCGTATATAAGAGTTCCGGTTGATGGTAAGAACAATATTAGCTGTTATAGTGGATTGAGTGGGATTAGCAAGGAACTATGAAGAGTGAAGATATGTCAACTATCACTTCATCAGAGAGATAAAATATTTATTATCTATTAACGTTGAGATTTGATAGTAAAAAGTTTCTAATCCTTATAAAAAGATTTAGATTATTGGTTAAGCTAATCACTCAACCATTGATTATAAAAATTCTGAAGAACAAATATTTATAGTTGATGTCACTTTCCACTTGACAGGAAAATAAATTTGTATTTTTTTTTACTAAGATGAATCTACATATGTTTTCTATTTAATTGAAAATTTTCGTTTAAATATCGATTTGAAGTAAGCTT
The DNA here is from genome assembly GCA_951394125.1 of Epistrophe eligans. Taxonomy (NCBI): domain Eukaryota; kingdom Metazoa; phylum Arthropoda; class Insecta; order Diptera; family Syrphidae; genus Epistrophe; species Epistrophe eligans. The sequence goes on from OX596029.1 coordinate 95,197,607, forward strand.
TACTCTCACTTGCACAATTATAATCATTTTTATCTCCATCAATTCAATAAATTCAAAGTTCCATATATCTTTACGTAAATATCGGAAAATTCTCCACTTAAGCTCGTCGTCGGTTGGCGATAATCAAATAATTATATTTAAATACGCTGACTGAAATTCATCGCTTGTGATCTTTTGTTCATTTAAAAAAAAAAAAAAATTGGTTGGCACGACTGCTCATTTAGAACCAGGGCCTAGTGACTTACAACTCTCAACCATTCCTGTGTGCGTGTTATTGGAAAGAATAGAAGGGACCTACAATTTTCTGCTGAATCCGAATGGCTAGGGTGAGAAGCACTTTTTCATGACAAAAGATACTCTTTGAGGTTTTGTCAATTCCTCGCAAGAGGCAGTAACCCGTGAAAAACATTTCTGTTTTTAGGTGGCATAGGCTGGGAATCGAACCCAAGATCTTCATTTTAATCATTTTGGTAATATTTGGTAACACCAACCAGTTCATTTCATCTTTTGAATTAATTTGTTCATTTAATAGTTTTTGGTAACACCATAATTTTCTCAAAACGAGCCTGTAAACATTTTCAATGATAAAATTCATACTTCATCGCTTACTTTACAGTAAAATTAATGATTACACCTATTATTGAATGAAATATAAGGAAGAACTGGGAATGCAAATAAGAACTTTGTCATGATGAGTGTTCTTAAATTAATTTTAAATAATTAAAAAAAATATATAACAAAACTCCGCCACACTTGACTATCTCTTTTTCACCATGAGGTAGGAGTGTAATTGAATAAAGAGACGCAAAATCAGTCACGTGGAGTGGTTCCAGTGTGAGAAACGTTTTTCAAAAATATTTTTGTAATTTAAAGACAAAACAAAGCATTGTTTAAATAATTTTTTTTTTACATAATATAAAAATGGAAAGTTTTATTTTTGATAAATTCTCAGCAAAAAGCCATGTAAAAAATTTAAGGGTAATTTTAATAATTTGAAAAAATATCTCCTTTAAGATCTTTAAAAACTAAACTTATAACGAATATTTTTTAGACCATTCATAAGTTAAAAAAAAATGGGCAATGGCTTTTCCTAAACTTTTGGTAATTTTTTCGCGGAGCGGATGATAGGTAATACATATGTATATAGAAAAAAAAGTTATAACCACCTTTAGGATATCAGTAATAATTATTAGGCAATAAGTAAGGTGCATTTGCATATATGATCTGTACATATTAATATGTATACGTACTTAAAGAAAATAGGTTTAAAATTCAATAAATAGAAAAAAGTACGTATACGCCCGAGTGGACGGTAATATTATTAATATTAATTTAACTATATACTTATTTTTTTGTATAAGTTTTTATAAAACGACTAGTGATACAAAAATAAGTACCACACTTTTTAAAAGTTCAAAGGTACCATTTGATGGATTGTCCCAAAAATTTGAGAAAAAAACGCCAACAGATAACGAAATTGGGCGCGTTTAAAAAAATAAAATTTCGCATACAATCAAAACAAATAGACCATATTATTTAACTAAAAAAAATAAAGAAATTATTGCAGACACCTACTAGTTAAATCGGTAAAAAAAAAATAATTGCATGTATTAAAAGGCTCTTTATCCATTATTGAAATTGCTTTAAAACTGACTGTTTTTTTTAACTGTGGTTTTCAACAACTGTTTGTATTTATATAAAAATACTCAATTGAAGTAAAATATACCATCGATATAAGGACGCGGCTCACATCAAGCCATCATTGACAATTTGGACGGTCATAAATCAAGATTGCCGTGGCTGTTCGATAAATGGTCTGTCATTAAAATGTATTTGTTTCAAGTGCTATTTGATATAGGGAGACAAGGATAACGATGACGACCAAGTACCTATACTTACAATGGGGCTGTTTATCAGTTATAATTTGAGTAAATTCAAAAGAGTTGCTGGTAACAATAAATAAAAGAATTTTATAGTAAAACCAAGGTTTAATCATCATTTAAGTCATTTATTTTCTTTTTATAATCAAAACACAGCTTGTTTTCTAGTAGATCCAAAAGTTTCTCAGACATTTTTTTCAAAAACTTATATTTGCAAAATCTTATCTCATATTTGCTTTCTTAACTCTGAGTTAAACTAAAGTTGGCTAACCATGGATATATATTACATATTATTATTTGAAGTTAATCCAAAGTTAATTCACCAAGTTTGGTGGATTAATTGGATGGAAATATTTTAAGTAACTGGAGATTAATCACAAAACTACACTGATTTCGGTTTAACCAAAACACCGTTAAATTGATTCAAATTTTTGAGACAATCCTGTCCCACTGTAAGACGTTACAAAACAAAACAGTTGGACCTTGCAATGCGTATGAACGTAACACATCACATTGGGTGCAAATATTCTGCAAATGTTTTTTTTTTTTTTTTTTTCAAAATAAAAAAAAGCCTCATACCAGCCCAGTTATCGATGATGGTGAGGCGAATAAAAAACTGCTCTCTATGACCTTAAAGTGAAAAATATTTTTCCATTGGCAAGAGTCCTAGAAAAATATTTACCTCTGCTATGTCTACCTACCTCCTCCCTGCGTATACTCTATACTGTTAGTAACTACAGGAGAAGGAAGTCAACCCAAAGCTTTGGCCAAACGTATAAAGCATTGTGTTGTCGTCATCGACGTGGTGTTATTGTTGGCTTTTCGATGATAAATGATTGAATATGGATTGCAAGAACACCATATCGTAAAGTAACACATATCCAATCAGACTCACATATACTGAAAGATAACCATCACGCAACCTTATCATAAAATGCCTGTTCCTGAATTTTTTTTGTTCCCTTTATATGGATTACAGCTTTCTGTCGTGTGTATGTATGAACCAAAAAAAAAAGGATGATCAAACTGTGTATTCATATCTATATAGAGTGTTTTGTCGTTAAGTTTTATGAACATGATCTTCGATGTTCCAAGGATTAAAATTGATTCATTTTGTCTATATATTTTTTTTTCTTGAGTCTTTTCTTTAATACTTTTAAAGTATTTTTAAAAAAGTTTCAAATTTTATTTTTTTTAACATAATAATTCGAAAATGACTTGGTCGATTTTTGTTAAACTTGGCATTCAGCAGTTTTTTAAAATTATCAAGCTGATTTTAAATACAAATTTTTACTTATAACCAAAAATAACGGTACCTACCTCCCATACGAGTGTTTAAAAACCGGAATGGAAAATATCATTTTTTTCAAAAACGGCTCCTACGATTTTGATTAAAAATTTTAAGTCAACTAATATTAGAACGATCTACTATTTTATTGAAAAAAAAAATTATCTATTGTTTAAAATCTATATTTGGGTTTGTTGGTATAGTAGTAAAGGGTTATTTTAAAATGGTCTGTCATAAACGTTCAATTATTTTAGATTTCCGAAGCAAATTTTCCAAATTCCCGGTTTTATTAACATTTGATTCATAAAGTAAAGAATTAAGTATAGAAGAAATTGCCGAAACTCTTAGTTCTCTTTCACACGAGGAAACTGAGTTTCAGCAAACTTTTAGTTTTGAGGTTATAGAAAGGCACAAGAGGAGTACACAAAATCTCCCCGTTCAACGATTTTAGGGGATTTTTTTGACATTCCTCTTCACACACACAGTAATGTGTGTTCAAACAAGCTTCTTTCAAGGGAAATTAAAGACAATTTCTTTGATTTAATTTCTTTGTGTGAAAGGGGACTTATGTACGTATAAAGTCTAAAAGAAAAATGTGTAACAATCTCTTCATGTTGTTTCTTAGAGTTTTTTCCTCTATTTGTCTTTCTTTTAGAATATCGCTTCAAAGTTAGGTCATTTCGGTTCTAATAAAAATTTGGGTCATTGTATGGATTTCAATCCCGATAACAAAATAAATTTTAAGTTAAATTCTCTACGCTGAACAATGAAACTTAATTAAATAATTAAGTTAATCAAAATGCTCTGTTTTGTTAAAAATAAAAAAAAATATCATATACACACTTTTTAATTTAAGCCGTGGTAAACCCTTTCATCACAAAAGATAGCTACCGCTGGATAACAAAGAAAATTAATTTATTTACCTCCTGATTGCGCGACACACATTGATTTTGTTTGATACAAAAGCCAACGGATACAAGAAGAAAACTTTTAAATAAATGAATACCCAATAAATTAAAAACAAAAAAAAAGTTAAAACAAAAAAAAACATTTCCAGTCAATAAAAATTAAATTTTAATTCAATATTGCACCAGGTGTGACTGCTGAAAAGGGAATTCACGCATGTTTACACCGCCATTGTGTGTTTGGGTCATTTGCCTCATCATCTAGAGCAAATATGTGGCACATTGTATATAAAAAAATGCATATGGTTAAATTATAAAATAAAAAAAAATGTAATGATTTTTAATTAACTTTCATACAGCATGACTGCGTCTCGTTAAAAAGTCGTAAATCTAGTGGTTTACATACATTTTGTAATCAAATGAATTGGAAACATTGTGAAAATGTTGTGTTAATTATTGTTTTTTTTTTTTTTTTTTGTTATCAATGTATAAACTTTGAGGATAGAAATATTGCTTCTTATTGGTACTTGGTAGATATAGAGTAGATTTATAGATTATAGACATAATGAAGTGGTGGTAGACACTGGCAAACGGCGTCGTAGTATAGTATAAACATTTTTTCATTACATAAGTATAAAATAAAGATATAGAGAAAGCATTTGACGGCATCTGGATACGGGGGCTCATACAGAAGCTTACCTTTTTTTATTTTCCAGGTTCACTAATAAAACTAATTTTCAGTTTTCTCGTTCTTTGTCCATCAGATTGAAAACAACCTATATCAACAACCCAAGGCATGAGAGCAGAAGTTATACCCAAGGATACAATTTGGGAAAAAGAAGCCAAAAAGTTAATTAATCTACAAAAGTATCCTATACCTTCTAAGTTCTAAATTCTTGATATGCGGATTTTGTTTCAGTGTACGCATTCTAAATATTTTTACCTAAAAGTGTGCCTCATTTTTAAAAAGTGTGCCAAAAAAAATTGATTTTGCCCGTTAGAATATTTCAATGATCATTGAAATGTTTGACAAAGTGAATTTTTTTTTTCGACTCCATACTTGACATTCTGCAATAGCCACTCTTTACTCTTAACTCTGCGATTGGCACTCACCACTTGACACTCCGAATTTGATACTCCGCATTTGATACTCCACATTTCATACTCCGCATTTGACACTCTGCGTTTGACACTTCGCATTTGACACTTGACACTACACACTTGGAGATCCGCACTTGGCACTCTTTACTTGACACTCCACACTTGACATTCCAAACTTGGTGTTCCGCAATTGGCGTTCCGCTCTTGGCGTTCTGAAATTGGCGTTCTGCACTTGACACTCAGCACTTGACACTCCACCACCCACACTCCGCACTCTGCACTCGATTTCATTATTGCCAGTTTTTTTTTTTTATCCCCAAGACAGCAACAAAATAAACTGCAGAAGATAACAATGACAGTCGATGTTTACCGGCACAAATAATACATTTAGCAGCAATTTAGGAAATTTGGTAGAATTCAGATACCTAGAAATGATTTCCCGCGTGATCTAGGTTGTGTAGTGTATTCGAAGAAGAAAAAGCCAGACCACGGGCAAATCATTTCTATGTGTCAAAATTTAACCGAATTCCCCTATAAAAAAAATATAATTTAGAGCCATTTCGCATTTCTTTTGTTTAAAACAAATCATCACTTCTTATTTTTCATTTCACATTTTTCATTTAATTTTTTGTGTGATATGCAACATTTTTTGGTAATTGTGGCATTAAAATGTTATGTGGTTTTTTTGATCCAATTAAATTATACATTATCCTAAATTTTGTTCATTAACTAAAATGCGAAAATATAAATTTATACAATTTACACAGGTGCAAACGTAAATGTTAAAGCAATATTCAGTTACTCCGTAGTAACTGTCAACAAACATGAATTCGATTGGATAATATTTATTTGAAATTCTTATCTATGTACCTAGGTTGTCAGCAAAAGTCCAAAAGGTGCTACATGATTTTGCTGGGAACGCAATCTATCCCACAGGATAAAGCTGACAGTTTACAGATAGCACGTGTAAAATTATTCCTTTTTCCAAAAAAAAAAATCAATATAGAATACAACCTGATTCCTCATTGTGGTTGGAATCGCAAGCCACTGATTCTACCTTTTACAAAAAAAAAAAAAACAAATATAAATCTCCACTTGTTCCTGTATTTTACCCTTTCAAAAGCCCTTTACCGGAAGTAGACACATTGATTTTACACACATGACACATCCAATATTTGTTTTAATCAAATATGTGTGTAAAGTGTGTGTGTGTTATACGAACAAACCTAAAGGTGGGCAAAACATTAAGTTCATGGTGGCACTGGGTGACCGTGTTCAGTGTTCAGTGTTCGATTCGCAAACAAAATGCACGCGCAATTACCGTTGCGAATTATGAATTATTCGTTTGCATTAAACTCTTCCATATAAATATGTACATATGAACATACATATATGTACATTCATACTCGCACAAGAGTAGTCAGTCGGTATTCTAGAAGCATCCTGCGGTGAACTAATTTCGGATGCAAATAAAACGTAAAACGTTAATCTTTAATAAAATCAAAATTAATAAAATATTTAGAGTTTGCTAATCGTTGAATATTTTCACAGCTGGATTGAGCGTTTTATTAAATATTTACGCAAAAATATGAAATGTTTGCGGACAGAATACTTACATACCTAAATACGACAGCATTATTTTGCATTTGGATATGGTGGATGCATTTTTGTTTTAAAAATATTACGTCAAAGAGGATTCTTAGTGGAAAGGTAATTTATTTGGAGAATTTTTGAGGCGGTAAATTGGTTGGTTGGTTGGTTGGATTCGATTAAATAAGCAAAATAAAAATAAGGCTTAACATTTATTGCCATTTGTTTAACCCTTATAGCACAGATAAACCTGGAGAGACACTAAACTCGGAACAAATTTTAACACGAAAATACAAAAACAACATGTAATCCTGCTTTTTGTATGAATTTATTCCACTGATACCAAAAACTAGTTATTTTCTGCCGAGTAGATGGCTTTTTTATCATCATTCATCTATTATATTATTTCTAGAGTCTGGATCTGATTTCATACTCTGACTCTCATACTACACCGATTTTGACAAATGGGATGTGAAATGAAGCGGAATTACCTGCCAATTTGACAGATTATAATTTTATATTAAAAATTGTTAATAATTTGTTACTGCATTTGTGTTAAATATTATTCCAATAAAAATGAACTCAAAAATCAACATTTCCAATTTCCAATTGGTAAAATTTTTGAATGTGACATTTGGTCGGTTCAAATTAGTAGGTCCGTTCATTTTAAAATAATTTGTGCGTCTTGCTTTTTTATGTAGCACGGGTAGGCTATAGTGTACCTATATTATTTCTAGAACCTGGATCCCTTTTCCAATTTTCTTACTACAATTTTTTTGACAAATAAAGTGTCAAACGAAGCGGAAAAACTTGTGGATTTGATGAATTAATGTCAATGATATGATTTATTTAAAAACTGTTTTAGTTAAATATTATTCCAATAAAAATAAATTAATTTTCTGCTGCAGTTAAGCTTTAAAAAGAAGTATTACCTGGTAATAAAAACAATTTAAAGTAGATAAACCCCTTCGTAGTTCTTGTCAAAATCTTTACCTCTGTATGTATAAATTAAGTTGTGACAACTTTTTTGTCGCCTATAATCCATCACAAGTCACAGAGAGTATCTATACCTACTGAAATAGTTAAAGCTGTGCTCCCAAAATCTATTTTTTTTTTTTTTTAAATCCATCCCTTTCGTTCTTTTGTATATAAATGCATAGTTACTATATAATTCTCTATCTCTCTCTTTCTTGCTCTTTTTATTCAGTAATCAAGTTGACTGTCAACAATATAAAATGTTGTCCTAAAATCTACACTATATATTCACTGTCAGCATTCTTCTTCCCTCTGGCATACGTACGGTACACTTTATCCTCCCCCCCGTCCCTTCCCCCAAAAGCCCCTCGTGACACATAAAAACGGTTTATGCAATCCCCGTAAAGTATTGCATTCCAAAGACCGCATATTCACTTTTTCGCACCCTGCTCCTGGGTCGACAGTCGACACAAATCTAGAACGCTATACATCCGTGTGTTGAAGTTTAAACTGAATTCTGACTCTAACGCGAAAGTCTGTGTGAGTTATTTACGTTCACGCGGAGCGCGTTCTTGTTCCACAAAAATATTTCTATTTCACAACCGCATTTGTGCCAGAATACACGCATACAAAAACCAAAGAGTATGATAAGGAAGAGGGCAGTAAAAATTGTTACCCCCAAAGCTAGAAATCGACCTACGAACCACGAGACAGCCCTGTGGTGACACTAAAATAAAACAAAAAATCCCCCACATCACTATCTTCCCAGAGCAACTCAACAGCCCAGTTTGGTGCGGTGCGGTGTTAAAGGGATATGCAGTGTGTTTCCTGTTTCTGTGCCTTATCGTGGCTTCTGTATATATATGTACATATATTTATATATAACATGCGGAGCCCCAAAAAATTCCCATGCGAGAGAAAGGCTGCTGACATTATTTTATGCATTTTGTTTAAATTACAGAAAAGAATAAAACTGTCAAACAGGAAAGCGAGACAGCAGAAATAGAAGTAAGGGAGATGGACCTACAAAATGGCAGTTTGCCGCCGCCGCTGGCGCTGCTCTGGAGTTGTTGTAGACTAGAGCTGTTCTGTAGCCGCACAACGCCACAGACACGTAATTTAAATTCCCATCAATCTTAAAGCTTCACCAAAGTTATTGGGCGTTAAATTGAAAAATTCCGAAAACATTTTTTCTTTCTTTTTTTTTTTTGTTTTCGTCGAACATCCTTCTAATCTCTATGAGTATGTGTGGTTGTTTGTTTTTTCAATCCTGTGTGTTTTAGCAAAAAAAAAGTATATCTATCTCTGCCTTTAAAATCTTCTTTTCCTGTTTTCTTTTTGTATTTAGCAAAGTAAACTCTTGGAGGTTTTGGTTTTAGAGTCATAAAGCCCTTGACTTCAGTGTGCTTATATTATGCTTCGGGATGCAAATATGATGACATGCGTTCTGTCAATAATGTATTTTTGCATTGTCAATCTCTGGATGAGGAGAACACAATGCTTCGTCTGGCAGATAAGAGTCAGAAGCATTTTGTGACAAGAGGATATGATATAAGCCGCGTTCATTCGTCTGGGTAAATCAATTCAAGAGTTATGTAAATAAAAAAAACAAAAAGGATTTTTGCTCGAAAGGATGAACATGATAGAGGACTAAAACTAATCGGTGGTATACATTAGGATTTGAATAACATTAAATGTGAGACGAGACTTCAAGGGTAAATAAGTTTATTGTTTGTGATATTATCCGGTGGATCAACAATTATGGGCAATGTGGATTGTATTGGTTTAGTAGCTATAAGATAGCTCAGTTTCAGTGTTTTCAAGTTCTATTAAAGTAAAATGGTCGTTTATCCGTACCTATAACTATTTTTTTCTTAACAAAAATGTATGAAAAATAGCCTTTCTTTAATTAAGAGATAGTAGGGAATAACTTTATGATGTGCTCAAGCACACCAAGACTTGAACTTAGCATGTGTATAAATATATATTATAATATTCAAAGAATCTTAATAAGCAGATTGGATTTTTTCTTTTCCATTCCTATTAGATTTAGAAAAAAAATTAATTAGGTAAAGATAGAGAACTCAAAACAAGGAGTCAAAAAAAAAAAACAAAATCCCGAAAACCCGAATTCCCGAAACACACAAAATCCCAAAAATTCAGAAAGCATAAAATCCCGAAACACACTTCCCCGAATTGACAATATCAAGTTAAAATATTTGCTCTTGAAATAAACGATCATGATTGTACGTTGTCCGCGGACTTCATTCTTCTTTTGAATTTTGAAGATTTACCGCTGAACTGTCTTTTCTTTTTTTTTTTGGGTAGCTTGTAGTAGATGTGGCATTTGAAAGAGACAGTTTTTATTTATTATTTTACTAATGTAGTTGTATTGTAAGGGTGAAGTTTCTTTATTCAAAAATTATGTCACAAAATTATTTGGCAGTACCTACCGTGGTAATATTATCCAAGCGTTTTATGATACTTTTTGGGTTGAATCTTAGAATATACATTTCCCCACACATGTTCTCCATTCCACTTATTGTGAATCCACATCACATACCTAACAAAATTGAATTTGGGTATTCGAAATTCTAATTTGAATGAATTGAAATTTTGGAAACGAAAACTGATGTTCATTGCATTTTCTGAACGTTTTCCATCTATATTGTTGTTTGTGCTTTATGAAATATTTCTTTCTAGTTTCATTTCAGTTACTTCTGTAGTTTTTAGTACAAAATCTCAGCAAACTTTATATAGTTTTGTTCTTTTTATAACCCAGCAGCTCCATTGGAAATATTTGGGGAAATAGATTGCTTGGCTCATTGACATTGCCTTAAAAAATAAATAGGATAGGCTTATATATTTTTAAGAATAAGGACCTGGCAATACTGTGCCTTCTGCTTGAAAAAAAAATAAATAAATAAATTGGGTGGCGCGCAGCTCGTGTAGAATCAGGACTTAAAACTCTCAACCATGCCAAACGTGAGTGTTATTGACGGGAATGGAGGGCACCTACAATTTTCGGCTGAATCTGAACGCCTCAAGTGAGAAGCACCATTTCATGAGAAGAGATACAAGCATTTGGCAGTTCCTTGCAAGAGGCAGTAACCCGTGAAAAACATTTCTTGTATTTATTAATATTATAGCTTCATCTTAAGATTAAAATTGGACTTATACAATGGTATTCAAAAATTACAACTAACAATTTGAGTAGATAAGATTAACATTCCATTGAAAAATTAACTTACAAATTAACTAAAATTTATTAAAATATTAAAGAAAAAAAAATTAAAAATGAAAAAGAGAAGTGCAGCAAACCCAATAGAAAACAAAAGCATACAGAATAAAGAACAGAAAATAAGTTATGTCATCGCGTAGTGCTCGAAGACATCCTTCTTAAAATTAATTATATTATATCTGAGTTTCGTAAATTGCGTGGTAAAGAATTCCATAACCGAGATGCGTTGACAAAGAACTGTCGCTCTGAAGTAAGACAAGAAAAACGAGGAACTATGATTTGGTTAGATCTTATAGATAACGAGAACTGAAATTTATTTTAAAGGTATGAAGGCTGTTACGTTTGCATAATATTAAAAGGTATTTTGAGAGTTCTAAACTTTAAGAGATTATCTAGTGAAACCCCATATATTACTTTTGGAGAAAAGAGATATGCTACACTATTAAATGCTACGTTAAGCTTCCTCTGACTTACACTGTCGAGCTTGCTAAAAATTTCACAGCCATACGCCAAGATCGGCACTTCAAGGGTTTTCGCTAACATTTTCCTAGTATCTAGCGGCGTAAAATGTCTGGTTGGCCAAAGCAATCGAAGGGCCACATATGCTTTGCCTATAGCCTGTATAATATGATTGTTCCAGTTTAACGTTCGATTAAAGCATATACCTAGGTTCTTTGCGGTATCTACGAATTCCACTTGAGTGTCACATAAATCTTTTCGATATAACCAGGCATTTAGTTTTATGGGGGTTTAGTGTAAGGCCACATCTCATAGACCATAGTTTTACTGAAGTAAGATCCTCATTTATCTTTGAGACACAATCCTCTATCATACCCACTGGACATTTCTATTTTATGCATTATGCATTTTTTCTATCGTTGATAGTAGGTAGGTACTTTTCGCCATATTTTGTGTTCTTAAAAAAATAAAGTAAAATTCCCTTACAGATCTAATACCATAATATCCATGCAAAAATAAATGAAAACAACAAATTAATTTCCACTTAATCTGATTTAAACAATGACAGTTCGCAGAGGATCACCCCTCAAATACTGAAGATTATTATAAGAAACATTGGACTTAGAATTGATTTGGTTTTTATTTAATCCGATAAATGTTTAAAGGTCAAACGTTATAAACTTATATGTAAATCTTGCAAGGTAATAATTATTTTCTTTGAGAGTATATTTATTTTATTTTTATTTTATTTTATAAAATTAATGTAATTGTTTTTGTTGGTGTTTTCACTTGGCCTTCAATGAAATAAAAAAAAAAAAACAACCACTCACAATTATAATAAATCAACTCGAAGAATACCCTTTTTCAAACGCAAAGTAATTGCCTCAGACAAAAAGTGCTTAAATTGGTATTCCACACAACTTTTAATAGTCAGCGAACTTGTATTGAAACAATGAAAATATTTACATAAAAAAAAAGTACAATAAATGTAAAAGTCCAACAAAAATGTAAAAATTCTATGTAAGAAAACTAAAATTAAACGCAACAACCATAAAGCAAATCATAAAAAAAAGAACCACAACAGTGTTTTTTTTACAGAAAAAGAAAAAAAGAAAAAAATAGAACCTCCTACATTTAGTGCAACATTTTATAATAAATTCAGCCTGTATTCAGTTTCACCGCAACACAATCACACAATAAAATTCCAAAAATACAAAAGATTCAAATCTTTGCTAATTAACGAAACAGAGAATTCATTGCACTATGGACTTTCCGAAAGATAGAAAGAAGGTCGTACAAGTACCTACAACATATACCCTCGCTCTCAACATAAAAGAGTCCTACACTCCCACCATTAAAAGAACAAAAAAAAAAAAAACAGCTACATCAAGGGGTTTTAAGGAATGAAGCCAGGAAGGGACTATGACGTCGAGACAGAGCCATTCTACCTCCTCCTACCAGACTACCAGGACCAAACACACATGGTTATTCATATCCGCAATGAGTATCTATGGCTTTTTAATCTTCATCCTTAGTGCGGTATGCCATCACCGTCTTCCATCCCCTCTCCGCCTAATCCACATAAAAGGCTTTAAAAAGGGCAAGTTAAAAAATAAAACAGGGGCTTGCTGTACATACATTCATATACCCAGCAGAAACTGCAAAAGGATTTTCCACGGTGTGATGAATCCAGGGAATCTGCTCCTAGCTATGCATAGTTCCGTGATGCTACTTCGGTTCTTTTTCTTTTTTTCTGTTTTTTTGTTTTTTGTTCCTTCTTTTATTTTATTTTTTTTTAGTTGGCCTGGCCGTAATGTGCTTGCATATTTCTAACTGCCTCGTGAGCATGTGATAAAACCACCGACCATGATGCTAAGCTCTGGCTTTGTGCATGGCATCTTCTGCCCTTCGGATTCATTGTTGTCTCTGCGCCTGGCATCATGTATTATCATCGTTCTGGTAGTCCTCGTTGTGGCAGTAAGTGCATATGCATATGTATCCGTTTGCAGACATTACTATAGTGCTGCTATTCAGCAGATCCTTAATAATAATGGGGGGCTTGATGCAGCAGCAGTATGGTATTGTGTGTGCCTGGTCTGCTCTGCCTGCCTGCCTGCCTGAACCCTGAACTCAAAAAGTTTCGATGAGCTCCGTGATTTCTTTGGTATAGGGAAACTAAAGCTGACTGAAAATGTGCTAACGCGAGAGGTAAGTACTTTTTTGATGGAGAGCCTATTCATGAAACCAAAATAAATTTCCATCTATAGTGTAATTTGACTTTGGTGCAGCGCAGCGAGTACAATGTTTAGGGTCTAGTAGATCAAAAGAAAAAAACCACTAAAAGTATATGTTGTCTCTTGTTCTTAAAGTTTGAATGCATCCTTTTAATATATAGTTAGGATAACAAAGGCGTCTTATTATTAAGGATAAAGCAATTGTATCCACCAAATTTTAATGCTCACCCATTATAAATATGAAGCAAATGTTAAGCTTAGACTTTGACTACATGCGAAAATACCATGCAAAAGAATCGAGTACTACGTACTGTGTCATGAAAGTGGGCATTTAATGGCTTGTCAAATGGTTCCAACTTTCTAACGTCTACGAAATTAACTTAATGGCAAAATATTTTCAGAGAAAGGATGAACTCAGTATATTTGCTTGCCCAAACTTCAAGTATTGACATGCCAGACAATAACAACGAAAATTAGTCAAAATAAATGGGTACGTTCAAAAGCTCATAGGAAACAGGAAATCCTTGCGTTCAAGGAACTATCAGATAGGCTATCCACCTATCCCAAAAATTTTCAGATACATTGAGTTGTTGTTGCATTAGCTGTTTTTTTACAAGAGATTACAACAACACAAACCTATCCGGATAGCTTTGGATTGATCCCCGATCGCGACCAAAAAACAAGTTTCCGGCCTCTGATTGGTCAGCTTTCAAAAGATTGCCTTCCAATTAACAGCCTGAACACAATAGAATTAGAATGCTGCAACTGGAACTGAATTTGGAGATGCAACAGCCCTGAAAAAGTGTCGTACGTGCTATTTTGTATGTGCCCACAATGCAGCTGTACATCATTTTGTATATTTTAAAGAAAAAAAAACAATCACGGTCTTATTATTCACTTTCTTTATTTCCGATAGTTTTCTTTAATTAATAATATTTTTCGCGAAACAAATAACCACAAAAAGCTTCAATATTTTTTTTTCGGTTCTTTTTTTCTTCATACAAATTGAAACGTCAAAAGTGCTGCATTAAAAGTTAAAAGTTGGTGAACTCTTGCAACACCGTCTGCAGCACCGACTGCAGTTGCGGTGTGTTGTGTTCGTAATATTGAATTTGTGTGTATTGAATATTTTGACAGCTAATCCAGCTGCAACTCCAGTTGCATGATTGCAGCTACGCTCCGTATCCATTGTGTTCATGCAGTAAGGCAACTTCGTTGGAAAGTTGACTGGAAAGCTAGTCAAGCAATATCTCCCTTCATTTCAAGTCAAGAGTATTTATGTCAAAGTATCAGCTGATTATATTTTATCACTAAACAGAAAGCTGGAAGCTTCATTGTTCTGTAACTTGTATTTTCACGTTTGTTTTAATGTTTTGTATAAAGTGATTTTTTATTTGAATTTGAAGTAAAGTTTAAGTTTGATATCTTTAACATCTTAAGAAATAACTATAGTTTCCTTACTCAATTTTGCGTTCAATGAATGCAGTTGACTGTATATGTAGCCCCTTGTGTCTCCTGAACGAATCCAATGCTTCACAATTCATGTTGTAGTGACTTCCCATCTCACCGCAGCGGCAACACTTGTCAACTCATCGACAGCCACCACCTATTATGTACTATACTCTGTTCAACAAAAATTGTCAGTACAGGGAAGATAGGACGTTTGTCTCTCACTCTAGTTTCATTGGCTTGCATAAACATGTCCTTTTTTAAAGCTCTTACAGGGTTTCCGTTGTTTACATTTTAAATCGCCCCAATTGAGAGAGAAAAACGCATAGGGTTACCGTCTACTGCTTTTCCTACGGCTTTGGATTTATTTTTAAGAAGTCCATAGAATGTGTTTTTAATGCCTCAACAATTTGATGCTTTTTTGCGCACTTAAAGATTTTCTAGCAATTTGTTGTTTGGATTAAACATAAAACACAATAAATATCCACTAAACTAATTCTAATAAGTATTTAAACACAATGGCGAAAAATTTTAAACGATTTAGTACGATGTTAAAGTAGTTTTATCATACTAAAAATGCTTTAACATCGTACTAAATCGTTTAAAACTTTGCGCTAATATCACTTCACTATTATTTAAAAACAATATCACTTAAAAACACCTTTTTTAATTACTTATATCACGAAATGCGAATATGTATTTCAAAACCTCGCACAAATAACTTTTTTCTTCTAAAAGACCGAAAGCCAAGAAAAAACTGCATTTTAACGGATTCTCCAGAAAAAAAATTAAAAGTGGAAAAGCATCTTCATAACATTTGTTCTCAAAAGCTTCAAATCCCAAAAGCTCTTTAACAAAATCCACTGAATAAGCTCCTTGCTTGTAATTGAGAATGATAATGGTAACTGTTTTGATTTAGATAACAAGCGCACGATCGTATTGAATTGACAGTATCCCATCAGCAGTGGGATACAACGGTCGTGTTGGGGTGTACAACTTTTTGCGAAGAATTGCAACAACAATTCTTTAAGGAAAGTCAGTGGCTCGTTCTTTTCTAAGTGGCATTTTTCCCAGTGCAGTGTAGTGAGGGTGCATCAGGCGCCACTGCTTTGGTAAAAGCTCTCCCATAAGGCCTGTACTGACAATTTTTGTTGAACAGAGTATAACAACAACGTTTCTTATATACATGAAGCTAACTGAACAAAAATAACATCGTATGTTATCCAGCGTTGCCGAAGTGGCACGATCGTGCTTTTTTGACACAAAATTTTTATTGTGGCACGAAAGTATTCAATATGACATGCTCTACTCATTTCCATTTTTTACTCCCAATAAAGCGAATTTTGAAGAACTTTTAGGAAAATTGCTATAAATGGAGTAAAAAATTGACAGAAAATCTTATTTTCTGATAATACACAAATTATTTCTTTTAAATTTTTTGTTGTATTTCACCCACAGTTGAATTATATTTTTATAATAATATAGGAACTTTCGTTTTTTCCATACGGAACGAAAATGACAAGTTTTTTTTCAGAAAATGCCACGTTTTTTAAGAAAATGTGGCACGAAAATTTTTTTTGTTGCGGCAACGCTGATGTTATCCATGTAAGGAAGTAGAAGAAAGCGATTACACATTCACTTTGCCTACTTCAAAGAAGACGGACCACTCAACAGCTACAAAATAATAAGCAAAAATTATAAACTGTGTAAAATAAAGTTAGAACTAAGTCTTTAAAATAGTTTTTTTAATTTATTCTCGAAAGCTATAATGTCACTTTAGCAGTTTGTTCGTTACCTCAACTCAAAACAGCAAAAAAAATTTAACATCTACTACACAGTAGGTACACATAATGGATAATAAATATCATTGTTTTTATTTTTATTGTTTTCTGCGTATTTGTCAAAATCGAAGATAATGGCGGATCTAGTTCCCTTTTACCTGTTTAATTTCAATTTATTGTTGTTGTTTCTAATAACGCGATGGGCACTCGAACAGCCATTTGTAATTTCTGACACTTTTAACTTTGACAGGTTGTCAACGTAATACCTTATATTTGTGTATTGTGGAGGATCAGCTTTAACACTAGTTCAGGGAGCATGAATTTGACTACCCGACAGAGTAAGAAACTCGAATCAAAGCACAAAAAAATTGTATGAATTCTTCATAAATTTTTGTTTGTACTTATAAGGTATTCTAAATTCTGAGACTTCATTATAACAACAGACCAGCTCCAATAATGGCTTTTCCATACCGCAGATCTTAAAAAAAAAAATAAACTGTTCAAGTCGAAATACATACCTCCAAAATTACCCTATCAAGTTTTTGACTGTGAACATATTTATAATCTTCAAAGATTTACCTCCTAATTTCTTGGTATCAGCTCATTTCTATCTTTTTGCTTCTAAGTAGGTTGCGGCATTTTGGTGGCGTGGCGCAAGAATACAAAACTTCATCCTTGCGCCAGAAATTTTAATTATATTTTTTTTTCTTTTTAAATTTCAACAAAGATAAGAGAGAAATTCTTTTACTTCTTCACAATATATGTACTTCTATTTCTATATAAATTTACTTTGTCCAAAGTCAAAAGTTATCCATCCACTGAACGTCAATATTCCCTCAAGTATAATAAATACTTTTTACACAATTTCGTGCATTTATTTAATCTTTCATCGATGGAGATAAACTTTATTACAAGACCACCATCACTGCCACCGCCAGTCGATATTTTATCCTTATACATTACATACATATGTATATATATCTTTTATCCAGAGCCTCATATTGTTTAGTCCTTTGATAGAAAGGAAAAGAGTGAAGAAATGTTCTTTTGAGAATCTATAACATGGTTAAATGGTGGTCAAATACCACACTACAGCGGCTGAAGCAGTCAAGAAATTAATAATTTCTGTGGCCAAGGATGCGGAAAACCTCTTCAATAGCTCAGCGTCGTCATCGTCGTTGTATCCTATATCCTACAAGAACTCGCATGTACGTATGTAGGAACAAAGACGAGAATAGATCGAATTCTATTAGACTCTATATTGTATTAAAAAAAATTCTATCCCAAGGATATTTTATTAAAAAATAAATAAAAATGTGTGTGATGATTTTAAAATTTCATAAAAATCCGCTTTGTTTTACTGAAAACAGGACTATAGATGATGGGCAAACAACGACAAAAGATTTTCAGAAATATGTTTCTTAAGGTTTGAGTCTTGAGAGAGATTATATAAAGAGGGGGGCAACCGGGCGGTATTATCCTTTGAGTCATACTAACCATTGGAATTTCTCTATTGGCAAATATTTTTTTATTAAAAGATGTTTAAAGAGAATGAGATATAGAGAGAGAGCGAGTAAGAGAGGTTTTGTAAAATGCTACAGAGCTAATAAATTTATTTTAGGGTGGAAACGAAAGTCATCCCAGTCAACAAGTCAAGCCAGTAAGGAAGAAAAGGAACTTATATATTATAGGAATATCTGAATGGAATCTTGGGAAAAATTTTCAATTACTCTAATGCGAAGTTAATCAAAAGGATGAAGGACTCTCGGGCTGAGATCGAAAATAATATATATATATGTGTTTCTGAAGATATTATTCAAACTGTAGTTTGTATATAAGCATTTTAATCAATCACCTTTTTAAAAAGGAACAGTGATGGTAAAAAAATGTTTTTACATATACTATACAGTATACATACGGTGACCATCCGTCCTCTTTTTTAGAGGACAGTCCTCTTTTTCAGTATCGTGTCCTTTTTTTTTATTTTTCTTAAAGAGGACAGTGATTTGTCCTCTTTTTGCTTAATTGTCCTCGTAATGTCCTTTTTTTCTTTGAAACCTTTTTTCTATGATTTTTCTTTAGTACTAAATTACTTAGACACAAAATGTAGACAGCACTGGTTTGTATAATTCAATTCTGTCATCTGGTTTTTACTATTGTGAATGATGCCCCTGCGGAAAGAGTGTTTTTAATTTCTAATAACATTTGGACATCTGAGAAATCGCAATTAAAAGTTGATACACTGGAGGCAATGTTGATAACAAAGTGCAAATATGACCAGGGTTGCCATATCTTGACCTAGTTCAATAGCCCAATTTAGAAATTTTTGTAGCCCAAAATCGGAGCCGATAAAGTAGCCCAAATAGTAGCCCAATACCAATAAAAAAAATGTTCTCAAAACTTCAATTACAATTTATTTTTATTTAAAAAAAAAAACGAAAAATAAAAAAAACATGTTTTGTTCATAAAAAAGAAGAGTTAAGAATATTATCACATATTTTTTTAAAAGGAAATTTCGGAACTGATGAAATTAAAGTGAAGATTGTTGCAGTTGATTTGAAATGTAAAAACCAGAGGAGAGTAGATTAGTACCTATATTCAGAGTACAAAGAGTGATGCGAACTTATGTAATGAGTTAAGGGTATGTTTAGAGAGCGAAAAGTTTTTTATTGATATGATTTATTTGTACAAAAAAATATATCGCCCAAGATTAGATTTGGACTATGACTGTGGAGATTTTATGACTTTTTTAAGAAGTCGGGATGGCATCTTAAAAAAAAATACACTGCGAACAAAAATACAAAATCTAACAGTTCCTTAAAATTAAACTTTTAAATTAAGTACCTACTTAAGTAATAATTATTTTGTTTTGTTTTTTTTTTTTTTGTTATATACAGTATTTTTATTTTTTGTTTTAAAAAAACTGAACTCATTGATGTATGTAATCTGAAGTACAAATATTTTGAATAAATACCGTTTGTTTCTAAACTTGTTGTAAGTTAATTAAAAAATGTCCTCTTTTTTGCATCTGAAAAAATGGTCACCGTAAGTATACACATACAGTGATATTTTATTCTGTAAAGAAATATTCATTAGGTATTTTATGGTTTTTGTTTGTGTTTTTTTTTTAGTTGTATCAGTAAACGATCAAAGATCCAGTAAAAGAAAGCCAAATTAAATGGGGGAAGGGTATTAACTTATAGTCTGAAAAGGGCCGCATGATTTTAAATATTCAGTATGTCGCATTATAATATTGTTAGTTAGGTATTTAAAAAAAAAAAGTGTGCCGGGACTTACGGTTAAGATGTGTAAACATCAAATTAAATATTCAAGTGCTGGAACGCGGCGAGTTCGAACTTTCATCCAAATTTCAACCCAAACTCAACTCGACCTTTGGGCTTAGTTTGAGCTACGAAGGAACGTGTCCAATATTTAACGTATCCAATATACATTAACGTATCGCAACGTGTAACAGCACAACGTAATGTGCTACAGAAATGTCCACGTTTTTAGTTTTTCATCTGGTTAAGGTGATTCAACTCAATTCAATTCAATTGAATATTTTCAAATGACATTTGTCAAAAACATGGTTGCCATAGTGAACTTTATAAATATTTGCTATAAGCTATCGAAATTATGGAACGAAAATGAGTCGTATAAATAAAACAAGCAATTACTATCAGTTTAATAGAAGACAAAGTTTATTTATCAAAATTTACTTGTTTAATTTTAATAGATTATTAACTTTAAGTTATGTTAACCTTACAAGTTGTCATGTTACTTTAACAATAATTTTGTTATTTTTCAAAACGAGGTTAAAAGTTACTATTTTATTTATTTCTCTAGTCTTATGTTAAATGGGTATACATTGTAATTCTTTTATAGTCATTTAGATGTTAAATACTCAATGATTAAGTTGAAATTGAACGGTTCTGTGGAAACGATTCATTTTAATACATTTTAAAGAACACTCCTTATTATAACTTGCCATCCAATTGCAAAGCGAGTAAAGTGTATTTTTTTTATAGATACCATTATCAGTGTGTCTGCTGTATGTTCCTTTTGCCTTGCATATTGAAAAAGTCTATTAGTGTTAATGAAATGCTTCTTATTTAAATGATAACAGGATAATATGATAAGGATCCCCTCCATCAAGTCGTTTTCTTTTCATTTTATTTTTCTCGTATCCTTTTTTGTCAGGAGGAAGCATCAGTGAGCATTTATATAAGAGCAAACATATTATGCCATAGAGTAAGTGCCTATTGCTCCCTAATTTAATGTCTTTTTTTGTATTCAAAATTCAATTCATTGGCAGGAAAGGAAGAACAAGTTGCGTAGCTATAATATAGAGAAAGTACAAGGAAACGGATACCTATATTTTAAAACTCTGTGAGTCTTACTCTTTGTATACCTTGGAGCAGGATGTACTTGTACATATATTCAATGATGAGTGGGGGCCATTGAATTAAGTTAATTGTATTTAATGGATCCATCTATCCAGTACCTACACCATATGCATAGCAGCATATACGTGTGTCTGCAATGTGTTTATGTCAGATGACTTATAGTACAGGCAATGGGGAGTCATTTCTATACCATCTGAGAAAAGTTTTGAAGTGGTCCAAGTTTGAATGCAGTTTTATAGGGGGGTTGATTCTGAGTATAAATCTGAGTTTGCGGGAAATTCGGCTTTGTGGGGGTCCCGTTATCTTGAAAATAAGACTTTTATTGGTTTTCTGCGTTTTTCTCTGTTTGTTATGCTTTTTATGAAAAATTTATAAAGAACTTTTTTGTTCCAATTCATATTATCTACAAATCCCTATACAACATTTATTTTTTTAGCAAGTAACTTAGAAGTTATAAGCAAAAAACGAGTGAAAATTTCACCATGATTAACTTTATTTGCGATTTTCTCGGAAACCGTTACATTAAAGAAAAAAAGTATTAAGTACTTTTATTTAGACAATATTCTAACGAACAAAATGGTATATTGTTTATTGAATTCCGATAATATTTAACCTAACTACGAAGATTTGAAGTCCAGCTAAAATCTTTTTTATTAAAAAAAGGTGAGTAATTTCAGATGCAATATTTGGGGAGAGTATGATAACTGTGGCGCCAAGAAATAATAACGGTAGAACACCTTAATACAAGCATTTTTTACTATGGGAGGGTGGGTCTATCTCCCCCCGTTTTGGCAGGAGGGGCAATTTCGTGAAAAAAAATATTAAAAATAGAAAAAAATATTAAAAAATAACAGTAATATCTACAATTAAGTATTATACCTTTTTTTAAAGCCAATAATCTGTTCTATTATCCAGTTTTTAAATCAAGTGAAATCTTTGCATAGTTTTTGAAAAAAACGAGTTTCAAACTCAAAATTTGGGAAAAAAAAACATTAAAAAAATGTTTAAAGCAAAATTTTTCAATACTTTCAGATTTAATATTATTTGTTTTCTTACAATGCGTTGCTCTTATTAATTCTTAATCAAAAACTGAAAACTAGATGATTTTATGTCTTCTAGTTTTCGAGAAAATTGTAAATTACCAATTTTTTTATTTAATAAAATTTTGTTTTGCTTGAGTATTTACGTTGAATAGAAATAATAGAATATGTGATTAATTCTTATACAAATTGACTCAATATCATACTCTCCCCGCATCCAGCTTTACGTCGTATAAACAGTGAGGTATCTATCGGGGGGCATGCTGCTTGGGCTCACTATACGATTCGAGGTAGGTGCAAAGTTTGGTGTATGCATAGTTTCTTTTGCAAACGAAAAATTAATTAAATTAAAATAGTAGTTTTGGTAATTTTCAATTTTCTCGAAAACTAGAAGACATAAAATCATCTAGTTTTCAGTTTTTGATTAAGAATTAATAAGAGCAACGAATTGTAAGAAAACAAATAATATTAAATCTGAAAGTATTGAAAAATTTTGCTTTAAACATTTTTTTAATGTTTTTTTTTCCCAAATTTTGAGTTTGAAACTCGTTTTTTCAAAAACTATGCAAAGATTGGATAATAGAACAGATTATTGGCTTTAAAAAAAGGTATAATACTTAATTGTAGATATTACTGTTATTTTTTAATATTTTTTTCTATTTTTAATATTTTTTTTCACGAAATTGCCCCTCCTGCCAAAACGGGGGGAGATAGACCCACCCTCCCATAGTAAAAAATGCTTGTATTAAGGTGTTCTACCGTTATTATTTCTTGGCGCCACAGTTATCATACTCTCCCCAAATATTGCATCTGAAATTACTCACCTTTTTTTAATAAAAAAGATTTTAGCTGGACTTCAAATCTTCGTAGTTAGGTTAAATATTATCGGAATTCAATAAACAATATACCATTTTGTTCGTTAGAATATTGTCTAAATAAAAGTACTTAATACTTTTTTTCTTTAATGTAACGGTTTCCGAGAAAATCGCAAATAAAGTTAATCATGGTCAAATTTTCACTCGTTTTTTGCTTATAACTTCTAAGTTACTAGCTGAAAAAATAAATGTTGTATAGGGATTTGTAGATAATATGAATTGAAACAAAAAAGTTCTTTATACATTTTTCATAAAAAGTATAACAAACAGAGAAAAACGCAGAAAACCAATAAAAGTCTTATTTTTAAGATAACGGGACCCCCACAAAGCCGAATTTCCCGCAAACTCAGATTTATACTCAGAATCAACCCCCCTATAAAACTGCATTAAAACTTGGACCACTTCAAAACTTTTCTCAGATTATTCCCCATTGCCTGTACTATTATTGAAAGGATCGAAGTAGGGCTGTGGCTTTTAGCACAAATGCATATAAATTTTCTTTCCCTGATGTAATATATAAAGTTTATGATTGTAGCTATATTAGAACTTCTTAAAATGTGTGAAAAGGGTGTAAATGCTTTAAAGTGTCAATTGATAAAGGGTAGAAATTTACTTTTGATCAATTTCAGTAAATGATTCAATTTAACTTCATTTGATTGAGTTTGATTTTAAAATTTTTGAGATAGATTTCGTTTCTGATATTGGTAGGTATGTATACCCTACTGATGGATAAGAGAAAATCCAATTCATAACGGAAAATAAAGTTACGAATACAATAAAAAAAGAAAGAAAAGGAGTCTCAATTATGAAAATCTGTCATAATTGATTGTGACTTTAAAGAACCAAATAACGGCGTAAATTTGTTGAGGCCTTCCAATAATTTTGTTTACTTACATGTGATCTGACACCTTCATTTTAAGACCTATACCTTTTTAATTCTATTATTACATTCTAAGTCAACCATAAATAGGTAGTTTTTTAAAGGAAACTGAAACTCTTTACAGGTTTCGAAATATAGGATATCAAAATGTTTCGAAAAAATATCAGTTACCTATTACCTACGTATTTTGGAAATAATAAATAAAATTAATTTTATTTTTAGAATTTGATTTTTTATAAACGGATTGATGATTTATTTTAAAAAATCAATTTTATTATTTATTAATGTGGAGTTAAGAATTTAATTTCAAAGATAACAATCTTTAATTTAATAAAAATCGGTTAAACAGAAAGAAAGATATTCAAAATAACAATAAAATGGTTCTATGAGAGGTACTGTTATAGTGATGGCTTAAAAGTGAATCGCGCTAATATTAGCTAACAGACAAATTTTAATCAATTTTCTTAACCCTCTACCTTGTATAAATATATGGATAAGAAAACTGCAATTTAAAATTAAAACTGGTCTATTTTATAATGATAAACCAGTTTTATTTTTTGCTAGTGTTTGTCTTTATTTCCATAAAGCTCATTGTTCAAAGATCACGTTTCAGTTGCATTTCAGTGAAAATAGTTTTATTTTTGGATTATTTTTTTTTTAAATGAACAGCTAAGTTCAACTAAATAATATTTTTTTTTTCTTATGTAGGTATTTATATTTATAAGCTATGATCTAAGAAATCTAGGCTTGCTAAAGTTAAATTGGTAAGTTAGGTTAGGTTGAAGTGGCTGTCGGTGGAGAACCGACACACTTAGAGCAATTGTTGGCCCGTTGTGATACCACATGGATCTAGGAAAGCTTTTCGTTACTCAATTAAACCAGTTTGAGCTCCTTATGAAGCGTGCGAGATTACTTATAGAAGTATTTGCTAGATCACTCGTATCATTGTAGTAGAAGTCTCCCAGATGGAGTCTACCTCTCTGTGACAGAGCAGGACAGGTACAAAGAAGGTGAGGAATTTTTTCCTCCTCTTCCTCATCCATGCAGCTTCTGCAGAAATCATTAGAGTGAACGCCTAGTTGCATGGCGTGTCTACCTATTAGACAGTGTCCGCTTATGACACCTATTACGGAGCTAATGTGCAATCTGCTTAACGATATCAATTGCTTAGAGCGTTTCAGATCCAGCATTGGCCAGTGGTGAGGTTGTTGATATCACGTTTTCTTTAAGCCAAGATAAAGCCTCTTTAATCGCTAAAAGTTCCGCCTGGAACACGCTACAATGATTAGGAAGACGGAATGAGAGAGCTTAATTAAGTCTGTCTGAGTACACGCCTCCACCAACCGCGTCGGCGGTTTTTGATCCATCAGTAAAGTTAAATTGGGTAACGGAACATTTAGATCTCTTTAACGGGAGCAATTTCAAATTTAAAGGAATAACACAGCTATCAGAGTTTATTGAAAAACTTGAATCCCTGCTGATTTTATTTTATTCCTTTTTTCTAATAAACTTATCGACACCATATAGTAGCAGCGTTGCCGAAGTGGCACGATCGTGCTTTTATGACACACAAATTTTACCGTGCCATGGTGGCACAAAAAAACTTCAATATGGTACGCTCTTCTTATTTCCATTTTTAAAGGTTAAAGCTCAGTCCAGGATAATCCCAAAGAAAGCATGTAAGACTTCACAGAAGTCCTAAGCCAACCTAGTACCAAGTCTGCTAGACCCAGTACTAGCGAAAAGTTAGTACCTGAGCATTTCTTCACATTATTAGTACCGGACCTAAGTTCATCAAGCGGTACTAGGAACTTAATACGTCTAAAACTGGTCTTATTCAGATTTTAACATTATTAAATATTATTTTAATATCAATTGAAAATATATAGTGATATTTTTAAATAAAATGTCTTGATGATTGACACTCACGTTGACATGAATTTAAGGGTAAACGCGTTGATTAATTTGTGAGACCGTGTAAGCACCCAGTCAACGCAGTTAGGACGCATCGACATAATGCTCGTCAGCGGATTAACTGTATCTCAACGTTGACGCAGCACAATTTTTTACCGTGTCAACGTAACCTGCTTTGACCTTCATCTCAATTTCAAAAATGTGTGATTTTTTAGAGGTTTTTTAATCCATCAACATCGTAACCATCCTCCAATGGAATTTGACAGTTTATGGCCTGACAGATACATAGGTAAAATACTATAATTTTTACATATTTAATATTTCGATCTAATTGTCATCCAAAATCCCTATAAAACGCGTTTTGCCGGAACAAAAAGTTTAATCTTAAAATTTCGAATATACAAAATTGAAAAACTTAAAATAAAATGAAAATCAACAAAGTTAACAAAAAATTTATTTATTACCTATTTCTTAACAAATGACAACCAATAAATTATTAAACGAATAAAATCAATTGGTCTGATTTGAATATTAACGTGCTAGACTGCCGATTCCGAGGTACTAGCTAATACCGAGTCCTAACTAGTACTCGGTACCAATTTGACAGGACGAGAGCTTAGTACTCTTGTGTGAAGAAATCACTTGGTACCGATTTGAGTACTAACACCTGGTATAATAACCAGATACTAGCTGATTTTGAGGAGCTAGCTAGTACCCAGTCCTAACTAATACTCGGTACCAAATTGACAGGTTTAGGGCTTAGAATTTGTGTGAAGAAATGAGTTGATACTGATTTGAGTACTATCTTCAGGACTAGTACCGGTACTAGCGTTAGAATTCTGTGAAGAAATTGGCTGTAAGCATTTTTGTCAAATCTAATTTATTTGAACAAAATAAAGGTTTTACAAATTTATAATTTCATTAAAAACTTTAAATTTCGAAATTATATTATTAAAGAAATCTACGAGTACATATATTATACACACTGTCTACATACATATAATTGTTAATTACACGTAACTATGGCTCGAGTTTTATCGCCCACTTTGCCTCTTGAATTAAACACCGACAATCTCTCCAATATACGAATAAATAATTAATATGTAGAAGTGCACATCCTGCCAGCCTAGTTATTCAATTAAATACTAAACTATCAATTAGTAAGCCTCCCCTGCTTATAAGACTTAACCATAAATAGGGTGAGGCTAACTATACAGATTCAATTGTAATAATTACTATGAGAATCATGTCAGACAGACAATAATAACAATGGAACAATGTATATTGTTAGTGGTGTTTCTCCACCATCCCCTCACCCCCTTATTCCCCTATCCCTCTCGTCTAAATAAACACAAATCCTAGCTGATAGGTATTCATATCACGAGACCGAATCGAGGAGCAGTCATACACTCCTATAGTATACTGAAAGGACTCATGATGGCCTACCTCCACAATTGTGATGATGATGTTGATTGCTTAATGAATGCCTATCGGAATACGATATGAGCTAGAAAAAGGACGAGTTAACTACATATGTATATGTATGTATAATTTCCTATACGTTTTGTGAGTCCAAAGGATTCAAGCAACAAAACAACAAAAAAAAAACAAATCAAATTATTCTTCAACTACTATACTCATATTATTGTATACAGAAGGGAAGTTTGTGGTGTGGTAAAATCATGCCGTCATCGTGTCGTCTAAGTCGTTTGAAAAGGATCTTTATCTTTTCAAGGATATATATTCTATTGAGAAACTTAGGAATGCTTTGCTTTCACTTTCTTTCAAGAACAATTTGTTCTCACTGCCAAGAAGTGTGAATCGTGCAAGCCTTGAGGGTTATTCTCTCAGTGTCTACACATATATGAATGTATTCTATAGCAACACGAAGATATAAAGGACAATCAAGTGGCAGGAAAAAGCACCCTTTTGTAATTGGTTGAAAGCCAAAGTTACACTTTATTAATATACAAATGGCAGTTGAATATAATTTCTATGTGAAATATTAATGTTTGTCTTAAATGTGCTGAAATGGATGTAGAAATAAAGCAATTAGCGAGTTTAATTGTTTTTTTTTTTTTTTTCGTTTTAAGAAAATTTAATTTGAAGCTTTATTTCTCTTGTTAAAAAAAAAATATTGGAGGAAAGAGGAAGGAACATATATTCACTACTGAATCGCACGAACTTGTCCTTGTATTTAACAACTATAATGTAGCTACATATTTATATTTTTTTTTTCATACAAAATCGGTTTTTGTTTAATTTTGTTTCTGTTAAAAAAATATTTAAAAAAAAAAAAAAATTTTAAAGACAATTTTGTTTGAAACATGTCAAGCCACTGAAAAATTATTTATGTGAATAACTAAAAATTAAAAATATACAAAATGCCAGGACAAGGACGACAAAATTACCACTCTAATCTTGTTGGATATAGTTCACACTAGATATTCGCCATGAAATCTGTGTAAAATGAACTGAACTTGACAATAATTTCATAATTTCATATTAACAAGGGCTTCACTATTCAACTGATCATTCCAAGTGAGATCGTCAGGACGAAATGCCAATTTTCGTGGACTAAAGGTTGATAAAAGCTATTTTGAATCGATATTTCAAAAAATTTAAGGCAAAATTGAACTTCGGCCAAAGCAAGATCACCATACCCCCTCCCACCCATTCAGGTGAGCTAAGTTGTGCTTCACAAGCAGGCCGGCGTAGGCCCGAACTAGTCATTCCAATCCTGTCCTTAGAGTTCCGTTTCATTACCTTATCCTTGATCCTGCTGTCATATCAAAGAGCAAAAAAGAAGATTTTAGACGAAGCCAATGGAAAAAAGTGAATGTTAACATTTATTGCGATAATTTGAAATATTAATGATTCAATTATTCCCTGGATAACTCTAGTTGTGATGCTGGATGATTTATATTTATAAGATTGTGTCATGATATATGAAATTAAGTTTATAAATTTTTTTAAATTAATTTTTATTTAAATGGGGCGTCTTTTTCAAAATAGGTATTTAAAGTTTATCACTACAAAAAAAAATTGTCAAAAAAAAAACACAAAATGGCAGCAAACATAAGCAATAATTAAAAAAAAAAACTTGAGTATGGACTAAATTTGACAACTTAATTGACAGATAAACTGGAAAATGGAACGAATGTAGAAAAGCTATGACTTATCAATCAGTCTGAAAAAAAGTGAACAAACACACCTTGATTATCACGGATCCTTAATAATGGATAGAAAAAAATCTATGATAAACAAATTGCAAATTTAATCCACTGTGAAAAAATTTGTCCTCTATATAAAAAAAGATTGTATCCTATTTCTAATATTTCAATAAATGAATTTTATTGAATGAACTTATTAAAGTATATAAATAATATCATGTCATAAAAAAACAATATTTTTTTATTATTTTTTCAGTGTTTAAAATAAACATCAATAAATAGGTAGTTTATTTTATCACACCACATTGTCATTACAACAACCATAATTCCAACTCACAAACCAAATGTTCCAATCCTCGTAATCTTTTTTATGTATTAAAAGAGGATGCCTATGGCGGCGTATATAGTGCTGTTAGTGCCTAGCCTATGGCTATTCATCCCTTCAACAAAACCGTGTTGCACTTTGTAAAAAATAAAATAAAGTAAACAAAAAAAAAAAAAAATATATGTACATGTATTCAAAGGATATTCTTTTCATTGTTATTTTAATTTACATGTCATGAACATTCGATTATTATTATTATTTGCTGTGCACTGTACTATACAGTGCATGAGGATATTAATGCAAAAACACGTTCAGTGTACAGTGAGGTTTTTTTATTTGTAGGTATAGATGGATAAATTTACAACACAAAAGGACGACCAAAATATTCAAAATTCGCATTGTCATGCTAGACGTCTGGCAGTGTGGTCGATTTGGAAAAAAAATAAACAAACGATTAAAAAATATGAATCTTCTTTATGGTTCAACGACAGGATATTTCTGTAGAGAGGAAGTTATGTGAAGGCAAACAACAGTAATGCACTATACCCAGATATTTAAGACTCCACCGAAATAGGTATATTTAAAATTGGAAAATTCTTTCGTAAAGAGGTGTCGTTTTTTGGACTCGTTATTTACATATTATATACGTCTGAAATATAACTTAATATAAATATTAATATAAAAAATTATTAAAAATTAATATAAAACAAAAATTCAAATTTCTCATTCAATAAATCACATTCAAATGCTCTGTACCAAATTTGAAACAAATTGGATCGCACGGACGGTATGACGAAAATCAATTTTTGGATTTCACCATCAATTTAAGTATTCCCCTGACACGTTATTTTCTAAAAAAATGGTACTTCCTATATATATTTATTTTTTTTTTTTTTTGGGTTTCCACTTTTCTCAAAAACGGGCAACTGATTTTGAAGTATAGTAAAGAATAGTAGTGGAGAGGATGGAGACTTTATACCCTTGGTGAACAATTCGTAATTTCACATTTTTTGCAAAGCAAATTCAAAGTTTTCAAGGCATTTAAAAACTTAATTCCAATGAGCCGGTGTGTAGGAATAAAATATTTCAGGTATTTAATTTAATCCCACCCCAGTAACAATTTTATACTTGCATCAAAAAAATGATACTTGGTAAAAATAAAAAAGTAGTTTGTTCCTCTCTGAGAAAAAGCTCAATAAGAAAGACATTATTACTCCAAGAGGAAGATACATAATTTTTTAAAGTTTACAAATACAAATACTGTTCTCTTTTGGGTGCATCTCATTGGAAGAGACGCCTTTTCATAGCTAGACTTTATCGAGATGAGAGTCTCCCATATAGCTAGGTTATTTAACGCTTTTAACAGTGTTATAACAATCTTGTAGTATTCTTCCAGAGTAAAAAAGTTACTAAGGCTGCTACTTAAAATTCATGAGGTAAGTAAATCCGTTGGTTGCACTTTGTCTCATAGCCTAAGTATGTACGCATACTAAGTGATTCGCATACGATTCGACAAAAAACTACAGCGTGTAGGTTGGGTTGAGACAAGACTAAAATCTTATGGGAGGTGAATGTATTTCCTTCCGCTTAGGCGAAAACGAATTAACATAAAAAGAAAATATATTTTTTAACACAACGGAAACACTTTCAATAAATATAAGCGCAAAATTTTAATCGATTTAGTACGATGTTAAAGCCTTTTTTAGTATGATAAAATGGCTTTAACATTATACTAAATCGTTTAAAATTTTGCGCTATAGCTTTTTAAGGTAGTTTAAATTATGTTTGCAAAATTTGATACAATTGTACTTTTTTCAATACATTCGACTTTCCTAGAGTTCCTACACAATATAAATAAATAAATTAAAAAAAATATTACTAGGCGTGTTTTTTTGCAAGCTCGGGAGGAATTGCACCAAAAAAACACCACAGGGATTAGCCACACCATTAACCAAGGTTTTGACAACCGAGTCTAAGATAACTCTTAAACATCAACTAAAAATGTTAATCTTTAACTTGGACGACTGCCGAAAGCTAGGCAACGTTAATAAATATTATCGCAAATGTTAAAGTTTACTATTATCTTTTATTTGTCGTTACTGTTTCGTATGCTACGTTTCCACCGAAAGTTAAACTCGTTAACATTCAAACAGTCTTTCCACCGCACAATTAGAGACTATCAAGAAGATTAACTTTGACATTGAACTTTAGAAATGAAAAAATACTGTTTCATTTAACAATTTTTATTTCAAATTTACTAGATTAACGAAATAAATTTGTTTAGTAAATTTTCGAAAATATGAGAAGATTAACCACCATATTATTCACTCGAATTTGTATAATTACATACAATACATCTGGATTTAAATTTTTAATCTGGATGATTAAAATATGAATAATATTGAAGGAGGAGTAAATACATATATACTTAAATCTCGGTTTAACGGTGGATGAAAGTGTAGTATTACATAATATGATTATGAATTTTTTTTTCAATATTAAAAGATATTCTTATATTAATATTATTATTCAAATAAGATTTGTTAAAAAAAAATAAAAAGTAGGTACAATTTTACTTTTGATACATTGCTGAAAGAATTTTTTTCAACCCTGGTTTAAATCAAACAACATGTATGCTTCATCTTAAAGCAACACCTTATAGTCATTCTTAACTGGACAGTGCAAACAAAGACATCCACATCGAATAGAACTTTCAACCATAAAGCATAAAACTTCACTTTATTTATTTTCCAATACACACTTTGGGTAGATGTTCTTTTTTTCTTCATCCAATCCCTTTATCTCTCGTCCTTCTTCATTCAGTTTTGTAGTTTTTTTTTGTCATTCAAAAATAGCTTCGTTTGGAAAATGTTTAAAAAAATTTCTAAAGAACGCAAACACTCAATCTATGGCAATTCCCAGCCCATTTATAGATAGTGTCTTTTTTTTATTATTCCACTACATACATACATATACATACAAAGATATAAATGTCCTTGGGGAAAAATCAAACTTCTTTTATTTTTTTTTATTTTTTTAAGGATGATCACACAGGACACAAGCATTCCTGAAATGAAGAAATGGCAGAGCAAAAATAAAATTCCAATGAAAGAAATACTTTACTATATATGTATGTAGTTTAGTTGGTATAAGTACTCTATTTTCCGTTTTAGAGAAGAGCCTGACCGACTTTTGAATCTCATTCTTGCTCTTGACTCTAGAGCATCAATATATAGCAATATAGAATTGAAAGAAAAAAAAAATATAATATCCACCCATCCTGGCGATCGTCCGTCGTCTTCGTCATCGTCATCATCGTTGAGGAAGAAACGAATAAATGTTGGGAATCAATCAAACCGATAGCAGACAGAATGGCCAACTGGGAGAAGCCCACACAGAGGCGGCTAAGTCAGCTATCCATCGTTGGGTCTTCTCATTACATTTATTGTATTCCCAGTTGAATACAAAGAGAGCAATGTCTATAAGAAAGAGAATAAGGCAGGACTGGATTTAGGCTATGATAGAGCCCTGGCAAATAAAAATGTTTATATACCAAGAGCTAAATATAGTGACGGATTGATTTAGGTACCTATGTACCTCATTTCACCAATGTTCAAACTTTTGGCACAGAAAGATTTATAGCCATGAAACACAAAATATATAATAGAACTGTCAAAAAATCATGGTTCAATTGACAATACAAAATAAAGTATCCAGAGTGTAATGCCAACAAAAAAAAACATCATGGGAAATTAAAAAGTTCCAAGCCTTTCATCAAAGTAACAACATACATTTCGCAAGTTGAAATTGGGAAATTTTACTTATTTTCCGCAAAAATATTACCATTTCTTTCAAAAAGAATTAATTCAAGAAACTGTCAAAATTTGTTTCGCCCACTAGGAAATTGCGCCTTTTTAAATCATTTTTGCAAATGCACCCATACGTACTGTGTGTCAATTCATTTTTAGCCAGTGGGTGCGCTGCTGGCCGCACTTCATGCAGGCAGGGTTTATTCGTGCACATTTGATGCGATTTTCTAGAAAATGGCTGCTATATACTGACAGAGCGGCAAGAAAATTGATTCCCCCGAGTGAATAGAAAAATCGTTCTTCTTGCATTATTGTCGGCAAAAAATAAAAGAAAGAAGATTGCATCGAGCAGCGACCAACAAAAGCTCCATATAGCAAAAGTTGCCATTGCCCCCGTCACATCATCATTGCAGTGCAAGAGTGCCTTGAAGTTGTGCGATGGCAATTTTGATTGCCACTTCTTTGTCAAAGGATGCGAAGGAATAATATTGATGAAACAATTCGTAAATGGATTTTTCAATTTGACTATATGCATTTAGTTCAGTTGAGTGGATGGAATGTTCATACATTATATGGAATTGGATAGACAATTCCACTACCTATATTCCTACTCTTGGTTATGCGAGTTCAAAAAGTGAATATGCAAAATGTTTGGAAGATTCACAACATGGTGTCTCTGATGCTGATTGATTGAGTGAATTGAAAGTGCAACAGTAACTATTTAGATGGACTGGACATTTAAATTGTTTGGATATTTGACTTTTTGTCCAACAAGATTTATGTAAAGATTTTTGTTTTTTAGGATAACCGGGAAGATGGTAATCGTATGTCAAGTTTCGTATTGATGCAATTGTTCACTGTTTGAATGGAAATTCATTATTCGAAGTGGTTCTAGTGATTCTGTCAACTTTGACAAATTTATGTAGTTTTTGTATCACTTGTGAGAAATTCTTGTGTAATTTGATATATTAACAATGACTTGTCCGAATTCATCAAAAGATTCAGTTCGTTGGTAGGTGACAAATATTAATTGACAACATTAGCCTTAAGTCTTAATTACATTTAAAACTTTTTGCAAATAGTACAAAAGTAAAAAAAAACACACATACGCTATCGACACCTGGTTTGCGAAAAATCGAAAAAAAAAAATGAATTGTTAAGGAAAAGGCTAGTTGAATGATAATTCTCGATATAAGAGAAATTATTAAATTATTTATTTATTTGGATTGGTGTTTTACTTTTGTGCAAAAGTAAAAGTTAAGACCGCTTTATCTTTTACTATTGTAAAATTGCGTAGGATTGCGTAGTACCTACGTTGAAAAAGACAAAACGTCTTGCTTTTGTTAACAAAAAAAGTAGGTTGAATGTAGTGTTAAACCATGTATGTGTGAAGAGGTTTAGAGGGAAAGACTGCTTTTAAACGCTGCAATTACCCATTTGCTCATTTAACAAAAATTGCAGCTATTAAAATTTGCAGCGTTTAAATGGATGTTGCAATCCGAAAGAAACTCAAAAGAGAAACGCCGTTAAAACTAGCAACGCTGCAAATTGGAATAGCTACAATTTTTGTTAAATGAGACGAAAATATCTTTTCACACTCTTTACTCCACTTATGTGTCAAACAATAGAAAAAAGCACAGAGAAGAAAGAGCGATAACTCTGCAATTATTTCAACCTTTGCAACTTTGTCTACCCCGGCCATCACCGCATACGTCCCCCGCCCACGTGCCTAAAAATCACAAGGGGTAATTGCAGCGTTTAAAAGCAGTCAAAGCAAAAAAAAAACCAAATGATTAGGTCTGTTTCTTTACTGTTGGGGAAAAGTTTGAGAAAAAGTTTGGGCTCGAGACCAGAAATGAATAGTAAAGAAACGCATTTGGAATATTTCTAATTTGTTTCTGGGTAAACGTCGCATTTGACAACAGAAATTATTAGTAGTTTTACAAGCAAGAAAAAGCCGCAGGTAAAATGTTCGGGTAAATTCTTGCTAAAGGAGAAATGATAATAACTTTAAAAAAAAAAATTCAGAAGCTGTTGTATTTTCGTGTCAGAAATAAGTTAAGAAACACATTTTGGGTAGATTTCTGATACGAAGGAATCCCGCGGGAGTTACACAAATGCAAGTCAGCAAACTTGACGACGGAACATTTGTGTTGCTTCGCAACCCATAAAGTAATGCAACACCACTTTCCGGTGACGATGGGAAAATGTCTATATCTGAAGGCCATCGGAAAGTGGATGCATTGACCTATTCATTTGTATTTAATTATTAAGTTATAATAATAAAACTACCGGCAGTCGCAATCGACCCGGGAAGCATGTAGAATCGTTTTTTCTTACACTACACTAATATAATTTATATATATATAACTCGGGCGAGTAAAGAAACAGACCTAATGTGAACGCTTACATGATAATCCATTGTACGTTTTTAAAAGTAAATTAAAATAAAACGTCAAAAAATCTCCAACAACTTGTTTCTTCGTGTGAAATTAACTTTTATACATACGTCGAATGTTGACATTTCCAATGGATTCCACATTGAATAGATTCCAATTGGGCATGTTCATAAGCTTATAGAAATCCTGTAGGTAAATATTAGCCGTGTTATTTTTTTGCAATTCTATATGGAGTTGGACAAAAAAAACGACATCGGGACACTACCCTTTCAGCTTCCTGGCAAGCATGCAAAACAAAATTCTAATCAGCCATACCACATTAAAATAAAAAGAAAACTCATATATGTAGAAAATTATTCCTCTTCATGAAATTAAATTAAATAAAAACATAGAACTTAATAGAATCGATAAAATCGAAATGATAATTAGTGCCGGTAATACAGTTTTTATCTGGACTAAAGTTAAGTCCCGAAAATTATTTGTACTTAGCTAAGACCATATGGATTGTATTTGTTGTTGTATTAACGTGTAACTTGCTTTGCTCCGATGGAGTTTTTTTTTTCGTCAAATTCTTTATGGACTTGCAAAAAAACACGCCTATTATATTTAACTTTTTACAGTCCAATTCCTATATTAGTCGTGTTTTCTTGGAAAAGCTATTCACAGTACAGTAGGATTTTACACGAGTTACAAATACAACATCCACAGTAGAATTACTGCCAATAAAAGCAAAAGTAGAATCCTACTGCGGATAGGTTTGTGACGTTTATTCGAGTATCGAATAGAATTTTGGTGGTTTTGTTTTCAGATGTTGGTGCGATTGACTATCATTTGCATCTCGATGGCTGTGTTTATAAAGTAGTTGTGTGTTTTTCATGGCTGTTTTTCCATTGACCAAAAAAATCAATCTATCATTTTCGATTCAACCAAAAAAATCAATTGATTTTATTCGTTATCGGTTTTTTTAAAATTTGATTTAAAGAAAAATGCATTTAAATGCACTTCTGATTGAAGAACTACATAGAATTCAGTTAAAAAGTCATTATATGATCTAACAAAAATGATCGCCGATGACGTCATCACATGATACATAAACGACAACTTACTTCGACCATAATCTACGAACAAACCCCTTTCCTGAAACATATGTTTATCGCTGCCTTTTCCTGAAGAATTTATTTTTATTGCTGAAACCGAAATGTCTGACAAAGTGACAAAGGAAAAAGGTAAAAAGAAAATTAATATAAATTATATGATTAAACAATTCTAATCAGTAGGATAGGAAGGTTAGAACGAACTGCACAAAAAAAAGAACTGAAGCGTTATTGGAGTTTTATGCGGCGAGGGCCGAAGAGTTTCAGCTTCGTTTCCACTTTCACTGGACTCCAACAGTTCACGCAAAATCTACAATTATTTCATGAATTATTTAAAAAAGAATATCTTTTTCTATGTTTTCTTACCATATCTTCTGAAAAATTGTCCATTTTATGTAACTATAATTAATTTTTGGCTCAAGTTATTTTTTGTTTTCCTTTTCATTTGTAGCAAACTTTCTTTTATTTGTATTTTTTTTTTAATTATTCTGACAGCTGTTATTCGGTAGTGCCAAACGTGAAATATAAAAACCAGGCTACTGCCGATGCGTTTTTTTGAGAATTTCTTACTGTACTATGTATAGATTCCCAAAAAAACACGGCTATTG
Organism: Epistrophe eligans; assembly: GCA_951394125.1. Lineage (NCBI taxonomy): Eukaryota > Metazoa > Arthropoda > Insecta > Diptera > Syrphidae > Epistrophe > Epistrophe eligans. The sequence goes on from OX596029.1 coordinate 95,235,033, forward strand.
TCATTTTTTATTTTCAAGCTATTTGAAATTTCGAGCATTTTTGAAGCACCCAATATTTTATATCAAAAGTTATTTGTTCCTGGTATTTGTCTTAAGCTTACATTTTGCAAACAGCGAAATCGTGCAAATATACATTCTTTAATACTCTAGTACAAAAAAATATAATTTATATTGTTGCAGATGCAGATGAGAAATCACATTTACAAAGACTAAGTAAACAGTTAAGCTTATTTTAAAATGTTTCGCAAAGAGTTCAACCGCTAACAATGCAAACAAAAAAAAAAAACGGCTCCCTTTTTCAAAATGGAACGTCACCACCGACGATAAGGCTGCTGCAGCTAGCGTACTATACAAATATTCATTGTTCCCTAAAATGCTTCGCGTAAAATGCACAAAATTTGTGGTGAAGCGTGTGCGGTTAGACTCAATTGCTTCGAACTGAGAGCAACATAAATACCACCAAAGATTTCTGCAAGTCCTCTATAGCAGATAACACCATGCGTCGACATCGTTGTGCTGTGCCGTCTCTGGCAAGAAGAAATCTTCCAAAATTCAGATCCCTGAGAAAGGGGATTGCAAAAACCGCAACAGTATGGAAGTAAATAGATGCTGAAGGAAGTGGTGATGATGACGAAGTCGACGGAAGGAGCATCGCTCCACTATATTCTAACAGAGTGCACTTGGTTTGTATTGAAGAGCGCTTGAATAAACATCCTTTAGTGGTGCTTATTTAAATAGTTGGTTTATCTATATGCAGCGACGACAATGACGACGATGACGATGCGACAACGACAAGAACTATGATGGCGATGAGGTCGACAAAGAAGCAACTCCGATGTTTCAAGTCCTAAAACTCTTGTGAAGCGAGTGCCTTTTCCCTTGTTTTACATAAAATCCATTTTCTCCAGTGTTTTTCATTGAAGTGGCGAGTTTTTGAAAAGAATAAAGAAAGTACATACAAATAATAGAACTTTTCAATTTTACACCAAATTGGCCAAGGAAAATTTATTTTCACTTCAAAAAACCTTGTTTGGCCAATGATTTTTCACGAATAACTACCCGGGTTAGGGTGCATATATTTGTGAAAAAAAAAAGAAGCAATTTAATGTATTTGAAGGAATTTCATGCTAGAATGGTTTTATATTCGATCAAAAATTGTGAGTTTACCGTTGTAAACTATTGGGTATGTTCGGCAAACTTAAGGGATTACATAATGTAGTTAACTGCATTCATTGAACGAAGAATTGAGTAAGGAAAATTAAGTTACTTCTTAAAATGGCAAAGATTGCAAATAATTGAGCAAGTGAGTCTGATATAGTCTCAGCTTTTTAAAGAAAAAAACTTCTGTCAAAGTGAGGATGAAGAATCTTACGTTTAGATTTCTGAGATCTCAGAGATCTTGAGAAATATTTTTATCTCAAAAAAATCTCACACAAAGCAAAAATTTATATTTCTTACATTTTTAATTAAATCTTTTTCATACTTATACTTCACCCAAAACATTATTACAATAAATTTCAGTTTGCTGCTTAGTAATAAAATATAATCAGTTGATATTTTGACATATAAGTATAATTGACTTGAAATTAATCAAATTATTTCTTTCCAGTAAGCTTTCCAATAGAGTTTCCTTCATTGGAAGGCAATTTTTTGACAGTTGAGCAACGAGGGACTAGAAATTTCCTTACCTTTAAGTCCCCTATACTTAATACATACAAATTCAATACTACGAACACAATGCAACGCCGCCGCGCAGTTGCAAACGGAGTTGCAGTGGTGCAATACCGGTTGTCACCAACTTTTAACTTCTCACATGCAGCACTTCTGAACGTTTCAATTTGTATGAAGAAAAAAAGAGCCCGAACAAAATATTGAAGCTTTTTGTGCTTATTTGTTTAGGGAAAAAAAATTATTAATCAAGAAAAATGTAGGAAATACAAAAATTAATAATAACCGTGATTGTTTTTTTTTTTTTTAATATTCAAAAGTCTGTACAGTTGCATTGTGGACATGTAAAAAATAGCACGTACGACATTTTTTCCAGAGCTGTTGCAGCTCCAATTCCAGTTTCAGCATTCTATTGTGTTTAGGCAGTTCTGAACTAACCCATTGACTATGCTTAATATATGTACATAGGTCTGTTTAGTAATGAAAAAATTTCTTACGAATACACATTTAACAACTTATAGACTTATTTGATCAACTTGAACAAATTTAAATCTTTTGATTTTCTTTAACTCCATTGCGTCAAATTGATCAAATGACAAGCCTCTCTGGAAGTGGCAGATTTTACAGAAAGCACTTGAGTTAAAAGCTCTCCACAGTCCACTGGGAATTTACCTACCTCAGGCGCCAAAAAACAGTGGTCCCATTACAGCAACCATCACAGAGAAAGAACGTGTAGTAGGATAATGAATGATATTGCTGGAAAAAGGTTACCGCCGAAAGTAGTCTCATAGACCTGCAATTTTTATCAAATAACAATTCCGTTGCGAAAATAGACATGAGATCAAGAAACATCATCACTCAAATTATTACATGTGTGTTGCTATAGTCTAACATAATCATTTTGTTATTTTAAATTGATAAAATTCTCTAAAATAATCCAAGTACTTCAAACTTAAGTACAATAAAATCAATATCTTTGAAACTTCTTAGATATTGATTAGTTTTATTACAGTTTGAATTAATATTATAATAGAACTTGTTCAACGAGTGAAATTATGGCGCCATCTATGAACATACATATGTATTTATTGTTTGTTTGTTCAATTAAATGATAAGACCATTGTAGTTTCTTAGAGATGTAAGATTTATTTTAACTCAATGAATAATAAAACATCAATATCAAACCCTTCCATAAACAAACTTTACCAGCAACAATATCAAGGTGAATTTAAAAGCTATTGGAGTTGCATTTGCTGCTGAATTAAGAACTATAGAAAACTCTTTAGCCATATTAACACCTGGTTTTGTAATAGATATAGCTTTCTCGTGTGGAATTATATTGAGTTGTTGAATTCTATTTTCCACAAAGAGTGTTGCCGATTTTGGAGTTGTTGCCAGACCCGCAATAATGATCCTTTCTAAAGTTGATCCCGTCTTGTAATTAGGTTTCGATAAAAATGAATTCTTCAAAGCATTTTCACTGAATTCAAATTTAACATAAATGAACTTTCCATGTCGATAGTCATAAGATTTCTCATCATCAATGTACAAAGTGCCATTAGCATAACCATCTTTGTTCAAACATATCACCAATGTGTATGGATCATCTTTCATCAGAATTGCCGTTCGTCGAATGGTCTCCTTTTTCGAAATTATTGAACCTCCCCGTTGGTATACCGGGAGCTGACAACAAAACATACAATTGAAACTCACAACCCTTCATTACCAAAATCGAGTATACTCACTTTATGATCATCAACTTGGATAGTTTGATTTCCAACTTTATCAAACTTTTCAAAATTATCTATATCGTACCAAAGATCACCATTCTCTCGGCCATCGTTTGAGGGAAAATAGACATCAACGTTGCTAACACCTCTCTCCATTACTGGTCGAACCAATAAATGGTCATGAAGTAAATATTCGAAATCGATTTGAAAGCTATTCGAGTCTTTGGGATAATGAGCAAGAATTGGTCTCATAACTGGATAGCCAAACTTTTCGTGCTCATAGAACATTGTATACCACATCGGAATATAGCTATACCGTTTTCGAATTGCATCTCGAATAATCAAACGTGTTTTCTCGGGGAAAAGCCATGGTTCTCTGCGTTTGGTACCCATATTTGCATGTGCTCTATAAAAAGGAATGAAAGATGCAGCTTGATACCAACGTTCTACTAACTCGACCTCGGGATCATTGAAAAAACCTCCAACATCAGCTCCACAAAATGAAAATCCCGGACAAACACATCTTGATGGAATGTTGCAAATAAGGCCAATCAGCTGTATTGTCTCCTGTCCAAATAATGGCATACCTTTGGGAGCCAGCAAAATGTGATCGAGTTAAAATGAAGGGTCTCTGATTTGAATCTCTTTGGAGTAAGCCCTGAAAAGTAGCCATCAACTGGTGATGACCGAATATGTTATGAACATCTCTGTGTTCCCATCCACCAAAGTGAATATTGTCCTTCAGCATTGTCACTTCTGGGCCATCGAAAACCGATGGTTCATTCATATCATTCCAGATCATGACATCTGCTGTCGTGGTGCGAAAGTTAATCAATCTAAATTGATTGGAATAGTATTGACGTACTGCTGGATTAAAAAAATCCGGGTAACTAGATGTACCAGGCCAACATTGACCAATGAAATCACTGCCATTTGCAAATTTTGTATAATACCGATTATCCGAACAGTAATTGTGAAAGAAATAATTACTATCCCGTTTGTAATGTGGATCAATGATAATTGTTAAATGACGGCCAGAATCTGTTAAATTCCGAATCATTTCTAGTGGATGGGTAAAATTAATGGGATCCCAAGTAAAATACTTTTTTGCGTCAGTATATTCGATGTCCAACCACATGGTGTCCATAGGAATATCATAGTTATCGAATTGGGCAGCAACGGTTTTGACATCAGTCTCATTGTCATAATTCCAGCGACATTGATGATAGCCTAAGGTAAAAAGTTGAGGTAGTCCTGCTGTTCCAGTTAAATCAGAATATTGTTTAAAAGTGTCGAGGGGTGATGGTCCGAGAAGTATGAATACATCAACGATGCCACTCTCGGACATAAAACGTGCCGTCGGGGGATCTGGTTTGCGTGTTCCTGAAAAAAAGTACATACAAAAGTATTAAATATGATTTTTGTTAAGGTATTCGGAATGGTTCTGGTGGCGAATTATAATTCACACATATCATCAATAGAGGCCAATTAACTCAATCTCAAATTGCTGAACGTAATAGATATGAAACCGAATCAATTATCGTATTGGTTTGAAGTTAGAATATCTCCCGGGCGCCATTTAAAGAATTCGTTTAATATTTACCCAATAAAGTGTTTTTAACTTTTCTCTTCTATCACACAATTTGATTTAATTTCAAAACTTTTACTACCTGAAATATCAACCCACGTCTCTGCTGAATTGTGCCAAAAGACTCCAGCGGATTGTTGAGCACTGTTAGTGTTAAAACATGAAATTATTGAAAAATATCACTCCTTCTTTCATCAGTAATTTCCTTACCCATGACCATATATTACTGGAACTGATCCATATAATCCCATTTTACTATTAACTTCATAATTAGCCGTATCTAAATTATAAAGGCGATATGGATCAGTATCATGAGTTTGTTTCAGAGCAAAAGAATCAGCATGTTCGGGAATTCCAAAGAGTACTTCTGCTTCTGGAAATGTAAAATCCATGGCAATAGCTTCGGGTCCATTTGGTTTTGAATCACGATGTGAATTAAATTCTTCCTCCCATGATTCTGGATCTTCCAATGGTTCAGCTTGTGATTTCTGTTGTAGATATTCAAAACGCATCAAACCTTTTCCATTGACGGACACTGAGAGTACATTATTTTGATAGAAATCTATTTTAAATGGATCCTTTTGGATATGAGCTTTGCTTGAACCCGAAGTGATAGTTATACTTGAGTCATTTTCTTCTGTTGATAGTTCACTGTTTGTTATAGAAGACAAATATTGTTTTCTGGTAAAATAAAAGAATTATTAAATTTTTACGTACGCTACATTTTTGGGCAACCCTTTCAGAGACTCAACGACTTTGTAACGGGGTTTTATTGGGTGTTTTTCATCAATAGTCATGTGAAACGTACCACCCTGCAAAAAATAATGTGTATACTGACAGTTGTCACTCTTACATGCGCGATACCTCAAGATATTCCAGCCTAGCAAATAACAAGACTTGACCTTTATCCTTATTATAGATGTCAAATGTTACTAGATCCGAATATGTAATCAATGAACCCGAAACAATTGCGAATTTCGAACTTCCAGGTTGATCTTTTCGACAACGCCTTATAAACAATGCAAAATAAATAATCAATTTACTTTAGTGCTATAATATGTAGCTACGAAAGAACGAACCTGCAGAAACTGCTCTGTTGACAAGTTTTAAATTGTGTCCGATCAACAGACGATCCATAGTGAATGGAACAAAAAATAATAAGCAAGACGATGATCAAATAATGCATGTTCGATATTGACTGGAATTATTTAAAATACTTTGAATTTATATAAATTTTGTATATCTTAAAGATTTTATCGAAAGATAAATTGCTGTTTGAGTAGTATTATAAAGTTGTCCAACGCAACAATTTAATCAAATAAATAGTCTTCTATAAGTGTTCGATAAGGTTATGAAATGAGGATAGGTAACTTACAGTATATTATACAGTTTTTTTATTTTCATTTGATTTAATTTGATAAAAGTTTTGTTTGTTTTGGTAATCCAGGTAGACAAGTTTAAAAAAAATACTATGGAGACTCTTCTTTCAATCGACTTATACCTATTTGCACTATTATTATATATCTTAATTAGTAAAAATGTAGATGTGATTTTGTTAAAAATCTTAAAAAATCTCCGAAACTTCGTAATACCTTTAAAATTTTACATAATAGGTGAGTTCCTTTACTTTGAAACCCAAAACTTTAAAAAAGTCTGTCAAAGTTTATACAAAAAAAAATTAAATTTGTAGTTTTGGAATCACAGAATTTCAAGTAAAGGAACGCACATAATAGGCGTGTTTTTTTGCAAGCCCGGTGGGAATTGCAGGAAAAAAACGACCACAGGGATTAGTGACAGCAACACAAAAACAAAATGGAGTTTTCATACAAACTATCGATAACAAGTATATAATTTATGTCGGTAACACAGTTTTTCTGTGTGCTTAAGTTAAGCCCGGAGAATTATCTGGGTTTAGCTTAGCCCGTAGGGGATTAGTTGTTGTTGTATTTAACATGGTGATTGTTTAGCACCGACGTTGTTTTTTTCGACCAATTCCCTCTGGGCTTACAAAAAAAAAACACGCCTAATGTTGCATTCGAATAGACAAGTGTTTTTATATAAATTAATAACAACAACAGCGCCATCTGTTGAATTTAAATCCATGCCACCGTAAGACGGAATTCCTCAAAAATACTGAGAAAAAACTTTTTTGTTGTTTCTAATGATGCTTAAGTAGTTCTTAGGCGTTTTTATTTTTGGATTAAGAGCTGAGCATTGAGCAAAGTTTGAGCGAACAGAGTAAAGTTCTGAGCAGAGTATGTTCAGATCTCTCTGACTAAATTATAAAAAAACTGGAGCACTGAACACTAAGTTTCTGACACTTCCAACTTTGACAACCTGCGCAATGTATTACCTTAGGTTTGTGTACTGTGCCGTGACATCATCGCCGCGCCGCTCCGCCGCCGTACCGTCAAGGTTGGGCAGAAGCAAACGTCAGACAGCTTCATCGCCACCGTTCTGCCAAGAGGGGAATAAACGAAATATGGAAAAACGTCGCGTCGTCACAGTCGCATCATCACGTTGGACAGCGATATGTCTGTATTTATTTTTTTGCCACAAACAAATTGTTTGAAAACATCATAAAAAAATCTCAGAAAAATAAAATAATAAAAACCCAGAACTGCAAATTCCATTTGACAACTGATGTCAACAGATCTGCCAGAGAGAAAAGTTAAAAATTCATCTTCAACTTTTCCGTAGTGTCCGTCGCATACGTCACAGTACACATATTAAAGGCAATAGGTGTGTTTAATAAAATGAAATCTCAGAGATATCAGAAATCTCAATTACATGAACATGATTCCTCAGCAAAATTTTTCAGTTTTCCTCTGAAGAAAAAAAATCTTGGATTCGCTTGCTCATCTTTTAAGTGCGAAAAATCTCTGAGATCTCATTTTTGAACGCGCCAAATATCATTAGGGTTTTCATTTTTGTTTAGTTCTGCACATCTGTCAAAATCGAAGTATTATGGTGGGAAAATGGTAGATCCAATGCCCCTTAATACTTGTCTTATTTTAATATTTGGTTGTTGTTTCTAATGATGCGTTTTGAGTTCCTGTGTGGGCACTTGAACAGCCATTTTTTAATTTTTTGACACTTTTAACTTTGACAACATGCGCAATATGACTATCAACTCACATTTGTGTACTGTGGGCATGCGTTGTCTATGAGCCGATTCTCATAAGAACGTGTGTATTAAATCGAGCCCTCATTTTGAATAAATTTCTTAAAATATAAAAACTTTGTCATTATAAATAATTTTTATCATACAAATTATGTAAATAGTTTTGATTTTATTGGGATTTTTGTTTGTAACAGAACTAATGGCACGACTATACTTAAATATGTATTTTATATTTATATTCCATTTTTGAAGCTGCTGCTGATGAATACAACTCTCTTTTTTCAGTTTTTTTTTTTTCTTTTTTTATAGAACTCATTATATAAAAAGAAAGTAATAATATTACTTTTATGACTGGGGGTAAAATGCCTCGTTGAAGAAATCACTTTTTGAATTAACTTTATCTGTCTATATCGCTTTCATCCTTCCTTTAAAAATTCTTTTAGTAAATTTCTGCATGAAGCAACCAATGCTGATCGATTGGTCCGTGGTATTGGTGTTGATGTTCGTACTGGTTGATGTATTCTTAATTGACCTAACATCAGTAAGCCAAGAGCTGCTTCGATTTCTTGCCGTGTACGACCGCCAGCTACAAAAGGTACTTCAAATAATTTTTATAAAAATAATAAAAAAATAATATGAGAGAAAATAATTATATACATACCATGAGATGATTCAACATGATTTGTTGACGAAGTCATGATGTTTATTCTTTACGAATGTATATTATGAAATAATCACTAATAATCCATTGCAAGATGTTATATACTGAATTGCATCCTAACATACATTATAGCTTGGATACCTGCCAAGCCCTTTCAAAGGGTGCATCGGTCAATTATTTTTCAATTCACAAAAGTGATTAGACAAATCTACCTGACTTCAAGGACTTAACGCGAACCTATTTTAATGTATGGTGCTTAATTAGTTTAAAATAAGCACTTTTATTGGCGATATTAAAAATACCTATTGCATGAATTTTGTTCGTCATACAAATTCGGATAGGGATGCCCATTTTCAGAATTTTATATTATGTGCGTTCCTTTACTTTGAAACTCAGTGATTTTCTGTCCAAAACTAAACATTTTAGTTTTTTTTTTATATGAACTTTGACAGACTTTTGTTTTGTTTTGGGTAGAAAATTACAGAGTTTCAAAGAAAAGAACACACCTATTAAAAATGTTGGATTAAGACTTAATCTAACTGAAAAAATGTCATTATTCCTGCAGTTATTTTTGCTGCCCGTAACGTACAATTTTTTACAAATAAAAGGTATCTATGTACATCTGTGAGAAAATGTGCCAGTCTGTCAGAAGTGAAAAATCAAGTAGGGAAATAAAAAAACTTTCATATCCAATTATCTTTTATCCGAGAAAAATGTTTTTTAATGTGAATGGGATTTAATTGTGTAAAGGTCCCAAAAATTATGTTCTAAGCTGGACCTTTTTAAGGGTTGTTATTTTTTAGATCGATATTTAAAATTAAAAAAAAACAAAGTCATGTCCATGTTTTATAGAGTTCCAAAAAATCTACAGATAAATCAAATCAATATCTAAACGTTTGGCAGTCAAAAAAAGATAATCAGAGTAAAAACTGATTGAAATGAATTGTATATTGTTGGAAAGTAAATTTTAAATAAGATTATCCATGTTTTAGGAATTTTCTATTGGATTTTTGTGGACCTAAGTATTCGTTGAATCTCACAAAAGCTTTAAGGTTTCAACCTACCACGCCCTAGCTATTTGTGAGATTCAATGGTAATCGCCCTGAATTCAATTTAATATAGCTTAATAAATTAAAACCGCTTAGATCCCCAGTAATGGATGAAAATGAAAATCTGAAAAAAATTAGGAAAATATATCTTCTCCATTTGGAGCTGATTAAGACCTATCCAAGATGAACTTTTTTTGACCCATATAATAACGACCACCCTAATGTAAATAAACACAATAACTACACAGGACAAGGACATAATGAACACAGAGAGGACTTAAACTTAAAACCTCTGGGATCATATACTTTCGAAAATGGAGACTGTGTCCCAGTATATCTAAATCGGAAGTCTGCTGTTTTGACCTAACCAACCATTGCAAACTTGAGGCTTAATGTCAAGTTTAACAACTAACATCAACGCTTCGTACTCCAGCACTTGTACTTGTGCACTCTTCAGCGGAATACTGCACCCATGTGTGGCAACTCAACAATTTCGTGGGAATCATATCCGGCACTATAAGGTCAACACCAGCAGGATGACTTCCTGTGCTCAGTAACTTTACCACACTTCCGCCGCCTAGACACCGTTTTAAGGGAACGCACCAAAATGCTGACTTCCGCCGAACTTCCTATTCACGAGGACATTGCTACCCTCTGCTCATATCAGCAAAGACTAAAGTCTCGTCACCCAACCATAAAGCTAGCTGATGAAATGGCAAATGATACATTTAACATGATCTGTGCCTGGATATCGGAATGGACATCGTTGCGAACTCTTTGGATTTGACCTTCATTGCAACCTCTGTCGATTCTTAAAACAATCCGAACAAATGATGGAAAATGTGCAGACCTTCTGTTCCAATAGGAAAGCGTCGGTTCTTCAGTTTGCGACTACATGGCCCAACAACAAACCATCCAACCAGACTGCTTACGAAACCTCGATGTTGTGATATAGCCTAACTGTTTTTATAATTACCAGAAATGTTGTTTATGTTAATGTATAAGTCCTATAAGTCTAACTTAATACGTGCAATAATGTATAATATGTAATTCCATACGCTAAATAATTAACTGACAAAAATTTGAAAAAAGAAAAAATTAAATATCGAGCATACAATTAGTGGCATATGGAGGTTGTGAGGAATCAGGGCCTATTGAATTAAAACTCTTAATCATTCTTGCGTGCGTATTGTCGGTAGGAATGCAGGGGACCTACAATTTTCTACCAAATCCGAATGACTAAGAAGAGAGGCATTCTTTCATTACAAGAGAAACTTTTGGACAATAAGTCATTTCCTCACAAGAAGAAGTAGTCTCTGAAAAAATAAAAAGATATTGCCTGCTTGCGTGCGTGCGTGCGTGCATCCTGGACCGATTTTGAGCAGTATAAGTAAGTAAGGAAATCTATCTGTATGTAAATATATTACACATTATTCTATATGAACCTATACTTCATTATTAAATGTGTTTACAAAGTAAGTACAATCAATAAATTACCAACTTATGTATATCATTAAAGTCCAATTTAACCATGACAAATATAACCCCAACCTGCTTTCTCCAGAATATCCGCTAAAAGCGCACAGCCTTTGTCCTTAAATTCAAGGCACGAGAATTCTTCATGTATTACAAATTTCTACCGGAAAACATCACAACTTGCTCAAGCGTATAACAATAAACCATCAGAGGATGTGAATTGTCTAATATCCCAAACCCTTCCTCGCCGCCGCCGCCGCCGCCACCGCCACCACCGTATACTGTCTCTTTAATACAACAAAGCTCACTGACCTGTTTGTCTCGACAAAACTTTCACAATAGAATAAAGCATTTATAATATTCTCAATGGAAGTGCCCATGACTATATCTACCACCACCACCACCACCTCCTTTACCCCATTGAGTATACACCGACATCACCCAAAAACTCCCACATCCTTTTTAATAATAATAATGAGAATAAAACCAATTGGGTTAGTAATTTACTTGATTCTCGAACCTAATTTCTTAGTCTCATTATTAAATTATTATGATCGAAGAGCATGAAAAGTCTCTGAGAACTTAATGACAAAGCAACAAAAGGACATGAATAACAAAACAAAGCCTGATAATCCCTTGAGATAATGATGACAACAACAACGATAATTTTCTTCCCTCTTAAACAAAACCCAAAAAGACTTAACCACAAGTCACGCAAATCATGTTCAACTATCAAAAAGTCCTTGTCGTTGTTGTCAATAATTAGACGCGATACAAAAAAGGGATTTTTTGTCTGTCTGTCAGTCATTCTATCTATCTTTATTAAGTGAAAAAGTACTGACAATAATTATTATTGTATCTCATCTGCTTGAAGAAAGCTCATTAAATATTTAAGGAAGTACTTCCCTTATCGCGAGTTTCGCACTCTAATAGCTTGAGTTTTCTTCCGTTTCGAGACAGTTAGAAAAAAAATAATTATGACCAACGATTGAAGAACAAAATTTCAATCCACCTCGCCTGCTTTGAGTCCTTCGACAAAAATATCGAAGATTTTAATCAGTAAGCGTGCTTAACTTACAAGGCTGGGTCATAATTGATATGAATGGAGTACCTACTTACCTACCCATAGTCCCACACTGGGCGCCATTTAGAGAAAATGTTTAACAAATTGAATCCACGCGATGATAAGGGCAACACCTTCTCCTAAGGACTTAATAATTTTATCTAAAGAACAAAAAAAAAAATATTCTAGCGCGTGTGAATTTGTTGCATGCCATAAAGTTATTGTAATCAATTCCTTCCATCGCATTATCCTATCACGAAATAAATATAGCATTTGGACATGCTTAAACAGCCTTGCCGTAAGGACATAAATCTACCAACTGAAGTCTTGGACCTATTATAGTATGCCTTTAAGTTTTATCCCCTGAATTCTAATTCCCAAAATGGATAACATGCGCACTTAGCACATGAAATTGATTATTTTTTTCCAGCTGGAAGGGGCGTGTCAGCTGGAAATAATATACACAAAATTAATAATAACAATGTCTTTCCCATGAAAATATCAATCTGAAAGAACGATGGCAACCCACACTTAGACCAGTATATACATCAAGTATCCTTTTCTATCGCCAAAAAATCATATAGTTTAATATGATAATGTGTCCTTTGGGAAGGATGAATATACTCGGCAGGGATGAGTTCGTGGGAAACGCGAAAAGGGTTAGAATTGGGATTCTGTCTGTCTGATTTTTTTTTGACGGTTCGAGGAAAGAGAACAATAATCGTGCTTGGAAGAGACAGAAGAGAAAGTAAACTATAAAAGTAGGTCTTTAGTCTGAAATCCTGATGTAAAAGGACATTATTGTTTTTTTTTTTATGTGTATATTTTTACTTCTTTCGTTCTTTTCTTTTTTATTTTTTTTTTTAGTAATTTCTTTTTAAGAGATTCGATTAAGTTTAAGATATGAATAATCAGAAAGTTTTCTTATGGATCTGCACTCTGGAGAAAAAGTTTTGACACGCCGCATTTGTGAAGGGGTTTGGAATTTAATCAGTGAAATTGGAGTTCTAGAAAATCCATGGTGGATTTTCTTGAGAGAGTGAATCGCTATCTATGGTATATAATTACTTTTGAATTAACAAAGATACTTTCTTCTTATAGTGGTTGAATTTTTTATTATTTTTGTATATACCTATATTATGTGAAAAGGATGGCAATTTGCTTAATTTCTTGGGTACACTTTATTCATCTTGATTTTATAACAAAACAAGTTAGTCTGTCAATTCTGGATAGATTGATTTCTGGACTAGAGCTCTTTAGATAAAACTTTAATCACACACCACGCTTCTGGTTAAATAATTACTCGTTTGTGACTATTTTGTTATCAGTTCCATGTGGGTTAAATTTCGAACTGATCTCAGTTTTGTTACTTTGTTTCACTATTTTGACTTATATTTGAATTTTTTGTAATGGGCTTGATGAAATTATTCGCAAATATTGGGATAGAAGAGAGCTGGAAGTTAAAATTCCTTAGTCTCGAAATTTTTGGAGTTGTGGAAATTTCTTTCAATTTTTATTATTTTTTTTTTTTTTTTGTATTTTATTCTTCTGTATCGACGGAACATCAATTTAATTACCTCTGGAAACACTATACAGTATACATATCTTCTTAAAATATGTATATAACACTGTTATGATATGATAAGGGTAAAATGTTCAACAGTGATTCGATAAAGTTTTCAAACTATTGGTTAAAACTTCTAGGAGTTAAAAGGCACTTAATTTTTAGCTTATGAACTTAAAATTTTGAAAGAAACATCTTAAAATAGATCATAGAAAATATTAAATTTGTAACTATCACAAGCATCTCAACTTGTTCACTGTGTACGAGGGGGTCAAAACAGTGAATCAATGAGGGTTCACGATAAACCAATAGTTTTTGTTTACTGTATTTATGGATATAAAATTTTCAAAACATTTTATTTTCTTGGGTTGTGATTCTTGAAAATTAAAAAAAAAAAATTAATATTGATCTATGGCAACTCTATTCGAGCATATTTGTTTGACGTTTAAAAAGTTGTCCCAAAGTGCAAAAACTGTTCCAGACATTTTAACAGTTTGCTTTCTCTTTGAGAGCAATTCATCCCCACTCTTCAAATTTGACATTTAAACCAGATTTAGTGCGAGAAATGTTGAGAATACAACTAATATTGCGGTGTACAGTTTTTGTGGGCACTCGAAGAGCCATTTTTAATTTTTGATACTTCTAACTTTAACAATCTGCGCAATAAATAACCCTATCTAATGTTAAGAGCTGGTAAGTTAACTACTATCACAAATCTGTTTGCTTAATTTAAGTATTTTCGTGTCCAAAGATCTGAGAGAGCCGTGTACAAAAATTGCAGTATCAATCAATCAAACAAGCAACAGGATAGATAATTGCTCAGCTGACAAAGTACCCTAAATTTGGACCAGGGATAAGGTATTAACAAAGGTACCGTATGGGAGGAAATTCTTTATATATTAATATCTTGAAACAGACAAATTATGGCGTCAAAAGAAATAAGACAATTTTCATTCTCCGAATCTTACAAAGCGGACGTTCGAATCAGATTCAATATACAAAAACTAATTCCAATCTGTATCGTTGATTAGATGTTCTAATATAGTTCCGATTCTTAAAGCTTATCTAAGTATAATGTGGACATATGTAGATACAGTCAATAGATATTGTTAAACAAACAATTGTGTAAGTTCTGATTTATTATTTCTATTTACCACTTTATTACCAATTTGTAATGACATAAACGAATATCTTTATCAAATTTAAATGCAATTAGTTATAATAATAATATTTTTTTTTAATCCACTTAAAAATTAATACTATTACCAACTTTATTTACCTTTGTTGGTTAATCGTTCAATTTTTCAAGTGGATTATCGCTGTGATAAACAATACCACTTGGGGGTTCTCAAAGGTTGAAAATAAACAGACATTTCAGCTTCGAAATCCATGAGCACGTCATATGTGAGATATTTACCAAAAAGAAACTTGGAACGTGGAAGTTCAATGATCCAGTTTTTCACTGTGAAAGTTGAAGTTAAACTCGAGTTAACTTCTAAAATATGTTCTTCAGTCAATTAATCGAATAAGTTAAGTCTCGATTAACTGAATAATTTCTGGCAGATTTCTGTCAAAACTTTATTAAAACAGAGAAAGCGACACTATATGGAAATACATTTTAAAAAGTTGTTCTCTGAGAAGAGATTTGTATTCAATTATTTAATTTTTTTTATTATTTCTACTTAATTTTAATTTTTAACTTAACTTAATTTTAATTGATTAAATTGATTTTTTCTTTGGTTGAGATAAATTGTTTATTTTTATTTTCCCAAAAATTCACACAAAATTCAAAAAATACAAAATCATTAAAATTTAGCTTGAGAACTAATGTGCCGAACAATTATTTCGTGCGCTAAAATTTGACAGATAAGTGATGTACAGTACAGTCTAAATTTTCTATGGAAGCTAAAATTTAACGGGTGATTTTTAAGCTGGTTTGGTTTTGGCAACACTGGTTTTGACAGCTGACGTGTGTTTAGTACCTTGTGTCACTGTCAAACAGCTTCAGTTTGGTTTGCAATTTAACCATGGATCGTCTTACAAATGAACAACGCTTGCAAATTATTGAATTTTACTATCAAAATTCGTGCTCGGTTCGAAATGTTGTTTATCGAAAAATTGTGTTCAGCGATGAGGCTCATTTTTGGTTGAATGGGTACGTAAATAAGCAAAATTGCCGCATTTGGAGTGAAGATCAGCCAGAAGCATTGCAACAGCTACCAATGCATCCCGAAAAAGCCACTGTTTGGTGCGGTTTATGGGCCGGCGGCATTATTGGGCCATATTTCTTCAAAGATGATGCGAATCGCAGCGTTACTGTCAATGGTGAACGCTACCGAGCGATGATAACAACCTTTTTTTTGCCCGAAATGGAAGTTCTTGACTTGCATGATATGTGGTTTCAACAAGACGGTGCCACATGCCACACAGCACGCGAAACAATGGCGCAATTGCGAGGCGAGTTTGGTGAACAGTTAATTTCACGTTTCGGGCCGGTCAATTGGCCGCCTAGATCGTGCGATTTGACACCATTAGATTATTTTTTGTGGGGGTATGTCAAGGCTAATGTCTATAGGGACAAGCCCGCTTCGATTGACGCACTGGAAGCCAACATCCATGCATTCATTCGTGAGATACCGGCCGATATGTGTGAAAGAGTATGCCAAAATTGGACTCAGCGGATGGGCTACCTGAGACGCAGCCGCGGTCAACATTTGCATGAAATTATCTTTAAACATTAAATTGCAAGGTTCAAACTATCGATTCAAATAAATATTTCATTCATTTTTTCGAATTTTTTGTGTTTTTTTTTTTTTTAAAGTTCTAAACCTCTTAAAAAATCACCCATTAGCTCGATCTGTTACTAGACTGAAAAACTGCTTTTGACTCGACAAAGATAATGGTAACTGGATCAAGTAGATTAGAGGTAAGTTAAGATTTTTTAATTAATGGAACTGTTCGTATTTTAACGTTGTCTTGAAACGTCGTCGGTCAGCTCAACATAGGGATTATATGTTCATTAACGAATGCAAAAAAAGCTGGATTTAAACCATGATACTCCACAAAATAATAACATTTTTATACTTTGTTAAGTTAAAAACCTCTCATAACCTGTATTAATAAAAAAAATGCTTAATATCTTCTAAAACTTAAAAAGACTAAAACTTATCAAAATTTAATTCACGAATTCAAATATTTATTAAAAAAAATTGTAACAGCTGCTGACCTAAAGTAGTAAATCTTAATGAAAATCTACTACATTCAACAAGACCCACACAAAGTGTGAACTTTTTAAAACATATTTTCGCATCTAGCATTTGTGTTCCTTTTATCTGTAGTCGTTGGAAAATATATCTTTTTACATAAATACTCGGGTAAATCAACTAATTAACATGAACTAACTTTTTTTTTAAATAAGATTTGAAACTTACTTCACTGATTTAAAATAATTCATGTTTGCTTTGAGTTTATTAAGTGAGGTTGTTGCTATTTGAATTTCCCTTTCAAAACCCCATTCCTACCATACGTCCCTACCACCTCTTTAATAACAGCTCCTTAATAAAAAAAAACACATGTTTTCAATTATAAATTAAATCAGTCAGTTTTATTAGCTTTGTTATAATTTGTGTTCTATTTAGTAATTCAACTGAATCACAAATTCCTTAGCAATATTAACTCCAGGGTTCTCAACTGCTATCGCTTGTTCATGTTCGAAAATTTTTAATTCCTGCGATTTTCCGTCATACTGAATGGATGCAGATTTTGGAATCTTCTCTAGACCAGCAATGATAACACGTTCTAATGTCGACGCGGTCTTATAATTGGGCTTTGATATAAATGAATTCTTCAGGATATTGTTACTGAACTCAAATTGTTCATAGATGTACTTTCCTTGGCGATATTCATATGATTTTTCATCATCAATATACAAAGTACCCTTTGAGGTGCTATTCTTATCTAAACATACAACCAAGGTGTAGGGATCATCTTTCATTAGCGTTGCCGTCTTGCGAATATTTTCCTTCTTGGGAATTATTGAACCTCCTCGCTGATAAACTGGAGTCTGAAAAAAAAAAATCAATTAATAAAATGATTTCAGCTATAGAAGTTTTCTCAATTTCCATACCTTCTGATAATCGACTTCGATAGTTTCATAGCCAACTTTTTCGTATTTCTGGAAGTTGTCAGTATCATACCAAATATCACCAACTTTTTTGCCATCCTTTGATGGGAAGTACACATCGATTTCGGTGACTCCTTTTTCCATCACAGGACATACCAGAAGATGGTCGTGTAGCATGTACTGTGATTCGATTCTATATGTCTCCATATCTTTGGGATACTGAGCCAAAAGTGGCCTCATAACAGGCAGACCGTATTTTTCGTGCTCATAGAACATCGTATACCACATTGGCAGATAGCTATAACGTTTTCGAATAGCATCCCGTATTACCAAACGAGTTTTCTCTGGGAATAACCACGGTTCACGGCGTTTTGTACCTTTGTTAGCATGTGCTCTGAAAAATGGAGTATACGTTCCAGTCTGATACCAACGTTCAACCAATTCAGGTTCTGGATTATCAAAGAATCCTCCCACATCAGATCCACAAAATGAAAATCCTGCAACCGCTTCAGACAGACACATTTTAATAGAATTCTGCAAATGACCCCAGCTAGCAGTATTATCTCCCATCCAAACTATTGCATACTTTTGGGAACCAGCAAAATGCGATCGAGTTAGAATGAAAGGTCTTT
The DNA here is from genome assembly GCA_951394125.1 of Epistrophe eligans. Lineage (NCBI taxonomy): Eukaryota > Metazoa > Arthropoda > Insecta > Diptera > Syrphidae > Epistrophe > Epistrophe eligans. Next base: position 95,253,711 of record OX596029.1, read on the forward strand.
GATTGGGATCACGCTGAATCATGCCTTGAAATGTTCCCATAACTTGCATATGCCCATATAAATTATGAACATCACGATGTTCCCAGCCACCATAATGGATATTGTCTTTGGGCATAGTTTTCTCGGGGCCATTGAAAACAGATGGTTCATTCATATCATTCCAGAACATTACATCCGCTGTGGTTGTATTAAATTTATCCACAACAAACTGATCAGCGTAGTACTGACGAACGACTGGGTTGAAAAAATCAGGATAACTAGCTGGTCCTGGCCAACATGAGCCTTCGTAGTCTTTACCTTCTACATTCTTTGTATAGTAACCCTTTTGTTCGCATTCTTTATGGAAGAAATAGTTGTCATCTCGTTTGTAATGGGGATCAATAATTATCGTGAGATGGCGATTGGAGTCTGTCAAATTCTTGATCATACCCAAGGGATTAGGGAAATTCTTCAAATCCCATGTAAAGTACATCTTTTGATCAGTGTACTCGATATCAAGCCACATTGTATCCATGGGAATATCGTAGTTATCAAAATTAGCAGCAACTTCTACGACATCGGTTGAGTTGTCATAGTTCCAACGGCACTGATGATGACCCAGAGTAAAGAGCTGTGGCAAATTGGCAGTACCGGTGAGCTCGGTGTATTGCCTGAATGCGTCTAATGGAGTTGGTCCAAGTAAAATAAAAGCATCAACAATACCACTTTCTGATATAAAACGTGCTGCTGGAGGATCAGATTTGCGAGGACCTGAAATAAAAAATTAAAAGATAATCTTCGTTATTTCTTAAGATCAATTTTGTCAGTTCGAGATAATCCCAAGCTAATTTCTGAAACATGGTTTTCAGTTAATTTAGATCCCGAGTTAACTTTAGCTTATAGAATTAGGTGAGTTAACTCCCGATTAACTGAATAAAAATTTCTGATAGATGTGTATCAAAACACTATCAAAATAAAGAGGGCGCCACTATTGAAACCACCCATTTTATACTACCGCATAGTGCCGCTCTCTATATTTCAATAGTGATGCGTTTCGATTTCGATAGATTTTTAATAGCTGAAAGATGAAGTTAATCCTTTTTTTGCAGAGTTAACTCAGGCACTGAAAAATAGGCACTAAAAGCTGGGAATGCGGAAGTCAAGTCCTTACCTGTTAATAGGTCAACAACAGATGAAACATTTTTCTTAGACGCCCAAATATCAACATATGTTTCTGCAGCATTATGCCAAAAAACACCCGCTGATCGTTCCGGTCTAAAAAATAAAGAACGAACAGTTAAATCTCAATAATAAATCTTTAACAATCATTGTATTTACCCATGTCCATAAATCACAGGAACACTACCATACAGCGCCATCTTACTTTCCAACTCATAATTTGCTGTATCCAAATTATACAATCTATAGGGATCATCACCTTCTGTTGATTTCAAAATAAACGTTTCAGCGTGTTCAGGTATTCCAAAAAGAACCTCTGCCTGAGGGAATGAGAAATCTAAGGCAATTGCTTCCGGACCAAAAGGTTTTGTATCTAGAAAATCACCAAATTTCTCTTCCCATGCATCAGGGTCATCGACAGGTTCAGCTTGTGATTTTTGGCGGATATGTTCGAATCGCATTAATCTCTTGGCATTAACGGACACCGATAGAACTTCATTTTGATAGAAATCAATTCTGAAGGGATCATTTGTCAGAACGGCTTTGTTTGATCCCGAGGTGATGAGAATTTCCGATCCATTGTGATTTTCAACATTTAAACTTTAAGAACAAATTGTAATTTTGGTAATGTCATTTTCCAAACAATGTATAAAGTTTTTTTTTAGGTACATACTTTCCACTTTTTACTGAGTCCTGAAGAGCTTCCGTTACCCTGTAACGGGCTTTCAATGGAGTCTTTTCATCAACAAGAACTCGGAACGTGTTACCCTATCGATTACCAAAATTACTAAATATATTTTTTTTTTATCTCTTATGTTTAAATACCTCTAAAGCTTCTACTCTTAGAATGAACAGATGACCATTATCCTTGTTGACCAAATCCAATTCAACAAATTCTACAAATGATTTTAGTGAATCGGGAAGAATGGCAAATTTTGAGCTTCCTGGTGCATCCTTTCGAGTTCGTCTTAAATATATAAATTTAGTTTTAACGAACGAATTATGAAAAAATAAGAAAAATTTATAACTTACCTGCAAAAACTACTTTGATCACAAGTTTTGAAGGTTGTGCGGTCAACACCCGATCCATAATGATGGAGGGTGAAAATTATTAATACAACTAGTGCTAAGCGCATACTTTTTGATTGTGCAAATTTCCCTTCAACTTCTTTGTATTTATATTGAAACCAATTTACGTAAAAGCTTTAATCAGACCGACAGAAGCTAAGAGGAGCTTTATTATGTTTTTATTTTTCTGCCCGTTATCTTTATTATAAGTGCCTATTCAAATTATTCCAAATGATTATTGAATAATAAAAACAGTTAATAATTCAAGTATTTATGTCGTTATTTTCATGTTTTGATTATGATAAGATTATTATTTAAGTACTTGAAATTTTGTTTGATTATCTGAAGCTCTGGGTGGTAGAATTTTCGCCAAAAATAACTGGAAAAAAAAGACATTCTTAAATAATTCAGTGATTAATGTTATATCTTATATGTATGTACCTACTTAGGGAGAAAAAGTATTACATTTTATTTGGGTAATGACGTTACAACATTATGTACATATAACTGCAACTTCTTGTCACATGTTACTACTTGTAAAAAAATTGTATGGAATTCGACAGTAAATTGTGCTATTGAAGTATTGAAACCCACATCTGGTGATTCTATGAGTAGCAGCTATGGGCCTTCAAAATATACTCTGCCAAATCTGAACTGAATTGCTTCAGACGACAAAGAAGCTTAGAAAATGGAAGAAGGCACTAAGGAAAACCAAGATTACCAATCCCGGTGAATCTTAACTATCAGCAAGAAACATAGTGAAATATCTGTGAACTTCAACGACCTACATATACCAGTTCAACCCACACACAGCTGTTGTATTGGAGAAACCCAATTTCACCTTCAACCACATCCATCCGTTAATGCGAAAAGAGAACAAACTTACCCAATACGCAGAAAACCAATCTTCTTTTATGAAAGCCACTCATCGGACCGGTCATCACCTACTGCTTTTCCATTTAATCTGGTAAACGATGAAAAAATCACACATGAAGAAACTGGCCGTCTTCCACAACTAGACTGATATTCATTCAATTCAAAAGCAGATGCTTACGGAATCTTATTAACTACCCTCTGATCAGAGGAGTTGTTATAAACCAGCTAAGAAATCCTGACCAGAGAGGTACCTTGATGCAATAGAACTACTAGATAAGGATCTAATAACAAGCAACGACGAAGAGAACTCAAGTTAGCTCATTTCCATAACTGAAAGCCTCACTTTACTCTTACCAAACCACCACAAAAGGACAACTGAACTTGAACAATCCGAGACGTAGAGCAGCCCATAGATTAAGATTCAAATGTTCAATAAAAACAATTTGAAGATCTTGAATAAATAGTTTAACAAACGAAAAATTCGAATATTTTATCGACTCTTTTCTAATTTCTGATTACAAATTTGGAAGTATCGAGGAATATAAGTTTCCGGTTCCGGCTGATATCAGTTGATCACCAAATTTGGTTGTTCCAGGTTGTTTTGTTAGTAAAAATACTCGGATAAGGCCTGGGCAGGAATAAGATTTCTACCGTTTAGCAGTTAGCTCCCTGCTTACTCCTACCAAGTGAAATCTAAGCAATTTTCTTTTGGATTGCGGTTGGACAGGAATCAGATTCAGATTACTTACTTTACTATGGGCTGAGACTACTCCTGTAGCTTTTTACAAAAAGCTTTGCAATATATGTAGTTACATACGAAGTACCGTGTTATTTTAGCATGAATTTCAAAAGAACTTTTGAAATTGTTAACCCTTATTTTTGATAAAATAAAATACTTCTGAATTGTCAGAATTTTTTTCTTCCTAACCCGCTGAGCAGCAGAATGTTGAATTGCCCCAGCTAAACGAGATGCACAGCTCCTGACATCGAGTCCCCTTCAGTAGCGAAAATCCAAACTTCAACAATTCTCCTCAAAAACAACAAAGCAGCTGGACTTGATGGAATATTAGCTGAATTAGCTGTTTGGGAAAACGAGACTTATCCGAGGGACTGGAAGGATGGAGTGATTGTTAAGCTGCCAAAGAACGGTGACCTTAAGAATTGTAACAATTGGCGTGGTAATGCTGCCGTTTTGTCCGTCTTTCCAAAACTAAAGGCAACCATCATTCTCGAGTGGATAAAGGCTTGAATTGAGGCTATACTCAAGAGGTATAAAGTTGGCTTACGCAGTGGTCAATCAATTAACACCCTGCGTATCATCCTCGAGCAGTCTGCAGAATTTCAATCACCGCTTTGTCTTGTGTTTGTGGATTTTAAGAAGGCATTTGACCGAGCCAATTGTGAATATATTATGGAGGAATTTCTAAAGAATCGCTTGCCACAAATTATATCTAACCAGGAATTGTGGTGGAAGAGCGGTTGGAGGAAGATATAAGAAAGTATAAATGATGATGGATTGGTCATTTACACTGAAGAAACCAAAGCGATGATATTGCGAAGCCAGTCCTTTGAATCGAATCCTCAGGGTGGAAGGCGGATTATGAAGATCAAAAACAACATGGAAATCAACAGTAGCCGTGTTTTATTATCGCCAATAACTCATATGGTTCACCCCAGGATTTGATGATGATAACTTGAGTTTTACTTTTGGGGTAAAAAATAAAAACAATATAAAACTGTGCCTGCCCCAGCCTACAACAACCCGAAAGGCAACCCTCAGTGAATAATTTTTGTATACCAACTATCTAGTTTTTACCACTAAGAACATCCTGAAATTCATTCAAAATTGCGGATAGTTCAAACTTGCACTAACTTCTTTCCTTGCCTACATCCGGATGAAGTGAGGTGACACACCTTCTCAATCAGTACATAAGACTTTTGTCTTTAAAAAATTAAAATAGAGGATATCAACACTTAACAGATAAATAGCTTTATTCGAAACATAAGCTGTTTTTACATAAGCTTACATAAAAATATTCCATCTTATACATATCTTGCTTCTGTTTGGTTGTGTACAAAAAAAAAAAAAATTTGACCTATAAAATAAATAAAAAGGTTTATATTCAATATTATTTGTTAAACTATAGATAAGCTAATCAATATATTTTGTAAACGTCAAACAAATTTGTATGATACGAGTACGTATTATTGGTGATCAAATAAATTCTATGATTATTAGTACCATAACAAAATTAACGCAAATATGGCAATAAAAAGATTTTTTTTTGCAATTGCTGTTAAAAAATATTATAGGTATATTAAAAACGTAACTACCATAAAAACATATGCGATATAATTTAATTAGAGACAAATTAAGACATTACAGAAACAAGCAATTTCTTTAAAGAGGCAGTAACCCATAAAAACATTTCTTAAGTGGAATAGCCGGCGCGGAGATAAACAATTAAATACCAATAAGCGTGTTCAGGAAAATGAGATCTCGGAGATCTCGGCAATGTCAGTTACATGAACAGGATTCCTTAGCAAAATTTCTCAGTTTTGCTGTCAAAACTCTCATTTTTCTGAAAGCCCCAATAAAAAAAAAAGCAAAACAACAAAATGCCAAATAAATAAAAAAAACTAAATGAAAATTGTGAAATGAAATACAATGCCTAATGCGAAATGATGATTTATCATAAAGGATTTAAAAAATAAAAATTTATTTGCAAAAGATAGAATGCGAAACAACAAAAATATAAATAAAAAAAAAAAGAGAAGCGAAAAACGGCGACGCACGTTAACCCCTGCGAAACGTTAATTTTCACAACATTTTTTGCGAAACTAATTAAATTAAATTTTATTAGCATTTGGTGCAAAAAGCATTTTTCTATAAAACGGAAATTGAAGCTTATTTCTATTTACGAAACCAATGTTTTTTTGTAAGAAGAACTTTGCGAAATTAAGTTTTAAATGAAATTGTGTACATACTTTGTTGCCGCTGCAATTTCATTGATTATTTCTGAGACCATAAGATATAACACAGACAAAGTCATAGCTAATGATGCAATATAAAGAGTGATTCATTTAGAGGTACTTTATTGAAATTAAAAATAAAAGTAAAAATATCAATTCTTGAAGAAGATTCACAGCTCCCTAGTTATAAGTTATAATTAAAAATTTAAATTTTCTCCAGCGGACCACACCTGATTAAATCAGGACACTACTATTAAAGAGACCAAGTTATGATTCCATATAAGAGCACTGCTGCAACTAGTGTCAAATGCCAAATTTTTGTTTAGAGTAATTCATCCCCTTTCTACCTAAACTAATTTTTTTTAAGACTAATGAGATCTCTTACTTAACTGATTACAATTATGAACCAGTTTTTTTTAGTTTATTCAAAATATTATAAAAAATAGAGTTTATTGAATTTTATTGAGAAAAATTATTTTTTTTCCATTTATTTCCATTTATTCTTCATATGACTTTTTCTACTATTTCTGTCTTACCGCATTGTAGCTACAAGATAAACCTTTTTGAGGAACTATTTTTCTTCATCGTAAAATATGTATAATATGAAAACTGTAATAAATTTATTTCATTCATTACTTCACAATCACAGAATTATAAATACCTACATCGATCCAAAGCTATAGGTATAATATAGGTTCGTATACTTCCATATCTATAAATTAAATAATTATTATTTGTAGGTACATATGTACATACATATACTTAGTAAGTATTGCATGTATCAGATTAACTGAAGGTCATTGAGTACGATTTGATAATTGTTTATAATACATTAGTAAATATTCAAATAAAATTAAATTATAATATTTATGACACCCCGTGTGTTGTTTTTTTTTTTTTATTATTGCAGAGCTTATCGTTCTTTAAAATTGACCCTATAAGTACACCAATAATATAAGACGACCTTTGAAATAATCGTTTATGTCGTTTGGTCGCAAGATGTCGCTTGTACTAAGCTCTCTTCGGCAAAGATCTGATAGAGTGAAAAAATGTTGTGCTTTGCTATTATTATGAAAATATATAGTCTAATATTCAAACAAATTGTTTTTGTTATAACTCACAAGTTATAGAAACCGCAACTAAAAATAACCCCATCTCACAGATATTTATGAATGTTGTTAAACGCCGTGGTGAACCCGCTTTAAAAATAATTTTATTAAATCATTAGGTAATAATTGATAAATAATTAAAACAATGTTCTTACTTTCACTTAATACCACAGCGAATAGCTTGAGTTAGTGTATTCATATTGTCCACTTACCTTATTGATTATATTTATAATTGGTTTGTGATAATTTTGTCAGTGCTAGGACTCACGGTTAAGATGTGTAAACATTTAAACATCAATGTTCGTCCAAGTGACGGTGTTCTGTTATTGAACATACACAATAATAACGCAATGTGTAACACGGAACGTATTACATGTGAGCTCACATTTTAAGTTTACTCTACCGCCGACATAGATGTGTACAGATCAAAAATTATTTTGCAGATATGTATGTATATGTACATGTGTACATACATATGTATTTATGAGTATACAATTTTGTAAACAATTGAAAATTATATTGGAACGTTTGGTTTTAGTTTATTAATGCAGAGTTTAAAAATCAATTTCGGCAAAAAAAAAGCAATAAATGTGAATTTTTTACAACGATGGCAACACTTTTCCGACAGAAGAAGAAAGAATGTAAATTTCAACACAATTAAAAGGCAGCGCTTCACCTGGTGTAGAATCAGTGCCTATAGTAACTTACAACTCTCAACCACAGAATGTATCGTAAGTCTTAAGGTCATTCTCCGAATGTTTTCCACTCCTACACATACATACATACATTACAAACCGATGAAATGGATAGGCGTTTCTATAAAGACAGAGGGTTCTTTTACTGATATCAGTGTTGTCAATAAATTAATATCGCTTTTTAGGTGTAAATTTCAGCGCAAAAAAAATAAGAACCCAACTGTTATCGATTATAAGTTTTTCACAACTTTTCAAGTGAGCTTTCTTTTTGAGATAAAAAAGGAGGCAATTTACTTATTAATAAAGTTTTTTATAATATTATTTAATTCGTGTGAAGCTTTCAATCCAGAAGAAAACAGATATTCTTGTTAAATTTTGAACTATTGAGAATGATTTTTACATATTTACATAATATTTGCCGTCTAGAAAAGTCTTATTTCTGTGGAAGGCCCCTTATCTAGGGCCCACCAACGTCTAAAGACGGCTCTGCTCTTACTATCGGATGTTTAAAGAGGGTGAATATTTTATTTATTAATAGGTGTTAATAGATTTATTTAACTCCCATTGGAAGTTATTGTAATTGGTCCGATTTGTCGAATTGAAAATTTTGACATTTCTCGACGTTTCGATATCCCAGGAATTTGAATCCTGTTATTAGAGAGATGTCTGTATGTGTGTGTGTGTGTATGTACGTTCGAACGTTCGTGAACTTTTCTTTCGTTCACTGTATCTCGAGAACGAATAGAGATATCCACCTCGAATAAATTTTATTTTACAGATAATAACTTCACGAAGTGCAGAAAGGGTTCCCAAAGAAATTCAATTAACGTTTTTTTTACTACAGTAATTTAAAAAATTTAAAAGTTGTAAAAAATGTTTCGTCTCGAATATTTCGAGAACAAAAAATACCATCAGGTTAATTTTATTCTACACATAATGTCGTAATATAGAATTTGAGAAGAATTGAAAAAAAATCAGCGGGCAAAAATCAAAAAACATGTTAAAATTTTGTGAAAAACGTGTTTCGGTTGTAATATTTTGAGAACAAACAACGATATTAACTTTAGGATCATTTTATTCTATACACGATGCCATATTTGGTTACTGATATAAATTTAAAATAAAAATCAATTGACGGTTTTTTTTTTCAAAGCAAAAAAACTGGAAGAAAATACTAAAAATCGTTGAAAAACGTTTTTCGGCTCGAATATTTTGAAAACATACTATAGTTTAGAAGCCCCACCAATTTTATTCTATACATAGTGGCGTAATCAATAACTGATAAGGTCTGTCGAATTATTCAATTGACAGTTATTTTCAAATCAACAACTTTTCAAACTAAAACCACTAAAAAAAATTAAAAAAAAAATGTTTTTCGACTCGAATATCTCGAAAACAAACAAAGCTACCGACTCCGGAATAATTTTATTTTACACACAATACTGTAACTTTGAATTGGTAGGGTTTGTAAAAAAATTAAATTGATAGTTTTTTTTTTAAAGCAAAAACATCTGTCAAAAATACAACTTAAATAGTTGAAAAATATAATACGCCCCAACTTTGTTTTTCACTTGATCGCATATTGAACATTTGATAAGGTCTTTTAAGAATTTGAACTAGGAATTTCCTTATGATAAAATAACATCGGGTGTCCAACTTCCACGTTCACCAATGGGAAGTTACCAGTGTGGGTTGCACCCCAGACTCTTTTTTTTTAATTATTTATTATCATTCATTAAATATTTATGCTTTCTCCATTCACATTTTTAAAGACTTCACCTTTAATTTTTTTTAATTAATGTGCAATATATTATAACACTTCGACTCAATGAACTCTTTTTAATTTTTATATCCAGAATAACTCAAAATGTATCAGAAAAAAAAACTTTACTTACACTTAAAGCGATCATCAATACCGAATTCGGTTTTGATTAATACAATATTTTAAATGTCAATTTGTTATCATTATATTATTACTATTTTTAGCAAAATCGTAACTAAAACCGGCCACTTAGCATTTGCCGTTGGGTACTTTGCAACTGACGAACAAATAAACAATGTGTTGAACTTCAAATTATAACGCCAATGGACATTATTTGTATACTCCTCATTCTCATAAGTATCTGCTCGCAAAACAATATTATATTGTTATTATTCAAATACTGCTGATATATACCTACCTAGTACATATGTACTTCCCATCAAAGCTTTTTGACAATAAAAAATTTAATTATTCAATTAAAATTTATAATTCATCTGTTTGATGAATTTAATCTAACCACATAGGGTGTTCTAATTTATCTTTAAATAAAATAGCTGAACAAAAATATAAGAATTGTTTTGTAGTTATTATTCAATTATTTTAATTTATTTAATTCTTTTTTGGTGTCATAGGATCCATAGCACTAAGACAAATCATCTGTAAAAATCTTTATTGTACGTTAAAATATCACACAAAAAACATTTTAAATGCAATAAAAACTAATCCCCTTTCCTGTGCCTACATTCTGTAGGCCTCGCATCGATAAAATTGGTCGAGAAACAATGAAAATTGAAACAAATCATATGATTTTTGTTCCACTTTTCAAAGTTTCTCGACCAATTTTATCGATTCGAGAGAGTTACAGAAAATAAGCACTTGCTTGGCTTAGCCCAAAGAGTTTTCTTTGTTATAGATAGTTTGTAAGAAAACGTTATTTTTGTTAATTCTCGATGTCGTTTTCTTCATCCTGTTTCATCCGGGATTGAAAAAAACACGCGTTTTTTATAAAAATTAATTATATCACGTAGCTAAGAAAATCAATGAATTATGAATGATAAAATATATCATTCATAATTCATTGATTTTCTTAGACCGACTTGCATGAGAATTCTTTGACTGATTATTTGCTTTTTAGCTCAATTCTTTCAAAAAACGACTTCCGTGCAAGTGGGCCTTAGAAATTTAATTGTGTATTGAGTAATAGTTGTATACTCGTTGTAAAGTAATTTTAATAAATACATGTTAATTTTCTAGAAATGATTTGAAAATAATGACACCCTTGTTTTTTTTTTGTTTTCATTCAACTTTTTTTTTAATTGATCAGGCATTAGCGTTAAATTCAAATTGCACATATTACAATACCCTTTTAACAAAAGTTTTTGTTTGCTTATATCATTGTTAAATTATGGTTCACTGTGGCGTATGCGTAATTTATTTGTATTTCTATGAATGAAATGAAATTATTTTTTTTTACTAAATTGTTATTTTCACCAAAATCTTTAGGTACATAATAAATATGATTGTATTAAATAAAGAAGTCAAAATATATTAATATGGTATCTGAGAAGAATTGTTAAGTGGTACAAACAAAATATATTCAAAAATAAAAAAATTAAAATCTTATTCTAAACTGTTCCCTAAGGTGACTTTCCAATTGAGGAGAGTTTCTCAAAAAAACATTTCCCAGTTTTTAATATCGCTAGTTCTCCGGTATTCGGGGGTCAACTCAAAGATATTCCTGACTGTAGAATTTTGCCATTCGTTTTAAATGACCCAACTAAATCAATCGTTGGCTTTTAAAAATTTGGCTAGGTCGGTATCTCTGTACACTTTGTACAGTTTATTGTTGTTTTTTCTACTACACTCACCGTCTTTGAAGATGGGACCAAAAATCACCCGGACGATTTTCTTCTCAAAACAGTCTACTTCAAAGAATTCGAGAGAGGGATTTACTACTCAATTGTTTTCTTAGCCCAAAGAATCAGCTATTTTTCTCAATTTGTTGTCAAATACGGGTGTAACAAATTTTGGATTCAAGTCCTTTTAATTCGAATCAAAAACAATTTTTGCAAAGACTTTCCAATAGTATGTCCCTGTTTAATTAAATAGTTTTTTTCTTAAACATAAATTAAAACTCATTAGCCTTACGACATGACTATTTAAATTTTTTCTCACTTTAATTTACTTACATAAGTCATGCTTTTCAATTTTATTTACAAAGAAAAATAAAATTTGTATGGATGATATTAGGCTAATCTTATTTCATGATGTTTACTAATTGGAAATACAAAAAAGCAGATTGTGTCTTTAAATGAAATCGATCACTAATACTAAAAAAAACTAAATAAACTGTCTTTTTTGCAGTTTAATAATTAAGCTTAATCACAAACTTCTTAGCCATATTGACGCCTGGCTTGCGAACAGCAATAGCTTTTTCGTGTGGCAAAATATCCAACTCCTCTGATTTACCATCATAGTACAGTGTTGCTGATTTGGGAGTCTTCTCGAGACCAGCAATGACAACACGCTCCAACCATGATTTGGTATTGTAATTTGGTTTAGTTTCAAAGGAATTCTTTAGTGTTTGTTCACTGAATTCAAATTGAGTATAGATGTACTTTCCATCACGATATTCATATGACTTTTCATCGTCGATGTACAAAGTTCCCTTAGCTTTGCCATCTTTGTCTAAACAAACCACCAGAGTATAAGGATCGTCCTTCATGAGTGTGGCCGCACGGCGAATACGTTCCTTTTTGGGGATAATTGAACCACCACGTTGGAATACGGGAGTCTATAAGAGCAGAAAACTTATTATAATTAATGATCATCGATTTTTGAGCCCTTCTAACTTACCTTGTTTTCATCGACAGTGATTGTTTCATAGCCAACCTTTTCGTGCTTTTGGAAATTATCAACATCGAACCAAACGTCTCCGTTCTTCTGTTCATCCTTGACTGGGAAGTACACATCAACCTTGCTGACACCTTTCTCCATTACAGGACGAACCAGAAGATGATTGTGTAACAAGAACTCAGAGTCTACCGAATAAGCGTCCTTATCCCTGGGATAATGAGCCAAAAGTGGTCTCATAACTGGATGTCCATACTTTTCATGTTCATAGAACATTGTATACCAAAATGGAAGGTAGCTATAACGCTTGCGAATTGCATCACGAATTATTAAACGTGTCTTCTCAGGGAATAACCATGGTTCCCTGCGTTTTGTATCAATGTGAGCATGAGCTCTAAAGAATGGAAGGAACGCTCCAGTTTGATACCAACGTTCAAGCAAATCAATTTCTGGATTTCCAAAGAAACCTCCAACATCTGCTCCACAGAATGAAAAACCTGCCACAGCCTCACTCAAACACATCTTGATAGAATGCTGTAAGTGACCCCAATCGGCGAGATTATCGCCAGTCCAAATGATTGCATACCTCTGGGATCCAGCGAAATGAGCACGAGTTAGAATGAAAGGCCTCTGGGTAGGATCCCTCTTGATCATTCCTTCGAAGGTGCCAATCAACTGCATGTGTCCGTACAAATTGTGCACATCACGATGCTCCCAACCGCCATGATGAACCAAATCTTTAAGCATAGTCACCTCGGGCCCATTAAACACCGATGGTTCATTCATGTCATTCCAGAACATAACATCCGAGGTTGTTGTTTTAAAGTTGCTCAACAAATACTGGTCGGAGTAGTACTCTCTCACAACAGGATTAAAGAAATCCGGATAACTAGCTGCTCCTGGCCAACACCAACCCTCGTAATCCTTGCCATCGGCTGTCTTCGTATAATAGCCATTGTCAGTGCAGTAGTTATGGAAGAAATACCCACTGTCCCTCTTAATATGAGGATCAATGATGATGGTCAAATGACGACCTAAATCTGTAAGATTCTTGATCATGCCTAGAGGGTTGGCAAATTTAAAAGCGTCCCAAGTGAAATATTTCTTGCCATCGGTGTACTCGATGTCCAGCCACATTGTATCCATTGGAATGTCATATTCATCGAATTTGGCCGAAACAGTTTCGACATCCTTGTCATCATTGTAATTCCATCGGCATTGATGATAAGCCAGAGTAAACAATTGTGGTAGATTGGCAGGGCCGGTCAAATCAGTATATTGTTTGAAAGCATCCAAAGGAGTTGGTCCGAGCAAAATGAATGCATCAACGATGCCACTTTCCGACATAAAATGAGCCGTGGGTGGATCAGATTTGCGAGATCCTGGACAAATTATAATTTTGAAAAATTAGCCGGCTGCAGAGGCTTACAAAATAGGACATTATTCGAGTACTCACCTGAAACGAAATTCACAATAGAAGATACAACATTTTTTTCCGTGGTCAAAATATCGACCCAAGTTTCGGCAGCATTTTGCCAGAACACCCCAGCAGTACGTTGAGGCCTATATAAAATAAATTATTATTTTTAAATTAATTTAAAAACTTCAAGTAGAACTTACCCATGACCATAGATAACTGGGACCGATCCATAAAGAGCCATTTTACTATCAAGCACATATTCAAAAACATCCAAATTATACAGCCTATAGGGATCTGTACCTTGAGTTGATTTCAAGACAAATGAATCAGCATGTTCTGGGATACCAAACAGGACATCAGCTTCTGGGAAGGAGAAATCCAATGCAATAGCTTCGGGACCGCGTGGCTTTGAGTCGTGATGAGATTTGAAATTTTCTTCCCATGATCCAGGATCATCGTCTTCAATTGTTTTGGGAACTTCTGCAATTTCACCATCGACTTCATTTTCACCTGCAACCTCAGGATGAGATTTTTGTCTCAAGTGTTCGAAATGCATCAGTCCCTTAGCATTTACAGAAACTGACAGAACATCGTTCTGATAGAAATCGATTTTAAAGGGATTGGCATGGATGACGGCTTTGTTAATGCCTGTGGTAACGCCTAGCTGATTTTCATTCAATTCTTGAACCTTTATCCTAAAATGAGTAAATTTGCATGTTTTTTTTTTAATACAGGTACAAGTTTATCATCTTTAAATATCTCTATTTTAAAAATAACATTCAATAGTATAAGGAGAATGAATTTTTTAAATCCAATTTGTCCAATCGGGATTGACTAAAATTCAGCGAAAGTGCTTGTAGTTCATTAGGAATAAAGAAATTGATTCAGAATGGTCTAGGGAGGCACCCCAAGACATTGAATCAAGACTAGAAGCAGGTCAAATATTGGTAAATCAAAGAAATAAATTTTATAAAAACATTGATATAACTTACGTTCCACTTTTCGGAGTTCCTTTAAGAGCATCAGTTACCCTATAGCGCGGTTGCAAAGGATTCTTCTCATCAATGAGTACATGGAAAATATCACCCTAAAAGAAAATTATATAAAACAAAAGTAACACTCTAAGACAATAATCTACTAATCTAATTTACCTCAAGTGCTTCGACTTTTAGAATAAAAGGATGGTTATTCTCTTTGTTGATAAGGTCGACTGTAATTGAGTCAGAGTATGTGTTCAGAGTACCAGGAAGAAGTGCGAACTTCGAGTTACCAGGCTGGACTTTGCGACAACGCCTGAAAGAAACATTTACCAATTTATTCAATGAAATGAAAAAATAAGTGAATAGTTCCTGGGAAGGGACGAACTTACCTGCAAAAACTGCTCTCGTCACATGTTTTGAAATTTTTTGGATCCACGCCAGAACCATAGTGCAAGATGCAGAAAATTAACAAAAATATTGCAAAACGCATTTTCGATTCTGCAAAACACAAAAATACAATAAATTTTAAGAATATAGGTATTTTGGCAGCAACATGGTAAAGGTGATGATAATTTATTATTTTTGTTGGTGAATATGACATGAAAGACGTAATAAACAAAAAGGCAGCGTAGCAGCTGAACAAGCTTTTCAATTGTTCGATAAATTAGAATTTGAAGATGAGAGTTCATTGCTCAAGAGGTGATAAGAGACTTGGGCTCCTAGTTCTTTTATGTAATTTTGTTTTATCCAAACCCACGTCATGTTTTAAAAGTTTTTAAAACTTACTGTTTATTTAACAAACAATGAAACCCTAATTAATAATTAATTGAAAATCTTTTTTAACCAATTGGTTAGTAGGGAGATAATTTTATATACATAGGTAGTTTTTTTTTAATAAGTTGAAATCACTTTAAAAAGGTCGGATCATGTTAGTTCCATTTTTGTTAATATAAAAGAAAAAGAAGACAAATTTACTTTAAATATTTGATTTCTTTTATTTTAAATATTTAATTTCGATGCAGTTTTTTTTTCAAAAGAGTTTTAATGTAATTTTAAATAAATAACTTTTTACCGGTCGAAACTTACCCATTCAGATTACCGAGTTATAAGTTTTCCAAAGAATGGAGGACGGAGACGGACAAAAGCCAAACGTCAACGTCACCCTTAATGAAAGTAATGTCAAATATATTTTTTAAATCGATAAGGTAGTTTTCGAGCAGTTCTTTAAAGTATGGTGAATTTTCTTGAATGAGCGCGTTCAGATTTGTATCCAAAGCTATATGAATAGTTTTAAACCTGCAATTGCCCCCCTGCGATTTTTAAGCTTGTTGTCGGGGGACGTATGCGGTGTCCGGGGTAAACAAAGTTGCAGAGGTTGAAATAATTGCAGAGTTATCGCTCTTTCTTCTTTTTTCTTTTCCTATTGTTTGACACATAGGCGGAGTAAAGAGTGTTAAGAGATATTTCCTTCTCATTTAATAAAAATTGCAACTATTAAAATTTGCAGCGTTTAAATGGATGCTGCAATCCGGAAGAACCTCAAAAGTGAATTGCGGATAAAAATTGTAGTCGTTTGCAGTCAAACATATCAGCTACACCGACCAATAACATTCAAGAATTTTGGAAGGATATTTTACTAATGAAGTTTGATTAGGGCAGATTCCAAAATATGGAACTATTGGTTTCATATATTTTTTGCCTTCCACACAGTGGAGCAAGCGCTGAGAGGGCTTTTTCAGCAATAAACTTTAACAAAACTAAGTTAAGAAATAAGTTAGAAAAGAGGACACTTTGCGGAATTCTCCATACTAAATTGTTAATGAAAGATCGCAATTGTGTGAAACTAGAAATAGATAAAGAATGTTTGCGTCTACATACAAGTAGTATGTACAAAGATGAAATAGTCCTGGATTAAAAGAACATTAAATTGTGAAACAAATATATTGAAGCTAGTCTTATGAAATAAATTAATATGGATGTGATAAACCTAGCATTTAAAAATATTTTTATTTATTTTTTTTCGAAATAAAAACATAAAAAAATTGTTTTTTTTTTCGCTAAAAAAAGGGAAAAAAACGGGAAAAACTAAAATCAAAAAAGGGAAAAAAAATGTTTGGGTGAAAAAAAAGGGAATCGACTTGTCAAAAGTCTGACAACGCTGCTCCAAGCCTCGATAAAATATTAATTAAAGCCTCATTTACATAATTTCCCCCAGGTATCGACAAATAAATTAACATTTAGGGTCCCCTAAACCAACGCGAAATCGTGGTGACGACGAAAACAATAATAACAACGTGTTATTTTCATTGACAAACCCGTGTTCTTATTATTGTTCTCGTCTTCGCCACGACAGTTTCGTTCGCGTTGGTTTAATGGAGCCTTTAAATTGCTATTGAAAAAATAAGTTTCTCGATGCGAACAACTGCAATTTGTTATACCAAACAAATTTATTTTCTCAAATTTCACTTTATGCAAACGAAATGAAAATTTTAGTATTTTAACATGAATTTGAATTACTTTTCTACCATTTAGAAAGATTTGGTTATGTTAGGTCAAGTGGGTCAAAACTCCATTATGAACTTTTGGCCTGGGTGGACTTAAACATTACTCAAGTTCATTAAAACAAAATAAGAAAAAGTTTTTCAGTTTCTAATACTTTATTAAGTTATCCACCGGAAATGAGCGTCTCATGCCCATACATTTTTCCCGATCAATAAATAATGCATTGACCTTTCTCCTCAAATCAGCTTCCAAACTAGCACGAGTTTTTAGAAGTTGCTGATGCTGAGATTCCGCTTCTTGTAGCTTTCTATGCAAACTCGAAACAATATCTTGAAGATCATGAACTTCTTGTACCAAACGCATTTGAGCGAAGTCTCTGAAAATATTTTAAAAGTTAATTTTTATTACTTTAGAAAATAGCGTTTTCAAACTTATTACTTGCAAAGCTCAACACCTTCACGATGAGTTCGAGCTTCCAGACGTGTTTGAGCCACCTTCAATGGATAAGACTTGTCTTGGATGGCTTTTTGTAAAAGTCCAATATGCTTCTCCAAATCAAATAACTCCTGTTGAACTTTGAACAAATGAAGTTGAACCTTGCTCTTTGCCTCAGACATCTCCTGCGATCTTCTGTCTAAAGCATTGTTTGAATTACTCCAGCAGTCCCAAACACTAGTGGCAGTTTGATTGATGATAGTTTCTATGTCACTACGAAGCTGAGTTGATTTTGCACGTTCAGTTTGAGATCTAATAAAAATTCAAGCTTATAAATTTTTCCAATTAAAAAGATATTAAAATAGGTAACGCACTTATTAACCCTTTGACTGCTAGATTGAGACCACGATTCCTGAGTACTGATAGTGGGATCATATTTTTCTACACCTCCATAATAACTGATTCCTCTGCTGTAATTGTTTAACTGATGGCATACCGAATCGATCCCCAAAGTTGATTCTTTGTGAACGACATCGTCTTCAAGCAAATACTGAGCTGCACGTAATTCTTGTAGTTGATTCATGACCCTGTCGTACAAGTTTCTAAGCTTATCCTGGCTAGAACGTAAATTAGAAACTTCCAGCAAAAGGCTTTTTTCAACATGGTCATGAACTTTTTCAATCTCCTGACGTCCTTCTCGATGGTAAAGGCATTCTTGTGCAATGTGTAGTGGGGACTCTAGATCTTGAATGGCTTTTAATAATGTCCCCTTATAGCTTGCCAAAGAGTTGGTCTCAAAAATGAGCTTTTCAAGCTCAGTGTTTAGCTCATTTTTCCAGAAGGTGACATCAGTTAGTCGTTCACCCAACCGTCTACCTACATCCCTCTGGCCCTGGGCCGTCTTTTCATCGGTTTCACGCATAATGCGTATTGCTTCGTTCCGCAATCTCTCCGATTGATTTCTTTTAAAACAAAATAAAGCTTATGTACATTAAATAATTTAAAAAAACCTAGGTTTCCATAAAAAAAATAACCTATTTGAATTTGATTCTGCATATTTAGCCAAGCAATTATTAGTCCATTCACCAGGAGTGTAACGGGTATAAAGAGCTGTCCTAGCTGCATGCTGTGGATTTCGTTCAAACCCTGTTACTAAGTTTGGAAATGTCAAAGGCTCTGTTGACATTCCAGCTGGGGTAAAACAAGGTTTTACTAGTTGATTTGTTATTGGTTGGTCTGCCACTGGATTGACCTCAATCATATCGTAGGCAAGAGTCGGTCGCCATGGATGAGGTCGAGTTGCCTAAAAAAAACAAAACACCGCCCCGTTACACAATTAAAACTGTTTTTATATCTAGGTACATATGTACGGATGTATGTACCTGAAATGATGAACCCCCTGGTGCAATCGATGAACTCGAAACGGGCTCCATACATGGTGGACCACCAGCTGTGCTCCATGGCTGCAATTTTGAATTATGAACCGTTTGATTAAATTTTAAAGACATTTTTTGCTGTTATCAAAGAATTACAAAGTGAAACTTCAAAACAAAATTAAATTAAATAAACAAAAATGAGGAATTTTGTTTGGCTTAGCTAAAATTTAAACTTTGTGAAATTATGAGTGCATATGTACATACATGAGTTAAAAAGTTTAAAGGTGCTGTGCAATTAATATATTAATAAATCAAATATTAAAAATGAATATATAAAATAAACATATGATCCATCTAACGTATGATTCCACAAGATTGCGATAGTCCTTTTTCTCAACATATTGCCCTCCTTCGCAAGACCACTTATCAAGTAGATTATCCTTAACCAGACGTGAATCGAAGACTCTATTCTCGAGATATGAATTTGCGTGCCATTTCATTACTGTGAAATCGTTTAACTTTCACTCACAATTGGAATACTAGACTTTAATAGGATTTGTTTTAATCTTCTTGGATTATCAATGGGAGCAAATACTGGATAACGCTTATTAAGGTATAAATCTTCGTTTTTCCAGCAAAGCATTTAAAATAGATAAATTCAATTACTTTCTAAACAACACAAAATATTCTGAGTTGCGTTTCATGCAAAGATATAATTTCAACTGTAGTGGAATGTTACAAATAAATTCCTTTAGAGGAATTGAATATCGATCAAACTAACATGAATATTTTTTTCGTGTTAATGCGTGGTGATAAGAAAAATCGATTATATCTTTAAGAGAAATTGTTGCCTGATGCCTCAGACAATGTTAAAGAAGGAATATCAACTTTGGAAAATCTGTTATTATGATTTAACTTTTTTTTAGGTCACATACATAAATAAAATAAATTGAGTGCCACGACAGCTCGTGTAGAACCAGGGCTAGTCGCTAACAATCATAAATATTAGTACATGGAAGTGTTATAATATCTTCACTATAACTGCTTAAAGTAGGACTTTAACTAACTAATAAATACGGTGCAATACGAAATCAAACTTATACATACATGTACTTAGAATGCTTTTAGAAGACTGCAAATTTTAACGAAGTTTCTCTTTTGAATTTCTTTCGGATTGCAACATCCATTTAAACGCTTCAAATTTTAAAGCTGCAATTTTTGTTAAATGAGAAGGAAACATCTCTTCACACTCTTTACTCCGCTTATGTCTCAAACAATAGGAAAGGAAGGAGCACACAGAAGAAAGAGCGATAACTCTGCAACTTTGTTTACCTCGGCCACCGCATACGTCCCCCGCCTACATCCTTAAAAATCGCAGGGGGTAATTGCAGCGTTTAAAAGCAGTCTTAGTGATCAATTACTTAAAATCTTCAACATAATACAAAACCTCCCAACCTGTTCAATAGAATTACATTCTGTGCGTTCACTAGAACAGCGCAGATTCTACAACTTCAGTTTTCCTCTTTGATATCCAAGCGTCTGTTCTACGTTTATTGCGTCGCCATATTTATCCCTGGTACTCTGTCGTGAAACTTTAGAGATAATAGCAAATATGAAGAGATTTCAAAATGAACGTAAGACATATCAGGGGTGTTCATGCAACGTCGTCGTGAAGTCCGCGTAAACGTTGAAACTGCGTAGACCTGTCACAAGTTCATACAAATTTGAAAGGCTTATACGCAGTTTATAACGTTTACAACGACTTTACACAATTGCCATTCCGACCCAGAATGGGCGGGTTCAAGGGATTAAATTTTACATCTGAATTTTTAGATTTTTGAATTTATGTCGTGAAACGCAAAAAAAAATCTGAAATTTCAGTCAAAATTCGTTTTGTCAAATTCTTGAATTTACCTATAGGATTAACATGGAATCGAAATAAAAAAGAACTTTAGTTATATTCGTAAATTAATCATTTAGCGTGAGTAGTTGTGAGGGTGAAATTATATGTAAATGTAACTAAATAAGCAACAGATTTTATTAATTTCGCATAGAATGCCATAAATTATTTTGTTAAGTTTTTCAAATATTTTTATTGAGATGTATGGCCAACAGAAAATATAGCAAATCTATCTAAATTTCAATATATAAATTGTTCCAGAATATTCGTAAAATAATTGTAAATAAAAACCCGCTATTGTTTATTGTTATAAACAACAAGTTCGTTCATTAAAATAAATATTGAATTTTCATGACCAATAATTAACAAATCAAACATCAACCGAAGCGAAAATTATAAAGTTCAACTTTATGTGTAGTACTTTAGCTGCTTTGACATTCCCTCTAGATGAAACGTAACTAAACGTAACTAAAAGTCACTTAAAGTCATCTAACTGTTTATGACAGCTGGTCAATTAGAAGCTATAAAAATTCAGAATTCTGAAAATTTAGATGACAAACGTAATGGATTGAACGCCCCAATGCCAAACAACCGCTTTTTTGTTTTTATAGTAGGTATTTTTGAATCGTCAATTTTAAATTGTTTTCATTTTTCATTATTTGTGAATATGGAGATCACTAATTTGGAAGATTTTGATTCTAATTGAGAGATAATATATTGTGTAGATAACACATTTGTTCAAAATAGTAAATAAAATAAAGTAAATCGAATAAAATTTCATAATTCACATACACTTTCTTTACAAATGCACAATAAAATGATATTTAATTTTTTTTTAGATAAATTGTACGTTTACTGTTGAAAATCTGATAAAAAGAGAATAGTCCATTTTTCAGAAATTTTGAATTGGATTTTTTTGTAGGTAGTTATTGATTTTTTTTAAATACCCACTTTTCTAATGTATATGTATGTTATTTACGTGTAAAAATTTTAGCTGAGCTGACTACACACTCTCATCAAAACACAGTCAAGGCTCTCCCAAACCAATGCAAATAAACGACAAAAAAACGTTTGCATTATCTTTATTAATTAACATGATGATTAATGAGAGTACCAACACTGGCGCGATGCGAATTTTAAACATTATTTGAGCAGTGTTTAAAAAATATTGAAATATTTGAAATCTATTTTATGAAAATTTCGTTACCCAATATTAGGTGTGTTCCTTTACTTTGATACTCTGCATTTCTGTGAATTTCTACATAATCTATTGTTTTTTTTATATGAACAGATAGACTTTTGTGTAGAAATGAAGAAAGGAAGGTTTAGGATCTAGGCTATTGTTGAAATTATTTAAAGCTTTTGTATACAAAAATAGATAAAATCAAAAAAAAATATTCTATAAGTACTGTAATAGTAATGGTGTAAAATTTGTTGGGAAACATACATACGTAATCCCCAAAAACAAAAATCTCAATCGGAAGAAATCATCAAAAAACTGTAATCCAAAAAGACTAACAGTCGTATTTATTAGATTTTTGACTACTTAGACACTGTCTAACTATTTTCAAATTGGTGGAAATATGCTTTATTTAATAAAAATAAATATCACATTATTCACGGTTAAGGCAATCTACTCTTGTGTCTAAGTTAGGCAGCTATAAGACAACAGTAAAAAAGGTTTTTGAACACATTTTCCAAAGTTGGACAGTTGTCTAAAGTTAGACAACGTTTATAAGTAAGAGCATAAATGTGTAAAGGCGCCCAATGTACAAAATCCCCAATAAATATTTTTCTTTGCTAAAATCTCCAAATCCCAAAAATCCCCAACATATTAATTGATTTTTTTTAGAAATAACACCGATCCAGTCCAAATCCGTAGATAATAAAAGGAGGCTATTCCTGTAAAACTTTTAAAATTGACTATTAATTTTTTATTTTATATTTAAGTTTTATCAAATTTCTGCAGTTTGCATGACATTTATCAACTTGCACATTTTTGTTTCCTATGAAATATTTTTAAAGAAATTTGTAATCAAAATCTTATAACGGTAAAATAGAGCGAGCGAGATTATAAACTTGAATTATCGTGTATGGTTTTGTTGTACGTCATTTGAAAACATCTATTATACTTGCGTGTTTGCTGAAATGAAATAGTACTTTACTTGCACTTTGATCGCATTAAAAATAAAAAATAAAAATTAATAAAAACAGCTGTTTTAAAGTTATATTCGTTTGAAAGGGGACTTTGATAATAAACTTCAAGAACATACGAATTTTTAAAAGCAAAATCAGTGTGCTATTCTATTCACAATTATTGCTTGGTAATTAGATTTATGAGGCTCTTAAGTTATGAGCGTTCGGTGAATACAGCTCTCGAAATCGTTACGTTTAAAAGCAGTCCAATCTGACTTTTTTCATTTCATAAAAATACAAAAAAAATCACTAAACGAAAACTACATTATCCCGAACAGCACGAAAATCTTCTAACTGCCATATCGACACTTTCTGAGAATTCCCAAAAACAAAAACATTACAAAATGTCAAAAAACGCCACAGCACCATACAAAAAAGAAAAGACAAAAAAGAACTAACCAAATTATTTTGTTCAGAAGCAACTTTTTGGGAATGTTATCATCATTGCTATCAAAAAAGACATAAGTTTATTGAAAAATGATCGAAAATAATTCATCAGAATCCACTCCAGATCCCTGCACTGCCCAAGCGAGTGAAAATGCTGAAGAAATCGCTCGTAACGAGCGTCAGGAAGTCGTGAACTTTGTGGCGGATTTGAAAGCAAAAATATCATCAAAATCTCAACTTCGGAATGGAAATTTGAAGCGTGTTCTCCCAGGTGAGGAACATTTCGCTCGACTTGACTCCAGTTTAAAGAAGAACACAGCCTTTGTGAAGAAACTGAAACAATTCACTGCTGCGCAATTGGACTCCCTTACCAAGGACATGAATGGCCTCAATTTAAGCAAATACATTTCGGAGATTTGCACGGCTCTATCGGACGCCAAGATTAAAATGACTGATGTACCGGCTGTGGTATGTTTATGTTCTCAATTGCACCAGACTTACGCCGACTTCGATGCCCAATTTCTGGAAGCTTGGCAAAAGTCTTTAGCTATTAAGCCCGGTGAAAGAATTTCCAACCCTAGCAAGCTGCGTGTTGACCTGAGGCTGTTTGCAGAGCTTGTGAGCTCAGGAGTGATTGGGGGAAAACAAGGATTATCCCTACTTGGCAGTGTTCTGATGAACATCATCTCGCAGGACAAGGAGGACCACAGTAACTTCTCTATTATCCTTTCGTTCTGTCGCCATTGTGGCGAAGAATACGCAGGTCTGGTTCCGAAGAAGATAGTTACCCTCGCCGAAAAATATAACATAGAAATTCCAAAGTCAGATTTTCTGCCCGCCGACAAGCAGCAGAACCTCCGTGCTCTGCTAAAAGATTACTTTAAAAATCTGTGCAAGCATCTGGTGTCGGAACAGGCCGAACTGATGACAATGACGAAAAATATTCGTCGAATCATGGAATCAAAAGGGGAAATCTCCAACGACAAAAAAGAGAAATGTGAGCTAATGCAGGCCAATTTTGACAAGCTGCTCTCTTCCGCACAGACCTTATCTGATCTCTTAGACGAACCACTACCAGAACTAGCAAAGGAGACAGAAAACGGCAATTCGGGGACGGTTCTTGAGAGTTTGCTTGAAGAATCCACCATGGGTGAGTTGGATCCGTGGGGTGATGAAGAGACAAAGGCCTTTTACACCGATCTCCCCGACTTGAGGCAATTTCTACCAAACTTCTCAGCTCCCAAGCAAGACTTGGACCCTCTCGAAGAAGCCATTGAAATGACAGAGGAATCCCTTGATGTTGATATCGACGGAGATGTCGATGGTGATGATCCACCATCATCTACATCCGATCCATCTAACGATACTGAGACCCAAGCAGACGAGATGGCCTCAACTTCAACTGCTGCCACTGAATCAGTTCTGCCAGACAAAATTGGCTCAGCTCTAATGGAAGCTGGAAGAATAACCAACGCAGGAACCAACATCAAACAACAATTTGAGCAATTCCTAACAAATCTAAACAATTGCGTCAACAAGGAGCTTATCGACTCAGCAGCAATTGAATTCCTTTTAAATTACAATACGAAAAACAACAGGAAGAAACTGACCAAATCAATTTTTGGAGTTCAAAGGTAAATTTCTGTTCTTCTTATTGATGATTCGTTAAAAACTTGATAAAACAAGTTTTACCGGAAGCGGTACACGTATGAACCCCAATCTAGAATCCAGCATAATAAAAACCTAGCTCTCAAAGACAAACATTTTGTGGCTACTAAACGACTAGTAATCAGGAAAATCCTCAAAAATTATAATTAACTTTTAAACAACAACATTTTTGTCGTGACTAATCCTCTTTTCACTTTTTTTTTTACAGAACTCGCTTGGATCTCTTGCCATTCTTGGCGCGTTTTGTTGCCATTGTAAACCTGGTCAATATCGATATTGCCATAGATCTATCAGAAATGCTTCGCAAAGAATTCAAGTGGCACATTCGCAAGAAGAACCAGCTTAACATCGAATCTAAAATAAAAATTGTCCGTTTCATCGGTGAGATGGTGAAATTCGGTCTATGCAAGAAATTCGATGCTCTGGCTTGTTTAAAAATGCTTCTTCGTGACTTTCATCATCATCAAATTGAAATGGCATGCGCTTTTATTGAAGTTGCCGGAGTGTATCTCTATAATTGTAAAGAATCCCGTTTGTTGACAAATGTATTTCTCGATCAAATGATCCGGATGAAAACCAATACAGCGCTCGATTCTAGGCATGCAGCACAAGTGGAGAGCGTATACTATCTCGTTAAACCACCAGACTCGGTGAAATTGGAAAAGAAACTGCGTCCTCCAATTCACGAGTATATTCGTCACTTGATATTCGAAGAACTATGCAAACAGAATGTTGACAAATGCATTAAAATGATGCGTCGCATCAAATGGGATGATCCGGATGTCAGTGGCTATGCGATTAAGTGTCTTTCAAAGGCGTATCTGTTACGATTCCCGTTAATAAGATTCTTAGCTGACTTAGTGTCAGGACTGAGTTCTTATCAAGAAAAAGCTGTCACTATGGTTATTGATAATGTCTTCGAAGACATTCGCGCTGGTCTTGAGATACATTCACCTAAGCTTGCACAAAGACGCATTGCAATGGCAAAGTACTTGGGAGAATTGTACAACTATAAATTAATTGAATCAGCAAATGTACTGAATACTCTGTATTCAATCATATCTCTGGGCGTGTCAACAGAGGAGGGCGTTGTGTCACCATTGGATCCACCTGATAGTCTTTTTAGATTGAAGCTGGCTTGTGTACTGTTGGATACATGCGGGCAGTATTTTACGAGTGCCCTCAGCCGCAAAAAGTACTTGGAATATTTATTTGTCATTTGGATATCTTATTGCAGAGCTTTCCCATTTGTTTTCTAGGTTGGATTATTTTTTGGTGTTCTTCCAGCACTACTATTGGTACAAGAAGAGCAATCCAATCTTTAGCAAGGAGGACACTTCAGACTTGTTCCCCATTTTGGTAGACCACATGTACAGAGATTGTCTTGCTAATGTCAGGCCGAAGTTAAAGGTAAAAAGAACATCATATTCGTTAAATTGCTAATTCATTTTTTGTCTTCCTTACAGCTCTACAAAAATTTAGAAAAGGCAAAAGAAGCAATTGAGAATCTAAAAGCTGAGCTCTATCCTTCATTAGCTGCTCAAGCAGCTAGCCAAGATGTAGCTGGGGACAGTGGGGCCTCAGCAGATGTCGAATTAGATCCAATTCGTGAAGACAGTGAATTTGACGAAGTTGTAAGCAGACTTTGTATGTTTTGTAAGGCTGAAGTTAAATTATCAAATTCTTTCTCTTTACAGCTAAGTGAGGATTCGTCTGATTCAGACGAAGATAAGAAAAAAGAGCGCCGTCGCGACGAAGATGAAGATGATATTTCCGGTTTAGAAAATACGAATCAGAACTGGAACGATGACCAAGTAGAAGAAAACCCTGACGATTTAATCGAAAAATCAAAGGAAGATCTTGAATTCGAGCAGATGTTCGAGAAAATGGCAGCCGACAGCTACCAAGAGCGTTTGAAAGAAACCATCAAGCCCAATACCAAGGACATTCCAGTTCCCATGATGGCAAAAAATAGCAAGAAATCCTACGATCAAATACAATGCAGTGGAACTAGCGCTGGCAGCAACTCCAGTGCTAACGAATCCAAAGATAGTGCTGTGCCATTTGTATTAATGGTTCGTGGTGGAAAGGGCAAACAGCAATTCAAAACCTTTGTGGCCCCCTCTGATAGCCATCTAGCGATTAATTTAAAACTTCAAGAACAAAAAATCCGAGAAGAAAATGAAAAAGTTAAAAGATTAACACTCAACATAACCGAACGCATTGAAGAGGAAGACTACCAAGAGTCTTTGTTGCAATCGCAAAAAAATCAATCTCAAAATTACTATCAACGTCAAAATCGTCCTAAATTTAAGCATCAAAAAGGTGCTCCAGATGCTGACTTGATATTTAATTGAATGAAATATAAAAACATGGTAACACGCACGAGAATACTACGTGATGTAGACAGAAGCGCAACAAATCATGTATCTCTCTTGAACAAGAAAATAAACGAGGAGACGACAATCAATCTCTCACACTCCAACCAAACATCAAGATCTCTAGTAAATATTCTTCGAATGATGAAGTCACATAAAGTTCTTAAAGCAACCGGGTTGCCCTTGATGCTGACGAGGAAGTCTTTAAGGTTTTTCTTTGTTAATCTTAAAAATGGCACACATAAATATGCCGAACAGAAAAAGAAATTAAATATAAAAACAAAAATAAAAATAAAAAAAAGCACAGGATTTTGTTTTCTTTTTGGATTGAATATCAAAGGCATAAATTAAAACATATTACAAGTTCCCTGGAAAAATTATTCACGATAGCTATTTTGCTAAAAAGAATACTTTCCCTCAACATTTTCAAGATGATTCAAGATAGATAGGGCTAAATATTTTCTAAAAAGTAGGAAACAAGGCGTGTCCTACCAAAAATGTCTCATTTTTTATAATTCTCATACTCGAATTCCTGAAAGTAAAATGTCCACTTTGCGTAAAATATTAAATTGCTAAATCCAAAAATATATTGAAATGAATAAGCCATGGGACACAGATATTTGCCTGGGGATATGAAACGCAATTTGTTTTTGTTGTAATAAATCCTTATCCTTAATAATGGCGTTTTCCATTGTTCGTTGAGAAGCTTTTAGAATACTCAAAATGGCAGCACTTCCTCTGAAAAGAGGAGATGCTCCTGGAATCCGTTTCAAAATAGAAACTTCCTGGAAGTGCGTACAAAATACATTTATTGACATGATAAAACATTAAAACCGGAAGAAAAATATTATTAAGAACAAAAAATACAATGGTCCGTTGACATTCGAATTATTAATTGAGATAGTTTAGTTTTATAGTTTGGTCCATAAGGTTTATTATGACAATTTATTATTAATGCAGGATTAGTTATATAAATTTAATTTATTATTGTTATTGATATTAGCGTTGTTGGTGATTTGATAATAGTCTGGGCCGTAAGGTTATGTAATATTTATGTATTAATTTTAATTATTAATATTTCCCACATGACCTTAACAAAAATTCGAATTTTCTTACAAGGAATTATATAAAAATGCTTTGTACCAAGTTTGAAGCAAACCGGTCAAACCATTTAGGATCTAATTCGATGTACATTTGGACAAATAGACAAACAAACCGACCGACGCGACGCCAACGCCGACGGACGGTATAAAACCAAAACAACTATTTTGGACTTCCCCAACATCGTAAATGTTAAAATTGATTAAAACCTCGAAACAGCACATCACTTTTGGGATTGGAATACATGGGCTAGTTATTTATTCACCCGTGGAATCTTTAACAGATTGCAATTTTCTTACACCCTACCCGGAAAGAGGAAAATTATCCAATTTCTTTTCCTCATGTCAGTCGACCTGTTAGCGGTTTCCATATTTGGCGAGTTGTTCGCAAATAATATCTTGTGCCACAAGTAAATACGTATGTATTTTTTTTACCAGAGCATTCTTCTATCATACTGTGTATATGTATCTAGATCAAATGAACATTTTTGGGGGTACTACATCAAATATTTTTTTTTAATCACAAATTATACTGTTCATTATAAAAGCTTTTTTGAAATTTTCGAATCTCTATCAAAAGAGAAACAATCGGATGATAGAATTTTTATTTCAAACGCAGAAATTCAAGTTTAAATTAAAAGCTTATTAAATTTCTTATGTTAATATTTTTTTATTTACTACTCTTTGTTTCAATGATTTTCACGTGTGTTCAAATTTTATTTATTTTGTTATTATTTATGTGCGTGTTTTCGTAATTTTTGTTTTTTTTTTTTTGTAAAAGCATTTTATTCTTAACATAAAACATATTTGTATATTATATATGTATGCATGTTTTAAAAAATCATTACATTTTGACCAATCGGAAAAAAAGATATGTATACAATAATATAAAACATATTAAATGTTAAAATAAAAAATAAATCAGTACAGTTACAAAAAGAAAGTTTTTATATTAATAATTTATGTATACGTATATAAATTAAAAGCAACAAAAAAAAACTTACAAACTATAATTAAAATTCAAAATATTTCTTACCGAGTTGAAAATGATTCTTAAAAATACAAATATATTATTACCGGAATACTATTCCTTCGATTATTTTTTTTTCTTTTTTTTTTTTTTGGAGAATTATAAT
Source organism: Epistrophe eligans (assembly GCA_951394125.1). Classification (NCBI taxonomy): domain Eukaryota; kingdom Metazoa; phylum Arthropoda; class Insecta; order Diptera; family Syrphidae; genus Epistrophe; species Epistrophe eligans. The sequence continues at coordinate 95,283,683 of OX596029.1, forward strand.
TGCTTGATAAAGTCTATAAATCTAAAAGTTATATTAATTTGGCTATGCAATAATTTTGTATGCTTTTGACTATCCCGCCAATAAGGCAAAGATCTTTTGATAGGCACTCAATGCTTTTGAATATATTCTGTTTTTTTTTTTTTTAGTGTTAAAGACACGTTGTTTATATGCGTTTTCGTATAAAAGTATAAATATGCTAAATTTATCTGTTGGGAACACCAAAAAAGAAATCAAAACGATTACTTTCGTTGCATTTTTAATGTTAATATTAATTTAAAAAAAAAACTGTATTTTATTTAAGTAGTCAGCTGATCTAAACAGCAGTTGATAAACCACTGTTCACTTTTATCTTAAAAAATATTTTCTTTAAATTATTTTATACATAAAATATTTAGCAGGCACACATACTTTGTTCTCTTAAGACACAGATTTTGTTTATAACTTTATCGTTTAGTTCGTTTAAAAAAAAATACCGTCATGTTGTGCAAATTTAATGTAAGATACTGGATTTGACTCGTTGGAGTAAGTCATTAGGGAAGACTTTAATAATCGGGAAACACTAAATGGCATGATAACTAACGGCAGTTTTAAATTATTCTTTTCGAATACTTCAATTTATAATTCGTACCACAAAATAACGGTGTTTGAGAAAAAAAAAACAACAAACTCGTACTTCCAAAGTGGAGCAAATTATAAAATATTTTTTTACTTTCCAGCGTACGTGGGATTCTTGAACGTCGTCGTGGCTTGCTTATAGATTGGATTCTCACCCTTAAAATAAAAAGCAATAATTAATATTATTCAAAAATAAACGTGTTTAAAACTTACAGCATCCCATTTTGCAGCCATACGCTCCTTTTCAAATCGTGCAAACTCACGTCGATCATGAATTGTTGTCAGCAATTTCCATAGCAACAAAATTGCCAAGCCCACCAACACAATAGCTGCAATCACACCCAATACAATTCCCAACATAAATACTTTGGGTGGGCATTCGCGTTCCTCCTGGGCGTATACTTCGATGACACCGTTTATTTCGGTGTATTTGAATTTGAATCTGCAATCATCTTCGTCGTAGTACGAACAAGCGACGCGATTTACATCTTCTTCGTTAAAGTTTTTATCTTCAGATTTTGGAACAAAGGCAGTGCAATTTGCAGCGCAAGCAGCTTCATCTTTCAGTGGTCCAGTTTTCCACATTTGACATTGAACACAATCCCTTAGATCCAGACAACGTTTAGCGCAGGTTGGACAATTTTCACAATATCTTCCAGAATAGCGACCTTCCTCAGACACCATGCACCTAAAATTAAATTATTTTTTTAAACTTTAATCATAAATTGTTGCAAAAAAAAAACTGTTTCACTTTAACATGAATCAAAATCATAGGTATTATTAAAATAAATATTTCTTTTTTAAAAATCCAAAATATATTGAAGATAAGATTTGGCTTAGTTTTTGTATGGCAGGTTTAAAGGGAATCACGAGAACTTAAGTCATTAGTTTGAAGAAAATCGTTTCAGCGGTTTAGGCTGTAGGTCAAGGTATAGAAGTAGATTTTTTTTTAGTACTCTATCATCGTAATGTAAGGTTTAGTTTAAAAAATGTGTGCCATCTATACGTACTTATGTACATACATACATATATAGCAAGTAAAAATGCATCAGGCGTTATATATATTTTTTTAGGAATTTTAAATTCAAATATTTTGCTTTTCTTGCATGTCAAATTAAAGGTTAGAGAAGAAGGTAATGTTATTTAAATTTTCTTCCATCCAGTTATTAGGTAGCTATATTTCATTTATATTTATTCAAATTTGCCATTTTGTAGTTCTTGTCCATGATACAATACTAAAAAGATAGCGCTTTCCTGTTTTTATTTAGTTTTGTTTCGCGGATCTACTAGGGAGTAAATTTAATTATTTAACTAAATTTGGATGGAAAAAACATTTTTTTATAAATATTAAAACAAAAATTGGATACTTCGATGACGTTAATCTATGTCCATGATATGCAATGCGCTATCTTGTTTAGTTTTATCCCGGTTCTTGCCTGTCTTTTTACTTACTTGCAAACACCACATTCGCAAACGCCATGCCCTGAACAAATTTCACCTTCACCATTAACTTTACAGGTATCGTTCGATGATAAACAATCACATGCTGCTCCAGTCCATCCTGGTTTGCAATTACATACACCACAATTACATGTTCCATGATCCGGGCCCGAACACAACAATTGATTATGACGATCACACGAAAAGTTGTCACACTCGCAGAACTTTCCTGAATATACTTCTTCACGATTTGAACGCTTTTCGCATTCACAAATACCACAGACACAATTTCCCCGGCCACTGCATTCAACGTCAGTTACATTGTCAGCTTTGCAAACGAAAGGATCATTATCGGCATGTACATTTGATTTTGAACATTCGCAAGTGTTTCCCATATTCGTTTCGTTACATTCACAAATACCGCACATATAATCTCCCTGATTATGACATTTCTCCGAATTACGTTCGAACGTTGGATGGGTTGGACTTTCACATGGACAGCTGCAGAGCATTTCTAAATCAACAACTAGAGTTTCATTGATACCAACTGGATAAATTTGAATTTGTTGCTTCCAATCTTTGGGATCGGATGGACACTCAGTGACAGTGATTTCAGCACTGAAATTAACCACAGTTCCAACTTTGAGACCATCACACTTGGTTGTCTGAACTGGACTAGAGTCGCCTTTCAAACAATTCGAATAGTAATTGATTTTGACATAGCTATTAGCATTGTCTTTCATTTCAATTGACGATGAAATTTTCTATAAGAACCGAAAAATAATAGTTGTTTATATGTAGGTACATGCAAATAACCGTTATTTTAAACTTACTTCATATTCACCTCTCACTAATTCCACTACGTTAGATGAATCATTCGACAACACAGCACTCGAAGATCCTTCAATATGTTCCGATAACTGTTTATACACATTTATTTGAGCTTCGGTAACGGCGAAAATAACGTTTATCGAATTCTTTTTGACATGGTGATTGATCTGAGAGATACTAGGATAGTCCTGAAGGGTTGAATGGGTATACGAACCCTCACCATCTAAATGGCAATGGCCGTCATTCGGTTCAATCACTCCACCGAGCTATTAAAAAACCAAATTACCAAATGAAAAATAAAACAAAGAATTATTAATTAAAGTTTACTTACTTTACCATCACCAGCGTAATGGAATCCTGCATCTGTTGAAAACACCAATAAACGACGAGCTTGATCTCTCCAGCCAATGCGGTCGCGACAAACAATAGCTTGCATAATTGCATCAAAACCACCTTCGGGTGCATCCAAATTCCCTGATACAGCAGCTTTATGTACCTCTTCCTATAATTTGTTAGTTTTATATTTTGTTGATGTTTTTTATTTAAAAAAAGAAAAAAGACTTTATTCGCGCAGGAAGAATGAAATCAAACGTAAAAAAAGAAATAGATTTAAATATTTTGCATATTTTTAAAGGATAAGTTGTGAATATGAAACCCTCATTTTAAGTGCGTTTAATTTGAAGTATTTTTTGTTTTGGCATAAATATGTTTCTTTATTTAATCCATCATTCTGGAAAGACATTTCATTTTCTTTTCCTTATCCGGAATAAATAAAGCAACAAAATTAATAATTCCGAAATTTAAAAAAAAACCCGTAAGGTTCTATATTCCTACTTTTTCCTTTAATTTTGAAAAGTATTCGTTGGATAAACTTTTGTGCCACGCTATTGAATCTTTTTGAAATTAAAAAAAAAATTAGTATTGACTGCCCACGCTTCATTTATCCCATTATCAATATTTTATTTAAGCTAATTTAAATAAAAATTGATGGCTTAGTGCAAAAATGATGTCTAACTAACGAGTTTTCGAAACCCAGTTTTAAGTTTTTTATATCGGATGTATAAAATGACAATCTTGGCAAGAAAAAAAATTTCATCTTATCAAAATTTAACACTACGAAATGCAAAAGTAATCGTTTTGAAGAAATTAATTAAGACAAACAAATATAATATTGCTTTTCGTATGAAAACCTGCAACTATGGAAATGATAAACTAGAACAGAACAAACCCTTAAGGTTAGGTTAGGTTAAGATGGGTGATAATACGGCAGACCATATTACCTCACTCGGATCTTAGTGCGATTCATTGTGCTTCCCAGGATGTAGGTAACAAGGATAAAGGGAAGGGTGAGGAAAGGAGCTAGTGGATTTTATGTTTGCGGTGCCTCCCTGAACCATCCTGAATTCTGGATGAATTTCAAGATGTTCCTCGGTGGCAAAAACGCGATTTCATTCCTATATATATATGTATATCACGGTGTCCTGGGCCCTATCGGAGGGTAACTGTATTTGTTGCACTAAGTATTTTTAACTCCTTGCGACAACGGTTAACTAGCTTGGACTTTGTGGCAATTGATGAGAAACCAGACACGCGTATGTCAAGATTGGCCTAATTATGGCTGTATGTATGGTTTTAGGGCTGTGACCCCATCTTTTTCCAAAAAAATTCGACTACTACTAAAATGCTTGGCTTAATGGCTTTGTCAACAAGAAGAACATGCGTTATTGGACAGCATGTGCTTCAAGAGACTCCATTGCATCCAAATTTGCACAAAAATTGACCGTGTGGTGTGGATTTTATGCCGGAGGTGTGATTGGACCGCATTTTTTCGTGCATGAAAATGATCAACATATTACGGTCAATAGTTGTACAATGTTTAAAGATTATTTTTGTGCAGAATTGGGTGGACACTTGATATCAGTTTCATAGATGGTGCCACATGCCACACAGCTGGTCAAACAATTAATCTGTTGAAGGTGAAGTTCGATAATCGTCTAATTTCGAGAAATGTTCTGGTCGAATGGCCACCTCGCTAACGCTCATGCGATTTAACGCTGTTGGATTTCTATTTATGAGGTTTCATTAAGTCGTTGTTCTATGCCAATAAGCAAACAATTTTAGAGGAGCTCAGGAACAATATCGAACGCGAAACTGGCGACGTTACGGCCGATATGTTTAAAAGAATGGTGGAACAATCCAATTGTACGTGCTCCTTTTGTCATATGCACGAGATCGAAATGTAACATGTGTATTTCACCTGAAATAAATATCAGCTCGATATCTCAATTATTCTGTTTTATTTAAATATCAAATATGTATGTCCTTATTGAAATACCATTTATTATAAAAATAAAAACCACGAATTAAATGTTAATAAATAGGTTGTATTTTAATGGAGCCCTACAGAAGCAGGGTCCTTTAAAAGTGTGCAAACTTGAGGCATTTACATACATTTTATTTATTTTTGTCTTTCGAGATTTTATTGTAGACTTCTCCGATTAACTAACTTTTCGACCGATTAACACATTTGTAGAGTAATTTTTTTGATTCAGCATTAAATTATAATAAAAAAAATACATATATTTAAAACACAATTAATACAGATTCAATAGCGTAACGTCAAAAGGAACCAACATTTTAAGCAATATATGTATATAATTAATTATTAATATGTATAATTTTTTAGTAGGTATTTAAAGAAGAAAAATTAGTAAAAGACAACACCAAACACTCAGCAGTTAAAAAATAACTTTAAAAAACTTTAAACAATTTGGATAAAATTTAAACTCTTCCACCAATACCCATACCCAAACATACACACACACACACTCATGCTATACATAAAAGTATATATGTATTTGTATATCCAATTAACTTACACAAAATTTAGATGGGTTCGTGCTTAAGACCATATTATTAATGAAGCCGTAAGGTGAAGAAGAGTGCGGATACGAAAAACTAAATAAATGAAGAAATGAAGTTTTAGTAATGTATGTATGTAAGTTTTTCCTATTAAGAGTCTTTGAGACCGTTCTTGATTACCAATCCCATCGAGGTTCTATATCTACTACTATTATAAATAAAAATCAAACTCGATATTATTTTGTCGATACAATGATAGCATACCCAACACTCAGCAGGGGATAAATGAACTATTGTCATATTTTCAGAGTATAACATTGAAAATTTTCTCTAATAGGTGTGGAAGGTCAAGGTTTAACATCCTTTTCCATCTAGAAAGACCTTGTAGGTCAAGCATTTTTTTTTAGTTTAAATGGTCCAAAAACTTTTGTATGAAATATTTTTTTTTTGTATTTTATTATAAGCTTACAAAAGTTTTAAATTTAAGCGGGTAAACATTTCTTTTAATTATCTATTTTTGAATTTCCGCTTGTATTTTCAGAATAAATATTTTTAATATAAAATTTATATCTTGATTGAAGAGATTATTGATGGGGATTGTGTGATGTGCTGAGTAGATTAAGATGTAAAAATATAAATAGTAAGATATTTAATTTAAAAATATATTTGATATATTTGAACTTGGCCTTTTAATAGTATGTAGGTTCGCAGGAACGCCCTTTATCGTATAAATGCTGTGTAATTAAATCAGCTGTTCGTTAAACGTCAAAAATTGTTTTTAGGCATACAAATTATTTCTGTATAGATTAGATCATTTGGTTTTAAAAGAAATAAATTATTTATGGGAGCCTATATTTTATGGCTCCTGCCAACAAACGTTTTAGGGAGTATTCCTTCCACGTATGTATGCATGGAATTCACTGTTTGGACTCAAAAATTTCTCAAAATATTAATATATGTAATTAGTAAATTATTAATTAAACATCCCCTGAAATTCTTTTGACACCAACGAGATGTACACCATCAAAAAATTAAAAATCGTAGGAGCGGTTTAAAAAAAAAAAACATTTATATATATAAAATTTAGCAAACATTTTTGAGAAAAAAAATGGTACGCCATTTCTTAGTATTTATTAATGCAGAGTTAAAAAATTAATTTAAAAAAAAAATCAAGAAATCATTTTCGAAATAACTAATTTTCAAAAAATAATTTTGATAATTTTTTTTTTTATCAAAAACTTTATTTTTTAATAATAATAATTTTCTGATATGCAATTTTATTTAAACTTATTAGGAGCTATTTCTTAAGAAAAACTCATTAAGATCGGTTCAACTGATAGTGAGATATTCGAAAACAAATAAAAATGGTTCTAAGAGAGATACATACCATTAATATAATCGATACAATGTTTGTTTCAAATAATATTATGGTAATCGTACCGATATTAACTCATATAAATTTTTTTATCAAAATCTTAGGAGTCGTACCTATTTTTTGGTTATAAGAATAATTTTTGTTTTAAATGTTTTAAAAAATGTACCAAGTCGTTTTTTAGAGTTATTATAAATTTTTCAAAAAAAAAAAAAAAATAAACATTTTTTAAAAAATCAAAAAAAAATTAAAAAATTTGGCATATAAAGCCTGTTAAAATTATTTACAGACAAAAATGGATCAAAATCAGCTGAACCAGTTTTGAGAAAATAAAAAAAAAATGGTTCTATAGGAGGTACCATTTAAATTTTTTTTTTTTTGAATTTTTCTGAATTTTTTTTAAAAAAAGGTTACCTTTTTGTAAAACCGATTTTTTTTAAGCTGTGAGCAACTTTTTAAGAAAAATAAGATTTTCATTAATTGCTAAAAAAATATGCGGCAGGTACCGTTATTTTTGGTCCTAAGAAATAATGAAAAAAAAAAAAACGTTTCGGGGAAATGCTTATCAAGTTTAAAGAAAATCGTATTCTCTGGCATGAACACACTAGAATAAAACGCCACGCTACGGGCCTAACTATTTTTTATCTTGCTATTTTGTAATTAATTAAAATAAATTAAAGTTTGTTAAAAGTTCTTGTTTTATTCGCCGCCAGAGTTTGTCTTTTTATTGTTACACTGCCAGTTGTAACACTTGTAGTTTACAAAACAATAGGAAAAAATAGTTTTAACAACGGCCAACACCTTTTTTTTAAATTTGAAAAGACAGTTACGTCAGTTCGGGAGATAGTAAAAAATATATTTAAATAAGATGAACAAATTGTTTTAATTCTAAAATTGCCTAATTCTTAAGGTCACAATGACGTTTGGTTGGGTTCATCAAAAAGATTTAGTTAATTTTCCGCACCAAAATCCTTGAGGAATATCAACCAAATTGTGTAAATTATTTCCCATAAAAAGTCGAAACTTAACTAAATGGTAAACTTATTTAGTATTTTACATCATTACATGAATACCCTTACGGCCATATTATTCACTCGATTCATCCGGATTAAAACTTAAAATCGGATTTAAATTTAAATTTACAAATTCAATATAAAAACATGTATCGAGTGAATAATATGGCGGTTAATAAGTTAAAAAAAATTATTATTATTATTGTTGTTATGATTAGTTTATTTGTTTTTTTTTTTTTTAATGTGAATCTTTGATAAGTTCTTACTAAAAATGTTTAATAATACACAAAAGACAAACAAAAAAGCTTTTTCAATAACCCATTATTATCAATATAAAATAACTTAATTTATGTAATATGTATGTATTAAATCTACAAAACAAAAAAATAAAACAATCATTAGAACAGAAAAAGAGGATAATTTTATGAGCGCAAAAGAAAAGTGTTGACAGAAATGCATGACTTTAACATAGAACAATAGAAGATGAGTGCATGGAAAGTACAGTCTTATTTTTGTTTATTAAATAAAATTGAATTGATTTCTTACAGAAAATTTCGCTGTGTCTACATTCAAGGTCATGTGATTGCGATAACCATAGGGAGCTTTACAATTTGTGCATGGCTCTTGCAGTCTTTATTTGGTAATTTAAAAAAAAAAAAGAATTAATACATAAAATTTTAAAATGTATAAATATAAATATTAACTGTAATTAACAAGTTTTCAAATGCATTTGATTTTATAATGAATTCCAATATCTAAGCAAATCAAATTTTATTCCTAAGGTGCACCGGAAGTCTGTAATAAACCTTAATCACAAGCAGAAAGGAAGGTCGGTTTTTTATTATAAATAGCCCGAGAATCGTATACTCAAACATAAGTGAATTTGCTGTTGATATAACAGAACAGCTAGAAAAACGCGAGAAATGTCAGAAGAAATCTTAACTTGACGAAGGTGGGTTCAAAGGTTAAAATGGCTTTTGAAAACAAAACATGCCTAGGATGGGCAACAAAATATAATAAAGGCTCGTAACTGTTTATACAAATATCTGTTTGCAATTGTTACGTCAAACATTTTTGTTGAATTATTAAAGTATTATTATTTTTGAAAATTGTGTTTTAGTAATTATGGTGTTATACTTTGTTGAGGCACGTATGCAACGTAGATTGCAAAAAAATCTAATATAAGAACCACCTGGTATGGCCAAAATTGCCATATGTGTACATATTGCCCTTAAAATTTGTAGTACGACACTTCTGACACTTTTAAAAATTGACTATCAGTATCTAGCGGGATTAGTATACAATGACAAGCTCATCAACAAAATTACAAAAACAGGACTAGTATTGTTGCAAATAATGTACCTAATCCGCGCCATTTTACCTCTTTGTAAATTTCATTACAATTGAAGTTGGTGTGAAAGTCTTTGAATATTAGCACACGGAAAACGTCATGGAATGTGAAACCCGAGTCTGCTTAAATAAGTAATTTCATTTGCAAAGTAGGAATCATTTTTTTTAACAAGAAAACAAAATATATTAAATTAAAATTTTAAGAAAATACGTTAACTTACTTCGAGGGAATAGTTGAAACATACGGCATAAGAACCTTATCTACAAACGATCCGAATCCTAATTTAAAGTTTGATGTTATATTTTTCATTGTTGCCGACAACAAATCACCAAGCCCTGAAAGTTTATTTTTATCGTCTTCCATAGATTTAGACAAGTCCATAAGATAGTAAAGATCGACAGGGTAATCTTTAGCTTGCGAGTAACGGAAATTTAACCTATATGGTTCATCTGTAATAAAAACATGTTATTTATTTTAATAAGAAAAATACAAATGCATTAGAGATTAAATAAAACTAACTTATTCTCATTTTAAGTGATACTTTTTGGGGGCTTAATTGAACAATAGATTCACTTGCTGCACTAAAACTTCCCGAAGAACTGCTCGATCCTCTCGCTGATGATCCATGCTCTGATGATTGATAACTTGATCCACTTGCACTGTAAGAAGAACCAGCTTCATAGCTTCCACCAGATACCATTTGTCCACCTCTACTAATCGAACCGGCTTTTGTTAGTTCACGACTGAGTGTAAATGTTCTTTCAGAACTTGGATTCCAGATGTACTCTTCTGGGCATTCGAAAGGCGGAATGCTGGGTTGGAAGCATCTTGGTTTGTCAGTAAAATTTCCCATCATACACCAGGCACAACTCTTCGTTTGTATACATTCGTTACACTTTTGTTTATTAACACATGGATTTTGGGTATATTTTTCGGCATGTTGTGCTTCAGCAATGATAAGTACAGAGCCAATAAACACAAAAAGCGTTAATATGTCTAGTATTTTACTACGTCGAGTCATATTTGTCGATTTAAATATTCGTCTTAGTGTTCTAAAAATTAAAAGAAAGAAATTTTAATAAACTAAAGAATCCAACAACGAAGAGTCAATATCAAAGCTTAGTTATGTATGTTTCTATACAAGCTTTTTTTCAACTTAAATGTACATATGTATGTACACTTAAGGAGTTAATTATTTTTATTTTTTTTTAACCCAAAGACCACAGAGTTTATGTAGTTAACAAGTTCTTTTCATTTAAAAACGAAATCATTTGAAAAATCAAAGTAGTGTTTCCCACAAAAACCAACCATAATATCTACATATGTATGTACATATTTACATATTGTGTATTATATGTACATATGCATGTTATCATCTTTAATGTATTTTTATTGAGTTTTTGAAAGCAGAACCCGCTGCCATTGTGCGCACATGAGAGTTCATTTTTATTAATTTTTTTTTCCTGAACTAGCCTGCTCCATGCGATAGGATGAAATGACCGAGCGAACGGATGCAAATTCATAAAAATTTCATGTATTTAACAAATGACTAATTATATCACAATTAGGTGCTCTAGGGTTTTCATAATTAAAGCTGAGATCTCTTATCATAATCTGCTCAGTGTTTAGTCGGCTCGTTCAGGCTCGTTCAGGCTCGTCATTTTGAAATTTAAAAAAAAAAAGGATTGTATCAAAAACTGCTAAAAATGTTTATCAACTTTTAAATACAATGATCGATTTACGATCGAATTAAATGACAGTGAAACGAAACGACACGGCTCTAGAATCGGAGATTGCAATTTTAGTTGAACAACTCTCGTTGTAATCCAAAAGTAGGATCGAATCCCTATGTATGAACTTTCGTTGTATGAAATTTGTTTGCTTTTTATAATTAAAAAGAAACTGCAAAAACTTTATACATACGTACGTCATTATATATGTATATTAAATATTGTCAATTTGTTTTGGGCAATCGGCGACGGCAAAGCCTTAATTTTTATTATACAAAATCATTTAAAAATTTAATTACCTGTTTTTAACGGCAGTATGGTTGTTTGTTTATAATAAGGAACAAAAGTTCTGCAAAACATTTACAGAAACAATACTGGTTTTACAATGGCCAATGCGATACCTAGGAGTGAACTCAGCTGGTATACTGACGTATTATTTACATATCTATTTATTTGTGTAAAAAGCTAAACCCACAGGAGTCGACTCAACACGTCACGATCTCGCTTTTCTTTTTATCATCAAAAAAACATCATCAATAAACTATTAACCTTTATACCTATTTCTTTTAGTTATTAAATAAATTTAAATTGCTAAAGATGAAACCGGTTGTTCTATTCAATTATAAAATTCAAAACATATTTATAAGAAAATTTGTCATCAAAACCTAACAAAATTGATCAAATATTATTCACGGTAATCATCAAAAATACTTGGGAAATATATTTGTCATCACCACCTTCACTTAATGTCAACAAACACTTGAATGTAAATATGTATACCTCACGAATACTAAATTTAATATTGAATTTATTTCAGCGTTGCACACATCTTTAGATTTAGACCCCAAATTACCTATCAAAGTTTGTAACTTCTAAGTATTAAAAATTAAAAAAAAAATTGTAGATATCCAACAAACCTAATTCCTAGAGGTGGCTAAAGACGATGCACAATGCAAATTAATTATGTAAAAAGTCCAAGATTTCAAACCGATCCGAAACGAATAGAAGACGATGATGTCAGAACCAAGCCAGCGACATCCAAGGTAAACAAAAGCTGTATGTGTAGTTTTATTTTTTTTTTTTTACTTCAAATAATTTTTCTTATCCTGTCCAAAACCAACAATGAGTAATTTTTCTAGCTGTTTTTGGAAATGATAACGAGAACAAACTTAGTGGTTTTATGATAAAATTTCGGGACAGTGATTCTTTTCTGCTAAAAATGAGCCACAAATGAATCAAATCGACTGTGTACGGTTGGAAATGGCACTGTATATTGACAGAAAGTGAAATCAGAAAACCAGAGTGACTCATCGACAAATAGGTACGTAAATATCAAATCTGAGAAAACACCAAGAAAATCAAAATACACACTGGTGTCGACTAGGTGAGGGAAAAAGTTGAGTCAAGCTAATGACGGAAGCTGAAGGCGCGAGGAGCTTCTATTGTAGACAGACCACATAAGATACTGCTATTGCTCATTGTTGAGCTCTAATGAGCTGAATTGCGAAAGGCGAGGCTATCCCAGGAAGTCAACGCTGACAGAATATTGATTCGGTGTGTCAGAGCTGCATCATAAAGAATATTTATGATTGTACATAGCTATTACAATAAAAAATAAAACAGCGACAATTTACGTAGGTAGGAAGGGAATTTAGAACCACCTTCAAGGAAAAAAAAAATTAACTAACTGCGTGGGCAGAAGTAAAATTTTCTTTTTAGATATAGGCTTTTGATTTAAATGGAGCGAGTTCAACTCCTGACCATCACTGCACTTGAAAAAAAGACCATTTACAAAAGTTTATTTATAGAAATTACTTATCGCGTTAAGAAGTATATCTCATAAATTCTGTCGATGAATCAAAAGAAATAAAGTAAAACAACATAAAGAGGGAGTCGCCAGCAATAGTAGGGCTTTCATCGAATCACAAAAGAAACATTTAAATGTTGAAAAAACCATAAAATTAAAACTATTTAATTGAATTTTATCACTTACATTTTATTGTGGAAGATATAGAAAATATGTGTGTTAAAGATTTCTTAAGTTTTATATGGTTTTTATTTCCATCAGGGAGGAAATAAATCTAAAAAAAAGTATATTCTACTACCGCACTACCGTCGTCCGATCTCCACTGAATCTCGAAGGCTTTTGAAACTGAGCGAAAAAAATAAATTTATTTTAATGGCGACTTTCCATTCGATTTCGAAAATAATTTCCAATGGAGTGCGAAAACATTCTGTAAGTGGGAGTGAGACAGTTCGATTATAATTTACTTCTATTTCGTATTGTGTTCGAAATTATGATGGCGGACTAGGCGAAAAATTGGCGAATGGAGCTAATGGAGTGCGTTACACTTTTTGATATAAGGACGTGCTTATATAACAAACAATTTGCGCTATTACATGATACGACTTGAAATTGGATACACATGCAACTTTATTTCATTAATGCAAGCAAAAAGATGATAGAAAGAGAAGATCCTTATGCAGATGATCTTGATAAATACATGAGACTGTAGGAAATACCATAACCAGATTCAAAGGGAACATGTGCATTGTGCTCCATGCTCCCGATTCTATTAGGTACTTCAGTTGTGTTTTGTTCACCTTGTGAATGTTCACATTAGGAAATGTTCAACAAACGCTTTAGCTTTGGCGTCAGTTATAGCGATCAGGAAAAAGAAACAGGAAAAACTTTCAAATAGATTATTTACTAGGTTTTCATTCGATTTGAAACGCAAATGTTGTGTTGCGGACGCCTGGCCGAACATCAATTTAATGCAGACTGGGCCTAGGAAAAAGAAAAATATAGTTTTTGTTAGACACAAAATATTTAGATATAACAACAAAATAATACTTACCATTCCAATTCAATGCCGGTGTTTGGGTTTCAATTGCTGTTTGTTGTTCTTGTTGAGAATTGAGTCAATTGACAGATAGCCAAAAACATCAATATAGAGATGATAGAATTATTGGAAGTATTGGAAGTTAACCTTCCAATATGGAGCGCTTTCCCCAGGCGTCAAAATAGACGCGTGTAGTCAATAGGGATTTTCTTTTTCATTGCGCCAAAGTAGAGACTGACAAATTTTAGACTTTCGACACTTTTTAAAGCTTAGGATGAATTCCAATTTGTACATTTAAATGTTCTAGGTAATTATTAGTTACATGTTACTCGTTTATAATTTATTTTTATGTTTCGGTCGTCGTCACTTCACGTTTACACGCGTCGTTTTTCTTGTCGCTTAAAGCATACGTTTTTATTTATATTCGTGTCGTGGGCGTTTTTTTTTATGTCAATTTCGTGTCCGTCTTATTTTCTATAGTTTTCCCAAAAAGTTTTTGTAACTGTTATACTAAGACAGAAAGGAAAGGAACGAAGCTTATACCTATTTAAAAAGTTAAAATAACTTAAAAATACTATTATTTATTTGTTTAAATTTTACAAAAAAAAATAAAATTTTTACCACCCCCACCTGTCGGCGAATAGCTAGGTCCTTCCATTTGTTTTTGCGTCATTATCAATGAACATATCCGTCGCCGAAGTTCGAAAAAAAAAAAAAAAAGAAAGAGAAAGGAAAGTCATTTTTATTGTTAACCCATACTAATGCGACGGATGTAAATAGGTACATGTAATGTTTTTTTTTATCATTTTGTTGTTATTATTTTGTAGGCGCTATATACAGAGATGTGGATTGGATGATGTTTTCCAGTTAGAGAAGAATCATCCGACTTAGTTTTTTTTGTATGTATGTTATTTATTCATGGCTTCTTTGAGCCCATTAAATATCTATCTCTTTCTGTCTTGTTTCGCGATATTCTTGTATGGGCCGTCTGAATTACCTCAAGTACCTCATTTGAATTTAATTTCAAATCGATCGTTTGGCTGTTTGGAAAAAAAAAAAAACTTAAAATCCAAACCAAAAAAGTGCCGGTTTAATTAATTAAATAAATATATTAAGTAAAAGTTAACTAAACAAAATTAACAAAAAAAAAAATGTTTTAAATAAAAATTCATTTGATTTGGGTGCGTTACTCGAAATTTAAACCGGGTTCAGACAAAATTAATTGTTCAGTTTTTTTTATTTTGTAGAATCCCTATATGTTATAATTAGTGCCATTAGTAGCTAATACAAATCTTGATATACATTTTAAATAAAGCAAAAAAGTGGTGAGTTTGAGGTTAAGAAAAGAAATTTTATTGAAAAGTGAATTAGAAGTGTTATAATCTTTTAGGTACATTTTCCGGCGGCCCAAAATAAATTCTCCAGTGCGGGCCGCCGCGTATATAAAAAGCGATTATTCCTTTATCAATCTTTCCGACTTGGTATCCAGCTCACAGTGTTCTTTCTGGACTTCTGCCAACGCCAAAGTGGAGAGTTCAAGCCACCACGCGATTAGAGCTCCACCATCCAAACCTGGCCATAAAAAGAAGCCCTAACCAAAGTCAGTGAGTCTAAAAAAATTATAAGAGGGGAACCAAACAAATCAAACAAAAAACAAGAAAACTTACCATTTTAAAAAAAACGAATTATACAAAAAATATATGTGTTTGTGATTGTCTTTTATTTAAACTAAAAATTCTCATGAAAATTCTAAGGTGTCAAGAGTATATTATCATTTCGTAAATTTTATTTTAATTCTTAAATTTTGTTTTTTTATATTTTGTTTCTTTTGTAAGGGAAAAAGAACCGAATTCCAAAGTGTCCTCGCGCGTGTTTATATACGTTTCTTTTGTCCTTGGGTAGTATATTTCTAAAGAGCTCTCTAGGAGTAGGAAAAAAAACCCAGGTAGCGCTTTTCCATCAAACCACAAAAATACCAAAAAGGGTATACCTTTTTTTTTATGTTTAGTTTTTGTTTTTGGGCACCGGAGGGAACCGTTTTTAATCCCCTTTGATTTTATTGATATTTCTTGTTGATTGTTTATTATTTTTTTGTTTGTAAATTAATTTATTTTGAGTTGATTAAATGCTCCATTAAATCTTACGACACCGGAAAGTCGAAGACATTTTGTTTCTTTCTTCCGATAGACGGGACATGAGTTCCTGAAGACTTTTTTTTTTCAGGGGTGCTGAGGGCAGCTGAATTTCGGTGAAGATGGTATGATCTGAAACCGATCATCCACCATATTGGGGGAATCCAAAAATGGCCAAGGATTCCTATGGTAGGGTGGGTTATGGCCTCACTGCAACAACATCCGCAGTGCCTTGGTGTGACAATCGTCCGTCCGTCAGTTTACTAGTCCGTCTTTTTTTTCCTAGTTTCCTCAGGCCTGATAAGTGTTTTTGATTGCAGGCGAGGTCAAGTTTCTGGGGGCAAGATCCCCCCCGTCCGACGAGCTAACGCCGTGCATATGCAAGCAGGCCGCGTCCCTGGAACTTGACATTCCACCTTCCCTTTCCAAACTCTTCCTCTCTCTCTCTCCTACCTCTTCCTTTTCCTACCTTTCCACTTTACCGACGCCTCCTCCTCCTCTTGCCTCGCAACAAAATGGCGCCCAACGTCGTTAAAGCGTTTTCCCAACCTAGTTGGAACGTTTTCTTGACAAGTTAGTTTTTGTAGTCTTAGTTTCAGTTCGTTTATGTTGTATAGTCTCCAACCAAACTTACTGTGGATTTTTAAACCTCGTAAGTCTTTATCAGGAAAGTCTCGGACATACCTAGATGAATCGCGACGAGTGTTTGAAAATTCACAGTGACCGCGGTTAGTAAATGTTATGCGTTTGTCGGGTATTACTGGAGTTTTTGCGAAAGGCGTAAGTCTGCATCAGGAAGGTCACAGACGAACCTAGATGTATCGCGACGTTCTTTTGCGGAAGCTTGAGTGATGTCAGATAGCGTATTATAGTATCGTTTTTCCCTATTTCCATCCTTACTTTATTTTACTTTCCAATTCTAATTTTCAATTTTCTTATTCTTTAGTCTTGTGTTTCATATTGGGAAGTGATGATTGTGCGTGACGTTTAGTCTAACATCATCATTCCAACGTTCTTGTGGGTTTTACTTCACCGTTTCATGTCTTCTAGCAAGGTCCTTGAGACAGTCTAGGATTGCGGGAACGGTGAGGGAAATCTTTGTAATGTAATATGTCAGTGTTTCTAGTAGTTTTCCTTCCATTTATTGTCACATCAGGGGAGTCTTTTTCGTCCGTCTGATGTCTTTTTTTTGTGATATCGTTAGTAAGATCATATCATGTCGCTAAGAAACCACCGAGTAGAAGCTACCTGAAGCACCCCGTAAGCTCATGATACAAACTTCAAATACATAAAATACCTACTTTCATTACAAATTCAATAAATACTTTAAAATTCAAACATTATTCGCTTTTTGTTTACATTGAAAATTCAATTAACTTTATTGTTAATTCAAAACTATAATATAATCTTAAATAGGTAATTTTTTGAAGTTGGATTAGTTCTTAAAATATAAAAATAAAACAACTTAACCACATTACAAACAATACAATCTAACATACAAAATCTTAAAACTAAAGTTTTAAGAAACAATTTTTTTGAAATTCGTTTAACTGTTTATCTGGTTTCGTTATTTATTATTTTTGTTCAAGTAAAAAATTGTTCTTACGAGTTTTAGCTTTTTTCTTGATTAAAGAGATTCATAACTTTAAGGTGAGAAAAATTATCGACTTTACCATCTGTTTAAATAATTATTTTTTTGTTTCTTTGTAAATTAAGTTCTTTTTTGAAATACAAAAGAATCTTCCAATTTATATAGGAAACTAAGATAGTAAGTTTTTGATAAAGTTTAAGTGATAGTTATCGTTATATAGTTTCAGTTTTTAAAAATCTTGTTTTCGAAAGACTTGCATTTTTTTCATAAATTTTTTGTTAGGTGTTTACTTTGTTCTTGAAATTTCTATTTATTTATTTATTTATTATTTTTTTTGTTTTCTTAAACCTTTAATTCAGTTTTTCTTAATTAGATAAAATTCTGAAATTAGAGAATATTTTCAAAAATCATTCTATTTTTTTTTGTTAAATTTAGGTTCTTTTTCTGAAGAAAAAATTACTTTAAGTTTTTCAAAAACGTGAAGATTAGGATATAGATTTTTGATTAATTGTTTTTTTGTTTCTCAAGTTCGTTTTTCGTTTCAAACAGATTTTGATTACATTTGATCATTTTTTTTTTATTTATTAATTTTCGGTTTACAATTTCGTTTTTTTTTCCACGTAAGTTTAGATACATTTTTGAACATTTTTCATTGTTGTTCAAAAGTGATTATTTACAACTTTTTTATTATTCATTCGTTTTTTCGTTCATTTAATTTTTTTGTTATTTGTACATATACCTAGTTTATTTCCTTTATTTATTTATTTTTTTTATGTGGTTTTCATCATTTATTTATTTTTTTTTGTTACAATATTTACATTTTTGATAATTTATCTTGTTTTGTTTTTCAAATCAGATTTCGTTAAGTTTACATATTTCTTTCGTCTTTATTTATTTATTTTTTTTTCGGTTTCAATTTTTTTTCCTTGTTACTTATTATTTAATTTTTTTTTGTTTTTGCTACAATTTTTTTTTGAGAAAAATTACCTTTTTTTCTAATTAGTTTTCGAAATAAGTTTTCTGATTTAGGAAAAAGACCTTTTTATTCGAAAACTCACCTCTTTTTGTTATTGATTTTGATTTTTGTGTTAAATTTATCTTTGTTGTTGATTTGGTGTATAAGTTAAACTTGAAAATGGCACGCTCAAATAAAGATGAACAAGATCGCATCAGTAAAATGATTAGGGAAGCTGAAATAGAAGAAATGAGAATTACAAGGTCAGCTACACAAAATTTAGATACAGGTGCTAGGCACCGAGTGTTACATTCTCCTCTAACTACGGATAGACGTGTCCGATCCACATCTCTAAATGTAGATAATCCAGGCGTTTCAGTACCAGGTGTTCAAGATACGAGTCCTCACACGAGTTTAATATCGACCCCGTCTTACAGTGAAATCAGTAATACGGGAGCCGCAGCTTTACCATCTCGGCAAGAAATGTTTGGTTCTCTCGACAACACAGTTAGGCCAAATACTGGTAGGGAGAATGATGATAGGTCCCAAAGTGTACCATCCTACCATGGTTCTAGAGGAATCCTCGAAAGCATTGCTAGGACATTACCTAAAACGAAACAAAATAAGGTTATATCAGATGATTTGCAAAATTTTATAAATATGGGATTAGCAAAGAGTATGTCTACCTGTAAAAAAGGGTTGGAGACTGACGTGACAGCTCGCGTTAGTGCAGAAGTTGAAAGGCAACTCAGTGGTTTTCTTGAAAAACTGAGTTTGGTTCTTCCAGCTCCAGTAGCAAATAACCAGCCTAGACAACCTAATGTTCCGGTGAAGCCACCACCAAGGGCAAATCCGCCACCTGTAGGCCCACCACCGATGCCAATTTATAATCCGTCTCTTGCAGGACCACCACCAGTAGTACCAAATACTTCAGTTAATCAGGGTAGTTGTGCATTTGTACCGATAGGGCAGCAGCGTAGAACAAATCCCACTCCAGTAGCTACAGAAAGGCCTTTTCAATCTCAGGCCAATCAGCCAGCTTTTGGGGGCTATCAAACCCCGTATACACCGTATCCTTTTCCACCACCAGTCATAAATCAATATATGCATTCCGGATACAAAACCCCAGTTAAAGTAGACAAATGGGGCTTAAAATTTGACGGCCTTTCAAACAATTTAACTGTCGAAGATTTCGTCTTTAGGCTAGAAAAGTTACAAAGTCGTTATGCTTGTTCGTGGAATGATATTTTGAGAGATTTCCACCAATTACTCTCAGGCCCAGCCTATGATTGGTTTTGGCAATTTCAAGTTGATAGGGAATTCGACTGGCCAACTTTAAAAGAGGCATTATTGAGTCGGTATCAAAACCCCATGACCGATCTAGAGATAATCCGAAACATACTAGATCGGAAACAGTATTCTTACGAAAGTAGTGAAGAATTTTTTGCAGCCATAAATAAAATGAGGTTCCAATTGAAAATGCCTATTCCAGAGGCCGATATGGTCAAAATTATCAAAAGAAATTTGAATGAGAAAATCAAAAATTTAGTTTTTCCGCAAGCGATCTTTTCTCTTGATCAGCTTCGATATGTATGTAAGGAAGCGGAAGCAGCTCTTCCTAAGAGAGAGCGAGACCTGCCCAGATCAGCTGGTAGGCCTCCAAATAAGTATGGTGTGAATGAGCTGGAATACGAAGAATACCAGCCTTGCGATGAACAGCTGGCCGCTTACCAGTTTGGTGGAGCTCGTTCTAAGAATCCGCCTAGGAAATATGCCGACACTACAACTCTTGTGTGTTGGAATTGTAAAATTCAAGGTCATACATATTTCGACTGTGAGTCAGACGTGAGAAATTTATTTTGTTTTAAGTGTGGTCAGGAGGGTGTAAAGACACCAAGTTGTCCGCGATGCCACCCGGAAAACCGATCGAGGGACGTGAAGACTCTGGGGGAATCGCGTTCCATCCCAAAACAGAATCCCCAATAATCTGTAATGAAAAAGAAAATGAAGAAAAAGAAAGAATTTTAGAAACTCTTCCAAAAGAGGGAGAGCCAAAGATTAAAATTTTAAAACGCCTAGAAAAAGTTGACAATGAAGAAAATAAAGTTATAAAAAAACCTTTATTTCAAATTAAGCCGTTACACATACGTCTTAAAGAATATAAAGAAGCTAGAATGAGAATTTTTAATAGTACGATTAGCGTACCATCTAAAAATATTTTAAAGGCTAGGTCTAGATATAAGGCCAGAAAAGATACAAAGAAGAAAATATCTTCAACAATTTTAAATTTGGAATCCGATCCTCGGCCTTATGCAAAAATTAAAATAGGTTCACAAGAATTTTTAGGTTTACTGGACAGTGGAGCCAGCGTTAGTATTTTAGGCAAAAATTGCAAACAATTAATTCAGCAACTAGGTTGCCCAATCATTCCCTTTTACTCAGGAGTTAGAACAGCTGACGGTAAGAGTCAATCAATCGTGGGCAAAGTTGAATTAAAAGTCGAATATAAAGATAAAGTGGAGGTGCTAACTTTTTTCCTTGTACCCAGTTTGGATCAGGAAATCTATCTTGGAGTTGACTTTTGGAAAGTGTTCCAGTTAGCCCCGGGAATCATAAGTAGTGTTTCGGTTGATGAACAACCCGATTCTTCAAATGCTCACCAGTTGACTCTGGAACAGCAGGCCAGATTGGATGCAGTCAGACGAAAATTTCTCTGCTTCGACCGTGACGGTCTCGGTAAAACTTCGCTCATGGAGCATGTCATAGATACCGGAGATGCGGTCCCGGTGAAACAGCGTCACTACCCTGTTTCTCCGGCGGTACAAGCCATTTTATATGAGGAACTGGACCGAATGTTGAGCCTCGGCGTTATCGAGGAGAGTGAGAGTCCGTGGTGTTCGCCAGTGGTTCTCTTGCGAAAACCAGGCAAGAATCGACTTTGTCTGGATTCTCGCAAGGTGAATTCACTGACGAAGAAAAACGCGAATCCTCTTCCCCATATCGAGGGGCTCCTCAGCCGACTACCAGATACTTTTTATATTAGTAGTATAGACCTCAAGGAGGCATTCTGGCAGATACCGTTGGAGAGACAGAGTAGGGAGAAGACTGCCTTTGCGGTGCCTGGAAGACCCTTGTACCAGTTCACGGTTATGCCTTTTGGGTTGTGCAATGCAGCCCAAAGGCTATGCCAGTTGATGGACAAGGTGATTCCCGCACGCCTCAGGGACCGTGTCTTCGTGTATCTGGACGACCTTCTTATCATGGCGCCTGACTTTGATACCCATATCGCCCTGATAGATGAAGTGGCTGAGTGCTTGCGTAAAGCGAATCTCACCATCAACATGACCAAATCGAAGTTCTGCTTTAAAGAGCTGAAGTATTTGGGGTTCATTGTTGGTGGTGGGAAACTCAAGACCGACCCGGCGAAGGTTGAGGCAATCGTGGATTTTCCGGTTCCCAAAACACCTCGTCAGGTTAGGCGGCTACTTGGTCTGGCAGGGTGGTATCGAAAGTTCATCAAAGACTTTTCAAGCCTGACTGCACCCTTGACGGACCTGCTGAAGAAAAAGGACGGCAAATTCCAAATGACGGAAGAGGCACTGGAAGCGTTTGAAAATTTAAAAACAGCCCTAACTACCGCACCGGTATTGTCGCATCCGGACTTTTCAAAAAAATTCTATATCCAGTGTGATGCTTCCGATACTGGTATAGGTGCGGTTTTATTTCAAAAAAACAATAATGATGAAGAGGTGCCCATCGCCTACTTCTCGCAAAAGCTCAATAAGTGCCAGAGAAACTACAGCGTAACCGAGAAGGAGTGTATGGCCGCGGTGATGGCAGTGAAAAAATTTAGGCCATATGTCGAGGGCATGGATTTCACGGTGATTACTGACCACTCCAGTCTTCGATGGCTGATGAGTATGAAGGACCTGAGTGGTAAACTCGCCAGGTGGAGTTTGTTGCTGCAGTCCTATGCCTTCGACATACAGCATCGAAAAGGGTCGTTGAATGTAGTTCCTGACACTCTTTCTCGGGTGCACGTAGATTCTCTGGACATTGAAGATGTGGCACCATTGATTGACTTAGAGTCAGAAGAATTCCTATCTGAAGAATATTTAGATTTAATTGAAATTGTATATGGTAGCAAAGATGAACTACCGGATTTAAAAGTGGTAGACAGGTACGTTTATAAGAAAGCGTTTAAAAAGTTAGGCGAAGAAGAAATGCTAGAACATTCTTGGCTACTTTGGGTTCCTTCAGGTCTAACTGAAGAAATTATAAGTAGGGCCCATGATCCCCCTAAAGCTGCACACGGTGGAATAGCTAAGACCCTAGCCCGTATTAAACAATACTTTTATTGGCCTAATATGACTGTGCATGTGCGTGAATATGTTTCTAATTGTAGTGTGTGTAAGCAATGTAAAGCGTCTAATCAAGTATCTCGTCCCCCTATTGTAACGTCTTATTGTAGTAATCGTCCTTTCGAAAAAATATACATTGACTTTCTAGGGCCTTATCCGAGGTCCAAATTAGGAAATGTATATGTATTCGTTGTTTTAGATCATTTATCGAAATTTGTATTATTGAAAGCCTTACGAAATGCAAATACATCAAGCGTAATTAAATTTTTGAAAGAGAATGTTTTTGATATCTTCGGAGTTCCGAACATTATTCATTCCGATAACGGAAAACAATTCGTAGCTAAAGATTTTCAAAATTTTATAACTAAATATGGCATAAGGCATTTTAAAACGGCTCATTATGCACCGCAGTCAAACGCGTCGGAGAGGGTTAACCGCTCGTTGTTAGCCGCTATCCGATCATACCTTAAGGACGACCAAAGGAACTGGGATACGCACCTTGGCGATATAGCGTGTGCGTTGAGGAGTGCAGTTCATAGTTCTACTGGTGTATCACCATATTATGCCTTATTCGGTACCAATATGATGATGCACGGTAGTAGCTATGAACTTGCAAACAAGTTGAACGCGATGGACGACAACGAGTTGTTAATCCTTCCCCGACAGAATCGATTACAATGTATTCGGAATCAAATACGCGAAAACATTTTGAAAGCCAATGATAAATCCGCAAGAATATATAATGCCCGTTCTAAAAATGTTCGATATTTACCCGGACAAGAAGTATATCGAAAGAATTTTGTGTTGAGTGATGCCTCAAAATATTTATCGGCAAAACTTTCACCGAAGTATATTAAATGCCGAATAATCAAACAAATTGGCAATCAAATGTATGAACTTGAAAACCTTAATGGAAAAAGAATCGGTATATTTCACGCTAAAGATTTGAAACAATGAGCCAACCGATAAAAACATTAATTTGCTCACCGAAATGTTGATCATGTTTAAAAAAAATTATTCGCTTTATTTCGTGTTGTTGTTCATAATTGTTGTTTATTTATTATTTGTTATCTGTTATTTATTAATTTATTTATTACCGCCATGTTTTATATGTTAATTTATTTTCGCGTAGTACCTGACCAATTTTTTTATAAAAACAAAGAAATTTTATTTATTTTATTAAATATTTTATTAATTGCTTGCCTTTTTCTACTAAACTTCACTAAATTTATATTATTTAATGTAATTTTACTTATTTATTAATACTAAAACTATTTTACCAACTGTGATAAACAAGCATCTGTGATTTCTAGGTATAAGTTACTAACACTTAGCTTGCTGTGATAATTTATTAACTTTACTTCTTTTTACGACTGATAACTTTACTATCTTTTAACAATCTGTGATATTTACTTTTTAAAATTTTTATTTAATTGACTTTTATCTGTGATATTAGTTTTAATAATTAACTGCGATATTTATTTTTTTTTAATTTTTATTTAATGGACTTTTTAACTGTGATATTAGCTTTAATAATTAACTGTGATACTTTTTTTCTATTATTTATTTATACCACTTGTTTTCTTTAGATATTTGTGTATTTGTTTATTTAAATCCACGTAACTAATTACTTTCGCGCTGACACTGTCACAATCTAAAAACACAATAAAATCACTCACCATTCGAGCTGATAGAAGAACTTTGTAGGAATTATTTTATTCGATGAGTTGATATAGATGATCTTCAGGAATTTATCCACAGCTGATAGCTTTTGCAGGGTCTACCTACGTTGAAGTGTCGTTGACCTCATACTCATTGGGTGAATTCTGAAATTTCATTGAAAAAAAAAGTATTAATACAAGTAGGCTTAAAATGTTACGGTACTTACTTGAACTGTTATAGATTGGCGTCGGTGTCTCGGTGATCAGTAAAACAAACAAAAAACTTGCATGAATTTTCCTTTTGCCCGGCTGAACGTGGGTTTTTCCCCACTTTTGTCGACAACCTATTTATATAGAACACTAAATTTATGGGAAAACACTTGCTAAAATTAAAGAATGATAAAAAAATGTATTACTTACCTTTTCGGACATGGCTTCCTTTTGGAGATTACGTTGATTTGCCTTATTGCAATACGGCATAGGGGTACTTTTTCCCAGGCGACCGAAGTTTCTGTTTTTGTTTTTTATTAGGAATATATCCTAATAAACAACAAATTTTGTTGCGGACGCCTGGCCGAACATCAATTTAATGCAGACTGGGCCTAGGAAAAAGAAAAATATAGTTTTTGTTAGACACAAAATATTTAGATATAACAACAAAATAATACTTACCATTCCAATTCAATGCCGGTGTTTGGGTTTCAATTGCTGTTTGTTGTTCTTGTTGAGAATTGAGTCAATTGACAGATAGCCAAAAACATCAATATAGAGATGATAGAATTATTGGAAGTATTGGAAGTTAACCTTCCAATATGGAGCGCTTTCCCCAGGCGTCAAAATAGACGCGTGTAGTCAATAGGGATTTTCTTTTTCATTGCGCCAAAGTAGAGACTGACAAATTTTAGACTTTCGACACTTTTTAAAGCTTAGGATGAATTCCAATTTGTACATTTAAATGTTCTAGGTAATTATTAGTTACATGTTACTCGTTTATAATTTATTTTTATGTTTCGGTCGTCGTCACTTCACGTTTACACGCGTCGTTTTTCTTGTCGCTTAAAGCATACGTTTTTATTTATATTCGTGTCGTGGGCGTTTTTTTTTATGTCAATTTCGTGTCCGTCTTATTTTCTATAGTTTTCCCAAAAAGTTTTTGTAACTGTTATACTAAGACAGAAAGGAAAGGAACGAAGCTTATACCTATTTAAAAAGTTAAAATAACTTAAAAATACTATTATTTATTTGTTTAAATTTTACAAAAAAAAATAAAATTTTTACCACCCCCACCTGTCGGCGAATAGCTAGGTCCTTCCATTTGTTTTTGCGTCATTATCAATGAACATATCCGTCGCCGAAGTTCGAAAAAAAAAAAAAAAAGAAAGAGAAAGGAAAGTCATTTTTATTGTTAACCCATACTAATGCGACGGATGTAAATAGGTACATGTAATGTTTTTTTTTATCATTTTGTTGTTATTATTTTGTAGGCGCTATATACAGAGATGTGGATTGGATGATGTTTTCCAGTTAGAGAAGAATCATCCGACTTAGTTTTTTTTGTATGTATGTTATTTATTCATGGCTTCTTTGAGCCCATTAAATATCTATCTCTTTCTGTCTTGTTTCGCGATATTCTTGTATGGGCCGTCTGAATTACCTCAAGTACCTCATTTGAATTTAATTTCAAATCGATCGTTTGGCTGTTTGGAAAAAAAAAAAAACTTAAAATCCAAACCAAAAAAGTGCCGGTTTAATTAATTAAATAAATATATTAAGTAAAAGTTAACTAAACAAAATTAACAAAAAAAAAAATGTTTTAAATAAAAATTCATTTGATTTGGGTGCGTTACTCGAAATTTAAACCGGGTTCAGACAAAATTAATTGTTCAGTTTTTTTTATTTTGTAGAATCCCTATATGTTATAATTAGTGCCATTAGTAGCTAATACAAATCTTGATATACATTTTAAATAAAGCAAAAAAGTGGTGAGTTTGAGGTTAAGAAAAGAAATTTTATTGAAAAGTGAATTAGAAGTGTTATAATCTTTTAGGTACATTTTCCGGCGGCCCAAAATAAATTCTCCAGTGCGGGCCGCCGCGTATATAAAAAGCGATTATTCCTTTATCAATCTTTCCGACTTGGTATCCAGCTCACAGTGTTCTTTCTGGACTTCTGCCAACGCCAAAGTGGAGAGTTCAAGCCACCACGCGATTAGAGCTCCACCATCCAAACCTGGCCATAAAAAGAAGCCCTAACCAAAGTCAGTGAGTCTAAAAAAATTATAAGAGGGGAACCAAACAAATCAAACAAAAAACAAGAAAACTTACCATTTTAAAAAAAACGAATTATACAAAAAATATATGTGTTTGTGATTGTCTTTTATTTAAACTAAAAATTCTCATGAAAATTCTAAGGTGTCAAGAGTATATTATCATTTCGTAAATTTTATTTTAATTCTTAAATTTTGTTTTTTTATATTTTGTTTCTTTTGTAAGGGAAAAAGAACCGAATTCCAAAGTGTCCTCGCGCGTGTTTATATACGTTTCTTTTGTCCTTGGGTAGTATATTTCTAAAGAGCTCTCTAGGAGTAGGAAAAAAAACCCAGGTAGCGCTTTTCCATCAAACCACAAAAATACCAAAAAGGGTATACCTTTTTTTTTATGTTTAGTTTTTGTTTTTGGGCACCGGAGGGAACCGTTTTTAATCCCCTTTGATTTTATTGATATTTCTTGTTGATTGTTTATTATTTTTTTGTTTGTAAATTAATTTATTTTGAGTTGATTAAATGCTCCATTAAATCTTACGACACCGGAAAGTCGAAGACATTTTGTTTCTTTCTTCCGATAGACGGGACATGAGTTCCTGAAGACTTTTTTTTTTCAGGGGTGCTGAGGGCAGCTGAATTTCGGTGAAGATGGTATGATCTGAAACCGATCATCCACCATATTGGGGGAATCCAAAAATGGCCAAGGATTCCTATGGTAGGGTGGGTTATGGCCTCACTGCAACAACATCCGCAGTGCCTTGGTGTGACAATCGTCCGTCCGTCAGTTTACTAGTCCGTCTTTTTTTTCCTAGTTTCCTCAGGCCTGATAAGTGTTTTTGATTGCAGGCGAGGTCAAGTTTCTGGGGGCAAGATCCCCCCCGTCCGACGAGCTAACGCCGTGCATATGCAAGCAGGCCGCGTCCCTGGAACTTGACATTCCACCTTCCCTTTCCAAACTCTTCCTCTCTCTCTCTCCTACCTCTTCCTTTTCCTACCTTTCCACTTTACCGACGCCTCCTCCTCCTCTTGCCTCGCAACAGTTGTACTAATCGATGACAAATAACTCAATGAATTTTGTATGCAAATAAAATTTACAACTCAACAATTATTTTATTGTTAAAAATGAATTAATGTGTTTTCCTGATGTAAATTCATTTTTCGTGCCAGCTGATTGTCACTTCACACAAAATGGAACAAATCGTTCCAATTATTTGCGTTCCAGCTTTTACTTGTTCCAGTGACAGATTTGTGAAAGGAAAAAAAATCGTATCCATCTGTTTCAACTTTTCCTGATGGTTTTTCCTGGTCGCTATAACTGACGCCTTTCCAGTTTTATTAAGGGCCAGTTTGTTCACAGTGGGTTAAATTTTTACCATGACTTTGAAGGTTCTAACTTAATGGCGCTAATCAGCCAAAATCGGTTGATTAGTGATTTCCATGATCAAGAACTTATATTATGGATTCCTTTATAAAAATTTTGGATACTATGCACATTCGATTATTTACCAGTTACTATAACTACAGTACTCACCAAACATATATTCATGGAAATCATGCAAAGATACCAACGTAAAAACGAAATTCGTTGGAAAGTATGTTCACATTGCATTACTGCATGTTGAAAGTTGACTTAACGTAAAATATTTCCTAATTTCACATTAGAAAGTCAACAAAACACACCTGTTGACATTTTTCATTGGCGCCCTATCAAGTTTGTTGATCACATATGACCATTTATTTTCACGAAATGAAACAATAAAAGTAACAATATGAATAAATGGGATTTGGGGGGCGAAGCATACGAATATATGGATTATCTTTGATAGATATACATGGTCTTATTTATAAACGTTGTCTAACTTTAGACAACTGCCCAACTTTCGAAAATGTGTTCAAAAACCTTGTTTATTGTTGTCTTATAGGTGTCTAACTTAGACACCAGAGTAGATTGTCTTAACCGTGAATAATGTGATATTTATTTTTATTAATTAAGGCATATTCCCACCAATTTGAAAATAGTTAGACAAAATCTAATAAATACGACTGACAATTTGTAGCGGTGCACTGGTGGTAACTCTAGTCGTTACTGCGGCAGCGGCAGAAACGTAAAATTTGTTGGGAAATGACAATCACATTGTTGCTAGCTATATTTAGCTATCAAATGTGATATAACCTTACACAGGCCGAATGGTTTGATTGTGACTCTCACTTACACGATTACACCCCTGTACTAACGGGGCAAGTTATCATTTTGCTATCGATAGTTTGTATGGAAACGTAAAATTATCTGAGTTATTATCGAATTAAACAATTTTTTTATGAAAAAAAAAATGATCAAAAACGATCATTGGCATGGAATTTATTTTGTTTGCTTATCAATGACTTAAAAATAAGATATATGTTTTTATTAAATTTTATTACATGAAGTGAAAAAATTTTCTGTATGAGTTTTCTTCTTATTTTAATGTAGCGTGGCTGATTAGTTTTTGTTTTGTATGCTTGCCACAAAGTTGAAAAGGTTGTGAAGTGATGATATTTTGTAACAGTGATGGGCTTGTTTGTTGTGATGACTTGGTTATTCCCAATGTCGTTTTTTTCTACTAATTCTCCAACAAGAGGCGTCAAATTTTTGTATCGCTTGTTTTACACTGACGTATGTTGAAAATTCTCACCGAATAAAATGTCAAAATTCGCGACCATTCGTAATTCACAGCTCTTTTCTAATGTCCTAGGTCCAAGTTGCTGGAGATTTTCTAACGTTTTCTTTGATTTCCAATTTCCACCAATCGTGTACCGTTCATTATCCTCTTAATTAGTGTCCTTCTTTCTTAAAAACTGAAAGTAGCTGGAATCAGTTTCTTTGTGTGAAAGGGGACTAGGCACTTTACCGAAACTCTTCCAACACCTTATTATGCGTCCACAAGTACGAAAACCTTTCTACCAAACGACCAACAAAAACAGAACACATGGCAGTACCATACTTCACAACTGTCAACTTTTCCACAAGTTTCCAGATCTCCACTGTCATTTATTTCCAGTACCTACATAGTTCCAGGTTCCACATTGCACTCTAGTGTGCTGTTTGCAAGCGCCCATAGCTTAATAAATAAAAGTTTCTATCCACTAACCATATCGAATGCAAAACGTGAAAAGAAAATGTTTTCCATTGTAAAACAGTGACTATTTTTATAAAAATTTATCAAAAAAAGTTAGTATACACTTTCATTATCCCTATTAAATATATTTCCAGTTATAAAAACTTGAATTTTATGTGAAAATTGATAAAAGGAAAACCTCCTTGAACACAGAAGAAAAAAAAACTTGAAATAAATGTGTGGTGTGGTTTTAGTGGTATAGTTAAGTTGGTGCTGCTTTGCCCTGGTAACTCATCGGAACGGTAGTTTCCTCCAACCTCCAATCAATTCCACCTTTTTCATATATATTTCCTTTTATTTTATTTTGTATTTTATCTTTTTCTGCCTTTCGAATTTTTATACATTTTCTTGATTGCTCTTGGTGGCTCGGCTAGGCTCTCTCTCTCTCTGCCTGCCTGTGTCCGCGCCGCTGAGTGCTCTTGCAGTGTGGAGTGGATTTGAGCTGGGAACCATCCGTCGTCGTCGTTTGCTTCGCCATCGTTGTTGTCGTTGTCGTCGCCGTGCTGCAGTCGTTTTGAGAAATTTTTCGCATAAGACCAAAAGTTTTCCTCCTCTCGATTCCACGAACCACACGACCACGATCCCATTGCCGTTTTTTCTCGTTCTGTAACTTTTTTGCCTTTTCCTTGTTCATTTTGGCCAATTTCTTGGTTCCTGTTTTACATTCCTGTTTGGCGGCTGTTGGGCTGTAAAAAAGTGAAATTTCCCTTAGTTTTAATTTAATTTTTGCCGTTTTATTGTTTTGTTGAAAAATTGACAATCGAATTAGTGACGATTTCGTTGGCCATAAAGTTACGAAATCAGTTTTATTATTTTTCCTTTATGAGTGAGTGAACAAATGTACATAGCTAAAATCTCTCAGTTTGGGTTGTTGGGGAGAATATTTGGGGAGGGAAAGTTCCTGTTTCCTCCACGCAATAGTTAAGACGAGTCGCTGTGCTGTGCGTCACTATTTTCACGTTTATATCACAGCAAATGGCCGTAGAAGAAGGATTTTTCTTCATCAACTTTTTTAATGGAAACAGATAAAGATTAAGAAATCGTCGATAGCTGGAAGAAAAAAAGTGAAAAAATAAGGGGAGTTTTCATCAACCTTCTCTTAGGTGGTATATAACGATATAAATTTCAAAAGGTCGTGATACTCCAATTTCTTCTATTTACCCAACTTCATTCATTTTAACCAATCATCAAGAAAAACAACAACAACCAACGTCTACACGTCCGTCTCTACGACGAGTTAATTAAAACAAACATTTTTATATGTATATATTTTATAGTTATTTGGAAAGAGAGTGAGCAGAGAGAAACGGAAGAAAATCATAAAGAAAAAAAAAATTGTTTTGTTTCGCAACGCGGCAAGTGGCAGTCACAGAACTCAATATATATTTTTTCTTGCTTCTTTTCTTTTACTTTTGGTAAGTAATTTTTTTTACACATTTTTTGGTTCAATTAAATCACTTATTGCCATTGGGTTGGTTTTGGTTTGATTTCGTGGCGCTGCTTCTTAGCTTTTGTCCAATAGAAGATACATGGACAGACACAAAGTCTATGATGTTTTCTGAGTGCGAATAAGTCACATATTTTTCGTATTTGCTATCAGGTTGAGTTTCTGGTTTTGTTTCTCTAAGATGAAGTCATTTTTAATAGTTTTAACTTTATTTTTTGATATTTGCGATAAAGCATAAACAATTCGAAATTTTATTGAAACTTAACATTACTATGTTATGTTCCGGCAATTCCGTCGGTATCTACAATCAATACATCTGAAGTGCTTTCCTTAAACTTGTTAAAGGATTCTGTTGGGAGTGAATTGAAATTTACTACCGAATAGCTTATTTTATAAAAAATCTTTATTCTGTAGATATAAAGCAAGAATGTATACCATGCAGTTTTACTTAACATAAAAAGCAAATACAAATATTCTTCCGGTAATACTTCTCTTTTAGTAAAAATTAATAAACAAAACTGTTCTACTAAACTGTCAAATACACAGTTGTTAGTGTCTCCCACTTGATGTCGGCTTAGAATATTCAAAAAAAATCAACTCGGTATTTTAAATCACCTACGGTCTAACTCGACGTGTCCCAATCGATAGTTCTATAATTTATCCAAATTTAACAATTTTAAAATTACAAGATTCTTGTACAAAAAATTGACATTTTTAATACTAAAAGTTGTTCAGTCCGTTTGTTAACTTTTTGCAAAGTTTTCCCTCTCTGAGAGTATTTTCTCCTTCTTTCCAAGTTTGACAGCTTTTACACATTTTTCTTAAAAAGGATACCAAACAGACGTATTATGATTGTCGAATTCCTTCGATAACTATCAATTTTTCACTAAATAGTCATCGATGTCATTTGGATTAGTAATGTTTGCCCAAAACTATTATCCCCAAATAAAATCCCAAAGCCAAATCCCCAAGTGAAAACATAGTTACGACAAAATCTCTTCAAATAAAAAATGCCCAAGAGAAAATCCCAAAAAGAATAAAGATGTGGCTGTCAGCAGGGACCCTTGACACACTTAAACCATAAGTTGGTCCATTATGTTAGGTATCACAAGTTATAAAGTCAATAATGCAAAATATTTCATCAGAAACAAACGGTGATCATTTATAAAAACATTTAAGTTTGACAAAAGCTATAACCTCTTTTATTATCTATACCGATATGGAATGGATCGGTTCTATTTTTGTATATATACAAATGTACCTATTTTATTTAAAAATTATTTTGGTATATTTTACTTAGTATGTTTTGAATTTTAGGAGATGAGATTATACATAGATTTTAGAAAAAAAAAAGAAAATATTTATTAGGGATTTTTTCTTGAAAATATAAATTTATTGATAAATTTTGAAATGTTTTTGATATTTATTATTAATTTAGAACAAAACAAATAACAATAAAAAAAAAAAGATTATAAATTCTTGCATCCGCCAAGCTACATTTTTGAGCATTTAAGTTGAATCAATACAACGAAATAAATATCGTGAGTCTTTTATTTATTAATATGCTTGCTTAGAATGGCAAATCGCTTA
Source organism: Epistrophe eligans (assembly GCA_951394125.1). Lineage (NCBI taxonomy): Eukaryota > Metazoa > Arthropoda > Insecta > Diptera > Syrphidae > Epistrophe > Epistrophe eligans. Next base: position 95,316,895 of record OX596029.1, read on the forward strand.
AATTGTTTTATGTAATCTTCCCTTTAACTGCCGATTGAAATCAACTTATTTGGCCTTAAAAAGAATAACAATATGTCTACACTATCAAAAAAAAAATAAAATGATTAATTACAATTAATTCGCTGGATAAAGATACCTTTAATATTTAATTTTGTTTGAGGAAACATCTTGGATAATGGTAATGCTGACATTATTTCAATAATAACAATAACAAAAACAAACAATGGGCCGTTATTTTGGAACTTCACCAATCAAGTCTTACTAATACAAAATATAAGTTGATGTTGAGCAATGATTAACAAACAAAAAAACTTAATATGCATTCGAGTGAACCAAAGTGAAATAAAACAAACAAACAAAAAAAAAATATGAACCCATAAAAATAAACAAACATACAATTCATAATAAAAAACCCTATTTTTTGAGTTTTTTTTTTTCCTAGAGGGCAGCAGACTTTACGGAAACAAACGAAATTACCTTCGAAATATTATTTTTTTTATTTAAGAATGTTAATAGAAATATGGGAATCTTATACTAAAGTAGGTGGAACAGTAATTTAATACGAATTAATAACATAACAGACTCATATAAGACGCCTACTACAGTTTCGCCAACGGTCAGACACACAAATATGCCACCTCAAGAACAAGTGGTGTTGTTTTTTGAATTTATAATCAAATCAAGCATTACTACCTATGTGAGACTGAGGCATTTATATTTTGACCAAAATCGCGTCACTTTTTACGGACCGGGAGTAGCCGCAGCGTAGTATCAACATAAATGTGTTGTAAATCTAATTTGCATCGAGTTGAAACGCAAGGTGATTCGTAAATGTGATATCATCACGAGGAGAAACGCTGTTTCATCAAAGTTTGATGTAATGAATGAAACCAATGAAACCAAGTCATGTGCTATAATTAGGTTTTGTTTTGTATATTAACTTGATTATACGTTTTTTTTTTTTTTTCTTACTGTCGTAGTAAGAGTTGACTATAGTTGTATGAAGTTTGTTCAAGCTAAAGCCATTTTAACCTAATAGAACTCAAAGTATACCTGTATAGATGACCAATATTAATTTCATTGTTCATAATTAGGGATTATGAACTAGAAAGAACCGTTCAATCCTAACTTTTTGAATTTCTCAAATCAATCCTGAGATGGCAAGAAATGTTCAAAAATATTTGTTGGGTTTTTCAATGTAATTATATAATTTTTTCATGTTTGAAAACAGTTTACTTCGGGTAAAAATTTGAATATTCAAAAAAAAAAATCACCCAAAATGATGAAGTTCAAAAAAAAGCTCTGTACCTTTACAAAGTCAATACTTTTTTAAGTAGAGCAAATCATGCCCTCTGAAGAAATCCATAACTCAATTTCTAACAGGTTAGCGGCTAGTGGCTATACTTGCTACTGCCTTTGCAATATTTTCCATAACTGATTTTTGATAGTTTGTCAAAGTTTTGATCCCTTACCGCCATATTATTCACTCGATACAGCCAGTTTAAAACTTAAATCCGGATGTATTAACATTGAATTTGTATAATTTACATCCGGATTTAAGTTTTAATCCGGATGAATCCAGTGAATAACATAACCGTTAATAAAAAATCAATGAAAATAAAATTCCATCTACAAAACATAAAAATAATAAATACTATTGGCTCCTGTATTAAATCGGCTTACTCCAATAGTTGATAGCTGCGTTTCATATAAATTGAGGCAAATACATAAATTGAGGTGAAAAAGTCGGAACCAAACGACTGCAATATGTACTTTATTTCCAAGGGGTTGTATTTCATGGCAAGTCAACTGCAACGAAAACGGAGCTTATTGATTGATTAAGTCCATTAAGGCCAAATTGCACATTTTAAAAAAAATTTTAACCTATACTATACATACAATATTATTATACATATACATACATATATTATTTTCTTCCTGCATGACATTTTATTAAGTTTAATTTTCATTATTTCAACACGTAAGCTTAATAATAATTACCTTACTTCTTTCGATTCTGCAAAAAATAAGAAGAATGATTTTACCTTTGTAAACAATAACTTGTTTATTTATCACAAATTAAATTAAACTTGCCCGAACACAATAACCGACATACTACGTGCTTAAATCACCTGTACGGGTTTTGCGTCATCTTGTGTTTTGAAATGACAGTTTTGTTTTTATTTTGTACTTACCTAAAGTGCTTCTCGCCAGATCTCTTACTCAGCATGAATGAAGTGTGTTTGTCAAGATTGCTTTTAGGCAATACAAATCATGAAGTAATTTTTAAGTGCATTTAAAAATTACTAATTTTCCAAATTTGATAAACAATAAAGTGACGTCGTGCACTTGATGTATTTATTTTCTTTACAATAATAATAATATTAAGTCATAAATTCTATTTCGGAATCATAGTAATTATTTATATTTTCGAAATAAATACTAATTTGAACAAAATCAAGAGCATTTAATTAAAATTCGAAATGCTTTTTTTTTTTGTATGTTTAAGCCAAGTTATGAATTCTTAAAAAAAATTGAACATTACAATAATAAGTAGGTAGAAATGGTGAATTTTAGTAGTAAGGAAGCCTACGCTTTATTTCATAGAAGTCGAAAATTGCCTAAGGTGTTAATTCAGAATTTTAACAATTTATTGTCAAGTTTCTGTGAACCGAAAAATATGTCAAAACTTGGCAATAACGACTCCTGCCGCTGCATTAGATATTCTGTTCCATCTAACACCTCTCGATATATGTTGCAAACAGGCATCCGTCTTAAAGCTTCCTCACAGTGGACTAACAACGAAATTGGCTACTCTATCATTCTGAACTCATCCAGATCATTTCAAAGTATTACAGACTACACAACCCCAAAGCTACAGTTCAATACAAATTTTCATGTTACTAACCCTTCCAGAATTCTTTGAGAAGACTTAGCGTTCTTAGAGGATGAATCGAACAATTTTTACACAGACAAATCATGGCAAATCATTAGATCAATAGTCTCGCGCGCTTCGTAAGAAGCTCTAAGTGGTTCAACGAGTAGGAAGAATGTTTCCTAGTTTCTTGTTACATCACAATGGGCCAACCTATGGTCTAAGTGTGTCAAGCTTCGCTGCTGACAGCCACGTAAATATAACCCAACCTAACCTTGTATTGCATTATCTTGAAGATTGATAAGTTTTTTTGTTTGCTTTCCAAAGAAATTTAAGTTATTTTTCAATTTTTTTCAAACATGACAGAAAAGTGTCTTCTTTTTGGCTCATAGTATGCCAATTGTACAAAATAGTTTAATCATTACGCTTTAAGACCCATAGTACCTATATTACAATTATTTTGTAATTAGAACGATTTCGTGCGACACAGTTGTGTATTTTATTTTTTTCAAACACGTGTGCTCTGGATTGTAAATTTGATCAGCAGGAGCACGCAGCTTATGAATATTCCTGAGGTCTCATCCAGCGTCACGTTGAAACTGATGCCATCAGCCACCCACTCATTTTTGACGTGACTTCTCACCAATTGTTCCATTAATACACATCATTAGGATTAAAATACGATTTGTTTTCTAATTCGATTTTGTGTCGGCAAGCGCACCGGCCGCAACGCCAATCATTTCTAGGAATAGTGGTGCAAACTATTCTTCTGCTGCCACACACATGTGTATCTTTTTTGAAAAGACAAAAAAATTTATATTAACTTGCAATAAATCTAGATATATACATATGTACATAGATATCTATGTATGTATATACGAATGGATGGCGGGGCGTACACCTATGATATTTTCGCATTTTATTTATTTAGCGAGCTGTTTATTTGTTTTGAAAGAATTTTATCTGTCTGTTTGTTGGAGCATTAAAAGATAGAGATAAAAAAAATATAACCATGAATTTTAAAATAATAGATAAAGTTTTTTTTTCAAGCTAACGAGACTATATAGAGAAGGTATTGGTTTCGCGTAAAAAAAAAAAAACAAGATTTTTTATCAAAAAGTAAAACATTACAGTGATGAATGGAAAACACTTTTTGAGTTATCTTATCACTTGTGATTCAATTTTTTAGCAAAGAGAGGAATGGAAGGAGTCAATTGTCTAACACCTGAAATATTTGAAATTGTATTTTCTGTGATAACTGACGTTTCTGGCGTTGTTGACAACTCTTATTTTCTATTCTGATCAGATTTATCTCATTAAACAAAGCTTATAATGATTCACAAAAAAAAAGATTTATTTGCCCAACACTCAAGTTTTTCTAAAAAATATTATCCTCCCCTTAACGAACTTCTCGTTTATTTTTATCCCCTATGCTCGTTGTTAGTGGTTAATTTAATTTGCTATTTTTGAATGCTAAAAATTGATAAAAGCATTCAAGAAACAAAACTACGTAAAATTTTGAACAAAATCATTAAGTTATTTTGTCCTCAGTTTTATCCAACTCTCCTAATAAGTTTTTATGTACTAAAAGTATAGAATATTGAAAGTATAAATACAAAGCCTAGGCATAACCAAAATTAGTTATCCTTTTAAACTATACAAGCATACTCAAAAAAACATGTACATACGAACCAGACAAGTATTTTATTAAGTTGTTTTATATTTTTTTTCTTTTCATGGTTATAGCCATATACCTAATAAATAAACGCAAAAACAAAAGCAAAAAAAAGCTTCATGAAATATGATGCAAAATAAGTTAAAAAAAAATAACAAAACAAAGAAGAGTAAAACCCCATAAAATAATATGTAAATAGGAAGAGGAACATGTAATTCTCCTTGAAGTAGCAAGGAATAAAGGTATAAAAAGGGTATAACCACTTCAAAAGTCACCGACTCCATCATCATCGTTGTAGTCGTTGTCGTCACCATTGTCAGTTATGGTGTTAAGCACTGCTGTCGAAAGTGCTTCTTTAGTAACATTTTGATCCTATATGCGTAAAATAGATCCTATATTATGTCTCATAAGCTTGACATATACTTGTACATTTGTGTGTATCTTTCTATTTCATTTTGCCATGAATAATCTTAATCAATGATCTTGTCAGTAAGCTACTAAGTGTTCATTAGATCCAAAAAATAAATGCCACTTACGTTTTCTATTTTGGCACTTTCAGCCCAGTTTTGAAGTCTGAGTAAGTGACACTTACCCCCCTATTACGGTTAGCGAATCGAACGTTCGAAGTGAGATGCTTTCATTAGCGAACTACCACAATCGACAAACCACGGCTGGCGAACTTTACAATCGATTCTAACAATAGAGTGAGATCAATCTTCGAAAAATTTATGACATTTAAGTCGAATCAAAGGTTCTTAATTCGTCAACCTTAATACTAATTTTTCACACTCACATGTTTATTCGTTCGACTCGCCAGCGGTAATAGGGGGGTTAAGTTGCTAATACAGGAGACTTAAGTGTCTATTGATGTTAGTTTGCAATGTGAAATTATTCTTAATTCTTTCACAACTGTGTTATCGGCATAAATTATATACTTGTTATCGATAGTTTGTATGAAAACTCCATTTTGTTTCTGTGTTGCTGTCACTAATCCCTGTGGTCGTTTTTTTCCTGCAATTCCCACCGGGCGGGCTTGCAAAAAAACACGCCTATTATAGTTGTGCAACTTGCTTACATGAACTCTTTTTAACTGCTTCACATTTGAATTTATAAGAGTTCATGGGCAGTTAACCGATCCTTGGCTGAAACAATTTAAACCCACGTTATTGATAACGCACGATAGTCCTGCAATAGCCTACTGATAACAATGAATAATAATGCGAGGTTTTTCTCTCTATCGGACCTTTTCTGAACTCTACATTCAACTAATTAACATTTTAAAATATTGCGGTTTCCTCGCCTGTCTATTATGCCAATTATATTAATGACAGTACATAATTCATTCAAAACAAGATCTATTTAAAGCACTGTTTAACCGCTTAACTCATTAACGGGAAAGTTAATCACTGCTCACTAAGCGAATATAGGATAACGTTGCTGTGGCGTTTTATGTGAAAATTATTTTCTATGAGTGCAGAAAAAAACACAAATATTATTAATTTTCGAAAACAGTTTTGACAGTTTTGATATCATTTCACAAAAGAAATAATTTGGGTACTGCTTCGCTACCAGCGTTGTCGTGCGTTTGACGTAACATAAATCAATGAATCAT